>JAVJGJ010000059.1:60755300-60787251 GCA_035590215.1 Microhierax caerulescens | reverse complement strand
TGTCCACCAGGACCCCAAGGTCCTTCTCTGCAAAGCTGCTTGTCCACCAGGACCCCAAGGTCCTTCTCTGCAAAGCTACTTTCCAGCCAGTTGGTCCCCAGCATGTACTGGTACACATGGTCCAGCAAAGTCCCTCTTCTGTGTCAGGTATTTACCATCAATGCACTGCAGAAACCTCCTGGATTGCTTGTTGCCTGCTGTACTGTCCCTCTGATGGATGGGGTGGTTCAAGTCCCCCATGAGGACAAGCGCCTGGGAGTGTGAGACTTTTTCCAGTAGAAGAAGGTCTCATCTACTACTTCTTTATGTTCAGGTAGTCTGTACCACAACATCAATAACTTAGTTTAGATAATAAATTAAAAACAGGTAATTTAGTTGTAGTATGGAAATGCTTTAGGTGTTTCCATAAAGGTTCATTCTCTTGCTAATCCTCACAAAAATTATATATATTAAAAAAAAAAAAAGAATGAAACATGAGTAGCACAGCTCCTAAGAAACCACCCAAGTGCAATTTTTTCCTCTATGTCTTTATGATATATCTTTAGTATATCCTAACTACATTGTTGATTAATAATTTAAAAGAAAACTTTCCGGGACAGGGAAAAAGTCTTCCTTTGTGTTTTGTATGGGAATTGTACCGATGCTGACAACTACTAACAACTGTTCAGTTAGCTCAGCAAAAATGACTGAATCTGTAGAGTAACTTCGTGTAAACTTTATGTGTCTGTCCTTGAATTTTTCCTCATTTAAATATTTTGTGTATGCAAGATAGTCTACAGAGGACAATGCAAACACATGCACAGTGCATAAACAGTGTGACATAATAGAAATGAAAGGCAGGGAACTTGGGTAAAAACCATCAAATCTGATGAAAGATGGTAAGCAACGTAGCACAGAACAATAGGATTAAGATGATGAAATATTGTACTAGGAAGGTAAATTGATTTGATAGGTGGGATGTGGTTAATAAGGCAAGGTTTTATAATTGCAAAACTAAAATATTAGGACAGGGTAGTGGGTAGAAGGAAGTAGGACAGCAGTGACTGAGAAATCCTAGCAGTAAGGATTTTAATTCTGCACTGTGACACTAATAATCCTTGATAGATGTTGCTCTGAGATTCACAGTTTTGAAACCTTTCTCTCTAATTGCTTGGTTTATGTGGCTTGCTTTTATTTTGCTCTCTGGAACAGTGATATCCTGTCAAACATGGAACTCGGTGGCGTGACAGATTGGCTGGGGCAGACCTAACCGCAGTGGTTTAAGACATCACTGTTGCTAAGCCCTCCACTCCTTTGCGAGCTGCTCCTGGCCCATCTGAGGCACAGGAGCACCAAATGCAGGTAACAGCGGTCGCTCTGTGTCTGACTAGAGGTCTGTCTGCTCAACCTGCCCTCAGCAGTGGCCGAGTGCTGCATGGATATGTGATGGCACCTGGCTGCTGCTGTTCCCATCCCAGGAGGGACAAGTTTGGACTGGCATGTCAGGTTTAGCTGCAGCCAGGAGAGAAGGTGTTGGGCTCCTCCATGCCACGCTATGGGCAGGGACATGCCAAGGAGGGGCAGGGAGCAGAGTGGAAGAGATTCTTTTGTTTAAAACACATGAGCTTTAGTTTACAACTAATGAGAGATTCAAAACAAGTCTCCCTGAGGAAAGCAGATCATGAAAAGAGATATTATTGCAAATGAAATAGTATGAATGACATCCTGTCACTGGGAAAGTCAGTGATAAATGGCCATCTCCTTACCTATAAAATCCGTAGAGACCACATGTTGGTGTGTACCTAACAAGCCGGTTCTGAAAGCAAACAAGGAGAAACTTTCAAGTACTTTATTTCTTCCATCTAATTTAAAGAGACTGATTTTCTAAGGGGTGTAAAAGTTTGTGGGATTGAAGCCAAACAGTTTATTGTATGGGATGTGTGTTAAACTGATAGAACTGGGCATTTAATTTTACACTTACATTAATCTCTGTTATGGGAGTATAGGAGGACTATGGCTCTCTGAAGGCAAAAGCAGTGTGAATACCACAATGCTAAGTAATGATGAAAAAAGGGGCATATGAGTTGATTAGGGTTCCAGTTAAGCATAAAGTTACCGATTTTGTTAAAGCTTATATGTCAAAAACATTGGAAGTTGAGTTTGGAAAAACACCTAGAGAATATGAATATGTTTTCCAACCACCTAAGCTGACTGCAAACCCAAATTCTTGGGGCTTCCTGTTTTCAAAAGTGCTGAGCATACCATTAGGACCAGCTCTTGCTTTATTTTGGCTCTGATCTTGTGTATTTTTCCAACACTAGGACATACTGGAAATCAAATGGAAATTAAAAGCTGAAGGTGGGAGCTTTTTGAAAAATAGAACCCAAACCCAAAGCTCATTTTTAGTTTTGGATGAAGACTTAAGCTTGGAATTTTGCACACTCTTAAGTTTTAACTCCCTTTCCTGTGCTGTCACACTGTATTGCTCTTGTTATGAAATTAGGGAATATTTACAAGGAAGTATTTGTGGGTTTTGGGGTTGGGAGACATTTTCTTGCATGGTGAGAAAAATGGAGAACTGAGGAGGTGGACAGAAACAGAAATACTGTTTCTGCTAGCAATCAGAATTACCAGAAGAGCTACCAGAGCAATTAGAGCAGTTAGAAAGAGATGTTAGTGGATACGGGGAAATTCTCCAGGAAAGAAATTACAAAACCCAATGTATGGTAATGATTTGCACAGTCATTATATGCTTCTTTGGAAATAACCTGGTAGTGATTATGCAAGTTCTTTATTTCTGCTTTGATAGTACTTCTCAGTGAGAGTGTAGGGAATGACATAACTTAGGGAAATGAGTGCCTAGTTGTGATTTATACACATATCAAGTGCCTCTGTGCTGCCTGGTTCAGGAAATGTCAGCCACTGGAGGACTTGGTGAACATGAAGCACAAGGACATTCAACACAGTTGCTTGTACCTGCGGCATCATGCCTAGAGCAGATGGGCACCAACGTGGCCAGCTCAGTTGCCTTGCCATTGCCTGACTGGTTAATAAGTTTTGGCCTTGCTTTTGTGTGCTGCAATTTACGGACACCTTTATAAAATTACCAGATTCTTCTCCAGGACAAGCCTATGGCATGTAAATCCCTGAGCTGTGCAGCTTGGACCTTGGTGTCTGCCTGATTACAGGACTACCCTCGAATTAAAGAATATGGCTATGGGGAAAAAAGGCAGGGGCTGTGTGTCAACGTATGTAAATAATGACTGTACATACAACTCATGTACATGGCGTAAGGGCTGAGCATTTCTTAGAAGCAGGGATCAGTATTTTCTCTGCCCTTTCTTTGACAGATAAATAAGAATTTCTCTGTCCTCTGATTTCCTAACTAGGTCTTACCCAGCACTGGGAAATGTTTGGTGTTTTAACTATACTGACAAAATGTTCTAATGTAGGTGCAGATTTATTAGCACAGGGAGATTTCTTATACTGCTTATACCAGTTCCCTGGAGAAAATAACACTGGCAACCTATCCTATATACATGTTTTTGTTACTATAATTAAGCTTGTGCTTGGATTTTTTGGCATAGGAATGAGCACAAAATAACACTGCTTTAACTAATAATCTATACTGACATTTAAGTTTTGTCTTAGAGGAAAGTACCTCCTTGCCCTACCACCTTGCCATCTTCATCTGAACTTCTTACAAAAGTAAAGAGAGCTTCCACTCTTTTCTTGACACTTTAGATTTGGTGATGGGTGTTGACTTTTCTCATTTTAACCTTCAGCAAATAGGAAGAGAAAAGAAGTTAGGTCTATAGGAACAGGGACTGGAAAGGGGCATATTGTTGCCTTCTTCTTCTGTACTACCAGTCCTAACATTTTCTTTCTTTCCTCTTTATATCAGCTGTGCTCAGGAGCAGGAACAAGTTTATTTCAATGTTTGTGAAGCAGAAGCAGAGGGGGCATATTTAGAGGCAGAAGTATTTCAGAACAAAGAGAAACAAGCTTAAAAATACTCAATTTAACCTGCCAGTAACTTTTGAGTAAACAACTTTTCAGCCTTCTGTTACCAAGTTTACATTTAGCCCAGGATACAGCTATTGCCTTGAAACAGACTATTAATTTATGTTTGAAATGATGTTTATTATATCATTTATAGGATTTTGCAATAAGGAGACTGTCAGAGGAAGTAGAAGGACTCTATCTAGCAAAACCAGGACAGCATGTTCTCCTGTTCTTAAAGATCAAACATAGATTAGTCTCCTGCATTTGCTTCACCCCTCTATGTAAATATGTAAAAACACTGACTGGATTATTAAGTTTACCTTGTTCAGTCACTCTGGTGACACTGATGCATGTGTCAGCCTCCTGGAGCTCTGTAAAAGATAAGATTAATAAGGAAATAAAGTTCAAGGGTCACAGCTTTGGAAAACAACCAAACTGAAGGAGGTTCATTTGAGGTGAAATTGCTTAAAACAGATGTGTCAAGTAGCCATTTAAATTTCAGACCTTGTATTTATAGTGCAAATAGGCAGAGAGGAAGAAACAAACCGGGCAATGTGTCCCTAATTCCGATATCCCAGTGAATGAGAAGAACGTTTATGAGGCTTCTCCTAAATGTCCCAGCTGCTCTGCTCTTGAGATGTTGGCCTGTCCCTCAGCCAGCATTCTGCCTCTGGGCTTTTTATCACTCGGACAGTACCTTCACCTTGCATAGGACTGGCTTGCTCCTGTCCTTATTGACAGTCATCTCTAGAAGACTATACTAGTGCGGTTGCATTAAGGAGAAGTGAGACTGTGTTCTTCCTGAGCAAGAAACAGATGGCCTTGCGGCCTGTTGCTCAAGCATAACCTTTTGCAGAAGTAGGAGGAGTTGCAGGGGTGGTGCCTGTGCCTGCAACATCTGTGGGAACAATATGAGCTGTAGCTGCATCTCTGGAATTAAGGGGAGTGACGGGGCTTTGGAAAGACAAAAATAATCTGGCACCCTGACTGGAATTATATTTAGCAGCTGCCGTACTCCAGCTTTTACTTCGCTCCTGGTTACTTACCAGTGTGAGTTGCTTTTCTATTGAGTAGCAAAATGCTTTGTCCATTAAGTAGGCTTGACTTTAAGAACATTGTGAATACACAGATTCCTGAGGACTGTGTAAATTTTGAACTTTGAGAGCAGCTTCTTTTTGAAGCTCAGGAGCACAGACAGAACCAACTCTTGTTGCTGACAAGAGTCTTCTGGAATTCCTACTGGTTTAAAAGGAATTGGGGATCACAGGAGGCAAAGAGGAAAGAAATCTGATCTTCCTGTCAGAGCTATACATCTCTAATTCCCTTTGATCTTTTGCTCAGCATTTGATTAAATGTTTGGATGTAGACTGGACTACTTGATCAGAGACGGTTTGCAATACCTCTGTGCTGGTGCTATGCGCTCCAGCCTGCCTCTGTAATCTTGCAGACCAGGATACAAGGACTTGGTGATGTTATCACTCATAAGCAAGAAGCTATTTAAGGTCAGTTTCATGCTCCTTTTAAGATTTTCAGAGGAAGTTCTCCAGGTACAATAAATTCTGTATCAGTTCATTGTACCGAAGCAACACTGTAAAAATAGTCTCTCAGCATTAATATTTGCAGTTGTGGTTACGGGGGGAAAGTACCTTATACTCATTACTGAAGACTGATGTCAGCAGAGCGTTTCAGTTAGAGATGTACTCTAACCATAGTCTCAGACCCAGATAACCTGAATCTGAACATCTCTCAAATGTCAGGATGTTTAATCCTACCGTGACTTTCACAGTGAGTCTCCTTTTCATGAGTCAGACACTCAGTTTAAGATACTTCCATACATAAAAGTCTCAGATCTAACTGCCTGCTTTTCTGTTACTTCTACAGATTTAAATCTAGCTCTAATAATTGAGGCTTAGGCTGCACCTATGCTGCTGAATTAAACATCACAATGTTCCCAGGCACTTTCTGGAATAGTCCCTGGCATTCTTTTTACCCAGAATAACTAGAATTTTCTCAAACAGTTTCCAGACACGGTGTGGGGCTTAACACATGCCAGAGACTGTATTTGCTATGGCAGTTTGGATGATCCTGTTTTGGAGGCTAAGAGAACTTAGTAGAAAAGAGAGGGCTGTATTGCGCCAGCTGATCTCAGAGCCAGAAAATAGGCCCTGGCATGTTTCCTTTACTAGTATAGATATAGATATAGCCTCAGGGTTTTCATCTTTGGCTCTGTGATTTGTTAGGAAATGTTTTCTTTTGGATAAGACAGCAAGATGAGTCAATTTATCTGTTTGTTTATGACTTGCAACTGAGTAGAAGCTAAAGATCGCACTATATTTTTCCATAGAAAAGCAGGAAGAACCCACACATCCCAGGTTATTTTCTGTCTTGGTGGTATTTGAAAAGCGAACTACTTTTCTTTAATCAAAGTGCTGTTCCTGTTTGTTTCTCTACAGTTCAGGGTGATATGCCATATTAGAAGTATGGTAGGCCAATGAAAAATTCTGTTTGATTCTCTTTTCTTCAATTCTGTGCCCACTGTTTGTGGATTTTAAAGGATATTTAATTCCAAAGTTAATATAATAATTTTTCTGAATGATCTCGTGAAAGATGTGTTCTTGATGCCCAGTACCCACTGATGTTAAGCAAGAGATGAAGATAGTTTCTCTCTCATAAAGACATACTGTTGAAACATTGGAAGAGATCTCTAGCTATACTTCTGAGGGACCATAGGGGAGGGCCAAGCAGAAAGTTTTACTATTTATGGCAATGAAGTGGGATAGGCAAATTAAAATTCACCTTGGGTATTCACTGCAAATTTAGATTGGTTTATGTAATAATGTGAATATTTGGAAAGCCATGTCAATCCCAGAAACCGCGGGGGAACCCCGGACCATTTACCTGGAAGCACTGGAAGGGTTTGCCCCTTCCAGTTGTTGCTGGAAGCTGATGCGGGATATGCCAGCATGGTGACACTTTGCTCTAGTTCATTCCACAGTGGAGGGAGAGCTGTGGCAAAGTGATGTGAGCTCAGGGTATGATTCCTGTCTAGAAGAATCTCAGTTGATCAGATTACAGGGCCCCTTCTCAATTACAACAGTGTCAATCTGAAATTTCAGGATATTTATTCTAGGGACCATAGGAAAAAAACTAGCCCATAGCAAACAGAAAATATTTGGGTCATGTAGCCCACTGCTCTTGAACACCAGTCTCAAGCAGGTTGACTGGCTCAAATAAAAGGGCTTCTACCTCTCCACTTTTGGGGATTTTCCACTGTTAGAAGTAACTTTCATTTGATCTTCTAAAAAAATATTAGCTTGATTTTCTTATTTGCCCTCGTATTATCCTCCTTAGCTCTTTTTGCACCACACCCTCCCAAAGGGCAACAATGGATCCCAAACCAGTCTCATCTCAAATCTTGACTCAGTGCAAGACTGGGATTTCACAGGTTAATTTGAAATGCTGGGTTACAGCTGTGTCCTAACTGTGTCATCTCTTGGCTCAGCAACACCTAGTTAACTCTTTCTCATCTTCCTAATATTTTTCAGTTCCTTATGTAGAACGAGAAGATAGAACACACAGGATGTTAGACCTGTTCAAGCAAGTTTAGTGGTATTTTAATTCGACTCTTTTTATAGTGGAGGAAAACACATCGGTTTAAATCATTAGATTAATGAGAATATTTACAGAAGATTTCAAATTCAGATTCCACACATGCTCCATTTTGTTCTGACAGTGTCTTTCCTCTTCTAAGTGTGTATTTCTGAATGGCAAGATAATAGCAGACAAATATCAATTGGCAAGGTAAGCAGGATGTTATCAGAGAAATTATCATTTTTTGCACTGTGGATTAGCAAGTCATCCACCTTGAACATCAAGGAAGCAATGAGCACTGCCAATCCCATTGCAGAGCTCAGAGCTTCAGTTTTCACCAGCAGCCTGAAGACAGAAGGTGGGGCTTGAGCAATAAAACACATAACACTTCTTTTTTGAGAAGCAGTCAATCTCTCTAAGTGTTGTGCTTAATTTGCTCGGTCTATTTTACAGTATTTGCAGACTCCCAGTAGCGAGCCAGGGGAGTTCCATGTTTAGCAATGTGTTGATAAAAGCATGGTAAGGAGCTGTGGCTATCTGGTTGGTTCTTCTTTATACCCGACAAGTCTTGAAAAGCGGTCTTGTATTAAAAGTTACATGTCCTCTAAAAAAAAACAAACAAACAAAACAATTGTCAGTGGGCACAAAGTCTCTGGGTGCTGACATACATGATGTTTTCACCTCCTGTCATCATATGCTTGGGCACCTGGAGATGGCTGATTTACTACCATGCTCATCGCTGTGGAAGGAGCTGTTAGACATGTTTATGGTTTCAGTGTTGTACCCCTGTTGCCTTTATGCAGGCTTGTCTGCACAGCTGAAAAGGTGCTTGTTGTTTCTAACTTGCACTCAAGTATGTTAAGGTAAAAAGTCCAGTCCAAACCAGGACCTTTGCTTTCATCTCCAGGACAAGCACATAAGGTTACGACTGTACCTCCGTGAGTTCCCCACATCCTATATTTCCAAGCAGGTCTCAGGCACCTGCAATTCCTCGCTTCTGAAATACTGTGATATTTGACCAGCATCCTTCTTCATGCAGAGCCATTGTCATTGAGCAATAGAGGAAAGCAATAGAGAAATGTTTTTGAAACAGCCATGTGAATATTTTCTCTAACCTAATCTCACGCTTCACTGCAAGCAAAGCTAGATAAGCTTCCCTCAAAGCGGCAGAGCAGAACCCATTGCCAGCCACAGAGAAAGTGTGTCTGTATGGGTGCAAGAGCCTGACTGATTCCCAGGCCTCTTTGAAAGACTGTGCCC
This sequence comes from Microhierax caerulescens, assembly GCA_035590215.1. Lineage (NCBI taxonomy): Eukaryota > Metazoa > Chordata > Aves > Falconiformes > Falconidae > Microhierax > Microhierax caerulescens. Next base: position 60,778,416 of record JAVJGJ010000059.1, on the reverse strand, counting down.
TTCCATCCTTTGCCCTCCAGCTACATTTCTAAATATTGTCTTGCTCAATTCACCTATGTGGTGGCTCCCCTTGTTGAATTCACTTTGATGCTGCTAGGGCCATAATGAACTGTATGAAAGAGGCTCCCGCCTTTTACACTAGGCTCTGCTGAGTAAGACCCATGCACAGCCCATATGTAGCTCTGAAAGCCATATGGCTGATGATTAATGGACATCTTCCTCCAGCATTAGTTCTTCATCTCTGATTGAGTCGTCTCCCACTGCTGAAGCTTTCAGGTTGTTACAAAGGGAGGTCAGACATTCGGGAAAGTGTCCAAGGTAAGGCATGAAACACGGGTTTCAGTGTTGCACAAGACGCACATACAGTTTTTAGGAATTCCTTCCAAAGCATTTAATGAGCCATACATGGCTGGTACAAGTGGTTCTGGATTCCACTAACCTTATTCGGTGAAGTCAGATACTGAGGGTGTTGGTTAGATCATGCCACTGAGTGAAAAGAGAGCAATTGGTTCATCTTTTCATCCATTTTATTTTGTTTGTTTGCTTTTCCTCCCCTTCAGTGACATAAATTGATGGTCTCTGGCAGAAAGGTAGTAGCAGTATCATCTGATGCTCCCAATCATTATCTGGCAGTACTTTAAAGTGCAGCTCTATGCTGAAAAAAATACTCCAAAAGTGGCACTGCGCAGTTCCATGTCTATTATCTCTAAATGATTTTCATGTCAAACGTCTTCTGTGAGCAATGAAAAAGACAATTTAGTTCCTGCCTGTCAGCTCCCTTGAAAGTAACCTGGACTCGAAGTTCTCACTGGATTCTTTCCTTCTCCCATGTTATTGCCAGTAGCAGAGCACTCGGTGGGCCAAATTAAGTCTTCAGTTGTAGCACAGCAAGCCCACTGTCTTTAAACTGGACCTCACTGCCACCTGTAAAGCCCCATGTTCTCTGCAGTTTTGCTCAGGTAACTGGAACCTATTAAACAGCTCTGTTGATGCATGACAACAGGAAACACAAATGGGGTCCCTGGGTCCTTGCTGCTTTTCATATGTGAACAGAGGTGGAAAGAAGAAATTTTTATTTTTTCCTCTCTAAAGCAGAATGCACAAGGTGCAAGTCTGTGAGGGAAAATGTCATAATTTTTTTTTGTAGTTTCTTTCAGATTAAAATTGTAGTCTTCAGAAGAAGAATACTTCCCATATAATGCAGTCCTAACTAATTTGCTTTTCTATTTTTCAGATTTTTCATGTCGTTCTTGCTTAGTATGAACTACTCGGTATTGGTTTTCCTGTTATTCTTGTTCTTTTGTACTCTTTCTGTACTATTTTTTAGTCTTCTCTAATTTTATCACAAAACATACACCCCACTTGATGAATACACCCTCCCATATCTCTATAGGTTGAAGAACATTTGCTGTTCAACTGTTCAGCACTTTATTTTCTTACTTGAAGTACTAACCAATGTTTTATACATATATGCACGCAGCAATGCATATAATATAGAGGTAACAAAAGTGTGCATGCTGCAACATCTTTCTCTAAGAGTTGTTTTCACAAATCAAATCCCCAATATCCAGAAATGGTGAAACTGGTAGCAGATCCCAGCAGTAGTACTTCAACAGTCAGAGAGAGCGATATGACAGGAAGTGCATATAACTCAAAATAGTCGTTACTGGCAGATAGTTTAACCAGATTGTGGAGAAGAAAGAATACAAAGTCTTAAAAATCAGGTAAACCCCATTTTTTGGGGGGGGGGGGAAAAAAAAAAGAAAGAAAAAAAAAAAGATAAAAAGGCTCTGGTAACTCTTGCTTGGCTGCTGACTTTCCCCATTCAGGATGGACAGCTAGACTAATAAGCGCTGCCTAGTTCTTTGCTAAATTGCCTGTGCCTAAGGATGCATGGGAGAAACATCAAAATGTATGCTGAATTCTAGTCCCCAGAGAAGGCTACTGCTATTGCATAAAAGAGAAAAATACAACATAAAAGCATAAAAGAATAAATTAATTTCAGAAAATCATGCTTGCTTTGAATTCTGGAGGTTTGACTTTGTTGCTTCAAGTAATCAGCTGCAGAGCCTCTATGGTGGCCTCCAGGCTGGCTAACTTCCCAAGCACTTCGTTGAAGGTGGCTCCAGGCTTCTTTTTAACACGTGAGATGAATTCTTGGGTATATTTAGCAGCATTTCCTTTCGAGTATGTCTCTGAGGAAGTGGCTGTTGGATAACGTTGCCCAGTGTAAGGTGGAGAAGGGGACAGAGATTAATTGCCTTCTCTTAAGGTCACTGTAGCTACGGGGCCCGAATTTGTACAGGGGCAATTTTATCATAGGGTTTGTGCTGTGTATTGACTGGATAAATTGATATACAGAAACCCCACAAAGCATAAAGCTTGTCAATAGTAATGCAGAGGAATAGTTTAGGCTTCATTCTGTTATGTATTCACACAGATGCAGAGGCTATGGGAGAACTGGTATGTTAAGTCTGCCAGGACACCGGTCACTGCTCTCTTCCTTACTCCTCCCGAGCACATGCCCATCACATCTGTGGTGATGGCAATGGCATCAGTAAGTCACATTTCAACTGTACAAACTGAATTGACAGAACTTCATTATATCAATGGCTACTGAAGGGTATTTCCATTGGTGATGGAAATGAATTCCACCATACCTCATGTGACATTGTTTCTAATCACTGCTCTCCAAACAGGGACAAAAAAAAAAAAAGGGGGGGGGTGGGGAGGGAAACTGAAAGGGTCCATCCCCAAATTATTACATGAGATGGTATAGAGTACTATAAAAATATTTATGTTCTATGCCACTCCTCTGGCAAAGACTTGCCTAACTCACTGGTGGCTCCATCACTCATGAGCAAAGCACTCATCCCAAATGCATAGCCATAAAATCTTTATAGTGCCTTGCAAAGTGTGATGTGCTATAAAGTTTTTATAACCATGCATTTGGGCTGACCACATTACATCATCACCTATTTTGCCCATAAAGATTTTGGCCTACTGCTGCTTTAAGCCAACTAACCTTTACAGATGGTTCCCAGAATAGCTAAAAGATCCCTGCTTTGGGTTTTTGTTGTCAGCATGAATTTAATGCACTCCTTTTGTTTCATTAAGTCCCAGAGTTAAGCTGCAGGGGAAGTGGAATAGAGCAGTCAATACATGACTGGATTTGCTTCCTAGTTATATCAGTCACATTGTCTCACTCCGTTCCTAAACATTTATGCTGTCGTAATGTTTGCATAGGACAGCTGGCATACAAGACCAGGCACAGCAGCAGCTTACATGGGTATGTATCACGGGATCTGGTTTGTATGTTGTCACCCCTTAGGGGACCTTTATGTCTTGAGTGTAAATCACTAATATATACTAAAAAGATACTTCCTATCTCAATTTTTGCTTACTTTCAGTTCTTTTCTTGACTACTTTTCAGCCAGATGAGTTAACAATTTTGCCCTTCTGTGACCCTCTGAGCCCAGGAATATACAACCTGGAGCAAAAAAACAAACAAAGGACCCCTCCATTCATGGGTGGCACAAATGTACTTTGACTTAACCAGTTATGAGACTGCACCCTTGGACCATTTTTCACTATCTATAAGATACAAAACCTTGACATATTATAATTTCTAAAGACTATGCCTGTATTTAAAATCAAAATTACTTTAAAAGCAAATTAGGATTAGTATTTTTTTTTAACAGCGCAATTCCAGAGTAAGAATAACTACAATGATGAAACAAAGAGAGGAAGGCACTGCAAATGTAGAACAAAACTGATGAAAAAACATTTTTCAGATTCAAGGCAGGTTATGTCAGTGGACAAAACAATCTCTGTATGAAAAATACTTGAACCAGACTCCAGGTCCAAATAATGAGCATTGCTCAACTTTTACCCACAGTTTAATGAATTATATTACTTTAAATATTAGTGCTGACTGAGGAGAGGGCTCTAAATCAGTGCCAAAATGCATTAACTGAACAGAGTAGAACACAGTTCCAATCCAGAGTTCTATTATTTTCCTAGATTTTTCGAAAATTATTATTTAAAACTTTTTTTTTCTTGTTTATTTATGCCTAATTTTGGTCCCCTGTTATTAGGTCACTGGGCCCACAAAGTTTGTTACTCCTTGTCTCTTTAGCACTCATTTGAAACAAGTTTTGGCAGACTTTCAGAAGTCCCAGATTAACTAAAACCTGTGATTTTATGCTTGATGATCATCAGTATGCAAGAAAAGGAAAATAATGCCATCCATTGTCACCCATTCATTCATTGTCATCTGTTTCTGACAGCAGGCAGAATCTGATTGAGTTACTGCTATACGTTTTCATCTGCTGAACAAATGTGAAAACTTTGACACTCCACAGTGCTAACTTACATATGCAAATGTTGTTGGTGTAGTCCGCTGGGCGGAATGCAGAGCAATATGTTTGTGCATGATATATTAAATGATCATCAGCTTCTCATGAGGAATAGGTCCAGTCATCAAGTAGGTAACATTTGGTTGTAATTGAATGGGTTATAGAAGGAAGAATTTGAGACAATTGATTTTAGGCAATAGGCTTGCAAACTTTCACAGAATTAATAAAATGGAGAAGAAACTCATCCTCTGCTGTATGTCTAGTGCTGTCTGGTGCTGAGGACTGTCTGTAATTGATGTGTGAGTCTTAATGAGTAGCCCCTCTGTATATTTATTTATGCTTTCAAGCTACTGTTTATGTGTCTGGTAATGGTGAAAAATGTCTTCCAGGTGCAGCATAATATAAATGTGGAAGACAAAGCTCTGAGGGACAGAACTGAGTTTTGCAGCTGACAGCTGCACATGTGGTGTCCTGCTGGAATAGTTTAATACAGTCCATAATCAATTAATTATGTTTATAGTTTGCAGAGAGCACTGCAAAAACTGTCAGGTGCAGGCAAAAAAGTAGTTGTGGAAAGGCATAGGTGGAAATGCGCATATTCCATTCTTAGAATAGCTGCTAACTATATCATTAGTATCTTAAATTGTAAGAATAAAAAAGATTGTATGACCTCATGTACTCTTTTGCATCTTCCTTCTTTTGACATTTATGTTGGCCCAAAAAGTGAAAATAATTTGAGTGCAGCTCTCTGAACAATGTCTGTATGAAAAGAGCATTTTAGAGTTCACTGCTTGTGTCACTGAATTCCAGATCAAATCTGATTCAATTTACACAGAAAATTTAAAGAGCACTTAATCTGATGTAGGTTTATATTATTTATTTCTAGATGGACATGGCTTTACACATCACTGTAAAACGAAGGACCTGGATTCTGAGCCTGGGAAAAAAAAAAATCATATATAGAGTGGAGTTCATTCTTTTCCCACCATATTTTTTTTTACTTACTCATCAACACCCTTTAATAAGGAACTTTGCAGACAAAATGCCCTGATCATTTTGCTTTGACTTAGCTAACTGTGCTTGCTGCATTGTCATTCTCCTACAGAGTGCTAGTTCTAATGTGACAAAAGAAATTTAAATCAGTACAAACAGCACCTAATTTGCAGACTTTGCAAGCAATCAGCTGAGCAACGAAACCTCTGAACATGTATAGATTTAAGTCTTCTTTTTAAAGGCTTTCCAGCTATGCAGCTTGACCTAACAAAAGACATTATCTCTCAAATCATTCGAATGTCCACCTATATATATACAGAACCATGGGTTTGAGGTTCACTTCAGGACATCACAATACACTGAAAACAACACCCAGTGTGCTACATTTCCAGAATTGGCTGGGTTGTGTGCCTGGAGTGCCAGGATGCAGCACGGGGAACCACTGCACCACATCGGGACCTGGGATTGCTCTATTCGAGCCCCAACGAGGCAGAGAGCAGGGTGTGCCAGAGGCTGGCTCAAGCAGCTTGATTTGGGTATTGGCTGCTTTGTCAACAGTTGTTTTGGCCAGACTGTCTCCAGTAGCGATCTGTCCTTGAACAGCTATTATGGAACCACTTCTTTCAATTAGCTCTCCAAAGAGATGTTTCATCTGCACTGGGAGCCCATTTGTGTGGTTTTAGAGCAGTCAAAACTGTCACTCCCACAACATTCAGTGTAGGAAAAGCCCAGAAATAGCCTAGAGAAGATGTTGTGCCAATAATTCAAACTGAAACTTTTTTCACTCGAACCTCCAGTCTTTACACTCTTTCAGCTTAATCAGATGGAAGATGAGACAAAGAAAATCCGCTGTTCAAGTGTCTATGCTGTTCTTACAGATTTAGAAGGCTCCATATGAAATACAGTTTGAATCAATATCAAAACAATGAATAAATAAATAAATCTCCATACTTGCAATCCCATCTGAATCTCTGTTTTGCACTAACCTGTCATCTGTCTCCAGGTTTGCTGTGGGCTACAGTGTCCAAGTCCGCTTGGTTTAAGCAAATTGAGCATTTTCCTGCTTTTTTTGTATGTTTTTTCTTTTCATGCTTTTTCCTGTACCATGTCTTTTGCTTTCATTTCTTAAGATATTATCCTTAGCCTTGGTACTCAGTTATAGTGAGGGATATATCAACATTTTTCATCCACTCAGATTTGTGATGAACAGGACTGAAAAAATGCCCAAGACCAGCTCGCTGCAGATTCCCATTTACCATGCTGTGCAATACTGCATTCCCGCCACTTTGTAGCATTCTGTGAGACTCCAAACTAATTAATGTGATTTAGGGTGATGTGTGTTTATCAAGCAGCAGTCACAATTTGTTCTCTCATCTGTCTCAAGGAGTCTTCCTTCCAGATAAGAGCATCTCTGTTCCATGGAGGGCTCTTCTCTGTGCTTTTTGTAGCTGGGTTTGGTGAGAGGAAGGCAGCTTGTTGTTCTTAGAGTGTCTGAGTACACTGAGTAAACCTGCCTTAAGAATCTGGGAGGCCCTCGGTGTAAAAGCAGTGTGTAAACAAAGACCCTCTCTTAGTGGTTGCTGGTTGCTAGGGCTCCACAAAAGCTAGTTTCTTGGGGTTAATAGCCTAATAAATTAGATAAGCCAGTTCAGTTGCTTGAGAGCTATTGAACTGAGATGCCTCCAGCACACGTTCTATTTGCACCTGTTTAGCTGTGGGGGTTTTTCAGGTATTTTTGGAAGAACCAGGAGCTAAAAGTTCCTTTTCAGTTTTCTCTCATCTCCCCAGATGAAAGCTGTGTTTCCATTAGCAATTATCTTTCCTTGAGCCAGCCCTGTTGGTATCAATTCCTCCTGATTCTCCCCTGGAGCTCTTCGTTAACTTTCCTGGGGTGCCTTGGATATTCTTAACCTTTTAACACTCTTCACATTTTGGTTATCCGTTCCTCCATGGGAGTTCACTCTATTTATTTGTGCAGTTTGGGATATACAACAAATGTGTCCTAGGAAGTCACAAGGCGTTTCCAAGCTCGAGGTTATTCTGCTTCATGTGGATTGTCTTATTTGTCTGCATTTTATTTTGAAGGAATTAGCCCATCTGCAAAGTACTGTGCTCACCAATCCTCCCCCATAAACCGTAGTAACCAGATTAATCCATTTGGTTTCTTGAGGTTCTTGCATTAGATAGAAGCTTGCTATATATGGGGTTTTGAGCAGCTTGCAAATAAATATTTCCATTGGAAACCACTCTGATGTTACGACACAGGTGACAAACCAAGAAACTGCTTCCTGTAACCCTTGAAAAATGGAAATGGATGCAAGAACTGCCTTACTTTGAGCAGCAAGGTGCAGGGAAGTGTGTCAGAGAAGAGCAAGCACAAAGTGATAACTTCCTAGATTATGCTCTAACATATTCCAGCTCACAGTCTTCCTGAACTTCTTTGGCATTTTCTTCTTTGTCCAGTCTCTCTCCAAACTCACGTGAACGTAACAATTTTGTGCATTCTGCTGCAAGGATCCTCTTTCACAGGGAGTGTTTCTGCCACACTTTTAACCTGCTACCGGTTCACCAGTTTGAGCTGGTGAACTCTGAGCATTGTTTCTTGTTCAGTTCTTCACCGTTTCACAGATGTCTGTTGCAATGCACCCTCAGCTGGACTCTGGACGTAAGACTAGTAATTTCTGCCATTCCTTATAATGGGAACCATTCTGAAACTGGCTTCAGGCAACTTCTGTAATTGGCTTCGCTGTTTGCTTCTCTCCTTTTCTCAGCTCCTTTTAATATGAGCAGAGAAGAATAGCACGCAGAATTCATGAAGAGATATATGTGGTGAAGTACCAGGGTTAGCCCTGGTGGGCAGCTCAGCCCCACACAGCCACTTGCTCACTTTCCCCCAGTGGGATGGAGAAGAGAATCAGAAGGGTAAAAGCGAGAAAACTCATGGGCTCAGATAAGGACAGTTTAATAGGTGAAGCAAAAGCCACAAGCAAAGCAAAACAAGGAATTCATTCACTCCTCATCGGCAGGCAGGTGTTCAGCCATCTCCAGGGAAGCAGGGCTCCAGTATGTGTAACGGTTATTTGGTAAGACAAACACCATCACACTGAATGTCCCTCCCTTCCTTCTCCTTCCCCCAGCTTTATATGCTGAGCACAATGTCATACGGAATATCCCTTTGGCAGTTGGGGTCAGTTGTCTCAGTTGTGTCCCCTCCCCACCTCTTGTGCACCCCCAGCCTCCTCGCTGGTGGGGTGGGGTGAGGAGCAGAAAAGCCCTGGGCTCTGTGTAAGCACTGCTCAGCCAGAGCTAGAACATCCCTGTTACCAGCACTGTTTTTACCACAAATACTGTTTTTACCACAAATCCAAAACACAGCCCCATGCTAGCTACTATAAAGAAAAATAACTCTACCCCAGCCAAAACCAGTACAGTTCTCTATGACTTTTCTTATAATTCTGAACATTTGATTTGTTTATTTGGCTTCTGTTCAGTATCATGCTGGTGTTTTCTTTAAATGATTTATTATAAGCTGAAGATCTCAGTCTGGTTGGGAGTCAGCTCTGAGCCCTCTCCTGCAGATGTAAAACTCAGATTTTTCTCCCCCTGCTTGCATCCTTCTACATTTTTCTACACTGAATTTTGTTGTCAGTGTTTACTAGAAGTTGTATTAAAACAATGTGAACAGCTGTTAACTATTAAACCCCTATGTGTGCGCGCCTCTCCATATCAGAACTTACCTTTTGTGATGAAGCCTGCTTAGTATCAGATTGAATAAAGAGAGTGAAAACTGGAGAGTGCTTAGATGAATTGTTCCGAGTTGCATAATAATAATAGTGTCCTCCCTGAGGGATTAAGGTGGGACAAACTGTGGAAAAGGAGAATATAGGTCCAAGAGCCATTATAGGAGAGTTGTGATGCTCGGAATATGGATTTGCCACAGGAGTATGGTGCACATGGTCATGTAGTTTTCTGGAGATTTGGATGCTTGCTACCTTATTAGAAGAAAATGCAGCACTGTTTTTGTGTTGTGGGTTTTTTTCCTCTTATATCTGCTCATATTCCTTTCTGTGACTCAATGTAGATGTGAGGGTGGCTCACTGCCAGTAGATGAGGGGTATTACCACAGGTTCTGTGACTAGCACACTTGCATGCATTGAGGCATATTTTCAGACTGCTAGTTAAGTCAAGTGAGTTCTCCAGAAGCATTCACACTGGGGGGATTAGGAGCCTCCCACTTCATTGGGATATAGCTCCTATAAACATTAAGATGTTAAAAATTTTATCTATGTGGCTCAGCTTTCCCATATGCCTGAAAATACCTCTAATCATAGCAGAATCACATTTGGCCTTGGAAACATGCACAATCAAATGGAGTTTGAATTACTGATGTGGTAACAGCTTGACACTGTACAGATTGACATGATTTGCTGGCAAGTTCTCAGAAGGAGACGCTGCAGATACTGTGCTCAGACCTACTTATTAATCTGTGTCTCTTATTGATGTGATACACAGTAAGCAGTTACAGCATCTCATCTTGGTGCCTCCAATGCCATGGAGTCTTTCCACCTCAGTTCACAGTCCTGTGATTTGAGGGTGCATGCGGATGAAATGAAATCCTCAGTGCTGAGGTGGATCTTTACACACAAGAACATGCAGTAGACCAGCGAGTCTGAACAGAAGGGAAATACGGTGTTGGAGCGCAGGTCTGTCTTGTGCATAGTGCTGCTGATGTGTGTGCTGTCACACGACTATTGGGTTAAAAATGATAAATAATTTTATTTTAAAATATTAGATTGTCTTAGACTGACGAAAGAGAAACAATCACAGCTGTCAGGATAGTGTCTAATACTCTCATGTCTAGTCACTGCTGCACAAGAAAAAATCATAAATGTAATGAAGAGAATAAAAACTGGCCACCTGTGGGTGCCATCTGGTGGTGAATACTCTGATCCTGATCCAGCAGAGCTTTTGAATCTGTGCTTGTTCCTAAAACATGAACGACCCCCTCCTAACCCTGTGGGTGTGTTACCAAGTCCCACACAATAGGGTGGGCACGTTGGAAGAGTGAGTCCTACTGTAGGTCCTCCAACTGAGGCTCTCTGAATGTTTGCCCTTCAAATAAACTAGGGCTTGCAACAGCCCTGAGGAGGATGGAGCACTTCTTGCTTACAGGAAGACTGAAGAACAAGGCAAGGAGCCCTTGTAAAGTCCCAGCACATGCCGTGTGCCAGGAAGGCATGGGAGTGCTGGGAATGTCAGCACTCAGCTATTTTGATTCTGGTACCTTTTCCACAAATACAAATTTCTGTTCTTGTGAAAATGTAAAACATAATTTGAAAGCATTTGGATTGTAATTACACAGATGTGTGCAGACAGGGCCATGCTCAGAGCTGCATTAGCACAGCATGGGACCTGGGCTTCTATGTTCTTCTGTAGCCCATGAGCTTAGGCACGTATTACCACATCGAGCTGTGGGGGAGTGTTGGTCTGCCTGAGGGCAGGAGGGCTCTGCAGAGGGCTCTGGGCAGGCTGGACTGATGGGCCAAGGCCAGTTGTACGAGGTTCAACAAGGCTGAGTGCCGGGTCCTGCACTTGGGTCACAACAACCCCACACAGGGCTACAGGCTTGGGGAAGGGTGGCTGCAAAGCTGCTGGTGGGAAAGGACCTGGGGATGCTGGTTGACAGCCAGCTGAACGTGAGCCAGTGGTGTGCCCAGGTGGCCATGAAGACCAGAAACAGTGTGGCCAGCAGCACTAGGGCAGTGACTGTCCCCCTGTACTGGGCACTGGTGAGGCCGCACCTCAAATACTGTGTGTGGTTTTGGACCTCTCACTGCAAGACAGACTCTGAGGTGCTGGAGCGTGTCCAGAGAAGGGCAACGAAGCTGGTGAAGGGTACAGAGAGCAAGTCTTACATGGAGCAGCTGAGGGAACTGGGACTGTTTAGCTTGGAGAAGAGGAGACTCAGGGGAGACCTTGTTCTTCTCTACAAGTACCTGAAAGCAGATTGTAGCAAGGTGGGTGTCAGTCTCTTCTCCCAAGTAACAAGTGATAGGACAGGAGGAGATGGCCTCAGGTTGCACCAGGGGAGGTTTAGATTGGATGTTAGGAAAAACTTTTTCAACACAAAAGGGCTGTCAAGCGCTGGAACAGGCTGCCCAAGGAAGTGGTGGAATCATCATCCCTGGAGGTATTTAAAAGAGGTGTAGATGTGGTGCTTANNNNACAGTTTAGTGATGGACTTGGCAGTGCTTTGTTAATGGCTGGACTGGGTGGTCTTAAAGGTCTTTTCCAACCTAAATGATTCTGTTTTTCTGTGATTGTACTAGCTGGGACTCCTGGTTTCAATCACAGGTAGCAGAGCTTGGGGCTGTCCTCACCTGTCTGTGGAGACCTGGAAGTCTAACAAAATAACTAAATGCCTACAGCTAGCCCTCTCCCATCTGTGCTCAGCCAGCAAGGAATGGAGCTGATGGGAGATGCTGCTGCCTCCCGTTTCTCATCAGCATCCAGTCAAGGCAGGGCTCTGCTTTCATAAGGCGGCTCACAGAAGAGGTGAGATGCTATCCACAGCTGTGTAAGATAACTCACTGACTTTACCTGAAGCTACTGTACCATCTGTTCTGCTGGAAAACATTAGGGTCAATAACCTCCGGTGGAGGGACAGCAGCCCACAGGTCAGGGAGGAGGGAAGGGCAGGGTGAAGGGCTGTGCCCACAGCTGGCACAGCAATCAGGGAAGGGGCCATGGTCTGCAGCCTGCTTCCTACTTTCCTCATCCACCAGCTGCAAGCTCAAAGGGTGCTGTGAAGTGCTACCATAGGGGCTCTGACAGGGGCTTTGCAGCAAAGCATGAGTTTTCTTGCCTCATATAAACCAAACAGAAAATGTTGCAATAAGATTAAAGATGAGGAAAAGACTCAGAATTTCCTTTCTTTTTCTACCAATAAACCAAGGTGTTATCTTAATTTCAGTCCTACATGCATGAGTTTACTATTCAGCCAAACAGTCCTCCTGAACTATGTTATCTTGGTGCTGTTCAAAATCCTGTAAACCAGAAAGTACTAGACATCTTTCCCCCACAGAAAGCACAGTGGGGAATAAGCAAATAAAGCTGAAACAGATAAAGATCCTAGTATTGATCTCTGCTTGTGTTGCCTAATAGAGCGTAACTCCAAAGGAATATTGTAGTCACCGGTGGATGAGAAATCGAAATAATCTGGCTATCACTTTACATGTCTCTGTATTAGAAGGGTCACGTAGGCTAAAGAGTGCTAGGGATTTACCCAAAGCAACCACAGATTTTCACGAGGTGTATAGATTTAGAGCAGCCTCCTGGAACATGCTATAAGAAGCACTACAGTCCCCTTAGCAGTGGCGCTCGCACAGCTCTGATTTTGTTGTGAACCCTCAGCAGCTCCCCCATGCTTCTCTGCCTACCCGAAATGTGTGTTATCTCACAGCTGCCAGGAATGGGTGTCCCGCCAGATGATCACACTGAAGTTAATACCAGGACTTTTCTGCTTAATTTTAGTGTGAAACTAGTACCAGAGGTCACATGTGAAAGGCATTATTTTTCTAACTTGACCATTTCCCTGTTTTTTCAATAGTTTATTTGAAATTGTTTGGGAAGACGGCCTTCATTATGCAATTAACTCATGTTACTTCCTGCAGTTGCAACTGTATCTGAGAAATAAGAACAGAAATTACATTTTCTGACTCAGCAGTGATGGTTATCACTCTCATGGATAAAAGAGTTTTATTACAGCTTTACTTCTGCTCAAATCACAGAACCTGTAGTTATAGGAAGGCAAAATGGATTCCATCTGGCTCATACATTATCAACAATTGTTAATAGAGCTTCAGTTACAAGGACAAATTGCCAAGGCAGAAATGAAGACCTTGAGGACAAATGCAGTTTCATACCTGTAATTTAGAGTGCAGTTTGGCTCACAAAATCTTTGCAATGTGCAATAAATGGGAGCCTTGCCTGACTTTCAGATCAACTTTCAGCTGAAGTTTTCAGAGCCAGCAGCTAGGAAAAAAAAAATTCTGTGCTTGTAAACTGAAAAAATTCTTATCTGAAAGCCCTCTGGACACTTTGAATACATGGTAGCATGATGCAGCTACTTTTCACTATGTACAAACATCACCCTCATGGTTTACATTATTCATGCAAACAAGATGCTGTAAATGCTGTCTCCTCCAGAGCCTCTTAGAGAGGAGGCTTCAGCTGTGTCTTGGAAACCCTGCAGGCTCTCCTCTTGTGTTTGATTTGCAAGGAGGTACTAAGAGGCTGCCTTGGTGTTTCATTGGGTGAAGACACGCACATTCCTATAGCCACTTGCAGGAGCCCTGTTGAAGGCGCAGAAAATCTGTGTAGGCACAGGATACTACCTACATGTATTGGAGTAGCAGCCTTTCAGGGCCTAAAAATATGTTCAGCCTTACAGGCACAGAGGCTGTCTGCAGAACAGTGATGAATGCCTTCTCAGCTCAAGAGGCTTATGAGAAAAACTCCTGGTTTATGAACTGAAACACGTAACAAGTGCAGCATGTTGAAGGCATATATGGTCAGTGTGCTACAAGCCCATCAGACCAAAGTCCTATACATTTATTAAACTGCAATTCACTTAGAACACTGAAGTGACATCTCTATTCTGAAAATTGCACTTTCTAAGTTGATTTTGTGGTGGGAGGGCAGGTAGGGAAGGAAATGGTGCAAACTAGCAAATATTAAGGATGATTAAGTTGGAAGGCAGGAATAAATTCCAATATCAGATCTCAGACAAAGTCCTTTATCAGGAAAGTCCTTCTTTCTGTCCTCACTTCTTATTCATTCATTTTTTGGTGCCAATAGCAACTCTACAATTCCTATCACTTGCTGTAGACCTTAGCAGCCCTCAGTCCCTGGAACAGCTTCATATCATGGACTGTGGTTGTGGCACCTCCCTCTTAGAATATTCCTGAGTGGGACAAAGCAATAGGCCTTAAAGATGAAGTGATTGCTGGAAAAACATTAGTGCTACTGACTGACCAGAGACCTGAGGAAACACTTTACCAAAAACTTAACTGTAAATTTCTGCTTGAACCCCATGGTTTTAATATACTTTAAACAAGCAGAGTGCTGAGTGTTTACTTCTGGCCCTGTGGAACAGCTTGCTGCTCCAGTTGACATGCACTGTGAGAAAGTGAAGTCTATTTTTTTCCTAAACTGATATTGAAACATAGGTTATGGAATAACCAACTTTTAAATTGTATTTCATACACCATTGACTAGAAATTCTCATGGCTTCATTGCAATCCAGATCTCTTTTATTAAAAGGCATTCTTTCAGTCCCAGTGTGAGATCCTTCCGTATTGTGAGTTATTATACACTAAATATGTGTGCTAATCCAAATGAAACTAACTTCCCTTGAGTATTTTTATAGCCTACAGTCAGCTGGATCTGGGCAGAAGATACAGAACCTGGGTTAATGTACCGATCTGTTTTGACTGACATAAATAATTTACTTATTCTGCTTCAAATCAAGAATATTTATCTTTAAAGACCAGCTAGAAAGGATTGCTTTCAATGAAGCTGCTCGTTTTTTTCTAGTTTCCAGTTAAAAAAAATAATGATTGAATTTTTGTGAACATTCACTTATATTCTGTGAAGTAATGGTACACTTTTTTTCCTTACACAGTGTAGTGAGATTTCTGTACCTAATTGAAGCTGCTAAAATGTTATGGGCATTAAATTTGTGTTAATGAGGTGTTCATGAATGCAAGGAAGAACAATAGCCTGTCATTTCTTCATGAACTTATCTGACATTTTTGCTGTGCTTGGGGTATGAAACAAAAAAGCTGTAGAGATGTTGTCATTAGTAAGATTTACAGCAGCAAAGGCTACGGTGACATAGGCCTGTTAGGATCACAATTAGATGTAAAAGATCATCTAGCAAAGTACAATTGCAGGCAATTTATCCAATCCAACACGTAGAAGTGACACCACAGGAAGAAATCCTGTTCTCCTGTGATGTTTTTTACATATGGTGCTGGTAGTCTTGGTGCAACTTCCATAGATCTGAAAAAAATATATTTGTTTCTCCGTAACATACTATTTCTGCCTGTGGGTTTTTTCACTTTTAGCCTATAAATAAAATGACAGCATATAAGTTAAGTGTGTGAGAACTAGTTTATGCTGTCACTTACATTTCAAGATGGTTTAGTGTCATGCTTGCCTAGAGCCCTTGACGAAATGAGAGAGCTCTTATTCAACAAAATATTTTGTAAGAGTAGTTCTGCAGAGTGTTTCTTATCTTGTTTTTGTTCATAAAGGAACATAATGACCAAAATTATGGATTCTAGCATGCTGAGTGACAGTCTACTTTCCTGAGAGCTTTGCAGAAAGGAAATACATTTTACATCGTAGACGTGGCCCAATCTGAGCATCTCATTATCCCTGAATATTGAATATTGAAATAGTTATGTTAATCCAAGATTAATTGCTTCTGTGAATAAACAACTAAAATAACTAAGCTTGTGTTAGAAAATATCATGGGGACTATCTTCTTTGTGCTCTGGGGCATAGACTAATCAGTTTGGGGAAAAATATCATTCAGTGACATATTGATGCATAATTGGTCCCACTTTAGATAATTTATTTTTTCCCTTGGAAAAGCTTGGTAGTGACCAATACTGGAAACAATAGCCTATTTAAACTACAGATTTATTCTGATGCATTTTTATATTTTTTACAGGAGCTCTATTTAAGATGATGACTTTTCACCATGATAAAGTTGCACAAAGACCGGTTTTGTGTGGAAGAAATCTTGTGGAAGAAATGCAGATTTTTCACTGCATGTATATCTGGAAGCTATGTATTTATAGATATTGGTTTTGAAGTAGCTTTCCTAATAAATAGTTCTATGCATTTATGTTCTTTTTAGATGAAAATAGAAGGAAAAAAAATGTAAACATTCTCTACTAAAATCCAAAGACTGTGTAGTAAGTGACTGGAAAGCATAACAGTGGATCATGATGTAATTCAGCTTTAATTGTAGTGAGTAGAAGTTTGTCTCATTTCCATTACCTTCTGTGGTAAAGGAAGAATAAGCAGGTACTGATGATATGTCTTAAGTACTGCAGCCTGTGTTAAATGGGACACCAGACTGCTTTTACATTTTTAAGCTATAAAAGTGTGAAAAATTAATTCTCATTCCACTCAAAACAGGGAAAATGAAGATGTGCAGGTCTGTTTTCTCACCCAGTAATAAAATTCTGGGAACACCATCTATATCCTTTAGTCAAAGTGCTGTATAAGACTGTGCGTAAAATTGCATCCCTCGAGGGTATAGATTACCCATAATGAAGAAGCCTCTTGGGGCATCTATTAGGAATTTTAGTCTTTGAAAGCTTAACGTTATCTTAGAAAATGAGTGCAAATGTGATAAACTGCCATTCATCTCCTTTGAGTTGCTCTATAATTCCTCCCACCCTTTCTTCAGACCTATTTTTTTCCAGAGTTATGTCAATATCTTTTGATTCCTTGTGTGGATGCTCATGTTTTTCTATAAGAGTGTAGTCTTTTTCAGTTTTATTTAAACCTCTTTCCAAGTTGCATAAGCTGTGAATAAAATCAGTTGGTTTTATTTTTGAAAAACTGCCTATAAAGTGTCAGATTGTTATATGTGTTTGGCCTACATTCACCTCTTGGTTCTGGTTTACGAAAAAATTTGCCAAAATAAGAAAAATATTGGAAACTGACTGCTAGAAAATCTTATGATAACAGCATCATAGTTCAGAGTTAGAGTCATACCTGTAACTCTGTTGACCCCAAAGACAATGAGGGTGTGTTTTTTCTCATCTGCCATTAGTCATTTATATGTTTGGAGGGAAATGATTCCTTTTTAAGATTAACTGTGCAGAGGTTGTCTTGAGGGGTATTTTTGCAGGCAGTGGAAGAAGACTGGGCACTTCCAAAAGGATGCTTATCCCACTTATTTACTGTTGAAATGAACCACCCTTTGGAACAAAGCCTTTCTAAATTTCTAATTTCTAAACTTTCCCCTTTCTAAATTATAAAGGGACATTAGTGTCAACCATATGCCTACGGTTTAGATTACAAAAACAAGATGAGAGGAATCTCACACAGAGTTTATGTACTTGCTAAGGCACTCAGTGGGCATACTGACTAGATCTTACATACCTTGGAGTTAACGCTGCTTCAAGTCTAATTTTAAACCACAGTTCTGGATTCCTAAAAGTAAAGTCAATGCAGCTAGAATTGTTCTCTTAAGATATAACCTACCCTCAGTGGAAATGTATGGGAATCATGGTAAACTAATGCAGATCCTAGTATTTAATCTCAAAATCTTACTTGGACATCTTGCTTTTATGACCGGTGTAGTAACATCCTTTTGAAAAATTATTTTCTATTTTGTGCAAGTACCTCTTTTGACAGTGATGATGAAGAGTGATCACCAATATCTTTCTTCTGTCTACATTATTTTACGCTTCATGTTGTTACACGTACTATTTAATAGTGCTACAGAGAAGTGATGAGAGAAGGGTTCTTCCCTATTTTCTGACACCCCTTCCTTTTCTTTTGTTCTTTAGTTCATGTTTCCATTACCTGTATCATGCCTGTTATCACGGTCAGTTATACCCTAAATCTCTACTGAACACCCTGCAGTCCTAGGGGTTTCTCTGTGTAAAGGTCTAATTGCAGGATAGGAAGTCTGGTGCTCAGACTGCTGGGTTCTGTTTGATTTAGAAGGCGATGCCTGAACCCACTGTTATTAAATGTGACAGGACCTGACAGAGCCTTAATCAGTTTCCCCTCTTGTCTTTTTCCACAGTGTTCAGCGAAAGAGAAAAAAATTAATTGAAAACTGTGGTCATAAAACTCGCAGAAAGTGGCAAGATGAAACATAGACTTTGAGCACTACATGAAATTTGTTTTAATTCCTGGGTTTATGTGTAGGAATGATCAAATTTCAAGTCAACAATGGCCCTTTAGCATTATTTCCACTGCATGAGGAAAAAATAACATCAAAGTGATGGCTTTTAAATGTTCTGTATTATGAAATATAACCCTTTTGATATAAAGATAATTCACTAAGTAATATATCCACACTAAAATCTTGTGCTTTGTAATACAGCTCTTCATCTGTCCAAGCTATTTACCTTATGAAGTGTTTGAATTTCATAATAAATACTTTCTGAAAGAAATTTATCAATAACTTCCAGCCTGACTACACTGATTAAGCAGATGTGAGAATTATAACTAGTGGGTAGGATTTTTTTCAGCACAAACGTATATGTAAGGGACAGACTGTATATTTGCAAAGTGCACAGCAATGAGACCAAGTGATGAAACATCATCCCATGTACTGTTTATATGAGAGTCAGCAGAGGCTGATTCTTCTCATATTTGGCCACTGTGCAGGTCAGGATTGCTTCATGATGGACTAACTCATGAACTCGTATGCTTTTCTTCTAGGTGGACACCTGGTAATCCCTGGCTGTCTGTTGGAGGAGGAAGCTTACACCTTTCAGAAAAGGTTTCTGGCTTTCTCCGATAACCTTTTCTGCACAAATCTGTTCCAGACATGGGCACAGATTGTTCTTTTTTCTGTCTGAAGTACTCTAACTTATGATCTGGCATTTGTTGTTAGTTACAGTTCCTGCCTGGAGTACCTGAGTTGTAAACATTGAATGGTCCGAGGAGATGATCTGACTGTCTTAATGGCATTCAGTTGTATGTGCAGTGTATGAATGGGAAAGTGATATTTATGTGCTTAATCTCAATTCTCATTCTGCATTTGACTTGTGACTCTCTGACCACAAATGCTTCCCTGCCAGACTTATTGGCACGCTCCCCGAGCAGCTTCCAGCACCTGTGGTAAGAGAAGACCGTTAACAATGCTGTGGTTGGGATGCTTGGCCATGAGCTGGCAATCCTGAAACTCTGAATGAACTGAACTGCAAGAAAACTGCTTAAAATAGACAGTAACACATCACAGGAAGGGGGAATTTTAAGCGTGATATAAACTCGCTTTTTTCTAGTGCTTCAAACTTATCTGGGCCAGAAGATCATTAGGTAGGTAGAGATTCCCAGCAGGAGTTACTTTCAGAAATGAATGGTGCTTGGTGTGAGTTAGTTTCTATTTTAGGAGTTAAAATTTTCTTCTGAGTCTCTGCTAGACCTGTGGCACTAAGGAAATGCAGCAATACAGGTGGAGAGATGCAAAAGGTAGTGGTGTCTTGGGGCATGACAGTCTAATTGACACCTAGGGTGACCTGTAAAATTTTCTTTATGTTTTGTCACTGATGAGTAATGTAAGCTATTTTGAAACCAAGCCTCCCAATTCTTTTATATGCATCATGGGTCTTTATTTTTTATGCTTAGCTTTTGCCATTCCACTGAGCAATTAACCTCTTCTTCTCCTGGGGAGGTTTGGTGCTGCTTGTTGAACAGGCGTGTGTAAGATAACTGAAAATAAGCATTTGTAATAGCAATTTAAAGATCTTGGTCTTTGTTGTATTTGTTCATTCTAAGTTAACAAGTTTTTATCAAAAACACAATATTAAATTCATTTTTTTTTTCTGAAGTGAAACGTGTCAGCAAGTATAGGCTGTTTCTGTTGTGGGCATATTTTAGTATCTCCTCAAGGTGTAATTCAGGTATTTAGTAACCTTTGAGTGTTTCTGTCAGATTGTCTTAGCAGCAGCATCACATCTCACCTCAAATTGGAAAGGCTCCTCCATGGAAATGTGAAAAGGCTGGAAGGCTGATGTTTAAAATGAAGAAGATAGAACAACTGTTTTGTAACGATTGCAGTGCCCATCAGTTCTGAGTGAATGAGAGTGGCGTTGCTGACAGCAGCACTGAAGATTTGCTGTAAGGATAGAATTCACGGCAGGCAGCTGAGCATCTCTGCAGATGGATAATGCAAAGTTAGGTACACCTGTTGGCTGCTTGACCCCCACCTCTGTTTTTCATCATACAGATAATCTTTTCCATAGCTTTTCTGAGAATAATTCACTAAACTTGTGTTTTGCCTGAGGCAGAAAGGAGCTCTAGTAAAGCTTGTGTAATGCAATAGTGAAACCATGTGAAAACTTCTCTTTTATCCCATAATAAAAGTCAGGCAACTGGGCAAGAAACAGGCAAAGAAAATTTACTAGAATTTATGGCTATTTTTCTCAGCCTTAGTTTTGGGGTGGGGGTCAGCTGATATTTATGGCTCAGTAGTGAAAACATTCCTGTCTGTTCTGATAATAGCTGCTAACTGCAACAAAAGCATCAGGAAGATGTCCCTTTGGCTGCAGTACTTCAGCAAACTTGCTTATCTATAGGTGGGCTATATTATAAGTTAATAGTATCATATTTTCAAGAAGAGGCGTCTCTCATTTACTTTGAAAAGTCTTTTTTTTTTTTTTTTTTTCATTATTTGGTGAATTTGATCACAAAGTGGGGCATCAGTGACTGGCTTTTGTGTAGAGCCTTGCTGTGCAAAACAAAGCTTGTCAGGTACAGCCTCAGTGATGGAAGATGATGATGATTCCCTGATTAAGCTTTATAAATGCTGATCTTAAAAGACTTACTACTACTACTACTACTACTACTACTACTACTACTAATGTCCCTAGCTAATGCTGAAGAAAAAAGCCTATCCCTAGATAATGCTGAAGAAAAAAGCCTGTCCCTAGATAATGCTGAAGAAAAAAAACATGTCTATGAACTTTCAAATGAAATAGCGTAAAACAATTAAGCCATGTCAGCAGTTACTTAAAGAAAAGTGAAGTTGAAATATTCAGTCAGTTTTTAAGTAGTAACATATTTTCTCATGATTTTGTTTTGCATTATCTTTCCTCTGTAAGGACACAGTAATCAGTGGCAGAAGGAGAGTGAGTGTCAGCTAGAAATTGGAGAGTGGTGAAGGACATGCACATGATTAAAACTACCTCTGCTGTAACAAACTCATGTGTAAGCATTTCAGGATTCGTGAGCAGAGTGAGTGTGTGGTGTGTACTGTTCAGATGGCCTCAGTAGGGTTGCTTGAAGATTGTTCTTATCGAACCAGGGTGCCTGTGGACTAGTCACAGACAGCAGCGAGTTAAGGATGAAGTGCCGGAGCTGTGGATATTTCATTTAAAAATGTAGTAGCTAAGAAGAAATAGTGGTGTTCTTCTGCATAAAACCTTTTATCCCTGGAAGTGGGAGATGTGGATCAGTTCCTTCAGCAGACTGGCAGCGTTCAAAGAAATCTGCCAGGAGTGTGCCAAGAGCAGTGGGGGTGGGATGGTCATGGGAGAATTCCTTAAAAGTTGAGTTGCTTTTAGAGGTTTCTATCTTTTCGGTTTGAGTGCAAAATGAAGCCCAGCATGGCTGGCATTTGTGTCTGGATTTGTTCAACTATGTTTGCAAGATCCACGATACAAGAGAGAGCATGTGTCAGCTCAGTGCCAAGGGTGCTGAGGGAGGTGAGAGCATTAAGTGCAGATCCTGCTTCCACTGTTGCTTCACACTTTACCAGTGACTACTGCGTGGGCTGACCCTAGGATTTGACATACAGGTGCACAGAACAGCCTCCTTACCTCTGTTACTGCCTTTTCTCCGTCCAACAATGTGAACAGTGAGGCAGCGATCACATATGACAGGAGCAGCCCAGAGAAGGAATCTGGCCCTGAGCAGAGGTGCCCTGAGCTCCTGGGTGCCTGTCCCTCCAACGCCAGGACATGGCCAGCATGGCAGGGATGCGAGCATGGCAAATAGCCACCGCAGCTGGTGGGGTGCTAGTGGTGAGACTCATCCTGAGCCTCAGCCCTCCAGATGATTTCTGGTACTGCAAGAGCTTTTGAACCTCTCTGTAGCAGCAGTTGTATTTTAATAAGGAAACTGTCCCTTGGACTATGTGTCCTCTTTCCAGTCGTATAGCTTATGTCTCTTTCTCTTTGGATTAACATAGTTTTTTTGTGGTGGTTGTAACGATTGCTTACAAGGAGAGCAAACACTAGGAATACAAGAGTGATAATATGAGTGATCTCTGCTCAGATTTGTACTACAGATATGGTCCAGCATTTGGGATTTTAGTCCTTTGATGTAATGAGCATAGCTGTTAAAAACACAGCTAATACTATGATGTATGCAAGCAATGGGAGCACAATTTCAGCTGATCAGATTTGTCATGTTACACAATGAATTTTCCTGTTCTAAAGACCTTATTATCTGCATCAGCAGATTGTGTAACACTGTTACATCATGTGTAACGTTTTTACTTAATGCTTTTAATGTTTGTTGCCCAGGGGCCCCAGTCAAGACTTCGACCCCCATTGTGCTAAGTGCTGTGTACACATGCACAATTCAAGGAAATATGTGACCTGAAAAGAGAGACAAAGGAGACAATAAATTTGTTTTGAGATGATACACTTCTGCACTGTTTAACTGTTGTCATAAATTGGTAGGTGGCTTTATTTGTGCCTCAGGCCATCACTACTTTTCTGACTCTTTGCTTTGTAGGCAAAACAGCAAAGAGAGATTTTGAACAGTGATTTGGATTAAAAAATTATATATGTGTTTATCTTGATTAGGGAATTGAAATAGTTTCTGGGCAGGAAGCTCAGAGACTTCTGGAGCATCTGGGAGCATGATCTGCTAGTGGAACAAGGGAACAAAGGAAAAGCATGGTAAAACACCAAAGTCAGACATCCAGTAGAAATACTGATTTGATTTAACTGGAACACTGGGATTCAGTGGAAGATTTAAGGCAGGTGTCC
>JAVJGJ010000059.1:60743482-60755200 GCA_035590215.1 Microhierax caerulescens | reverse complement strand
TGTCCTCAAACTACGGCCCGCGGGCTAGATACAGCCCCCTAGAGTCTTCAATCCCCCCCCCCGCAGCCCCCCCTGCCCCCCCCCGGGTATTTACAGACCCCCCCCGGGGGTTGGGGGGGTTGGGGGGGACACACACCAAGCAGCTGCAGATGACTGCCTGCCACTTCATCTGCATGCCGGCCCCCTGGTTAAAAAGTTTGAGGACCCCTGATTTAAGGCATAGATTCTAGTGTGTTGTAATGAGAATCCTAGAATCATATGATGCTTTGCTTTGGAAGGGACATTTAAAAATCATCCAGTCCAGCACCCCTGCAAGAGGGAGGAACATCTTCAACTAGGTCAGGTTGCTCAGAGCCCCATCCAACCTGTCCTTGAATGTTTCCAGGGATGGGGCATCTTCAACCCAAATTTGGAAGATGGGTTAGAAAAATTACTTTGAAAGATTATGTTTTCCCTTGGTTGGAGAGATATTGCACCACACATACAGATCTCTCCCAGAGGGGCTCACAATGCTGTCACTGTGTTATTCAGTGCATGTCTGGTAGGAGTGAAGACCCAGTGATGCAGCCTGCAGCAGCAGCAGCAGTGTCAGGAAGCGTTGTGCTGAATGTTTAGCAGTGTCAGGTAATGCAGGGAGCACTGAGATTTCTGCTTTCCTGCTTGTAGTTAATATCATCAGACATCCAAAGGAAGGTGGGCAGCAGGTAGGTAGATGCAAAACAGCAAGGAATGGTGATGGTCAGATGTACAGCCATTGCAATGCTTCAGAGCTAGTGTTGTATTGAAAGATAAAATTAAAGTTACTGACAGCTCAACTTCAGAAAAAATCATCAGATTATCGACATTTAAGATTATTTTTTTCTTCTAATACTCTAAGTGAAAGCAAGCTAATCAAGTTTGGGAGGTTATTTTGTTATTGGTTTCAAAATCTTTAAATGCTTTATTTAGTTAGATTCTGGATATGAAAGCACTTGCAGGCCCATATTGATTGAAAGCAAGGATTAAAAATTTGAGTGCAAAATTCAGAAAGTTTTTGCAAGAGTGCTTGTCATTACAATAACTGTATTATCACAAAAAGATGGTGGTTGTTTTGTCACTGTGACTTGATTTTCAGTGTTAACACACCCTGCAATTTAATTTCACTGTTTTCTGCCAGCAACAGAGACTAGTTAATTTTTTATTTCGTTCCATCTTTCCTTCTGGCTACAAATGCATCTCAGAGGGGCTGCCAGAGTTTAAATGATCATGGTGTTGATCAGTGATTTCTTATTTATGGATTTTTTTTATTTTATTTTCCATTGGTCTATTCATTTCATTTCATGAATTTGTTTTTGTGACTTATTTGTTCATTTGTCTCAGAGACAGGACCATAAACAAGGGGAAAAAAAAAAGCTCAGCTCTTTGAAACAGAAATCTGTGGTGTCTTGGAAATGTGAGAGGCTGAGATACAAGGACACCAAATCTCATCAGGTTTTGTTAGTTATTCCAACTAAAGAAATAAGGCTGACATACAGAACTTTTTACAGAAGGCACTCTTATTCATTTTAATGTTTAATGACAGTGCATCAATCTGAGATAGGAAAAAGATTTTTGTTGAAAAATCTACAACATTGCTGAAAACCAAGACAAGTAGACATGGAGAAAGCCACTGGTAATGAAAGAGTTCTGTTATGAGTAAACTACTAATTCTTCCTCTGTCTGATCTGTGCTACCTGGCAGAGTTGTTAATTGGTGTTCTGTATAGAAATAATAAATTTTTCTGGAAAAAAATAGGAATGTTGTCATTTGTTATTTAAGATGAAAGAGCAAAGAACATTTCTCTGACAATGATGGTGTGTGAGGAATCAACAGTATGTTAGAAATATTAATAATGAAAAATATAGTACTGTATCAGTATCAGTTCATACTGATACCACCCAGTTACCTTTAGGAGTACAATGGATGGCAATGAAGTTGAAAAGACAATGATTTTTTGGTATACTAAAATTTTTATTTGAAGTGTTATCTGAAAAATTCTTATGAAAATTAATTTCATATTTAACTGCATTCATTTTTTAAATGCTGACAAGATTTAACTCCTCTTGAGCCCTGGAGGTTAATATAAATTATTTATTTGGACTTTCAAAAGCCTTTGACATAGTGTCTCATAAAGTTGTTAAAAAGCTACTCACCTGAAATGCCATCATGGATTACAAATTAAAGACAAATGAAGGTTAAAAGATTGCTTTTCCACATGACAAAATAATATCAATTGTTTGTCCTGGATGTCTCGGGACAAATCAGAAGGGGTCAAAATAAAATATAAAACATAGTTTTGTGAAAAGAATAGTACAGACAATGCAAGTGATAACAATTCATTATCTTTCATTGCTGGTCATACTGTGTTTAGCTTTGGCAGCCTAATTTTTATAAAGAAATAGGAATGTGAGAAGGTAAGGAGGTGATATAAGGTAGGTGATAAGGTTTGTGAGAGAAGACTCTATTCTTGTAGTTTAGACACTAAACAAGCAAGAGTTCTTTTAGTTTAGAAAGGAAACAAACAGTGTGGTAGAAATAGTATGGTAGAAGCACACCCAGCAATTAATGCTACAGAGAAGATAAATTTGTAGCTCAAAATGAAAATCAAGGAGGGATTCACTGCTGTAAGTCATCATTGAAGAAAATTAACAAAATCCTTGTCTTCCCTGATATGCCCGTGAATAGCAGTGTTGTGAAGCTTTCTCTCGTATTCCCTCCACAGAGAGGAAGCTCTTTCCAAAGCTGATATTGCTGAAATATATTTCAAGGCAGGTGAACTTTTGGACCTTGTTTTCAGAAGAATCATTTAGTCTGCTTTTAGCTGTATGTTTTGTCCATCTGATCACAGCAAATTCTGGTGTATTTATCTGTACAAGGTGTTTTGTTTCTCTGAAGCATGTGATATTTGCCACAGCTGGAGGCGAGATCAATGTTTCTCAAACTTGGCTGTGATGCTTTTGAGCTCAAACAGTTGGTGGATTGGGGAGCTTGTGGTGCCTTATGAGTCAATAGTCAGCAAGAAGTCAGTTGTCCCTGGCTTGGAAGCATCTCAGTTCCTCCGGGATAAAGGACCAACTGTGGTGACTGGCTGCCTGTGTGCAGAGTAGCCAGCAATTGCAAATTGTCCACCAGCGCTGGTGGACATGGACAGCAGGGCTAACCTCGTTTTACAGTAGGATCAAAATATGGGGAGTTGGGTGAGGAACTGAAGAAGAGAATTCATGGTGAGGAGGGAAGGTCAGAGAAGGAGTAGACAGAATAAAATCCAGAGGGACAACTTTTAGAGAAAAGGAGAAAGAGAGCCACAGAACGGAGGGAATAAGTGGTCCTAAGGAAAGCAGCACAGGAAGGCAGGAGGACAGATAAGCAAAGCATCAGGCATTTCATGGTAAGCAATTCACTTTCAGTGAATCCCTTGTTTCCTCAAACACTCTCTAGTTTCCCAGGTCTCACTGGCTGAGCGCTTTGAACACATGTTTGTGTAAAGTGAGGAGATGAAACATGACCTAAGCTTCTGTTCAGATATACTTTAAAATGTTTAAAGCACTCAGTCAGTTGGGTCTTAATTGATTTGTCAATAACTTGTGGCTCATGTTTAGTTCAGTAACAATCTGTAGTTCAAAGTCTAAATGTCAGGCGGACTGTTCCTGGGATTAGTTTGTGAACTGTTGTGCTGTATTTTGTCTGTTACTCAAGATGCCTCAAGCTTCTCCAAGGACAGAGTCCTCAATGTCACAAACCTGTTTTTGAAATGGCGTAGAAATGCCTTATCTGCCTACCTGCATGGTGAGGCTTTCAGAAACTTGTTCAGCTTGTAGGTGTGGGTGAATCAAGTGAATCGCTGAACTAGTATATGCTGTCTCTGATGAGTTTGTCTCACACTATTATTCATTTTGCAGTGATGGCAACTTCTGGTGCTCAAAACCTGCAGATTCCTGCATTGTACACACTTTTTCAGTTAGCAATCAGCTGCAGTGTTTGATACATATGGGTGTCATGGAGGACAATTAGACTGTAATACTCATTTGGTTTCTCATATTGGCAACTCAGTCATAACTTTGAAGGAGTGCTCCCTGCCTAACCTGGTGCCTACGAGCCCTTAAGATGTAGTTGTTGCCCTATTTGTGGTGTTGGTTGGTAGATATGTCTGCATAGGAAGATCTCTAGTAAGGAGGGAGGGAGAGGGACAGACTTTCTGAATAGCTGATATAAGGACAGGTGAACAGCTGCTCAATGCCTTCTTTCTATTTCTTCAGCATGATGCTGAATCTTCCTGTAAAAGACTGTAAAAAAGAACCTGCTAGGCCATGATTGAAAATTAAAAGTTTACCCTTGCAAGAATACAGAACACTATTTAAAATTGACAGAGACTGCGGCAATCTTTTGATTTGCATTAAACTTTGTATAATCCCTAATTTCATTATCTTCTTCTCTTTGTTTTACTTCTGTTGTAGAAGAATGTAGATGGGTTATTTATCATTGATAATCTACAACTGTGGGCTGGCTTCAGGGGTGGCGGGTTGGTCAATGTAGATAAGGTGCAGCTGTGGCTGGTTCTGTTAAGGGGTTGAGAGCCAAGGAAGAAGAAGAAGAGAGAGAGGAAGAAGCAGAATGAGATTAGCAGAGGAAGAAGCAAGTGGAGAGAGAGCATGTCCTGAGTGAGGAGGTAAGATGAGGAGAAGGCAGCAGAGGGACTGGGATGGAGAGTGTGTCAGTATGAGATGGTGAAAGACCTTGTTGCAGCTTGATAGTTTGGAGAGTGCTGTGACGTTTTGTAACAGGAAAAAAAAATAGAGGGAAAGCAATTCCACTGGTATAAAACCTGTAAAAATGCAGGCAGATGCATGGACTGCTGCAGTTGGAATGGAGTGATAGCACAAGCTGTTATCCCCATGAGCAGAGGAACAAGGAGGGAGATAACCTGGCTGCCTTGTTAGGCGCAGCATGTCCCTTGCAGTGCCCACAGCTCGCAAGCAGCTCACTGCCGAATCGGTGCTAGCTCATTTTTAAAGCAACATGGATTATATGTGCTGCATAATTGTAGCTCTGATTGTAGGGTAAACCCTCTAGTTTATTAAAAAAGCTTCTAAGTCATGTAATTGTTCTTGGAAATTATTCTTTTTGCATTGATGATGTCCTTCCAAATGATCAACCTCATTTCAGAGTATTGTTTTTTGTGGTTTTAATAAACTGCATCCATTTGATTCAAATTTTTTCCTCATAAACTCTATGCTGTATGTTGCTACTTATCTTTTGATGTATTAATATGTGCTCTTTTCATTGTTCTCTTCACAGCTATAAAGAATAGCTTTGTATTGTTTTATATTATTATAAAGCGTGTTGGAAGCTTAGAGTCTTCTGTATTTTTGCAGCATTAGTAAAAAGAAGGTCTTGAGAACGTTTCATCAGCAGACTCTGATAAAGTGCAGTCCACTGCTAGTTGTGTGTTCCCATTAGCACTGGGTGTTTGGGTCACCAGCAGTTTATTTGTGAGAAGTTTCGTGTGTTCTCATTTGAGTGAGTTTTCATTTACAAGTTTGTACCTGAGGAATGTTTTCTGTTCTTTGCTAGCATTCCCTATGCTGTTGTTTCTCCTGGAGCAGAAAAGGTGTGTAATAAGACCACCAATTAAAACTTTAAGTTAATAATAGGCAATAGCGAACAGTTTTCTGACTGACCGGTGGGTTGGAATCTGTATTTGAATTTGTCAAAGAACTCACCGATACATCTACAGTAATCATGACCAAATTGCAAATGGTTTGTGAACAAAACCTGGGCTTTCTTCATCAGGTATATTATTCATGATGAATAAGTCGATCAGGTCTAGTATTGTGAGGCAAATTATACTGATTATTATAGTGTGTAAGAAGTTCTCACTGGTTTGAATGACTTTTTGCCTGCTCAAATCTGTGTGAGTGCTGTCTATATAGCTGTAGTTATATTCATGCTTTACAAGAACAACTTAAAAGAGTAAAGGGAGAAACTTAAATAGGAATAATAGGCTAAAGCTGCAAAAGAAAACCAAGGATATATATCTGCAAGTAATTTCTGAAGGTTACACACAACTTCAAGAGAAGTAACTTGCATAGCTTGAAGTAGACTGGAGAATTAATAAGCAAAACATTAATAGCAGAAGAATAGGCAAGGTAGATCATTCTTATCTTTACTTGGGACAATCTTAAGCATATATTGCTGGTCTAAACATTATATGCATTTTCTAGTTTGGAATTACCTTTATTGTCTAGGCATTGGTTTCTTCTCTAGGTAACTTCACTAAAGGTAAAGGTTAGAAATATTATGTATTGCAAGAAGACAAAGCCAGGCACCTAGATGCTAGAACTGTTCAAAGGAGTTATCTGTTATTGTGTTATCATGTAGGAATAGTTTGTGAGGTTTTGATTTGTTAAAAGTAGATGGTGACTTGCATGTTTTATTATTAATTGTTTGCTGTCGTAGCATTTAGGTGAAATGGTATTCTTTGAAATAATGAGTTACTATAGAAAGGGTGAGATCATTTTAGAGGACATAGTATGCTGTAATAAGAACAACCTCTGGAATATTTTTATGGGTCACTACAAGAATTATCCTTGCAAAAAGCAATGTGACTTCAAAAAGCAGTGTTTCTTCAAAGGTTAAAATTGTATTGCTAGCTTCTATGATTCAATAAGATTTTTTTTCAAGATAAGACCTACATAATTTCAGATATTGCAAGATTTCCTCTGGATAAATGAATGCCAGAAAATGGAAAAGGCTCGTTTTCTAAGCCTGAGTGGCAATTTTCTTATTATGCTGTCATATGGATAAAGTACTTGCCATTCTGAATTGCGCTGGCTCTTAGGAAGCAAAATTTAGGCCAAGATTAATGAAATCAAACAAAATAATGTTTGTTTCCTTGGACATTCTATTGACATTCCTAAATGGCCTGTCAGATCTCTTTCCTAAGATCATTAGCTTGCTGATAGAGTTTGATCTGTTGTTTGAAAAGTCCAGTCTTCAAAGCTTCCCTCCTGTTTGCTGTATCTTGCAGCATCTTCTGAAGGACCAGAGCCTCATCATCAGGGCCCACTCTCTCAGTAGCTCTCCTTTCAGACAATGAACAGCCCTGGACACATTAAAACATTTTTCAGAAGTCAGCAAACTGTATTCATAACTTCAGAAGTTGTAGTAGATGTTGCTCCGGCTGGGGCTCCAACCAGGGATAAGCTGAAGATATGTGAGAGGCTACTCTGTCTTGGCAGCTGGATACTGAGTGTAGACATGACCCCACTGTACTGTCCAGATGTAGAGAAAAATAGGAACTGTATTCAGAATGATCAGTACCTACCAGGTGACTTACAGGAAAGCCAAGAGGAATTAATGGTTTAATTTAAAAAGTGAATTGCCCTAATGTCTGTTGGCTCTACAGGGACCCGAGACAGGCCAGGGCCTGCCTAGCTCCAGCAGCGAGGAGTAGCTGAGATTAAATCAGCCTAGACTGTTTGCCTGGATTTCATTGTATTTCTTCACTCTGAAAGTAACGTGGATGCTGTTAACGCAAACCACATGCATCTCTGCCCTGAATCCAGCTTGAGTGCACGAGGACTACATCTGAGAACATAATGTCCATCAGGGATGGAGGGCAAGGGTCTTTGCGCTGTAGGGCAGGAGGAGGGAGTATGACAGCAGTGTCAAAGTGGTTCTTGCTGGTGCTGTTAAAAATGTTAGGGTGGTCATAAGGATAAAAATATCAGAGCATCAACTTGTTAGAGGTAGAAGTGTATTAGAGTATTGATGTCAAAGAAGCTGACATGCAGTTGTGTGTGTGCACATATGCAAATGCTGTGGTCGAGGCTACACATACATGCGTTTTTTTTTTTTTTCAGGAATATCTAGTGTTCGTGTGCATATATGAGGCAAAAATATTTATCTACAGAGGCTTGCATGATGCAACCAGGAGAAGCCCATGAGGCACAGGGACAGAAAAGCCAGCGTTGCCTGTGGATTTTTGCTCATACTGTCAAGAAAGCTTTTGGGGTCAAGACAGGGCTGGACATGGAAGTAAAGTGGACACTGAAACCAGAAAGCAGGCATGACAGTATAATTTGAAATAAGAGTTTTGAAGTTGAAATTTGCCCTTTGACTCTTGTTATTTAATGCACTTACAGCAGATATTTTTAAAGTTATCTCATACTTGTCTTAATGCATGCTAGTATGTGAGTAGCTCCCCTATAGACCTATGGCATTACATGATAAGAGCCTGTACTGAGGCAGGCCATGATCCATTATAGCTGGACATCTTCAGGTGGAAAACCTGATGTTCTGGTGTAACAGCATGGTTGACAGACACTGAGGCATGGCATAAAATAATGAATCCAGTAATTTGTAGGTTTTGATTCAACCCTAATATAATGCTGAAGCTGGTGCTCAGCTGTATAGAAAGAACCCTATGTTTTGACAGGTTTTTTTTTCCTTGTATTCCTTATGAGAGACATAGGAAACCATGCATCTCTCTGAGTCTGCGCTGGCCTAAAGGCTTCAGTGACAATCTAATAAAGGCTAAGGATACATTTCTTATTAGAAAAGCTCTTCCTTTCCTTTTTTAAAAAAATATTTTTGCACTGTGGAAGTATTTTTTTAATCTTCTATGGAAGTTTACAAGCATCTTTCCCCCTGTACTTTAATAATTCTTTGCATTTTTTTGGATCCTCTGAACTTTTTGATATCTACTGCAATTTCTCCAGAATATGGCTAGCCTTCCAGCAGCAGATGTGAGTTCAGCAGCTGCTTTATTAACAAAACTGAACATGTAATTCCGCAAAAAAAGTGCGTAACTTCAGTTACTTAACTACTCTGATAGAGGCGATTTGTTTTCTTTTACAGTAACTCAGAGGGACACAAAAGGTGAAACATCTTCCAGGTGCTACTGAAAAGAATTCTACTGGAAGGAGAGGGAGGGGTCTCCTGCTTGCTTTATTTGTTTTCTCCCGCTAAGTTGTATTTGTGGGTGAAGCCTGGGTACTTGCATTCAAAGGTTGTTTCTGTCACGTTGCTAAGTCTCTGCCAGCCAGAAGAAGTGTGTAGTCATACACACATGTAGGACACATTTGACACAGTTCTATACGGGGAGTAAGAGCGTTCATGGCAGATATAAATGCCTGTTTTATGACAAGTGAGTTGAAAGTTCAGGGTGGCCAGGTCACATGGCATTTATTTACAGAAGGCAGCAGAATGGCAGGCAAACCCAGCTTTCAGCTTGTTTGAAGTGGCAAGGTGGTGTGTACACAAGGCTCCCCGGTGGAGCGGTAACCCTCTGTAACGTGATGCAGGGCCTGGCTTCTTCTAGTTGAATTTAGTAAACAGAAGGCTGCAGCCTCCCGTACTGTGCCAGGCTCCCTGGAGCGTGCAAAGGCACCACATGACTGGTCTTACTGCTGCTGTGGTTGGCACCCTCTTGCACTTTACAATGCTTTTTATAAAGCTTTTTTATTCTACCAGTAACTGGAACATACATCAACAACCTGGCTGTAGCACAAATAATACAACAATCAAAACCAGATTTGGTCATTAAGACCCAAAGTTTAGTTAATCACTAACTACAGCCCATGTGAATCTTGGTGCTGCCAGTCCTTATCAGGTGTTTGCTGTGTCTTAGGAAGATATAAGCAGTTGTACTAGGTCAGAGCAGAGATCCACTAGTTTGGCGTCCCGACTCCAGCGCTGGCCAGGAGAAGATCTGTGGGGAAGTGTGTAAGAACAGAGAAAAATTATTTTCCCCAGTTTCTTGTGCTCTGCAGTTTAGGATTTTCTTGACCCAGGCATTACATCTTTGAGTATATCGGCCTTCAGTACATCTTCCATGACTTTTTCATTATGGTTTATGAATTAAATGTATAATTATCCCATTTTTCTGAATTTTTGAAGCTTATTTCATTTCCTGCAGAGCAAATTTTAAACTTTAGAGCACTGAAGAAAAAGAAAACTCCAGAATTTGTAAGTTTTGGCTGAAACCTGTCTGTTTAACCTAAATGAGAGGCAAATAATTTAGCTAGACTGCTCTGATTTTTTTTTTTTTTCATTGAGACCAGAAATATCTTCTAGAAAGCTATTTCCTATGTGCACTGAGAATAAGACAAAGCACCAGATTTATCTGGGTTCCCAGGCTGCCCCTGCAGCATTCCCCAGCACTGTTGCTTCACTGTGACTAAAGGCAGTGGCTGTCTTTTGGAAAGGGAACATGATGCAGAGAGAATTGTGTGGTTTGAAAAAGGTGAAAGAAAGAAACCAGGCAATGATCTGAGAGGAAAACCTCTTCTTCTTGTGAAGCACATAGGTTTGGTCCTTTCCCTCACCTAATTTCCCTGAAAAGCAAGGGTCCACCAATACATTCTAAAAAGTGGTTTGGTGGAGCAAATGTGTTCAAATCCAGGCTGTTGGCCAAGAAAAACAGTGAGGAAATGTGAAAAAAATGAAAATAATGGAAAATCTGCTGAGTAGCTCCTTTCTTTGTTGCCATATAATATTTTCCTTGTAGGAAATGTTTGTCTTCTCCCTTTCCCCATTCTTTTGTGGGAGGAATGGGGAGGGATGAGGACAGACTCGGGCATGGCTGCTGCTATTCCTGAGGGCAGCTCTTGCACTGCCACCTGCATGGCCTTCACCCTTTCCTCCTGCTTTCCCTTTCTCCCTAGACAGGTGACCCTTTCCCCTTCAGGCAGCAACCCCCTGCCCTCCCCACAGGCTTGAGCATCTCACCTGAATTTGTGCTCCAGACCTGAGCCAGGATTGTAAAGATGGCTTGGAGGGTGGCAACAGCTGCTGCTTCCCAAAGCACCGGGCAAGGTGACAGGAGTGGAGCTTCTGGCTCCATCTTAATCTCTTTGCAAGTGCCATGCCCTCCTCCTTCCTGCCCCAACCCTCCCTAGGCATCACTTCTATCACTGTGTACTGTCATCAGTAACCGAAACTGCTGTTTTGTTTGATGCAATCTTTGACTAATGAAGAGTTACGGAAGAAAACTGAAATGCATTACATTTTTTTTTTTTTGAAGTGTTCAAGTGTTAATATGGTGAATGTCAATGAAGAGCTTCAGCTGAGGATTTGCTATTCAATTAAAATAAAAAAAAACCCAACAGTCTGTATTTCTCAACACTGGCACGTTTCTGAGGTTCCTTGTCTGGCTGCAAGCCCCAGGCATGTCTTAACTTCATATTAAGATGTTTTTGTCTGCAAGTTTCCTCTCTATATTCCTCTTTCCTTACTTGCCTCCTCGCACTTGTTTGTTTTGGGGTTTTTTGTGGGGTTTTTTTGCCCCCCTGAAAGAAAATTCAGTGCGTGCCCTGGATGGGAGCTCTTGTTCTCTCTAGGTGGTTGTCAGTTGGAAAGACCAGGGAAATGGAGCTTCTAGATGCACTGGATATCAAAGAAGTGTCTGGATGCATTAAAAAGCAACTTCCTAAAAAGCCTACCAAGGTTAATGTGTGCTCCTCTGGCAACTGCGAATTCATTTTGCTCTCCTCGTCCCCTTCCTCCCAACTTGCGTCATTTTAATCAAGTTTCTTTAAAATACTGTTCTGAATTGTTATATTCTGTGAGACTGATTATTGGTTACATGTAGAATGCAGGAAAGGAGAAGGGAAGGTGATTTTTTCAATTGCCACAGGAGAATATATCCACTTTGCCTTAATCCTTGATAGATAAGTTCACTAAACAGAATGTTATCAT
>JAVJGJ010000059.1:60699378-60743382 GCA_035590215.1 Microhierax caerulescens | reverse complement strand
ATGTTATCATTTGATAAGTGATGTACGATATTACATTTCAACTCACTAAATTTTTGGAAGCTAAAGCACAGCCATCTCATAACCACACTGGCCTCAGAGATACCATGTTAAAGGGGAGGGGGCAAGCCCTGTTTTGTACTTGTCTGGGCATAAATTTTTTTATTACTTAAAATGGATAATTTTTGAATAGCAAAATGTATTACTGAGTACATTTATTAAAGCTGTGTTGCTACTTCAGTCAGCCTCTATATATCCTCAAACATCCTAGCAATCATACTTACAAAATGCCTCTGCTTGCTCATGTGCTCATAGAAGACTTCAGCTGTCACTTTGGTATTTTAATGTTAGTCGCTATAAAGCTCACAAATATTTAGAGAAAATCCTTAATGTCAAACCTTCCTCCCACATAACAGTAATATTTCTCATTATATATCTGTTGTTCACTGCTTTATCTCTCTATAAATCCTTATCCTGATTTAAAAATCATCTTACCATGCATTTATAACAAATTTCTATTGATCTCACTTTTGAGTAATTTCTTTCACAACAACAAGGGTAATAATCATATTTATTTTGGCACATACATTCAGTATCTACCCTCCCTGCTGTGTAAACACACGGAGAGCTGGTATTAGGAAGATTCTGTTTTTCCTGTGTATGTGCCTGAAGAATATCAGGTCATAACCAGTTGATACGCCGTTAAGAGTGTATACTGAAGTAATTGACAGGGATGGACATTCTCCCTTCTGGGTGTAAGCGTACAGGTCTGATACAAAACACACACACCCTCAAATGGCAGAACCCCTCAGCAGTTTGCCTCCTAAGTTTTCTTGCCTCAGTGCAGAGGAAGGTCATGAAAAGCCATGACCCACGGTCTGGTGGTACACACAGACCCTCCAGCCTCCCTAATGAGCAGGTCACTTGACCAAAGGTTCCTCTCAGAGCAGCAGGGTTTGGTGAGTGGCTGCCCAGGGACCCCGAGCAGCAGCCGCTTTGGTCCTCTTGAATCTTAATTAAGAGGGTTCAGGCCACAAGCGAAAGGTTGAGGAGATTCACTTGCTGATGCAGCCAAACCTGGGAGTTTTCAGTTTGTGCAGTTTTGCAGGGAAAAGTATGTGTTGATGGCCAGACAGCCCAGGTTTTTAAGAACTGGGCAAGGAGCCAAAGAAGTCCTGCATTTAAATTCAGTCTCTGGTATTTTCTCTGTAGATACAGGCAGCCTGTTCAGCCTTTTCTATGTTATTCGCCCTACATGCAGCACAGGGATAGTATCTGGTTAGTATTGTTACAGGGTGTGTTTGTTAGCGTGAGTGGAGATGAGAAAAGCCAAGCAATAGTAGCTTAATTTTACTAAGCTGTCCTGCTTCCTTCTCTATCCACCTGAGATTTGTTTCATGTGCACCTACCTAGATGCTTTTTTCATGCATACAAATAATTTAGACAACATAATTTTACAGTGTATTAAAGAACAAAAAGGAACACCTTGGTGTAAATTTTCCATGCTGTTGTAGCAGCATATTTGTTTCACAGATATAATTCAGACAAAAAAGCTTTGGTTTTTTATAGTGTTTTACAGTGTTCTAAGAAACTACTGGAACCAAACACCTATAATTTAATTAAAATCTTTTGTTGCCAATTCATAATATAATTTTTATTTTTCTATCAGAGTGGAATAATTCATAAATTTTTATCTTGTATTATTAGTATTTATCAGTGTGCATGCCTGACTCTCACCTTGGTTCCTAGTCACTACCATCTGACATCTCTGTAGCATCACTGCTGCGCTGGTGAATGGCATACTGGTGCTTCCCCCTCATCCCCAGTACTGTCACCTCCCTTACGGCTTTTAATAAACAGCTTTTCCTGCTAAGCCTTCCAACACCCTTACAAACTGTTGCTTTGCTGGTTTTGTTTCTACAATACATCTAGTTCTGAACAACCTTATTTTCTGCCCCACTGCAATCAGGTCAAATCTTGCTGAAAAGGCCTGTGCAGCAGTAAGAATGGAGATGCTCATTATAAGCACTAAGGCAATAAAGCTGCCTTAAAACACTAGCTAATACTGAATTTCAGCCCTCTGTGAAATGCCAACTCAATGAAAATTTCTTTTGATAAGACTTTAGTTTACTTTGATTAATTCTTTCTAAAAGTTTAAGCCACAGCTCATTGGAATAAATCTTTCCAGCATACTTTGGAAAATGGCCCTAATTATGGTACAGAGTTTGACTGAGCTAGGGAAAGTGATGGTATTTTTGAGCTTTAGTGGAAAGAGGGGAAACTCCATAGTGGATTTTCCTATGTAGTATTAGCAACAGGTGGCTAAAGAAAAATGTTTTCAGATGTGCTGGGTGTTAACTCATCCTTTTGCGAGGTTAATACACAGGTCAGTAAGACTTAAGTCCCAGTTTCACTGGGTAGTTGTGGGTTGAAAATAGGTTTCAAAGCAGAGGCTGCAAAACCAAGTATTTTGGCACCTGGCATTTTCTGGAAGAAGAATTATTTTTGGACTTCCACAATTCCAATTCCTTGCATGTAATTCCTTGACTTTCAATGGCTGATTTCTATACAGATGAGGACATGTTATTAGTGGTAAATCCATCCAAGCTATTTTAAATCTATTTTTGTTTTTGATAATCTCAGGTAAGTTTCACTGTGTTTTCTTGTTTATATATGTTAGATTGTAAATTATAGATGAAAGCTGACATAGCTTATTGGAAAATGTTTTTATCCCAGCCAAAATTTCTCTGTAGCTGCCCATAGTCATTGGAAGACTTTGCCTTATAAGAAAAATCCAAGATCAGTGAATGACTGAGGACAGATAAAAGCACACCTATTTGTTGTTTGGTTTCTTTTTAGGTAAGATCATATGAGTGACATGTTATGTTAGGTACAAATAGTTCTGAAAAATATTGTTTAGAGTTCTTTATCATTTATGTTGTGTAATAACATAATATGTAGAGGTGATATTGCTGCAATAAAAAGGTGAAGGAACAAATTCTGCAAGTTAGTCTGATGAAAAAGGAGCTACATATTTCATCCTAGTATTCGTCCTGGTATCCAGTCAGATGAGGGAAAAAATATATAATTTGAGTCTTTGATTAGAAGTGAAAATAAAATAAACCAAAATATTTAGGAGTGACTGAAATACATAAAGGACAAAGTCTGAGTATATGGATTTGAAAGACCAGACCTCAAGAAAAACCTCAATCTTTTCCTTAGGATTTATATGCTGGATGAAGCTAGAAAAGCCAATGTTTTCTGATATTTCAAGAGCAAAAGTATAAAGTTCCAGTATAAGATCTGCATACATATCAACTTCTTAAACAGTTTTTACAGGTTTTCTTTGTAAACAGTTGGATTTCATCAGTGGTTATATGAAGAAGGGCAAAAAGGTACCAGCTCTGCCCAAATGGCAGAGCGCAAAATGCAGAGATTTGTGGTATTCGATATGAGATGCTCTGAAATAGTGGTGAATCCATGTTCTGTGTCCAGCTTCAGTTGTGTAGTGCTCATCCTTCTTGTTAACTTCTGCAGGCAACCACTTTGTATCTTGAAACCTGAGATTCAGTTAACTGTCTTGTTTGTTACTGCTAAAGTTAAAATGTTAGGATGTGTTCATAAGGTTATCAAGCCACGGTACCAGACTCTGTCCTCTGATTAATACTATATTAAAAACTAAATACAGTTGTGTATACAGCACACAGGACAATGTTTTTTGAAGGTGTATAATGCAAGCGGCACAAAGGATTAGAGATGGAAGCTGCTTTGGCAATTACTGATAACCATGTTCCTGCGTTTCTATGCTTCTTAGCTGACCTCTGTGAGATGAGAATTGATGCTTCATTTCTTGTTTTCCCTGTTATGGTGTGTATGAATGCATGGTGGTGCTGTGGGTATGCTGCTTCTAACTGAACTTGGAGCCTGCTTTTCCAGTGGGCTGAATTCCTTGGAAGAGGCACTCAGCATCCCCACTCCCACCCGTAGCTCAAGATCTTCAGCTCTTCAAAGGAAATGGTGTTGAATTTTCTCTTTTCTTGAAGGAGTCTCTCAGATAATGTAGCAGTGTAGTCCTCAGAGGAGAATCAGAAGGTTAATAGCGCATTTGCCCAACGTGATGCAGGATCAGCTATCTGTATGCCAAGAAATTTTGCGAGTTTTTTTCTGATGTTTAATTTGAATTCTTCTTGCTGCAATTTGCATATCATTATTGCTTGCTCTATCTACCATAAACACAGAGAACAGATTTTTCTCTTCATCTTGACAGAAACTTTTTTACATATTTGAGGCTCCTCAGTCATTTTTTCTTTAGCTTGTGTAACGCTAGTTCTTTCACACTTTTCAGCCTTCTGGTTGTGGCTAATCTTTAGATCCAGTTACCCAACATCTTTCCTTTGGTATGACCCTTGAAACTGGATATGGTGTTCCAATGGGAGCTGCTGCAGCATTAAACAGAGGAACACAACCACTTCATGTATCTTCTGGGCTACATTTTTATGATCTCATCCCATGATGGTATTGGTTTCTTTCACAACAGCATGCTGATGTTGTTGGCACATTTCAATGTGCAATCCAAAAGCACCAAGGCTAGAAGAAGTTAGAGAAGACAGCAGTGGTGCTATTAATAGAAAGGGCAGAAACTATCTGGAGAACTACACCTGAAGCACAACTTTCTGAAATTCAAAGCTATCTGTGTGGGCAAGCTGGGTCCAGGTAGACAAGGAAAAGCATATGCATTCCTGAATGGAGATTCACAAGCGCCATTGCTGAAAGGAACTGGCTCCTTTCTGCAGCTAAAATAGACACCCATGTGACAATGATTCCTGATGATGTATCAGAAGACCGAATCCAAATGTTAATAAAATTTTACTGAGACTGAGCTGCTGAGTAAAAAAATCTTTCTACTGTTTTCCCACAGCTGCAAACTTAGCCATGAGATGGGATGCTGCAGTGACACCTGTGTGTTGTTCAAAGGAAAAATGTGGCCCATGCTTAAGGTGCAATGAATCCAGGTCAAATAATCAATCAGGGCACTGGTCCTCAGGTCTAGGCCTCCCAAATCCTAACCCTATTCATTAGCATAGCTCAGAGCTCCAGGAAATGAAGAATTACACATTTGATTATACCAGTAGCATTCCTTATTGTGTGTGACTGTTTTGGACCTGTTGCGTTACTTCATGCTCAGTGGGTTTAAGGAGCTTCTGTTTCATAAGCCTCTCTTAGCTCCCTCTTTAACTCACCGCTTTCAGCACTTCTGAAATAGACCAGTCCAGCTGCAAGACAGGCACTGATTCGGTGTTTCCCTCTGAAAAAGCATAAGGAAGCTCAGATCACCACCTAATTGCATTGATACTGATGAAGTTGTGAATCCAAAGTTAAGATTTTGACAGATGCTATTTCAGATTATTCCTTCAGGTGAGATTGGGACAGTTGTCCTTCAGACAAGACTTAACTTTAAATTAACATTAACATTATGACAATATAAAACATTGGGGGCTGCTAAATCTGTTCAAGTGTGTGCTAAGTTTCCCCACACGGGTTTTATAACCTGCATTGAGAAACAAAGTGCTGTATCTCTGCTGCTGGCAGTTATGTGAGCAAGTGATGTAGGATATTCTGGTTATACTGGATGGTAGCTGCAGTACAGAGAGATCCTCAGGTCCCATAGGAAAAGGATGTTTCCTACCTTAGATCCCTCAATAGGGGGAGAATTATCTCTTTTCTCTTTGCATGTCTTGGATAGGAATTTCTGTTTGAAAGTACCCAATAGATTTTTCTGTTTCTCTGTGGAGGAGTGACTGGCAAGGAACTGGGTTTTAAGCTCTGTTCAATTCATTGCTGCTGGTGCCTGGAGAAGATAAAGTCTCAGTTCATGTCTCGGCAGAGTGAGCTCACCCAGGCAGGCCTAATATCTGCCAGCTTGAGCTTGTCGGTGCTGTTCCATAGCCTCCCTTACCTTTTACGAGAACACTGACCAATGGTGTAAGAAAGACTTCAGCTGTCCTCAAGGAACTGCTCCGTAATCAATATCATCGTTGCTGATCGCATTACTGTGGAGAGCTGCAGACCACGGCACGCTCGATGGTGAGATCCCACCTCTCGGGGACAGTGATTTGCAGTTAGTGTCTGAGCATGCCAGGTTGAGGTGACTGGCCCTTGAGGGCTCTTTCTCCTCGGCAGCAAAAAGTTATTCAGCAAATCAGTGCAATACATTGAATTATTTTTTTTTCCCAGTGAGGTGTTACATGTAAAATAAATGTTTTTCATTTCACCTATGTAGGATTGTCATTACAGCTCTAGATAAAAACAATACTAACAAGATGAGACAGTTATCGCCAGCCCAGCTGCCAAAAGCAAGAAAGGGTCAATATGGTCCTTTTTATATCACCACAGGCTGCTTTCTCAAGGGTGTCAGTATAAATAAAAATGTAAATCTAAATAAAATTTCAAATTTCTTTTCCTTTTGTTATCATATATGGTGTCACGCGTTATCAATGAAAGGCCACTGCATATCTGTGAACATCGAACTGTATAGTCTTTTAACCATGATTCTCTAGGGTATTATCTCCTACATTGTGTAGGTAAAACCTGGTGGTGTGTTAGTTTTCTCTCTTGTCTTTATTGGTGGGTCTGTACCAGCTGCTCAGGTAATACAACATGTATTTTCTCTCTTGCATTTGAGCTGTCAAGGGTGTTAAATGGCACTGTGTGGGGATTCTTACAGCAGTGTAAGGAGTTGGACAAACAAGTATCAATGTGATCTGAAGACAAAAGTAATATTGTTAAAATTGTCACTGTTGACTTTCATGACAAAATGACCAAAGAAAAGTGAAGTACAACTTCTAAACTGCTGAGGTGGCCACTCCTCATGTGTAAAAAAAAACCCAAGGGGCACAGCTATAATGCATTCTGATAGTGGCTTCTTCCTGTTTATATCCAGCTTTTCCAGTTTTGTCAAGCATTCAGCATTATAAGTAATTCTGTTAAGAGGAACGAATGTGCTAGAAAGTGAGTAATGAAAACCAGAGAGTTTAACTTTAGGTTATTGGACTGTTTCATCTGGATAGTCACGATACGTTATCATCTGATGAGTATTTGTCTGCGTCTTTGAAAACAGATGGGAGATATAGCCCTGCTCCTCGGAGAAAAGTGTTCCCACTTCAGAAACTTCATTTGGCACTTTGTATGGAAATAAAGGAATTACTCTAGATGTCATCAGAAAAATATGCTACAGCACTGGCCTGGTGAGACTGGAGGGTCTAAGCCAGAGGAAAATTATGAGGAAAACCTTGCAGGATAAAATTCAGAGAGATTTGTTTCCATTTGTTACCATTAGCCAAAATCTTTGCCCAATGCATTGTGTTTGTGAAAGGAGTGGAAATATCCCCAGGTGTTGGCACCTCATCCCGTCTACACTTCACCAGGACTGTTTTTATGAGAAAATTGGTCTTGTATTCTGGGTTCACAGCTGCAGTGCACATTTTCATGTGGCTTGCCCTTTGCCAATAGGACAGCTGAGAGCCTTGGGTGTGTTACCAGTAAAACTTAAAGTTTTCACAGTAACTTTGAGCCCACATTTTATTCCAATTATTCTTACTTTGCTGCAGATCTCCCAGAATCCTTGAGCAGACTAGGGACTTTTACACATTACCTGACAGTTCTTGCTCTCTCAGAAAGCCCTATCATGTCAGAGCTCAAGCCATTTACCATATAATCAATAAGTCATGCTTCTAAATGCTTTTATGCAATAGCACTACTACTTTGATATCCTTTCCTTCAGGATTTTACACTACAAGGATTGTTCATCTGCTGAGAGTGACTGTGCTCAGTCCAACATAGCAAATAATTTTGTCTTCATTTGTTCACTGAGTGGGCTCAGAGAGATGTGGTTATAAGCTGTTTATACTATGCTTTATGAGTTTTTACTCCGTAACTTCTGAAATTATTCTTGTAAATGGTGACTCTCATGGGCAACTTAGAAAGAGTGGTGATTCCTGTGTTACACGGACCAGTCTATTGCATTGTGAAATGCCAGCTCTTCTAATCTCCTTCATATGCGTGGCAAAACCCGTGTTAAAGTTGGTAGGTTTTCTTCCTCTGTGTTCCTATGGGAAAACTGTTCTTAACATCAGCTCTTTAAGGAATGAGAAACCTCCACCCAACTTCCAGTCGAAACGAGCTCCTGGCTAACTCACTTTTTTTAGCAGTTGGCCTTCATCTTAGGGGGTTCTTTTGCACTTATCCCCTTATGATAGATATGAGATTTTTGTAGAAGAAAGAAATTACCTGTTGTACTTGGGAGTAAAGAGAGACATTGCTACCAAAAATCATAACCAGGAAACCTCTCCAAACCAAATGATAGTTTAGAAAGCCAACACTGGTTTATTGCAGTGGTGGGTGCATGGGGGATCTTTCCTCCTAACACCCAGGGGTACACATTCCATACAGTAGAGTACTTGCATATTCACAGCACATTACATATTCATTTTCGTTCACACGCAGGACCAGTTACTAGTTACTCCCTTCTAATGCAAATTAGGGCGCATCCTCAGGCAGCACTACTGAAGTTTTGTACCACCTACAGGTGCTCCCGAAGCAGGGGGGGGTGGCCTCTTTTGGTATGTGTGTGAGCATGTGTGCGCTGAGTTGGAGGTCTCGATCTCCTATTACCACAATTACCTTTGTCCTACTTTCAACTAATTTTCTGAGGACTGCAACATCTTATCAGCTTGTGTCCTCTTGCAGTCAGAACTTGGAGGGTTCTTTCTGCGTAATTTAGATAATGGTGTTCTTACCATTATCTGTTCTTTGTTTCCCAAGATTGACTTCCTTGATTAGAAGTCCTTTCATTCATCAGTTTTGGGAACTTGAGACAGTAGGTCATTTAAAGACTTGAGAGGGTTATGTCAACTGGACCTAACTTTGTGCACATTGTTGTTTAACTAAATCAGAGTTCAGCAATTCAGGAGTTTAAGCAACGATTCACCCCTTTGCAACTTATTTGTATATATTCATATATCAAATAAGTGTCATTCCCTCTGAACTTCTCTTACTTGAAGCAATATAACCCTTCACGATACAGTGTAATATAATGTACAAGCATAAAAATATAACAATCCCGAGTACAATAATTACAATTAACTTTTTAATCCATAGGTGTAAATCAGGAAACCAGGACATTAGCCAGTTCCAAACTTCTTGAAATCCCTAAGAGTATCATCTTTCTGGATCTCATGCAAGATTTTAGTATGCTTCTAAGTGGGTAGAAATTCTTCCAATTTGATGCACATACACACAACAACCAGTATTAACAGTAGTACAAACCCTGCCTTGAGATGCCAGCATCATATCTAATACTGTTCAGTTTTGCACAGCTATATGAGCTATTTCTGTAACTTCTTCCTGTAAAGCCTTTATGGAATCTTCAGTGTTGCTGGCTGTCCCTTCCATTACTGCATATATATGTTGCCTTTTCCAGTTCAGCAACCACTAAGTAAGGAATAAACCACCTAGCAAAAGAATGAAATCCAGTGGATCTTTCAATAATGGGATTTTGGCCCTCCCTATATCTCTCCAGATAAGTTCTTAACAACAGATTATCATCGAGTTTCTCAGCTATAACCATACTGGGAAAAATCACTCCCAATGTACAAGTGCCTGACCATCTTGGTGGTAAAGCTTTTTGTGCTACACTGCCACGTACCCAACAGAACAATCCAGTACTTACTCATAGTTAATTCTGAGGAATTCATCAGCTGCTTTGATCAATCACAATGTGGATAGTGCCCCAGAGATACCTCATCTCTATTTGTGTGTGTCTTGGTTTTATTTGTAGTAGCACACTTCACATTTGACAAGTGTGGATTCGATGTTGTCCAA
The DNA here is from genome assembly GCA_035590215.1 of Microhierax caerulescens. Taxonomy (NCBI): domain Eukaryota; kingdom Metazoa; phylum Chordata; class Aves; order Falconiformes; family Falconidae; genus Microhierax; species Microhierax caerulescens. The sequence goes on along the minus strand of JAVJGJ010000059.1, from coordinate 60,733,506 downwards.
GTTTGGAGGTCAGTCACATTCCAATTAGTGCATTTTGGTTTTACCCACAAGTTATTCCAATTAGTCCTGAATAGAATAGTGATACCAACTAGAGGAATTCCTTTATGAGTGTATTCAGGGAAATGGGTATATACCCAACACTCAGTCTTATTAACAACCTTTATCGATATTTCCACAATTTTCAAAAGAGTATCCTGTGTCCAAGAGTCCTCTTACCCCACCAAATTTGAGAATTTATCATACCACATAACAGGCAAAATTCTATATATCAGTAAAACATGTTTAAACAAGTATCTATGAAGAATTCATACTAACAAACTCAAACCTCCCTGTGTACAATCCAGTTCTATATAGGGTCTTATTTTAGTCATTAACTTTCATGCTGCCTGGCCATATTGCAAGAGACCGAACCTAGAACTTTATGATTCTTGAGTTAGTTTCAAGCATAAAGGTCCTTCCTGCTTGACTGTCCATTCTGGCAAATTGTCTGGCTTAACCCTGCTGTGATTATCCATGAAATGATTCCTTCAAGCTTGGCAGCAGTGTAGGTGGTGAGTAAAATCTGGAAAGGTCCTTTTCACTTCTTTTTCAACTGTTTGTCTGACCGCATTCTCAGATACACTTGATCTCTGGATTAGAAAGAATGCACCAGCACATCCAATGGTACAAGTGCACTCTGTTGAATATACCTGTACAACGAGGAAAGAGTCATTCCCAAAGATAATATATACTCAGTTAACACCCAATTGCCAGAAATACAAATTTGGTCTTCCTTTCCTGTTAAATTTACAGCATAAACTCTTCCATATAATACTTCAAACAGGCTTACCTTTTCCTAACTTTTGGGGTGATTCTAATTCTCATTAAAGTGATAGGTAAAACATCTATCCATTTCAAATGAGTTTCTTGGCACAAGTTAGCTAATTGTTTCTTTAAAGATCTATTAACCCTTTCTATTTTCCCACTAGCCTGGGATTTCCAAGGTGTATGTAAATCCCATTTTATTCCTAAAAGGGCAGAAATTGTCTGTATTACTTCTGCTATAAAGTGTGGGCTTCGGTTTGGTGAGATCCCACTTGGAATTCCAAATCTTTGTATAATCTCATTAAACAATTTATTTGTTACCTAGAGCTCAATTGGTTTAGCATGGGAAAGCCTCGGGCCATTATGAAAAGATATCTACCAGTACCAAAAGATATTTCTAATTGTTGTATTTTGGTAATTCAGAAAAATCAATCTGCCAATATTCTCCTGGAATATTCCCTTTTTGTACCTCTCCAGGTAGGGAGGTCTTAATTCCACTTTAGAATGATTTATTACGTGTTGGTTTACTATTTGGTCAGCATAGCTGTGCGTCTTTGGCCCTATTGCCTATCTCCTAACACCTGCGGTTATAGCATCTGCTCCTGGGTAAGCTCCTGCGTGTGTCTGCCGTAGCAACTTCCACATTATGAGAGCTGTTAATAAACATTGTCCAGTAGATAGTACCCATCATCCATCTGAAGTCCTTATACGTTTTAACATCTCAGTGAATTCGTTCTCCTTTTTATTATATTTGGTCTCTTCAGCTCTCGTTATGTTTTGAGGAATCAAGGCTCACATTGTTTCATGGGCCGTTTTCTTCGCTATTTCATCTGCCTTACGATCCCCTTGTATGACTTCAGTATGCCCGGGCTGGTGAGCCTTACAGAGAGTTACAGCCAACTCCTGAGGTTTCTGAACCACTTCTAATAATTTCAGTGTTTCTGATCCATGCTTAACAGGTGACCCTTGTGAGTTCTCTTTCTTTCCACATTGCCCCATGTGCACGTGTCGCTCTAAAGGCATACTTAGAGCCAGTATACATATTGCCTTGTTTATCCTGTGACAATGTCAAAGCTCTAGTAAAGGCAATTAACTCAGCATTTTGTGCTGAATTATTTGATGGCTAGGGTTCTGATTCAATCCTCCAGAGTCACCAATGCATATCCAGATAGTCTTCTCCAGCATGAAGAGCCCACTCCAGATTTTCCAATGGAATATCCTTCAGATGTGGCCTACTGGAAAAGACTTGTTCAATAGTTAGTACACACTCATGCTCTACATTTATATCATCAGATACCAGCAACAAAGTACCAGGATTCAAAGAGGTTGTTACTTTTAAACTTACATTGTCTGGTTCCAATAATACTGCTTGACACTGGATCATTCTACTAGGTGATAACCAGCGATGTCCTTGTTGGTCCAGCACTGAGATCACAGCATGTGGTACAAATCCAGGTCTCTAAACCAATTTTTGCTCCCATTTTCACAAGCTATTGTTTTCTTTCTTTCTTCTTTTTTTTTTCTTGTTTACCAAATTGGAGTTTTGTTTTAATTCTACCTTTATCAGTGTGGTGTTAGCTTTCCCCAATACTTCGGTAGCCCATATCAACAGAAATACAGCATCCAGGATTTCTTAGATTTCTGGTTCACTTCATTGTTCCCCTTGCAGCACAGATACTTGCACCTTCCAACTGTTACCTGGTGGGATATGAAACTGAATAGAAATTAAAAAAAACACCATTATTTGGGCCCGTAGTTTACTAAGTAAATCCCAGCCTAAGAGGGCATTCTGGCATATACAAGGACTCATCTCCAATCTCACATTCCATTAGTTTCAAAAATGGTTTTAATTGTCTCTTTCCATTAATCCCAATAAATGGCATATTAAATTTGCTGAGAAGCCCCTTACAACTAGTTACTATGGAATAAGTTGCTCCCGTATCTATCAAGAAATCAATAGTTTAATTCCCCAGCTTTAGTGGCACCAGGGGATCTGCTGGAGATGCCTCTAAGCTCACCCCCACTCCCCGTCAGTCGCACTCCCACTACACGATTTTCTGTACCAATCGTAAGCAGATCTGCCTCTGGAATGGATGCACACACAGATATTCTTATTAGTTGACTGTTTCTTTGGACATTCATTTTTTTCCAGTGTCATTTTTCCTTGCAAATCATGCACTAATATTTCCCCAGAGGGATTTTATTCTTTATATTTCCTCCTGTTCTTTGTCCTCTTCCACACTCTCATCCTCTTGGGAAACCTCTTCCCTAAGATGAGGTTTGGGCTTGGGTAAATGCAGCTGCCAAAATTGCAGTAATTTGTTTCTTTTTCCTTTCTCTTTCTGTTTATCTCTTTTTTTTTTTTCCTCCCCTCTCCAGTTCCTCTCTGTTATGATAAACCTTATAAGCAATTTCTATCAACTCAGATATCAACATTCCAGACATACTACCTACTTTTTACAACTTTCTTCTTATATCTGGAGCTGACTGCCCCACAAACAAAGCAGTAAAAGTCATTTATCCTCTCATTCTCTTCCCTAGCTTTCTCCAATGCCATTCTTTTTCCTTAGGCAAAAATCTCTCCCTATTATCAACAACACTATCCTGAAGCCATCAATTGCACATCCTCTTCTTCGTTCTTCATTTTCAAACACCTTTTCCCAATACTACAAGCAGAAAAAAACTGAGGCAATTTCTTATCATCCTCCATCATCATCGATACATTAGAGTCAAATATAATCAATTTATATTTCTATCTTTTTTCATTATAATTTCTCAAGGCAAAAAAACCCCACAAATCCACATATGGGTATTCATTTTCCTTTGCATATACAAAACAACATTGATTAAAATATTGTATTATAATTCTCACTTCTGTTCTTAGGACATCTTTCCTGATCATCTAAGGTATACAAGAGCTATGAGTGATTACAATATTCTACCATTTTTTTCCAAATGAGAAGGTCACCCCCAACCTGTTCCAATATCTTAATATACAGCCCAATGGAGAACTCTTAAGAACTGCCTACACCCCCTACCCCTCACCCAACCTGCCCCGCTCCCCAGTAGAACGTCCTGTTCCCATGTTAGAAAGTTTTCAAAATCACAAATACCCAATACTTACACAAAATCCAACAGAAAAACTCAGCAAACAAAATCCAATAGAGACAAAATCTGGTAAACAATAACCAACAAAGTTTCAATTTACCAATACCCCAAATCCGGACTCTAGGAGTCCCTGTAGTAGCACATGGATTTACACAGCTGTGTACTTCAAATACCCCAGTGGGACTGCAGCCCACCGGTAGGACTCCCACCCACAACACCGATAGCTTAACAATGCATATATAATTCAGACATACTGGGGGAATTATAACACACTCTCCAATACAACCTGTTTGTGAGCAACCTAAGTATTTATGACCAATGTTGTTTATATCCCAGAGAACTGTCACAGCAACTTCCTTGGCCAGGAAATCAGAGGGCCAAAAATACTCCCCCAAAATACTCCGGTGCACGCTTGGAACCCTCACAATTCTTCGGTCCATTGAGATTCCAGAGAGCATGTCCCATCTGTGTCACTAAATTCTGTTACCGAAAATCATAACCAGGAAAACTCTCCAAACCAAATGTCAGTTTAGAAAGCCAACATTAGTTTATTGCAGTGCTGGGCAGGCTTTCTGAACTATCGTTTGGTTTGGAGAGTTTTCCTTGTTATGATTTTTGGTAACAACACACAGTTTTTCAGAGACAGAATCAAAACCATGGAAAGTATTCTGTGTCATGTCTTGTTTGATACCCCTCCCTCCCTGAAAACTTTAATTTGGAGCAGAATTAAACACTTTTTTTGTTGTTGTTTCAATCAGAACTATTTTAGCAAAACTTTCAGGTTTTTAAAGGAAGAAGTAAAAAATTTGGTGTTTTCAAAAATATCAAACAAAGATATTCCAGCATTTCAGAAACAATTGATTTTAAAAGTGGCATAATATTCCATTTTTTACAGAGAGGTCAAATCCATTTTTAGTTAACTTAGTACAAGTTACAACATGCCCACCTGTGTTTAGAAAACTACCATAGCCAGAAGCTCCCTCTTCAGTGTGTGGTGCCAGTGAGCCTGAAAGTTAACGGACTTGTGTTTCACTAGATATTTGTGGATGCTCCACCATTACCTGCAAGTGCTACATCAGCAGCTGAGAAATTCCATCTGCACCAGCCAACTCCATAGGTTATTTGAGCTACATTTTGGTAGATTTTACTGGGCAGAGAACTACAGGAAATGTAGTCTTGAAAATTTTTTTGAGCAAGCAGCTCTTGGTAATTTTCTGATACACATGTGGACTTTCAAACTGAAGGGGTGAAAGGAGGTAAAGAAGCTAAATGTACCTGTAGCCTGCTGCAGGTTCTGAGGCAAAGCAGCAGTGCCCTGTGCTAGGGGAGACAGCACTGTGCAACCCTCTGCCAAAGTACTGTACACTTCAGGGAATTTCCTATCTGCATATGAATAAAGGGATGACTTTTGAGCTTTGCTTTAGAAAATGGCTTTGTAGTGCCTGCTGATATTTGTTAGTGTTCCATTTTTTCCTAACATCTCTGAACTCCGATTTATTCTGGCAGAGTACTAATGTGAAGAGTTTTGCATGTTTTTAAGCATGATATGGAATCGATTTGTTCTGGGCGAGTCTAAGGTGGAGTTCAATGGTGTTCCTTTTGGGTTATGGTTTATTGGAGGTGACACAAATGATATGAGAATTTCCATTGTGTGGAGAAGAATGGTGATTAAAAAAAAAAAAAAAGGAGAAAAGAAATTTGATACCTTGAAAACAGCACAGCTTATGTGGAGAATAAGGACTTTTGGAACGTCATGTTTTCTTTTGGAAATGCTTGTCACTGCAAAGCCTATGTGTATAGAGACTAATATGTCAATTAACCTTGCTTGGGTCAAGTGCTATCTGCAGGAGTGATGTGATCACTCCTGAGTACTTGCTGGTAATTTGTTTCATTGGAATGTGCTGTACTGTGGGGGCACCGGGGAAACCTTGCTGTGATTATAAGACTGTCCAGCCTCGTGTAGGCAAGACCTTGGCCCTTGGTGCAGTGCCACGTAATTTGCTTCTACTCCCTGAACTGAAGAAAACAGGACTGAATACAAGAAATTAATATGCATCTGGCACGGATCCACTTCTCCCCCGCTAGAAGCTTGGTTTTTACAATGTATAATACTTGTGACAGCAGGAAGATCAAACTTACAGAAGAGATATTTGTTAGGACTGGTGAGAAGCAGGCACTTAGCACTGACTGAAAGGCAGTACAGATAAAGATGCTGCATTTGAAACCCTCTGATAAAAACTGCACTGAGCAGTAGGAAGCATTTAACAATCACTGTGCTTAACTGCCCTGTCATCATTTACATAGAGAGTTGTTCAAAAGAGAGGAGAGAATTACAATGGGGGAACCTGGCAAAATCATGAAAGCTGCTGCTCTTTTAGCTTCCAAGCAGAAATGCATCTGGAATGTATATTCCCACATTGTTCTCTATAAGGCTTTAATTCTGCATTCACATATGGTACTTAATTTGCATTTTTCATACAGTCATTAATGCTTGGTGAACTTGAAAGGTCTAGAAAAGTATTCAAAAGCTTGGATACTTCCCAGAAATGTGTTCGTGCTGTACTGGCTTGGAAATCTGGCATGAAATCTGCAGGTCGGATGCTGACCTGGGATTTCAATTCTTTCTCTGTGAGGTATTTTAATAACAGAAGGCTTCTTCTCAGGCTCGTTTTATGTTTTAGGCTACTGTGAATCATTTTGCTATTGGTATCATTTTGATCACATTTCTAGCAGGGGCCAGATACAAGGGAATGTCAAGTACACGGAGCTGCCTGGAACCAGAGGGCAATGTACCTTGAAGGGAAGGCAGCAGATTTAGGGCTTGAAACTACCCTGGAAACAATCTGTTCTCTTGATTCTTAATCGAAGACAGAAGAAGCGGGTCCTGGCCATGATAAGGTTGGCAGCATGCTCCCACCCACATGCAGGAACTGCAGTGGTGGCCACAAGGCTTGAAGGTGCGAGAGCTAAAATGCTCAAATGAAAGATGTTGGATTATTTTTAGAGGGATACACGAGGTCACTGGGATTTATTCTCTTATTGTGAGATTTATTCTCAACTGGACAGTCTTCTGGTACTAGGTACATTGCAGCAACCTTGACCAGCAGCAGGAAACTACTAGATAACATGGGATGCTTGGGAAAGACAATCAGCTGTTAGAAAGATGTGACTGGCTGAAAGTAAGTCTTACGGTGTGTATTCTTAGAAATAGGGTGTAATCTTATTTTCAGAAACAAAAACAAATCACAAAATATCATGAGGAAACTAATTTTTTTTCTCCTCCTTTTTTAGGAAAAAATAAATAATTTCAGATGAGAGGAGCAGTGTAATAGCTGATGGGAGATGCAGTAAGGCTTCCTCCCCTCCCCCCATCAGCACCCACCCCCCCACCCCCACCCCCCGCAGTGGCATTGAAGTGCTGAGAGTCTATTGTTCTGCTGCTTCTCTTTCCTTTTTATCTGTGGAGCTGAGCTCTCCATCAGATACCACTGGGCTGCCAGAGCTACACTTCAGAGTCCGGGTAGGTGATTTGTTAACTGCTTGTCTTGGAGTAAACTACTTAGTCATGCAAGTTAGTTAGTCTGACAAAAGAACAAAAGAAAGAAAGTAATTGGTAATTATCCCCTCTACACCTTCCCTTCTCTCAATTTTAAAAAAGGGATATTTTTACAGCAGTATCGTGTACCTATTTAATCAGTTACACCAGCTGATGAAATAAAAGCTCTTGTCCCTTGGCCCCTTGGAAATTATTCTTGTTAATTATTTTTTAATTATCCTTCCATCATTGCTCCTGGTGCCACTTTCATAATTTCTACATCAGTGGGTGCAGACATGACAAATCTAAAAACTCATCACAGAGAAGTACTGCTGCTGGTGTTGTGGCTCCAGAGGAACACAAGGTGAAGTGTGACCCAGGGGGACTCCCTCCTGGTGCCTCCTCTGCTGTGCTGTATGTGACAATCCCCTGTTGGCACACGTGTGAGAATCCCTTGTTGGCACACACACTTGCACGCATGTATCGACTCACGCCTATGGACACACTTGCACGAGTGTGTAAATGCACTCATTAAGTAGCTCAAGCTGCACATTAGCGAGTTAATATCTGAGTGTTTTCAAGGTGGCTGACAGCATATTAATCAGAACCACGTTTGAACAGATGGGTACGTTGTATCTGTCCCTAATCCAGACAGCTAAGAAAAGATCCCCAGTGTGGAAGATGAGACTGCAGATTGCAATGCTCTGTGGTTGGTTTCTAAGGGATAAAAAGGATGAATTCATTTTTTCTGTTGGAAGGGTGCAGTGAAGATGTCAACAATTTGCTGTGCTATATACCTGCAAGTTTACAGAACCTGTGTTCACAGAATATAGGTCCTGGCACAATTTGCCTGTCCCCCACACTTTCCCATTTTAAAAATTAGTGACAGAACTTGCTGGAAGATATAGATGAAGCAGAAGCAAAACCCTCAATGTGGATTTACAGTTGAGCAAAAGGGAAGGAAATGGAAAATAATGTGTCTTTCCCCAGGGGCTAGAAATATTAAAAACAAAGTATTTTCAGCATGTGTGACAAAAGCAAGTCATGAGACAAAGGAATAACTAGGCATAGCATTTGTATCAGAGTACTTATTTATTCCCTGAACTGCATTTCCCCCCTCCCCCAGGCAAATTACTTACAAACAGATGTTGTATTTTACTGGTGTTCCTCAGAGTTAGTTGGCAGGTGGCTCGTGTTAGGAAGTTTAACCTCTGGTCTGCCTGCAGTGATTCACCACCACTGTTTACCTGAGATCAGGGCTTGCTGAATGTGAGCCATGCTTTATGCGGAGTTTGATGGTTTTACTTGTTGATAAGCACTTCCACAATTTAGTTCATGGTGACCATAAAGTGTTATTCCCATTCTATTTGCATGGGCATTGCCTAAATTAGCAAAGTTGAGTTGCCTTTTTTGCAGGGGATGCTTTGCCTTTCTGCATTTTTCCCAGCTGCAGATTTTAGAGGACACTTTGCATGACACTTTTTATAGGCACAACACTTAGTTTCCTTGGCACCTTATAAACACAAACCGGCATATACTAAAACACTCTTACTTACTGCTGACATTTTTGTCTTGGGTTTTCACAGAGGTCACAGGTTATTTACATTGTCCATACAGTGCCTTTGGAGGCCGTGAAAGCTTCTTATCTGGTTTTAGCCAGAGTAGTAAAGTCACAGGAGCAAGAGTTTAAAGTGAGCAGACGGGCCTGCTGACTGCTCACCATTACCAGGTGCATGTCAGTGAAGGACTGACCAGCTTATAGTGACAAAAAGAACATTTTCATAGCGTGATATGAGGTGGATTGGGTGCTGCAGCACTGTAACACCGATTTTTGCTGTGCCCTTGGTCATCATCTCAGATTATTTTCCTTGTTAAGTTCTTCCATTAGTAGGGTTTCTCCCTATTTAAATAGCTGATGCCCACAGAAAATGTGATGTATGCCCTAAAATTTATTCATACTATCTCCAAGTGCCTGTACCTAGGAGATGGGTACCTAGATCTGCCTATTAAATGGATAAAATATTTCTTAAATATTGGCAACCAGGCAGACTTTGTAATTGCCTGAATTTTCTTGCTGCTATGAAGGATAAAGAGTTCCCTTTGTCCTTTCAAATTTGTCCACTCACAGCTCACATTTGTAAAAAAATATAGACATGGAGTCATTTCTCTCAGGAAAATCCCAGGGGCCAGCCCTAGCGTTAAATAATACAATGAAGAGGAATTGGCAGTGTTTAGACTTTCAGGTGGAAACCGGTTTGAAGATTCAAAGCAGAGTCATGGAAAGGAAGAAAGGAAAAGAGAACAGTGATTATGAAGAACAGGCAGGACACAATAAAAGGTTGAGGAGATGAACACAACACATAAGTCAGAGCAAAACATATTACTTGATTCTGAAATGGTGTAATAAACCAACTTCTCATGGACTGGAGATAATAAGGGGAGGTGGTAAGACCCCCCACAGTACAAAAGAAACAGAAGAGTGAAATGTGTGATAAGGTTAGTGTAGAAAGACTGTAATTATAAGTGACTTCACATTCCTATGATTTTTGTTGCCTTTGTAACAACATTTAATGAAGGAAATGCAGATAAGGGATTTAGCTAACAAACGTTTCTTGCATAGCTACTATGCCAGCAATTCAACCTACCTGTGATTCAAAACCAGGTCTGATCTAGATTAATGATCAGAATATTTTAAATACAATTAACTCACAGATACTGATGTAATTATTTTTGATATCTCCTGATACTAAAGGATGCATACGAGACCAGGATGTATGGCTTGATATAGACCTTAGCTCTCTAGAGGAGAAATGAGGTATGGAAACAAATGAGTAATTTTAGAATTCATTATTTACTGTGAATGTACACAGTCAATTTTTTTCTTGGGATAAAGCCACTGCTGTCAGTTTAATTACATTGGGAGTAAATGTGACAAACACCCCCCACCCACCCCCCTCCTGTAAGTGAACAGTTTCTAATAAAGTTCTAACAGATCAATCATGAAAAGGTCTCGGCAGAAAAATCGGTAGGTAGGTAATAAAAAAGATAAAGGAGACCGAAATGAATAGAGTGACATGCTGCAGGATATTAGCTTTATGAAGACAACTTTGTCCAATAAGAAAAGTTAGGTAGTGGCATGAGACAGGAGCAAGTGGAGGGCTCCCACCACTGCTAAAAAAGCTTGGTGCCATTTCTGGGTACAAAACGTTGTGATGGGAGTGGCAAATGCTTTCAGTGAGAGGTGGTTTTTCAGCATTACAGTTGCTTAAACTAAAGTAAATGGACACGTCGATTATGCAAAAATTAAGGCTTATCCATTCATCAAAAAGGTGATAGCTGGACTTGCATTTAAAGTGCGAAGCTGGGGCCCACATAACGTGCTTCTTGTTCAGAGCTGCAGCATAAGCCAGTGAGTGCTCTGTGCTCTTCACAGCAGACCCTACCTGCCTTGCGCCTGCCATTGCATAGTGAGCAGTGTTGCACTGTGATTTGAATATGCTGAGCGCTATGGAAATGCTAAATAAAGTCAAGATCAGCTTAAATGTATGAACTGCTAAGTCTGCTTTGAAAGCCCTTATTCTGCAGAAATTTCTGTGCAGTCTTTGATGGCTGTGGAAGAGCGTGTTGTCCTTGTGATGCTACACACTCCATTTTGTTCTCGCTGGGATGTATGTGTGGGTGGAAAGGAATAGTTGCCATTTGCCTGGAGGGGAGCTGAGCAAATTTTTCTTACAGATGTACTCACTTGGTTTATTTGCAGCTATGCTTGTCTACAACACACCATATTCTGTCCCCTGCATCCCCCTGGCTCCTTTCCCCTTCTAGCTCCTTTTTCTTCCTGCAGCTTCCCTTTCCCTCTCACCGCTGCCACCATTGCTGTGCTCTTGCACTTCCTCCCTTTGCCTTGTGCTCAGCTGGTTTCCTTCTCTTGCGTTCTCCAGAAGTTCCCTCACCCTTATTCAAAACAGAGAGGTCAGCCTCCTCCATCATCTCCTGTCTGCTACTTTGTGGGTCTGATCTGAACTCTGTTGGTTGGAAGGTTACCTAATTGCTTTTACACCTCTTTTCTTAGTTTCCACGCAGTATTAGACCATGGCAGGGGATGTGGGCTTACCCCATCCCAGCCCTCACTCTGAAGTACTGCTTCCTCCGTTTCCTACTCCTTTGCTTCCTCTGAACCGCACTGCTTATGACTTTTCCTCATTACTCCCTTCTACCTGCTGCTACCAACATTTCACCCAGCTCCTCCTAATCAGTTTTCCATCCTAAATTTGATTTTGGCCTCTCCCTCTCTACACTGCACTGCCTATTGTCGTATATGATGAATATATGAATTCATATATGACTTCTGATGAAACTCATGTCTCACTGCAGTTGCCTTCCAACTTTGGTTCAAAGCTGTCTTTAAGTCATCAGAAAGGATGACTTCAAGGATACACTTGAAGACCTATTTCATTCTTTTTCTACAGAATAGCTCCAGGATGAAGCTTTAATAAAATCAGTAGAGAACAGTATTCTAAAAACCCTGCATATGGAAAGCGGACAATCTGCTCAGTGATATTTATATTGTTTTGGACATAATCCTAAGTGTTGTGGTTATTTTCTTATTTGTTTTTAGATTTTATACTCTTGGATCTGTCTCGCCAAGGTATCCATACTGTTATTATTACCATAATCTGACATACAGCCAGGTTACAGTGATGGTGGTACTTTTCCCTTCAAACAATGCATTCTGGCACAGTACACTGCCCGCTGTGCTGCTGCTGTTTGATAATTTGAAAATGGTCTTTCTGCAGTTATGGTGAGGGAATGTGGGAAACGATGGGAAGGCCATAGCTTTGCTCTCAGGGGAATTAACTTGCTTTAGGAAAGACGGGTGTACTGCCTAATAGTAGAAGTCATCTCCAGGAACCACACAAATAAAAGTTTCTTTCTTCCTTTTGAACACCCAAGACTCAACTTTTAAAAAATGATTTTCCTCACCAAAACCTTTATTTCTCTCTAAATTCCTCATTCAGTAAAATGGATGAAATATTAAATATGTGCAACAGGGGCCATTACTAATACCTAGCAAAAACAAATGGATACATAAAAGCCAAATTCTGATCTTCCTTACATTCATGTAAATTGATAACCCTATTGATTCAAACTAAGTGGTTCTGCATTGCATTGGAATAAATGAGTTTTATTTGAATCCTAATTTACTAAAGAGAAAAGGGAGATACCCAGGATATCAAGTCATCCAGTTGTTTTTGGATTTGTTTGTTTGTTGTTGTTGTTTTTTTTTTAATAGGAATTTTCTTCTCTTTATAGTTCTTTTTTACTGTTGCTGTTGCTCGTTAAGTATAGTCTTAATGATGACTTTGTAACATTTATGTTCATTTGCATGGCAGGGAGCTCAACTGACACAAGAAAGCATTATATTTTTGGTGGAGGATTAACAGGAAAAGAAGCTGGGTCATAAGAAATGAAATCACTTGTTCAAACTGTCTGAAATATCAGAAAATGAGATTAAAAAAACTCTGGTGAACACATCACTCTTTGTACAAATGTTCTCTTCCTGCAGTTCAGTTTTTTTTTTCTGCTGTCAGTCTCTTTTATTTCAGAATAATGCAATTAAGTCTTTGCAGATTTATATACGGACTTAACCCTTCAGAAGTGAATTGCCAACACAGAAATAGAACTTGATTGTAAAGAAAAAAACCTATTTAGGTCCTGATTCAGCAAGGAATATAAACATGGTCCTACTGCATTGTTTGAGACATTAGAAAAACAGATAGATGACAGATAAATAGTGAGGTTAAGATATATTTCCAAGCCCATTTTCACCCATTATATGATGACTGAGTGAAAAAATATAAGTATAGGTTTAATTTTAAATGTATGTTTACATTCAGTTAAACTCATAATGACCTTATTAACTTGAATGAATTGAAGCTAAATACAGAGCTCTTGTTTTCCTTAAAACCATGTGTTTGACTTCTGAGACAAATGGAGAGCTTTGCTCCAACGTCAGCTTTGCAGCCAGGTGTCCATTTTCATGTTTATTATCTCTCTATATATATTATAGGTTCTTTTAACGTGACTCCTTTGGCTGTATTTAGTCTCTTGAAGATTTTGGGTTTTGTAAGGGGGCGGGAAGGTCAGGTGATTTCTTGATAGAATGATAATTTACAAAACTCTGGTCCTCCTAATACAGTAGAACTGGGTAAGAGAAAGTAGTTTCCTTGCTTAAAAGTTCGAGCTTTCCTTCTCCCCCGCCCTTCTGCCTCTTTTGCAGCCTGCTGTCTGTTAGAAAAGCCTCTTAATTTTGTTTCTGGACTCCATAAATGCACCTCTGCCAGTCAGACCTCCTGCCACCCTCTGTGTTTATGGATATGGCATTCTGGCATTTTAGGCTTTGGTTGTGTAATGACAGCTTCTGCAAACAGCAATCAGATCGCTCAATTTGCATTATGTCCACAGTGAATATGCCTGTTTGTTCCTCCACATAGCTCAGTTTCTGACCGGTGTTATGTGTGTAGCTGGCTTTATGGGCAGTAGCGACCACTGCTTTCACTCACTTTAAGAGAAGATTTATCTGCCTCATGTTTCTCCCAAATAACGGCTAATCCTTCCAAGAACAGGGGGTATATATGTGATCCAGCCCTATGTATAACAATTGCATATCTCCAATGTCTCTATTACATTAAAAATGGGAAAGCAGTGTACCCAAACTGTAAAATGATATAAGCATGGTAAATATGACTAGAAGGGTCCTTCAGAGGTCCTGTGGTCTGTCCTTTTATTGAGACAGATTCATTTATTCTGAGAGCCTTTCTCATAGATGTTTGCATGCTCTGTTCTTAAAAGAATCCCAGTCAAGTGGATCAGTCACCTTCCTAAGTGCTCCTCTAGTCTATTGCCTAGTTATCCTTCTAATTACAGAGATTTCCCCCTCCTTGTGTTTACCTTACATCTTCTTTTCTAATTTAAACCCATTATTTATTTTCCTTTCATCAGTCTGTATAAAGAAAATTTATCTTCTAAATATCTGAAAATTGTTACCAAGTCTTTTTTAATCCTTGACTCAGTCCAGTAAACTGAACTTCAGCTTTTCCCATTTTTCTCCAGGGGTCTATTTTTTCCACCATTTATTTTTACTTTTTTTGTTGTTGTTTGGGGATTTTTGTTTGTTTGCTTTGTTTTGTTTTGTTGTTCTCTTTGGACACTTTCTGATTAATTTCTTTCTTGAGGTTTGGTAGCCAAAAGGACACAATGGTGTGTTGGCTGAGCCATAGCCTCTCTGAGGTGTGTGGGAGGCTTGAATGAAAGAAGCTCTATTTTACAGATAAGTGGCCTGACAGGGTAGTGAAATGATAATGTTGACTCCGGGCAGTTCCTAAACCTTCTAATACTGTGGGCCTTTTTTGACAGTGTTTCTGTTTAGATGGCAATTTTCTATTTCATAATTATGCACATGATTGTTCCTGTGTTAGGGTAATGGTTTGCATTTGCCTTTATTGATTTGCATGTTTTATATGTTTTTACTCAAATGACTCTTAACAACATTCAAAAGTATCTACAGTTTCCCATTTCTCCATTATTTTTCTACTCAAGTATGTGACCCCAAAAGCATGGGATGAAGTGAACAAGAGTCTTGAAAGATTCTGAGTTTTATATGAGATGAATCTATTAAATTGCCAATGTAAAGTCGTAATTTCCTTGGGATGATTTATACTTGTTATTGGAAAAAAACTTGGCTTGGGCAAGTATTCAAGTAGATGCAGACCAAAGTCTTACTCAGCACACCAGAGCACTGGCCATTAGTCAGGAATGGAATAAATCATGATTTACTGTGTAAGCTGAGTTTCTTAATCTCACAGAAAACAATTTCAGGTCTGTCTCTTGCCTAAATTCATCAGTCTCCACCTCTATGGAAGCAGAGCTCCCTTTCTATGTCCCTGGCTTCTTTTCCTTTTAAATGACAGTGAAGTTACATCTTCTAGCAAGGTGGAGCTGTAAGTACGGCTTTCCTGGTAGGTGGTTCACTTGGGACCTTGGGTGTTGTTGGCCACTTTGGCAAAACCTACTGACTCTTCAGTACCTTGCAGAAGTTGCTGTGCTCTCCAGAAACCTGCTACTGTGCATGCCTGCATCACCTGCCTGGGATCAGCATCTGGTCTTTTATCTCTGTTTACTGGAAAGCTGCAGTGTCATTTTGTTTTCGAGGACCAGTTTGTATCAGTTCTTTGTTCAACCCTACTGTTATGAAGTGGAAAATTCCATCCTGGGTCTGTCAGTGGTATAGAAAAATTAATAAAAGGCTTAGTTTCCATGTGACTGGCGGGAAAGTATTTTATTATTTTGGCTATGGATTTTATGTGTGACTAGGAAACAGCTTTTATCCCATTTCCTTTGTACTGGAGGATTTTCCGTGAGTATTTCAATTCCTGTTCTGGACACAAAGCTTCTAGTAGTTCCTATACAGGTGCCTATAATTTTGGGAGATAATTTTCAGTGATGTCTGGTATATTTAAAAGTCTGTGGAGTCTTGGCATCTCAAGCTGCTGTGTATTTTGCTTCTACGTTTGGCTTTTTTATTAGCAAAACCAACAGACCTGTCAGAGATCAAAGTTCTCCAGACAATTTCCTGGAATAGGTTTAGAAACAAATGCAGTAAATCTTGAATTTTCTATTTCGCTATGTAAGTTGATCATGTGTTCCTGCATAAAAATTGTCTTTGTTCTTGAAGGTTGAAGGAGCTGGTTATTAAACAAAACCCCAAAGAGCTTACTGTAACAACAAAAAAGTTTACAGTAACAACAAAAGAGCTTAGTGTAACAACATCAAGCAAACCAAACCAGGAAAACCTTGCTCCCTTTCAGGGGTTCAGTGTAGATGCTGACAACTCAGTTCCTAAACAGGAGCTGTAATGAATTGAACTTATCTATTGTAAATCAGATACCGCTCATCAGATTGTCTTTTCAATGCCTGCATGGCACTACTCCGTATGTGTATCATGAGTGTGTGATTTATATCTTAGAAGAGTACCTGTCTGATTGACATGACTTTGTGTATTTATACTACACTATATTTTAAGTTCAACAATGCCAGAGTGGAAGATGTTTCCCCTCGAGTAACATCGCTGCTTCCTCTGCTCAGAAAGTAACATGAAGCACCTGGAGACAACTGTACATCTCTTCTAATAAATAAAAAGTTTGAATCTAAAGTCAGGTAATGCTTTGCCTTAAAGTCTTTTCATAGATGGATTTTTTCTTCCTGCTTAAAAGACAAGTCAGTAAAGATTTATTATAAGTTCTCTCGAGAGATCTCCTACTTCTCTAACTCACCTTCTTAAAGAAATAGTCACAGAAGTAATAGCTATATTCTGCACAAGAGGTTTGGAAAATGATTGCCAATTTCTGAATTATTATCATGCATTGGATTTGAATATATCTTTAGATACTAACCCTTTTAGTGCCACATTACTTTTTATGTCCGAGGTCACCTCTAACACTTTCAGTAAGCTAATGATTTTGCCTTAAGTAAAATCTTTGGGGGGTTTTATAGTCACTTTCTAAATTCAGTTGCTCGTAGTAGTGCATTTATGTAAAGCAGAACTTTAGTAGGAGATAATACAAGGCATACGGAAGGAGAAGGCTGTGAGAATTTTGTAGATATGAGGTTGAACGGGGGCTTTCTGGAGTCAGTCAGTCAGACTGGTATGTGCAGTCCAGGTTGTCCTGTCAGGCTGAGCCTGGTAAAAAAGGCAGAAAGAACTGGTTGCTGCCTGCAGTGGGGCAGTGAGCAGATGCTACCTCATTCAATGTTTTTGTTTGAGCAAGATGCTTGAATATAATGACAGGTTTTATCTTTTCCTTTCACGGTTTTCTGCAAGGGACACGCAAGTGGCTATCTGCAAGGAGAACTGCATCCCCATTGTCTCTGTGTTACAGAAAAAGCATGAAGACACTCCTCATGCACTGTATGAAGGCTTGCACTCCACCCCCGCGTCTCGGGACCACTGGCTTTTTTCAGCATGGTTTGCAGTGTGTAGGAGTTTCCACAGCACAGTCTCAGTGCAGGGGGCAGAGCAGGGGCTGTCTTGGGGTTAAAGTCCAAGTGAAAGAGATCATCCTATATTCCTCCTCCTTTTTGGGCACCTTCTGCATTCAAACCTATTTGTCATGGGTAGTTCATCTTGGATCTTTGCTGTTCTTACTTCACCCTGTGTCCTCCTAGTCTTTACTGGCCTCTATCTGCATGACTGCATCTTTAGACTGAAGAATTCAATCTTGCTTTTATTTTGTAGGTGGGGATAGTAGTGGTTTTATTGCCATCAATTACAGTGACATAACTGAACAGTGACTCGTTGGTGCACCATAAACCTGCTTTAAATTTAATTAATGTTCTCCTCCCTTCTGTTTTCTATTGCTTAGTCTTTCTTCTTAGACTTCTGTCTTCCTCACAGAATTATTCATACTGCTTTGTTGTGAGTACCACTCTCTTGCCCCTTGTCATATCCAGGGTTCACATAAAACCTCCGAGGAGCTGCAGGCCATCCACAGGGCTCTAACTGGGATCTTCACAGACAAAAGGCTGCTAGTGTTTTGCTTTTCCTCCTGTCTTCTCCCCAGCTAAGCATGGGAAGGCAAATGTCATGCTCTGCTGGGCAGCCAGGAATCAGGTGCAGGAGCCAGTGAGGCACTGGTGGGGGACTTGGAGCTGGGGCTGGCAGGAATCCCAGCACTTTTATTTTAAAACAGTATTCAACAGGGAAATGTGTCAGGGTGGCTAGGACACCAGCGTCTCCCTTGTAAATTGGAAAATGAGAGAGGCTAGTGGCCATAGTAGTCAGGGTGATAGAGTTGGAGCTTAAGGTGGTTGCCAGATTTTCTTAGCTATTAATGAAATGGATTAAGGTACTGTTTCTTAAATGATAGTTCATGTTTCTGTAAATGATTTTTATCCTAAAGCTTGTTAGCTCATGTGCTCTTCTTTCTTTCTGTAGTTTGTCTCTGCGTATAATGCATATTTACAGTCTGTGTTTATAGTTAAAAGGCTTTTCTAGAGGAAATAAACATGACATATTCACAAGAAATTGCAACTATTCACAGCCAGCTCTAAATGTGCAAAACACCAGCTCTGGTGAATAATTACGGTCACCTCCAACCCCATTGCTTCAAAGATACGAAGTGAGGAAAGTGCATCTTGAGCAAGCCATACACTGTGTCATGGCAACATGACTCAGAGCTGAGACGGTGGGAAGGAGAAAAGGTTTTCTTACGCAGAAGATGCGTTTCAGCCTTAAGAGTATTCACTTATGTCTCCTTCTGACTTAACTCTTACCCTGTGCTGCCAGCCATGGAGTTTGGCTTGCAGGGCAGTGTTGGCAGCATCTCTTGCCTGGAGATTGTACTGGTGTCTGGTCTGAACAGATTGACTCTAAGATACTTGCCTCCATAGAGAGGCCATCTGGGAACAAGGGGTCTGTCTTGCTCTAAATTGCTCCTAAGGAGAGTGCTAAGGCTCCCTAAGGCGAGGGACACTGGTCAACATATGGGTTGCAAGGAAGAACCCATCTAGATCGACAGCCATCCTCTGGACACACATCTATGAAAGATATCCATGTGTGTTCGGTTTCCTAATACATAAGTGATGGCATTATCTTTACTGCCTTTATCCTTCAGAAACCCTGTTGGGATATTACTGTTTTTCAGTCCCCAAGGGTTGATCAAGTACAGCTCAGATATGATTTATCAAAAGCTGCACAAGGTGTGTCTGTGCAGCAGAGTGCAATGCTCTATAGAAAGAAACACATCCAGCTCTGGTATGTCTTTGGCTTTCATCCCCACAGCAGAGCTACTGAACTGGAAAGTGACTTTTAATGGTGTCCTCTGTGTGTATGTGTGTCTCTTTCCAACAGTGCCAGTATGCTCCCAGTGTTCATGGGTCTGCAAATCTTCCTAGCATGGATTTCCACAACTTCCTGCATCCTATGAACTGTAAGTATTTAAATTTCCATTGATGTGCACTGCCTGTTTTTGTATTTTCCGAACGAGTTGCTCCTAACTAGTGTGATTACTGTTTTGTGCCGTCCTTCATGTACCAGTCTGCGCTGTTTTCCCACCTCCCACTTGCACAGTGGAAAAGATTAGACTTCAAGACCCTTTGCTACATTTATCTATTCATTTAGTTAAAATAAATATTTTACTATTGTAGCTGTTGATGTTTGACCGTAGCACATCCAACACTGGCAGAAATGCTATCCAGTTGAGCAAATCATGTTTTACCCTTTACAGCTGGCTGGAGTTTCCAAGGGTTTTTGGGCCTCATGCAGAAATTGTTTTCTAGTTAGCTGTACTTGAGGTTTGCTTCTGACATTTCCTAACCAAATAGGAATGAAATGGTGCAGCAATTGCCCAGCGGTGGATATGCTTACAAAGTGAATAATGAAATATTACTAGGAGAGAAGGAGATTGTCCATTAGGGAAGTTCACTGAGAAATGTGTTGAGTGATAAGGCTGAGTGATGAACCTGTTGAAATTATCGCATGTGGGCAAATGTTATGACAGTGGATTAAATCAGGGGACATATGGCATGGTGCAGCATAACCTAAGTCTTGGAATCCAGCATTATGGATTGGCTCCAAAAAAGCTGACTCATTCTTTGCGCCTCTGGCAGGTTCATGCTGCTTGACTGTGTATACCTGTTACTCATGAGGCAGGATTTGGTCTGTGGGCTGGTGAGTAAAATTTACAGCGTTCCCAGAAACCTGAAACCGAGGAGTGAATCTTTAAACAGGCGTATGTTGCACATCTTACCAACAGCGACCATTTGCTAAGGCTACAAAAGCAGTGCATTGCAGATGTTTCTCAGTCTCACCTGATAAACCTGGCAAACTGCAGAAATATTTGTGCCTGCGTGCCAAAAGAACAGAGTGGGTATCGCAAGCTTATAGGCTATTCTGGAGTGTAAAACAAAGCTGGATCACTGCACAGTAATACCACTTTAATTACAAAAGTCATGTTACTTCAGAGTCTGTAAGATCATCACTACATTTTATAATCTCTGCTTTCACCTGACCCCAGGCAGTTGAAATTAAGTGAGGGTTAGAATAAAGGTTAAGGCTACTGGATTTCCCTCATCACTTTAACTTTAAAACAACACTCAGCTAAATTGGTATAGCGTTCTCCTGGGACATAAGTAAGGTAGTATTCAACTGCTAGTGAGATGGCTTATAAAAGAAAACAACAAAACAAAACAATCATCGAAGGGTTCATCCTTAGGTCAATAGAGGCATGTATAAAAACCTATTTGAGCTAAGAGATTTCCAGGCAGAAATTCCTGATTCCTTACACTGAATAGTGTGTAAGCATGGTCAGCTTTCTTCATATTGAATATCCACAACTTTTCTCAAAGTCGGTAGGTGTGCTTTACATGCATGGTACATATTACAAATATACATACATACGTACATTCAGGAAGAATTGGGCTCTGTGTCCCTCTTTCAGAGCTGCTAAATACCCACACCTTTTGTCTGCAATGGAAAATGAGGTTGCTCGGTATTTAGCTAAATGGAGTTAATAAGCAATGAAAGGAGCTATTTTTAGCTCTGTGAGCTTTGCTCATTAAATGCGGAAATGGGTGCCATGAATTGAGGTATAAAATGTTAACCTTGCAGAAAGTGAATTGCCTTGGACTTTATACACAGAATTTAATACAAGGTATTTTAAAGTGAGAATATGCATCCCTCTGTCTCTATATACAATATGGATACAGAGAAAAAAAAAAAAATCCTGTACATAGAATGAGAAATAATTCTCATTTAAATTGTTTTGTTTCATGAGCAACTTATATAGCTATCATCTTTTTTCCTTTTTATTGCCTATTATTTTTACTGTAGACTCCATTAATAGGTAGCTTTCTTGCACTGGCAGGTCCTCCGATGTATAGTAAGGGACGATTTCTGTCTTCCAGAAGCTTATTGTGTGTGCATCTTGCTGAATTCTCCAGGATTTACTGTAGGAAGGTGAGTTGTATTTGTTTTTAGAAGAACTAGTTCGATAAAAATCTAAGTCTCTGTTGAGGCAGTAACTGTTTTATGGTATCATCAAGCACCAATTCAGAGAAACAGAAACTAATGTTTCTTGTAAGACTTTTTAATTCTGTGCTGACTAATTATGATTAATATTCCTTTTCTTGTCAAAAGTAACCCAGTTATACTGTACTGAAGTATACAGTATGTACTAAATTAGCAAATTGTCATTATATGGACCGGAATATGTAGCATTATCTTCCTGGCCTGCAACTAATGGTGCATATAAGTAAATTTACATTCCTGAGTAGCTCTATTAACTTTACACATGAATGTGTATTTCCAGCAAATTCTATGGCATACTCTTGCATATAGAATTATCCATTCATACAAATTTCTACAAGGCTTCTAACGTTTGTAGCACTGGGGATACAGATCGCAGCCCTTCTAAAGAACAAGCATATCAATTCTTAGTACAATTTTTAGATCACATCTACTCTAAATCATAAATAATAATTCTTAATTTCATCTTTTGCTGACTCATACTTAGATCAATGAACTTATTGCTACATGGAGAGTAAGGCTTTTTTTCATTTTTTCAGGGGAAAGAAATTGATTTTAGGGCTAAAAGGACCTAAGAAAAAATTAGTGAAGCTTAGAAAAGCAGTAATGACATATGTAATACAAGCCAATATAAATTTAATTGGCACAGAACACCAGTCAGAACTGTTTTCTCCAGCCCGTACCGATGATGTAAATTGAGTATCAACAGATACAAAAAAGAATTTAGGAAGCAATTTTTCAAGCTGAGAATAATAAAAATATGAAATACCCTACCAGGCACTAGGCTCGAGCAAAAAACATTGGGATCATCCAAAGGAGCAATAGATACCTTCTTGTGTGACAAAGCAGCACTAAAAGAATGGGCCCCAGCAGATTGTGGACACCTTATGTATTACCTTGAAATTCTCTATTTTCCAGACATTGTGATATATATCCGCATATTATGATTACTTTAAGCAATTACATCTTTTTCTTTTCAGAGGACAAATGTGAAGGTTTGTAATGGTCCAGCCCCTATAAAAATGACAATTTTCACAGGCAGTTAAAACACCATCCAAAGCCAGTCTGAGCGTAAACGATGAAGTATCTAATATAGGATCACTGAGCAGATGTTTTTATGAGCAATTAAGTATTAGCCTGGGATGAAAAGTTTTCTGAAAACACCTTCGTTTCCTCAAAGCAGAATCTTCACAATTATCTTGTCTCAGCTTTAGAAAACAACTGGCTCAAAGCATGCTATTTCTCACAACTCCTGCAGCTGAATCTTTTGCAGTTGCTTTAATTTGCCCTGTATGTGTGATCAGCTGAGACAAAGTCGTGATGATGAGCATCTTAACACTGTTAGTAAGAGGCCCTTTCAGTTTAAGAGTTAAGCAGGACATTTAGATGGGGTGGATTCTAAGACAGTGCTATTAGAAGCTTTTATTATCCAGGGTTTTTTTATTAATTGAAGGCAACTTGGGGTCAGCAGTGGGAACGGCTCTAAAGTGCATCCTGATCTTGGAAGGACCCTGGACACAGGTGATTTGAATGTTCAGCGGGAGGAGCTTTAGCCCATGTGCAGTCATACTTAATCACAAAGGGTTTCTCTTCTAGTGTGGGTTTTGCTTGCTGGTTTTTTATGGGTTTTTTTTTGTATTTCTCCAATTTTTCTTCTTACCAGCTCTTCCTGTGTCTAGATACAGTGGGTGAGAGGCAGCTAGTTAGAAACTTGAAAGCTGCCTAATAGACTACATACATTTTGTGAAGGATTATTTCCTAATTATTTATTATTCTTGATGCCTAGTGTTATAACATTAAGCCAGTATTTGGGTGTTTCTGAATGTGGGCTATTTGAACCTGGAGCTGGAAAGCAGACATCATTTCCTCACAGGACTATTTCTAAGGAATTGCGTTCTCAGAAATGTTTTTTTTCCTGGGATCGCACATAATTTGTGAGTTATTCAGCTAATCAAGGTAGGTTTTCTAAGACTATAACTGTTTGCGTCAAGCAATGGTAATTTGTTCTTCCCCAGCTGATTGGATCTGTTGTCTTACGGTGCTTGTGCTCACCCCCATTCATTCATACTGCGTTATAGGCCTGTTTCTGGAGGACACTGAGTACCTGCGGTTTGATTGAAAGTTATTTCATCTCTCAGGAGTAAATTTAATTTGAACGATACCCTCTATAACCCAGTGTGATATGATGCATTAGAAAATAAAGCAATAACAGAGTATCTACAAGGCATTTTTCCAATCTGATTTGAGGAAAAGAAATTGTAGCAGAAAAAACCTCAGAAATAAACTGGTTTTTGTTCTTCAGCTGATATAGAAGTTCCTTGAATCCTGAAAACTGAAACAAACCTAAAAAAAAAAAAAACTAAAAAAAAAAAAAGAAAATGAGGCATTGGTCATAAGCAGTCCTCTGTCAGCTGTTAGCAACCGGGATTGGTGTTTTGGTACCAACATTATTTCAGGTAAATGAGAAGGCAGAATTGTAAACAAAGGAAAATGTTCAATCCCTGAAGTGTAACGTGGGCTTACGCCTAGCATTTATAGCTTGGTACATTCTCATTAATCTATTCTGTTAATTTTTTTTTTCTTTAACACTGACTAAGAAAGAATACTAATGCAACATTTCTCTGCTGTTTCTAAGTGTTCTGTTATATTTGAGAGTTTACTTGCTAACGTATTTTTCTTTCCAAAGAGCTCATGCAGTCTTTACTTGGATCATGCCATGGAAAAGAACCACTGCATTTCTTAAACTATTAACAAATACTTTAAATGATGAAAACCCACTGAAGCCAGTAGGAAACACAATCCAGCAATTACACAGCAGCAGCAACCTGGATTTTTTCTGATTTGGATTCAGTGGAAGAGTGGTAGTCATTGTAATTATGCCTTTAAAAAATACTTAATAATGTTTGCCTGTTTCTGACATACCTGTAGACTTGTCCCCAAAGTCTGATGCTAAAAAGACCCTGTATACTCCAATAAAATGTATTCTCAACCTCAGATTCATATAAAAACATTTTTAGTGATGTACTGGTGTTGTTTTGGCCACAGTGTTTATACCAAAAAAGTCATGTTGGGGATGAAAAGAGTACTACTTAGAGCTTAGTGTAAAGATGCAGTAGAAAGACTTACAATTGTGTCCATAATTTTTGAGATTTATTACTCAGCTCAGTCCTGTTGAAGCACTGACAGAAATTCTGTTGTTCTCAACATGATCCAGCCTGTGTGTCCCTTTTCAGTTTATGTCTGGACTGGTAGAAAATTATGATTATGAAATTTTTATAGTAAAGCTGATGTATACATGGTGTTTACTGCAAAATCCAAGTCTTGTAAGACAATAGGATCCAAAGGGTTCAAAGCTAGGTTTTCAACTGTTATTTCAGGGTCAGATTTTCAAAAGATTTCAGAAGTCAACATTGCAGAATCAGTGGGGAAATATGGCCTTAGCCTGGTGCACTAAGACCTTTTGTACCCTGGTCTAGCTGGACTGAGGACCAACAGTGCTAAGATCTGTTAAGTGGGTTGTGTCACTAACAATGATGTATTCTGCTATCTACTGAAAGAACTGATTTTCATACTTCATTTACACTTAGCACTTATGTAATGGCTGTAAAATTTTGGATGAGATATTGCTGAAAATAACTTTTATTTTCTAACCATTTCTGTTTTGAGAAATTTTAATAAACTAGTTTGATCACCTAACTTAACTGATGCATTTAGACACTTGAACTAAGTTAGAGCTTTTTGTTCAGGTGATCTCAGTGTTGACCTGTGTTTGGTTCAGGAGCTGCAAGGTTTTGCTTCCTTCTCAGAGCACTTTTCCATTGTAAGACTGCATTTATTATGACTGCTCTCCCTTACTGGCCATCACCACTCACGGGGGGAGGCAGACAGCTGCTGAGGGTAGCCAACAGCACCGTTACGGGGTGGATCTGTCTGCGGGGTGGACATGTCCAGCACTGCAGTTGTTCACCAGCATACGTTTGACATTGCACTAGGCCTTAATGAAACACTGCAGGAAGCTACTTGTTCATTTCAGAGGGAGGTTTTCTTCACAGTTTTGGGAAGAGGGACAACTTAAAAAAAATTGTTTTTAGATGAAAACTTCATGTTTAGTCAAAATATAGTTTTGCTGGAAAACTTTCACCTACCCTTAGCAGAGACCTCACTGGCCCCTTCTGGAATACTGTTGGCTGTACCTGTGGGATAAGTTAAACTCCCTTGAATAAACAAAACCAAAACCTCAGGAGGTCTTATGTCCCTAGGGAAATGCCTGGCTTCCTTAAGTGTTCTGCAAATACCACAAATCCACATCAATTAAACTCATATTCTGTAACACTATTTTTAACCTTGTTTCCTAAGGCACAATATTTTACTATAATATTTATGTTTCTTCTGTTCTTTGAAGACCATCAAGAAGACTTGCCAGTGATTTACTTCACCAGTAGAGGATAGTTAAAACAGGAATTTTGCCTGATACTTAAATGGGGTTAATATCTCCTGAGTAGGAGGTAGACATGCAAATCTGTGATTATCAGGATTGTATGATGTTGCATCTAGTGTTGCATTACTTAAAGCCATCGTGTAATTGCTGATGGCTAGTACAAACACTTTATCTCTGCTTCACATTATTATTATTGTTAATATTGTCATCACTACTATTAATTTTGGGAAGGTTGAGACAGTAATTGAAAAAGAACAATCCTTCCAAATCTGAGAAATTTTCAGGAAATTTAGAAGATTGATTTTGTGCTTTGGCATGGCTATGTCAAAAATACGTAATAAAGTCGAGGGGTTTGAAAGATGACCTTTGTTTCAGATTTCTCAGTCTCGATGCATAGTTAGATAGCTGTAACCATTAATGTAAGGGGTTTTTATGTTTTGTTTTGTTTTTTTTTTCAATTGTTAACAACTAGTGAAGGTAGAAGTAAGACTGTGGAAAGCACTTTCTAATTTGGATTTACTCATATTAGCTTGCAAAAACCTCCTATTTCTGTTAGCTATTAGAAAGAAAACAAATGAACCCTGAAGTCTAATCCAGATAGAGAAAGGTGAGAAGGCCAAAGCTGATTTCAGGGAAAGGTTTGCTTCTGCTCTTCCCCTGTTCAGGAGCTGGTCTGGAGTAATGGATAAAATAAAATTGTGTGGCAACACCTATTACTTCTGCATCTGGTGAGGAGTTTTACTGATATCTGTAGGTTCATGAAGCCATATGTATATTACACTGAAATACTGAAAATATTCCCCCTTAGGTTATGACACATTGATGTGGAAGGCAAGGATGCTAAAATTCTGGCTGTAGTCCTTGTAGACCAATAGAGGAGCAGTCTTTCTAAAATGTAGTCAGATATTTTCTTAGCAAATATTCATGGTCTACTTGTTATCATCGCTCATAATCTACTTTCTGGGAATGTCATATAAGGTGCCTTCTGTTCACCAGTGGGAAAATGCAAACAGAAAGCTGGGGACAGCTCCTGAGAAGGTCAACACAATCTGAGGAGCTGGCATGAACAGGTCAGTTTCTGTCTGCCTACAGAAAACTTTGCTGGAATGTTGATTGCTTGAGAGTTACCCAAGTTATTTAATATGACTAGTAGCAAAAATCTAGAAATGGCTGTCAGTGGTGTCTGTGAGCTATAAATTGTCATGTATCTCATCGGTCACCTTCTGGTATGATGAAGGGACTTGAATAAAAGTACTAAGGACTAATTAAAAGTACTAAGTACAACAAGGAACGATTTACATAGAAGTGCTCAGCGTGATCAGGCTGTCTGTGCCATCAGGAAAACTTAATATATAGAGAGCCTTAAGATATATATTTTGAAAAAAGATAATTTGGAAGATCAACAAGCGAGAAAAGTGGCAAACATTAGAACTTGTGCCTTCTGTAGAAGCTGCATTCTTGGTGTCATCTAGATTATTGCTACCAGGCATAGCAAAATTTTGAATTAATCTTTTTCTCCTGGAAACTTTAGGGTCTTCAAGTTCTGCCCAAATTCTCCTTGAGATTATTAGATGAGTTAGAGAGAAACCCAAAGAGACCTAATGCAGGGAAATGTGACTTTATTATAGGGAAAAGAAAAGAGGGTGGAAAGTAATTAGAATTTATGGTAAGAAATTTACCATTACTTTATTTTTTGTTACATTTTTTTTTCTTTTTCTATATTTTCCCTTATTTTAGTAAGCACTTTAGCTATCTGGCTATTTAACAGTTCCGTAAGTGGTATTTTCTTTTGCTTTGAATACAGACATCACTGAGAATTACCTTTCATGCTCTAATTGTGTATTTAGCACCTGCATATGGCCTTTTAATAAGGAGGTTCTGATCGCAGCTCTGAGAGTCTGGTTTGTTTCTGGATCTTCCTTTAACAGTATGTTTATAATTGTGTGATTGTTTGAGTTAAATATTCAGTAGCAAGTTTTGTTTGTCTATATTCTACTTTTCATATTTCCGAAAGCTGTGTTTCTCTGTAACAGCTGCAACATTTTTTTTCCCCCTACAGTTGCAATCACACTGTCTTTCACATGCTCAAGATGTTCTATGGAATTAGTAGCAGACAGCATGTCCGAGTAAAATAAGAGACTGTGACCAGCCTGAAATGTGCCTCTTGGAGCAGACAGAGCGATCACCTCATCATTGCATTGGATGAGTTTTGTGCTGTGACCTAGAAGGGGTCTAAGGTGGGTAGGAGGGCTGACACCGTGCTGGGGGAGCCCTGGCGGAGGCAGAGGGCTGGACCACCCCCACTGGCACTGCTCTCTCGTTCTATTAATCCAGCCCTAGCTGCTCAGCTCTTTTGCTGGGCTGCTGGCTCAGGCTGGCCCATCCCCTTTCGATAGGGTAAGACCTCAACAACAGAAGGAGCACAAGCCAGAACTGCCGACTGGAGCTGTCAGTGTTCTGTGGGTGCCCCTCGAGCACGAGGCAGGTTGTTGGGATTTAGCAAGGGACGGGCAGCTCAGGTTTTCAGTACTTTCCTTTTCAAGGGTCTTTTGCCCCTTCCAAGTGGGAGCGTCAGTGTGTGAAGAAGCATGGAAGTATCTGTAGCTCTTTAGCTGGCAAATTTCACAGGGATTTTGTGATCTATGAGCAGAAGAGGAGTCTGTATGTCAGTGCCGATTGAGGCATGGTGCATGGTGGGGGGTGGGGAACAGGGCCATGAGTTTAAGGTAACTGGGTGGTGTTCCTCAGTGTGCCAGAAAAGGAGGAAGGAATAAAGAAGAGAGGGATGAGAAGATTGCAGAGGTCAAACTGTGAAGTACTTTAGGTAAGATTGGACAGAAAATTGTTGCTGCAGTCGAGGCAGAAAAGGTTATATTTTTGGCAGTGTAAAATTAGAAGCATTTTTTGAAATAGAAGCAACAGTTATGTTACACAGGGTTGACATGTATTTGGGATCTGGAGCAACACATTCCTTGTTGAAGGTGAAGACCCAGTAGGATACCTGGACAGAAAGTGGTCTTGAAGTGCAAGCTTTTCTGACGGGCAGGATGCACTGTACTCTGCACAGGAAAGGGGTATAGCGGAGGTAGCTTTGGGAAGGATTATTTTGTCCATATTGAGTTTAATTTAGGCTGAATGTCTGTGTTCAGTTCAAATGGTCTAAAGCTGAGCACCATTAGTGCTAATTTCTCCCAGAACCTACACTTTCCTGCCAAAGCACAAATCCACACGTGCTGACACAGCAAGTTTCCATGCTTTGGGCTGGAGCCACCCGATATGATGCATTCGGTGCCTGCAAGGAGAGGCAATTTTTTACTGGCAGGTAACAGTTTTCAAATTTCCACAGGGTTTCACAGAAGACCATCTAGCAGGGGCAGCTTGGAAATGGCTTTGTCTTGGTTTCCCTTGCTTCAGGGCTTTCGTGCACCAGCCTGACAGCCCCGTGGAGGAAACAAATTGAAGATGGCTTGTTCCAGCAGACTTTCTATTGCTACAGCTGAGTACCTGGTGTGAGCAAAGGGTGACTGGTGCATATCAGACTAGCTTTGAGGGCAGAGCACTCCCGATCACCAGGAGATTTCACAGATTGACTTTGCACAGGCTTAAACTGCCCACTGGGGAGAAATGTGTGTGGCTCCCTTTGGTGCTCCACTGTGTCGTGTCCCGTTCTAGCTCATTTTCCTGTCTGCTGAGCGACAGGGCGAGGTGGAAAGCTGAGTGCTGCACTACGGGCAGTAAAGCGGGAGGTAGGTCTGGCTGGCTCAGGGAGTGCTACAAACACTGCCTAGCACCTCAGAAATGTATTAAAATCAGAATTATACTACAGCCACATAATCTGTTGTCAGATTTCAAAGTATATTGGTCCCTCTGCCTACCTGAGGGAATGGCAGATGTAAACCACTGGGAGGGAAGGCTGACGGTCATAGGGGCTCTGTGCTTCTGGCAGGGTTGCAATCCATTTTTTTGCAGCATGGTGCCATTTGGCATGAAATGCAGTAGCAGCCTGATGGTGGTTTAGAAAGGGGAAGCCACTCAGCTGTGGTGGAGTCCGGCTTTGCCAGAATTGCCGCTAAGCTTCACGAGGGTTAGGCTGAAGCTGGCACTGGATGCAATGTTGATGCAGGAGGGTGGGATGTCGCTGTGCCTGCCAGTAACCCTGCCTGTGGGTAACACGGGCAGCTGGAGAGATCTGCCGAGGGATGTGTTCCACAGAGTCCAACTGCCTTCCTCACGCTCGACCGTTTCCCCTCAAACGCATGCTTTGAACGGCGTTTTAGCCTGACAGGTGCTGCCATGGCTGACAAGCCTGTGCCCCCCACAAGGGGAGGGAAATGCACAGAGGCTGGCAGTCACCAAAATGAGCAAATACTCGCTTCTGTGCAGCCACTGAAAGTGAGAGCACATGGCTTCTAGTAACAGCAGGGCAGAACAGGACATATGGGACCCCGGGCGCTAATAATGTGCACTTCATAATGTGCTGCACGGAAAACAAAACCAAGTCAGCAGTGACATCAAAGCTGTCCAACAACTGTCTTCCAGAGAAGAGCTGCTTCTCACTTGGCTTCTGAAGATTATTTCATTTTGGTAGAGTTAGTAACTGAGAGCCTCTGACAACTATATGAAAGAAGAGAACAGCCTTGTTTCTGGGACATAAGCAGCATAAAAGACAATCTTGCACCAAGATTTTCTTTCTTCTTTTCTACTGTTTCATTTGCTGTGAATATGAAACAATAATGTTTTAAGTATTTCTTTAGGCAAAAAGCTAGGTCCTACTGTTTCTATTGTCCATGCTTTTTACATGTCATATCCCACAAATGTCTCCTGCTCTTTTCGGAAGAACTGAATTGCCTAGTAGGATAATTCTGGATATTAGATTGTGATGGGAAGTAGGAGCTGCTGGAGCACAATGGGGCTCCAATACCTCACAGAATTTTGGTATCTGAGATACCAATGGTATCTTTAGCCCAGCACTGCCTTACAGCACCTGTCCAGCATCAGCTCTCGGGCATTACTTAAGACATGCCACACACACCAATTAAAAAGGGGAGCAGGGGAATGCTTGTAGGCATTATCTGCTCAATAGCTGCAGTGTGCTACATCCCCCTGACATCAGTGGTATACCTGTTAATGGCTTCTGTAGAAGAATGATGAGGATATATGTAGTTGGTTGCTCGCTGTCAGCTGAGAACTAAATTCAGTAATTTGAAGGCGATAGGTCCATCAGCTCCAGTGTAGCCCTGGCACAGCTCTGGTTGCTCAGGCCCCTGGCCCTCCCAGAGATCCAGGCTGAAAGTCTGGGCTGGCTGTAGTTTGGGGTTGCTGCAGTGCCAGGTACTGGGTTTTTATCTTCATGCTCCTCACTAGATTACTCTCCCTTTGCTTCCTGTGCTTGAATTCACCCTGTCTTCCATTTAACTGAAAAATAAACCTCTTTTTTTTTTTTTTTCATATGCTTCTTTTTGTATGCTATTTATCCCCAAAATCTAATTCCCAAGTCAATATGCTTCACCAGACAGGGAAGCATTCTTTACCTAAAATGGCGCAATCATGGGGAAATAACACACAGGTAAACTTCCTAAAAAATATCAGTGTAGATGTATTGTGGCTGCATGAATGTTGACAGGCTAATAAACAGGAAAGGCTGTAGACTGAGCTCTATGCATAAGCGTGAAGGTGGTATTCATCCTGCTCTGCTCTTAGGATGTGCATATGTACTCCTGTTCTGCCTTTTACAGTACTGATAGTTCATCTTTAATAAATCAAAGGCAGCTTATTCTTGCTTGCATGCTCTCTGAAGGAGGGGATATCCAGTCATACCCTAAACAGTTTTGACATACAGATAATGTCTGGTGAAATGTGCTAATGGTAGTCTTTTATTTACAGATGTGTTGAGAAATATGCAAGGTAATGAGTTTATCTTCCCTCTTCCTCAGAGGAGGTGAATAAGATGAGAAGCACATTCTCCTTTCGTCCTCTAAATCCAAAGGAGGCTGGTTTTCCCTGTCATCCCTCGAAGAAACTCCTTTACACTTGTCTGGCCAGGACAGTTTCTAACATGCCTCTTTTCTTATGCACTGGCACCCTGGTGACTCGGCTGACATTGATATGAGTGTTTCTCTTTCCAGTCCGCCCCTGCATGCCTGCTGTATGGGGCTGACGCCTGTCAGCTGCCTGGAGCGCTGCTGCTGGAGCACCTCCTGGATCAGTGGGCTCCTCGTCATGCAGCAAGGGCTCGGCAGGAGCTGCAGGCTGCTGGCTCATTCCTGGTCCTGATCTGAAATTAATTGACACAACTTGAAACTTTGGAGATGATGCCAGAAGGAAGCACAGAAGACCTGTGAGATAGCAAAGAGCAAATACGATGTAAAATTGTCCACTGGCATTCTTAAAATGGAGTGGTTTGATTTTTCTTTTACAGCTTGGTTTGCTTCACCTTGCAGCCATACAAGCTGCCATTTACAGCTTTTGAGACTTGCCGTTGTCTCAACAGCTCTGTGGGTTTCTTTAGCCAGGAGAGGTTCAGTACTGTATGTGATAACAAAAGGCTCTTCATGCCACTGTGCAGCCTCGTCTGTAAGACTGGCACAACAGCCTTGTCACAATTGTGAAAACTACAGATACAGGTGCATGGTTTTGGAAAAGGAACAAAAGAGAAGGAGTCTTTTACTGAATTAGGTTCCTGGGTGTAATTTTTTTGAAGGAGACTCCACAATTGGAGTATCACATAAATACTGTACCTTTTGTGAGGGCATATTTGTGTAAGGTGCCCTCATCTACAAAACTGTAACTTTTTGAGAGGTAAAAATAATTCATATCCATGATTTTACTCCTCCTTTTATATATGTAAAGCTCCCTTTTTCTTGCTCTTAGTGCCACCTTCTGCAGGTCACACTAACTGAATTACTCTAAATTGTTCCAAAAATCTCTGAGTTTTTCTATTCTCTGCCTCACGGAAAGCTTTACAAATGAAGACAGCTAAAGACATAAATAGTGTCTAAAGAGTACATATTTGAGATTTGCATATGTTCAGAAATTTATCAGTCTTGTTTCCAAGAAAAATGGGGATGAATCACCCTCCAGAGGGTCTTTTTTCTTTCTGCTGACTGTACAGGAACTTTAGCTTGGTGTCAGGCAGCTGAAGTTACAGCTAGCATTCATCTGACCCAAGAAACAAAAATCCTTATCCAAAGGAGAGATCAAGCTGGTACTTAAATGCAGAGTAATGGGAAAGTGAAACGTGCAGATACCAAGTGAAGGGCAGAGGTAGGGACTAAGAGCCTGCCATACCAAGTAGGACGGGAGGTGTGGCTACACTTTGGAAAGGTACAAAACCAGACAACTGGCAAGAGGATGATGTCTTTTTTCATGACAGGTAACATTTGAAAGCAGAAGTGGTGGTTTGTATCTCTTAATCAAGATCATAATTGATACTTCGCTCTGTGCGGACCCTGTCTGTGCAGCCAGGTGCAGACAGCTACTTGCTAGCTTTGCCCATTTTCTGGGCACCCAGGACTCTGTGACCAAACTATGAGATGTGTGCCAGCTCCACTCCTGAAGCCATTTAAACACATTTACATAAGGATTTCTCCTTGGTGCATATACGAATGCAGCATGCAGCTGTCTGCACTTAGACTCACAGAGTAGTTTAAGTTGGACAGGACCTTTGGGGATTGCCTGGTCACACTCCCATGCAAAGCAGGGCCAGACAAATCAGGTTGCACAAGACTGTGTCCAGTCAAGTTCTGAATATCTCCAGGGATGAAGATTCCTTAACTTGTCTAAGCAGCAAGTTCCAGTGTTTGTTTTCCTGCACTGGTGGCGAAGAATAGAAATATTCTGCTAT
Source organism: Microhierax caerulescens (assembly GCA_035590215.1). Taxonomy (NCBI): domain Eukaryota; kingdom Metazoa; phylum Chordata; class Aves; order Falconiformes; family Falconidae; genus Microhierax; species Microhierax caerulescens. The sequence goes on along the minus strand of JAVJGJ010000059.1, from coordinate 60,699,695 downwards.
CTAGTTGGAATTTCCTTGTTCTAGCTTGTCTCTTGCCTCTCATCCTATTGCTGTGCACCTTCCAGAAGACCCTGAGTTTGTCTTGTCTGCGTATTCCCATTAGGTAACTATCAACAGCAATGAGACCCCTCCCTGAAGCCTTCTCCTCTCGATGCTGAACAAGCCCAACTAACTTAACCTCTCCTTAGCTGTCCTGTGTTCCATCTCCACAACCAGCTTGGTGGCTTTTGCTGAACTTGCTCTGATATGCAGATGTCTGTCTTTTATTGGTGAAAACTGAACACAATGGTCCAGAAGCGGTCTCACATGTACTGAAT
>JAVJGJ010000059.1:60635351-60696798 GCA_035590215.1 Microhierax caerulescens | reverse complement strand
CACACACACAGACACACCCCCTGCCCAGTCTTTCCTTAGACTACCAACATTTATTTCAGGTTTGTAACTTATTTTTTACTTAGACATGCAGATGAAAATATTCTCCATGTCTATGGTTAAAGCTACAAAACAGAAAATATCAAAATACAGGGGCACTCTAGGGTATGAGAAAACTTCAAAGTAAGTGGTTGAAGGTTATTCTGAAACTGTCCAAGAACACCAGCAGACTCTGCAAAACAACTGGGGGGTTCTAGGAGAAGGCAGCTGTTAGGTCATGGGAAGATGGGATAATGGTGTTCAGAATATGGAGAAGAGCCACTGTTTGAAGGTGGAGTGCTTCAGTTAAGACCGGAACAGAAAAGAAGCATATCCTTTTGTAACTATTCCTCTTCAGATCTTTGTTATTGAGTTGTGTAAAAAGTGGACAGATGGCAGTTGTGCAGTTATGTTTTTTTCTGGTCTCACTATGGATCTTTTGTTTTAGAGGATATGAAGGGAGATTGGACTTTAATAAGTTGCAAACAGCAGGTCTTATGCTTTCACAGAAGTAATCCAAAAGAATTAAAAAGAATGTGTAAGAAGGTATAATTTATAGGGCTCTGTGAAGGGCTTTGCAGGTTAATCAGTATGTTTGATTTTGTCTGAGTCTGGATCCATCTTTTCTATAAGACCCACTGTAGGCAGAGAAAGAACTCCAGTAGATTTGCCAGGCATGTTTTCCTTTTACAAGAAACATGTCTCTCCTGGATTTTTATGGCAGCCTGTTAAAGCAGAAGATTACGGTTGTTGATCTGGAGCATTGTCTGAATAGGGCAGCACTCAGAGCTGTGGCCAAGGTGCTGACCAAACCCAGAAAAGGCTGGGCTAATCCAGCCATTTAGGCAGGGATTTTCGGTTATCTATCAAACACAGATTCCCCAAAGCTAGCCAGACCTAACTTGTGGTCCTCCTATGGAAGAGGAAGCTGAACTAGTCTGTAGCAGTTTGTACCCTGATCGTTGCAGATCACTGGTATGTATTATGGATGCTGTACCGCTGAGAAAGGAGTACCAGAATGACTTTGGAGGGATTTGCAGTCCCCATAGCTGCCACATCCTGATTTTCATTGATCAGGGCATGCCTTATGAGTCTGAAGGGCAAAGTAACTCAGACCTGGGACAGGTAAACAACACTATTTGATGATGAGAATAAACTGATTTAAGGGATGGATATGTGAGAGCAGTCTTGGAGTAGAGGAAGGGCTCTAAGTAAATATTTCTTGTGCCAGAATGTAGGGCAGATTAGAAGCCTCACAACACAATACAGAGCATTGAGGAAAATAATTTTTTTTTTAATCATATCCTGTTATTTTGACTTCTACTGTGGGGGTGTTAATTTTTATTTATTTTTTGAAAGTATATTAGCTCATGAAAAAATGGACTTTTTAGGTCTGGGGTCCTCAAACTATAGCCTGTGGGCTGGATATGACCCCCCAGGGTCCTCAATCCAGCCCCCCGGTATTTACAGACCACCCCCTACCGGGGGTTGGGAGGGGAAACCAAGCAGCCACAGATGACTGCCTGCCACTTCATCCATGCACCAGCCCCCTGTTCAAAAAGTTTGAGGACCCCAGTTCTAGGTATTCCTGGGGAGTATGTGATCTACCGAAGCCCTAACATAACATCTAAGTTCTTATGACTAATTATCTCTTCTGTTTCCATTTTTTGTGAAGTATTACATGCATTTTTCTGTAAAAAATGTCTTATATCTTTACGTGTGGATAACCTTTGGCTTTTGCATTTGCTTGCTTTATGGTATTCCATGGACACAACATTGTTTTATGTTGTTCCCTTCAATGTGTGTTTGCAAGAAATCTCGTCTGTGGGAATATATGCTGTGTTTCCTTAGCACCTCTTCCTGGGAAGGAACTCAGTGTTAGACAAGCAATAGGTCTTAGGATCTTTTTAGCATATAAAGGATGCATCTTAGCCTGCTTCTTGAAACGTTCTTATCTCTCTCATGCAGGGCTTTTAGCTCTGCATACAGACTGCAGATGGTTGAAAAACGCATTAAGCTCTCAGAAAACATTTCCGATGCCTCAGTGTTACTGTTTTCTATTGGAATTGGGCACACAAAAAATCAGTGAATTGGATGCTCTAAGATTCATGAGGATCTTAGCAAAAATGATCTACCACAACCAATTGCCAGAAGAGGTGGAGTCCCCACTGCTCAGTCTCTGGGCTTCTGACTCCTAGCTATTCTCAGGTACTCCAAAATACTCTCGGGTGTTCAGTTTAAGAAAACATGGACAGTTTTCCTTCCTAGTCCCTTGAGAACCTTGCATGTATGTGATATGAGGAGCTGGATAAGAACAGGTCCAGGGTCTGATGAGCTGTGTCCCTCCACAGTCTTTCTTAACAACTGTCATTCTAGGGTTCCTTGGGCGTATCAGCTACCTTGATGAGGAGGTGAGACTGCCTAAGCAAACCTATACTAAACAAATACCCCTATAACATTTAATAGTAACTGGGTCTTCCTTTATGCCAGTGAGAGTGATTATTTATCATGGCTTAGTTCTCATTATTACTCATGCATTTCTCTGACTAAAGGCAATATTTTCTCTAAGTAGACTGAATTCCTGATAAAACAAGCTAGGCATAGTTCTTAATCATTCCTGCATGTCTTTGTGGTTGGTCCTATATTTTTTGGCTCAGAAAGGATGCTTAATTATTCTATTTGATCTTCACTTATCATGGGAGTACTATGCAAATTATTTCAAAAATAGCCTGTTTTAGATTTCATTATTTATCTTCAATATAACCTGGTTATTATGAAATATGAAAGTGCATGCCTTTCTGGCACACTTAGATTTTAAAATTTTGCATGCATTTTTGTTACAGGTCTTGTGACCTGTTGTTTTCTGTGTCTCTTAGCAATACACTTCTGTGCCTTCTAAATTAATTATCCTGGTTTCTAACTAGCAGCTTACTATCATTACTGTCTGAAAATGTACTCTTTAGCAAATTAAAACATGCATATTCCTTAGCAATTTAAAACATGCATTTAGAATTCAACAGGCAGAAATAATAAAGATCCTTTCTATTCTTTGTGTAGTATGTATATACTTTTTTGTTTTTCCAAGTGTAGAGCAAAACTCTCTTCTTTGAAATCTGTAGGCCACATGTATTTGTTTTAGTCTTATTTGTGAGAAACTTCAGTGATGTGAATAGAATTTTGGCTCAGAAATGAACATACGGCATAACAGAGCACTCCAGGATACCTTGAAGGGGCATGGCTTTGCTGTTGAAAGCTCATGTCGAGCAGTCTCTGATGTTTTCCTATGCATCTATACATCTATGCATGCGCATTAGCCTATTCTGTTCCCTAGAGGGCTGTTTCAAGTTGATTCCATTGTACCCCTTTATAATAATGCCTTCTGTCATTGTACTAATAATGTATATTGCTCTTTGCAGACAGTTAATTTTCTTTTTTTCCACAATAAAGAATAACTTCTCCATCAAATTTTTATTAATTTATCAAGTTGAAGACACAGGAATAAAATCTGAGAATTCAAAAAATATTTGCATTCCTTTGTTCTTCAACTTTCAACTTGAAATATTACAAAATTATGTGTTCCAGTGAAGCTTTGCAGTACCTGAACAGTATGCCTAAGAATTTCTCCAAAATTTTTGGTTTTCAAATTTTTCTTACTGTCATGTAAAAATAATTTTTCGTTAAATTTGATTACAGACTGTTTCTGAAAAAATGATGCTTCTCCCAATAATATTCACCTTTTGTCTTTTGCACTCATTTTATTAACAAATCTTTCTTAGCAAAATAAATACACTGCCTGTTGTTTGCTCCTTCTTAGAAGGAGAAAGTCTTCTGAATTCACAATGGATGGAAATTTAGAGCTGTTACTTTTACTACTTCCTTCATTATCTAATGCTGTAGAAGTTATGAGAGTAATTCTCTATTTAGCACCTTTTCATCTGTTTTCTTAAGAAAGCTTATGTATTTTAGATTACATATGCACGGGATAAAATCAAGAAATAACCTGGAAGAGAGCCAGGAGACCTGGTCTGTCCTCTTCAACCTGTAAATCCTAAAGCAGATTTATACTCTGTTTTATTTGTTCATTATCTGGTCCTGTGCATCTTGTATTCCTGGCCACTCAATGATTGAGTTTCAAAACAGTCTTTAGTATTTTCTCATCTGGGATGCTGTGGGATTAGATCTCCCTTTTGTTTGGTAGGTGCTTTAACCATTAGGTTGCCACACAAAAGGTAATAAAAACCTCCTCTCTTTTTGCCAGTATGTCTGAATGAACTCCAAGCAGCATGTCTTAGGGATGCTCCTTCTATATCAGATCAATTCTGATCATAGGCTGGGGCCTACCCTTAGCTAATATAAGGACTTCAGGCTTACCAGGGAGGTTCCCCAAGGTGGGAGGTACAAGAGAGTAGGTTATCTGGATTTACTTCAGGGACACAGGCAATTTAAGGAAAATAGGAAATTTGTCCTGGATGACTAAATAGGTCCCTGATCAAAAATCAAAAATATTCTCCTAGTTTCTTTAGAGAGTTGAGGCTAAGTAACTCTGGAGTAATGATCCTTCTGCTGCCCTCCAAACCCTTTTTTCCAGAAGACAATCTCAGGTTTTCTCCTTAGCCGGGTTTTGCTTTTCTGTAACTATACCTGTTTGGATAACACGTAAGTAAGGTTTCCTGCCATGAGATAATTACACTGGCACAGTACCCAGTAGTCAGAAATTTAGCTTGTTGTCTGATGTGGCAATTGTCTGACCATTTGAGGAGGCAGACAGGAGTCTGAACATAGCATGATGTGCTTGTGTTACAGGTCGTATCTTTTGGTGCTGTAGTGAACAGTGCACAGAGAGGCCCAGCTTGTGTTCAGAAAAACAGGTCTGTCTGCTTCTTCTGTAGGTTGGAGTATGTCTGCACTATAGTCTGGGGAAACTCCTCTCTTCTTCATGTTTTTCTTTTAAAGTGATTTTTTTTCTCTTTATCTTGCACGTTTGAAAAGAAAAAAAATATATGTAAGTTAGCTACATTTTCCTGCACTGCTCTAGAAAAAAATCCTGAACAAACAAACCCAAACTATTTTGGATGGACTCATTACCCTGTAGACTGGGTGGCCTACCAGCCATTCAGCTACCTCTGAAACACTGTTCCAAGTCACTTGCTTTTTCTACAGGCGTATTTTGCAAACAGCCTACATGCAAAATGACCATGTATCAGGAAAATCCCTCTATGTGCAAAATGGACATGGATCAGGAAACATCTTTACAATAACTGATTGCAACTCCACAAAAGATTAGATATAAGGCAAAGTTTCTTGACTTGCTTTGAGGGAGAAATGTTGAACCAATAAACAGAAGAATGAAGGAACAGAATGAGAGACTGATAAAGGCACTGCAACCCATTTCTGACTAAAGCGATTTGGCCCAGTCATTTCTTAGCTCTGAAAAGGATAGTAAGAGAAAACGATGGGAAGCAGCCACTATGATAATAGAAAAATAAATCTGGTAAATGTTTCTGTGACTTTGAAAAGTAAGAACTGCTGACTTTCTTCTCTTTCTCTCTTGTTAAACAGCTTGGCTAAGAAAACATGGTTCTTGTTATTCTCTCTTTACACTGTCTTCTAGTCTAAGTGCTAATTTTTAGGAAATTCTAGGTATTCTTCCATGTTTGTAATTGGAGCAGATAATAGGCACAGATGGCTGCAAATTCAGCTTTTCAGGGTGACTTTCCTGCTTGGGTGAATGAATGAGCCTGTAGGTAATGTTTATGGTGGTCTTCTACCTTCTGCCCCCCAGAGGAGGACAAATATTGCTTAGACATCAGTGGAAGTGAGATCTTTGGGACTGGGAGGGGGGAGCATGCATGCACTTCAGTTGCCATGAAAATGATTCCCTGATGGCATCAGAGGGACAGGGTAGGATATCCGTGACTGAGTTTTGTGTTTAAACACGTGATGTTTCCTACACATTTTCCATATCACGAGGCTGTGCAGTCGTGATATTACACTGAGCAGTAAGCAGAGTAATTGGACAGTGGGATCTGAACAAAGTCTGTTTCAGATGTTGGAATTCAAACATATCTTTGGGGTAAACATGAGTGCATGTTGCAAAAAATGTGACCTTCAGTTGCTGCGATATAAACAGGGATCAGGTGGAGGGAGAGGTATATTCCTTTTAACAGACAGACAAAGTTTATGTGACTTGTTACAGCACTGGATGTATCCAGTAAATCTTCAAGGACCAAAGATGTCTGACCTATGTATAAGGCTTAAAAAACTTCCCCTACCTTTTATTTAAAGGTGGCAGTCATCAGAGAAAAGCTGAAACCTCAATATAATTAAGAAAACAACATGATTAGTAAGCAAACTTTTACTGTTTAATTTAAAGAAATGGAAGAACGAACAACCTAACAAAAGCAGGAAAAAGAGACAGTGGTCCACCCCAGAACCCCAACAGGCTGCCAACTAATTTAGGAGGGAAATTAAGGAACTGAATCAAGCGACAGCCTCATCATTTGCTAAGCTTGTGAATTCAATCTCAGAAATAAGCAAAGCTTAATAAAAACAGATGAGGGGGCAGACTAACTGGAGCAGCAAATAGGAGAAAGAGAATGGAAAGGCATATTGATTCTTTTTTATTGAAGTGAGAGAGACAATTGTGCATAAAATGTTCTAACTTCTGAAGCTGATTAAGAATGAATAATATAAAGATTTATGAGTAATCAGAAGAAGAAAATTATTAAATGCTAGAATTCATATCTTTATTTTTAAATTAAGTGCTAGAAGTAAATGAGAATTTTGATTGCATGACGGCACAAACCCAGAGGGCACTGATCTCAAGGAGACTGAGTCTTTTTCAGGTGTTGTGTGGGTGGCAAAACTTGTGAATTTAGTTCAGACTCAATTAAAATGTTGAATTTCCTAGATGTTTCCTTTGATTGTTATACTCAGTTTTATACATTTAAAAAAATTAATTATCTGTACATGAAAAATTGAACATGTTTTTTTACCATACTGCAAGGCTATCTATGGATCTCAGCCAATGTGAAGGAAAGGGGAAGGAGACCTGGACAGATTGCAATTTGTGCTATAAATGAATAAATGTTGTTTGCCTGGGAATATACATTGTTCATATGCCTACAAGAAGTGTTTTGGCACTTTCTAAGATAGATGTAATAAAACTGAAATTTATGCTTGTGATGTAGTTGGACATGTGCAACATATTTTCAAAACATTTCTAGAAAAAAAAACCCAAGAACAAACCAACAACCATTGATTCTTATGCATATCCAGGGTCCTGCTGTTAGTCACTTAGCTGGCAATTAGGCAGTTGAATGGAGGTGAGGTTCTGTTCTGAATATTCTTTTTTTCTAATGCATATAAGGTTGGTACCTGTAAGTGTTTTTTACAGCTCTAACCAGAAATATTGAAATAACCAACAGATGTAAAAAAACATATTGCAATTCCCTAATTCACTTTACAAAAAATATTATGACTTTGTGGTTCAACTAGCTATTCCTGGCTAGCTGTTTTATCTAAATGTTATTTCTTCTAACAGATTTCTTTTCTTGAGTTATGCATTTTCAAGATGCATCAAAACATTTGAAAGGTACTGCAAAGGTAATATGTCTTATACCTTGGGTTCCTTTGTGGTATCATACTCATTTGCTGTTTTTTTTGTTTGGTTGGTTTGGTTTTAGATGGGAAGAGAGGCCATGCAAACACAATAGCAAAGGAATCTTAGAAGCAAAAGGAGGATTCCTGATATTCTCACTCCCCTACAGTGTACATGTAGAAAAACACTAGGATACTGATCAGCATGTGATATTACTGAAATTGCATTGAAAAGAAACCAAAAGAGCATATGTTCCTTTTCACACAAGGTCTCTGGAAGTTCCTGAAGGAATGTTCAGGAATTAATGTGTCCTTCTTAGGCAATGCATCTGAGAAATTTTCATGTGCATTTAATACACCTTTTAAATGGTTGTCCTGGGATTTTGTCCAGTTTACAATTTTTTTTCTCCCTTTTTAAAACACTCTTAAGGGACTTGGACACATTTAAAACATGCAGAATAGTTGTAATTATGTTGTACCTAGTGAAGGTGAGTTGTTTAGCTTCCTTTTCCTTGGAGACCCAGAGGCAGCAAAACACTATAAAACACCCACGGAAGTGACTTTGTTAGGATTACAAAAGAAAACCACAAATTTTAATTGGCAGGAACAAGCAGGCTTTTCACTCGATTCTTGCTTCAGGCAGCAGGGATTTGGCTGTGGTATTCTTTTCCAGTGTTGCAAGCCTTTTAAAATAAGGATGTTTGTTTCTGTTTCCAGATCTGTCCCTTTCAAACATTTTCTTCCTGGAATGAAGCAAGCTGTGAAATGAAGGTAGATTCCCCCATCTGTTTGGAAAAGGGATATTTTTTTAACTCTTTATGTCCAAACCAATATTGCTTGTTTCTTGCATGTTTTCAATTTCTATCAGATGATAGGTACTCCCCATTCAAGTCCAAGAGCCAAAAGGGCTGTTTATGCTGCTCCATGTAGGCTGAAGTTCTCAAACGCATCTCTTTTTGTTGGAGTTAAGGTGAAAATATTTAATGCTAGTATTAGAAAGAGACCTTCATTGTTGCTCTAATTAGGGGGAAAAAAAAAAAGATTCCTGTTAAATAAAAAGATTAATGTGAACACAACTTGGCAAGCTCCAATGGGATGTGATTGGATCATCATGGCTAATTTGCCAGTTGAAGTCAGTAGAACAACAGAGCCAAACTTTTGGAAATGTCCATTGTTTTGTAAGTATAATCATCTCTTCCATTACTACTTCTCTCAGTATTTTTTGTAGCTCCTTTTTTACACACAAGATCCAAAATTAGGTAAGGCATTTGTGCTGTTAGATCCATAAGAAATAAAGTAGTTAATGCAGTGGAAATTCTTGGAAAGGGGGAAGTCAGTTATTGATGCAGCAGTGCTGATTGCTGGAAGTAAATTTGCACTGCTGTTCCTTTACTGAATCTGGAATTGTGATTATTTGTATATGCAGATTGGGCAATTTTCAAGTAATTGTGTAGGCAAGCATCACATTCTGGAGGTAACTTATTTGCCTGAGAATTTCTGGCAACCAGACAAACAGATTTTGAAAACTAGGCCCGGCCCATTATGTACAGGCCTTTGTGCAGGGCAGTCTTACGTTTCACTGTTTCTAGGGCTTGATCAAATTAACAAAACCAATTTTTACAGCCAGAGTGGGCTCTGTAAATAAACGATCAGTGCTCTCAGAAGTGACTGCCACTGGCCACTTTCTTAGAACTTCTAATGTCTCTTTGCTTCTCCCAAAAATTGAATTCTTGCTGTTCCCTGGAAGCATGAGGAGAAGCGCAAACTTTATTTCATACCTAGATTATGAATTATACCATTGCTTCACAAGCAATTTAAGCCAGAATATTCTGGCCTTGTCATCCATAGAAGCCATAACTCCTTTTCATGCATCGTATTATTTCTAGTTACCTACTGCCAGTCTGGCACTTTTCTCCTTCTCCACTCTGTCTGGGCAGTGGGTAAAAGACTGTGCAACCACACAGGGAGAACATGGCAAAAATACTACTTTAGAAACTATCTTTAGCTTACTTCATTAGTCAGGATGGATTTAACTGCTTCAGTGATGGAGCTGACATATGAACTAGCAAGGAGGAGAGAAACAAGCACCTGGCAGCGTAAGGGAGGACAAGACCGCCCATTTTTTGCAGCAGAGATGATTTACATCAGTTGAAACTTCTTATGAAACTGTGATAAAACTTTGGAAACATTGGGAAACTGCTGAACAGCAGGTTCTGAACAGAAGCTATGGCTGCCTGAGTGCTGAGTGGGTTGGTGGTAACTGCTACCCAATGGTGGTAACTACCCAATGTGGTTCAGTGAGTTTAGCCTATGAATGGTGTTTGCTTATAGTTTAAGGAGATGTTTATCATGTTTTCAAATTATTAATTAAAAGTCATAAGTACTTGTGGCATGGTCAGAAGATTGTAAAAAAGAGCTGACATGATCATACAGTGTGTGCTTGCTGCTCATCACAGATTTCTTTGGGTGCCATGCAGAGCAAAAATACTGGAGCAAATCAGAGAAGTAATGCAGAATAAGATACAAATGTAATAGTCATAGACATGTTGCATTTGCTATCCTTTGATGCTACATTAGCAAAAGGAAAGGAGGAATCTAGAAATACTTATCAAGCAAACTTTGATAGAGACTAACAGCAATGCCTCTTCTATGTGATTAGAGACTGTTTTCATGTATAAAATGGAGTTCTGTCTTCAGTTAGACTTGGTAAGACAGTGTCTCAGCAGATTCCTAGATTTTAAAAATGTTTTTATTGTAAATACTATATTTGTTAAAGCACACATTTGATAAAATGCACAGCTTCAGCCAGGCAGATAGTAAGGAAAAAACATGAGTCTTCCCAGTTTGGCTCTACTGCATACAGCAGTGGTCTGTGGAAAGTACTTCTTTCTTAGAGGTGTTACAAAATGGTGGAAGTGCTGTCTCAATGCCACAGGGGCAGGGGTTACCTTTTCCAGATGTTTCCAGCTATGTGTATCTGTTTCCATGAAAACTGCTGCCTTAACCTCCCATTGTTACCCTTGCACAGAAGGACCTCGCTACCTTGGTTTCCTGTTGTCATCTTAATATAGGTGCTTGTGATCTTTGCTGCTTTCTCCATATTAAAACATAACTGATGTTTTTTTGGTATTATAGGAAGGCTAAAGTTGAGGCAGCTGCTTTTAGTTTTACTTCTAACTCAAGACAGAGTGCAAACCCAGCTCTGGTGGTATGCAAACCTAATGAATCAGTCCACTGTGTTGCTTCATTGAGCTGTTTCCCACTTATTTAGCCTGTGGCTGATTGTTAAAATGTGCTCTATGTCACTTCTTTTAAAGTTATTTACTGCTAAAAGGAAATCTAAATTTTTCCATTTGCTTTCTTTCTATGAGTTAAGCATCATGTTTTTCCCACTCTCAATAATAATTCAGGTTGTAGAGGGACATGTTTTGACAGGAACATCATGCATAATTTTAAAATAAAGAGTTGCAGAACTCATGACTTACATAGCATGACAGTTTTAGGCCTTGTTGTTTCTAAAAGGCTGGGTAATGTGAACAAGAGATTTCCTTTAATTAGCTTTATTTACTGTTTCCTATAATGAAACATCCAAAGGACTTTTATGCAATTTTACATGGGCTGAGAGAAGGTACTATAGGCTGTTCCTTCTGAGATAGTGCTGGTATTACAGGATGCTGTAGTATTACCCCACTGCCATCCCTGGGAAATGTGATGGCAGGTACTGTTTGGTCAAAGTATTGTTATTACTTCTAATTGTTTTGATTTGTCCCTTTTTTAATTAGGCTAGCCCAGCAACTGTCAAGGTGATTAATTGGTGAACAGTGCTTGAAAACTTCATCTGGTTGCTTCCTAATAACAGTTAAGTGAGGATTTTAACTGTGTGCACTGCGTATTTTTCAGCATTATGCCTTTGTAGATACTATTAATAAACTGCAGAAAGCTCTAGAAATAAAACCAAAGTGAAGAAAATTAATAAATGGAATAAACAGGAAAGTTATAAAAATTATAAGCAGGGAAATGCTTAAAGAACGAAGCGTTCAAATACAGTCTAGTATTTGACATCACAGAGTCAAAGTGTATTTACATGGAAGGGGGTAAAAAAAAAAAAGACAACTTCCTCAAGGCAAAACTAATAGGTGGTTTCCGTAGCAATCTGTAAGAAGACATTTCCAAGTTAAATCTTAAGAAATTGGAAATGAGCTAATGCTAAAACAGCATTAAAAAAACAAAACAAAACAACAAACTTCCTCTTGAGAGTTGACACATGTGATCTTGGAATTAGTCTTGTGTGTGAACTTCCGGAAGAATTTATTCAAGTACTTCAGTATTTCAGGTGCTCAGTCTTAATCTTCAAATTCCTCATTCAGAACCACCAGTGCCAGCTGCTCTATATTTTCCTTTGGGAAATAAATACGGCCTTTTGGTCTGTAAAGGGCTTGTAAACTGACCAGGCTACAATCTGGGAATGAAATTCCCAAAGGGATTGTAGGAATGTAGAAATTTAACAACCTGAACCTATTTGGCAAGACCTTCCTTACTGATTAAGGTATAGTCAGGTGTAGAAAGAAAAACATCATCAGTAATATAGAAGCCCAAGGGAAAAAGAGGAAGGGAATAGTTTAAACACAATAAGGACGTTATTTTACCAAAGATTAATGTAAATACAACAGGAAAACCCCCTTAGACATTGTTAAAATCAAAATTACTCTTGAGATAAGTCCCACTGTGTGTGAAGAAAGGAGTTGTTATGCTGGCACTGTTGATCCTGTTATGTGTAGGTATTGTTGCCTTTGCTTCTCTGATGTAAAGATTTCTGCATCTTTGTACATTTTATTACAAAGAAAATTAAACTCATATATAACTAAAGGTTCATAATGCAATCAGTTCTAATCTCCTAACAGAGAAAGAGAGAGAGAGACTCTCCCAAGACCAGTATTTCTTTGTTTCCTCTACTTTTCCCTTCTTAGTTCATTATGTTGCCTTTTTGCGATTGTCATGGTATGGGATCTTCAGTTTAAGTTTCCCAGACACCATAAAGTTGTCATATTAGTTTTGCTTATTTGGCTACCGACTTTTCCCTTTTGTACTATTAATTAAATATTCATTTAATACTTCTCTCTTGTCCCACTCTGATAGTGACCATAGAGTCAAGCTTTTTGATTTCTTCCACATCCATCCATGGTTATTTTATAAAAAAAACAGGAAGAATTCAGGCTCATTCTAAAGCACAGTGGTTACCTATAATGAAAAACAATAGCTCTCTATTTTTTCTCTATTTTTTTGTAAGAAAGTTTACTAGTGTCAATGCTTACCTTCAAGATAGAATTATGCTGGTGTGCTCTGAGCAGAGATACATGAAACCCTCCTATTTGCAGTTAGGCTAACATATCCAGTGGGTCGGGGGCTTTGTATAATTTGTGTTATAACTTCCAATCTTTGTTGGGTAAACAAAAGTTCCTTTTTATAACACCATGGGCCTGGCTTTACCGAGCCTACTTTAGTTTCCTGCCTCTGCTGATCACCAATGATCCTGTCACTGAAATGTAGGGAAGAGACACACAAGCATATAGTGATATTCTAGCCAAATATTCTCCAAGCAACCACTGATTTTTGTAGCTCCCAGGTCAGAAATGCTGCCTTAATATTCAGTGTTTCTAAATATATATTTTTTTATCCAATAATTTTGTTTTCTCCCACTTTGAATCCAGGTAATCTTTACTGTATTCACCTACAAATGAACTACACATGTGAAGAACCCTCTCTGCCTGTTTTGAATCCATCATTTACTATTGCCATTCATTGTCATTTAATTTTTACATGAGGAAAGGAGATGCAAGATTGAACCTTTCTCCATTGCACTTTGTTTATGCACTTCCATCATATTTGTCCTGACTCATTATATCTCTTGGATGATGCTAGTTGTTCCTCTCTAGTCCTTTCCTTGTTCTGTTACATTCTTCTGTCACTTATCATGATGGGCAGTGTTTGGGTTTTGCTGCTGTCCCTTCGAGGAGAGTGTGGTGGAAGGAGCATCTGGAGCAGAAGGGCGGCTGCCCCTGCCTGGGCACCTCACTCAGGTGAGGACAGGAGGGACTTGACATTGGCAGCAGCCATAGCTGGGGCTGGGGTCTGCTTTCATGAGAGTGAGGGCTGGAGGGCATGCCTAGACTTTCAGGAGAGAGCAGAAAAAAATTCCTGGGGGTCAGAAAGAGTGGGAAGAGCTGACTGCAACTCAGACAATCCTAAATTTATATGAAAGCAAGGACTTGCCTGCAGGGGAATGAATGGTAGGCAGGGAGAGCATTGCATATAAACTGTTCTTATTTCTGTTCTGGCCCCCTTTGCTACTTTTTCTTTTTTTTCTTTCTTTCTTTTTAGAAGAAGCTAAGTATGTGTCTCTAAGCTGTGACTGTGTTGGGATTCTGCCATTCTTTTCAAATCTAAAGGATCATATCCTATTTTCAAGAACCTGGATCCCTCCTGTAAGCACCTGGACACACCAGTTGTGATGGGAGGAGACTCCACTGGCAGCAGAGCTACCTGGGGCTGTAAATGTTTACTGCTGAGAGTCACTGTGTCTACATCTGTTTGTAGATCTGGCCTCTTGTCTTCTCTGTCATGTAACTGGCATGATCTACATCCTTTATGGTGAAGAATCATCTCAATCACAACAATTTTAGTCTGGCATAGGACTGTCCTATCATTGCAATGTGTGACTATGAGCCCTGCATTGAAATAATGCTGTGCCAACCAGGTTCCCTGCATTAAATGATGTTGCAGTAAAACCACCTCTCATAGCAGTGAGTTTATCCTTGTGACATTGATGGAAGCAGTTCAGACCTTAGTGGGGAACTCAAAAGTGAAAATCAGCACTGTTCAGATGATCACACTGCAAGCATAGGCTAGGTGGTCGCTTCTCCAATTCCCCTCCTCCCAAGCTGGTTTGGGCTTTGCCTTTGACAAAGAGTTTGCTACTTCTGTAAGTCCCTTTGTGTTTTCCCGCACAATAGGTATCCACCTTCCACCTCACTCTTTAGTTTGTGACCTGCTGGCTCACTTCCCTCTCTCTCCCACCAGAGACTCTGACAGAAAGGCAGATATATATCTTGTGTGAGAAGTACTGCTGGGTATCATTTGTCTTAGTTATGATGTCTTTCTTGACACGCCCACTGCAATTTATAAGTATGTTCAACATACCACAAAAATCATTATTCTGCCCTCACAGTGCAGGCAGATTGTGGGTAGATATGCCTGCAGAGTACAAGGATTGCATTGTGCCAGTGGATTTGTGGTGATGCAATTTAGAAAGGTTTTCATTTGAATTGGTTATAAATTGTGACAAATGTTATATTCTTCCTGAAACAAATAATAGTAATTTAGTCTCAAAAAAAAAAAGCGACCCCCAATTGCACAAGAAAACCTTTCAGATATCACAAGGTGTTAAAAGCAGAATTATCACTATTCTGTGTAGAGGTGTAGGCTGAAGTGTTTTTTCTGTAAAGCTGAACTTAAAAGATCTCAATACTTTTTTTACAGAGGAACAATTGATATTACTTATACGCAGTTTGGTTTGTGCCAGTTCATAGCAGAACTATGGTTTGAGAGGTGCAATTAGCTGAAGACTGCATAGTAATTTTTGTACAGACTTGCAGCAGAAGTTTTATGTTGTGCAGTAAAGCTCTGAAATGAGATACATTTTAATTAGGTGATATTAGTGATAATATGAAGCTTTGTTTATTAAGTAGTCAGAAGGTTCAAATAAGCTGTGAATTTTGCAGAAGTCTTTGGCAGGAGATGAAAAACACAACAGCATAGTTCAGAATTCCTTTTAGTCTGAATGTAATCTCATGAGTCTTATGCAAAGTTCAAAATAGAATAAGGCCTGGAGATTATGTAGATGTTTACATTTGACATTTCTATTCTGGGAATGTGTTAAAAAAAATTAGCTCTTGTGTTTTTTTAAAACAGATGTTGAACTCTGAAAACATCCAACTGGGGAGGAATGTAAGGTGGTAGAAACCAGGAAGGAATAAATTTATTTCTTGTTTGCTAATCACTATGGAGCCACTGTGCCTGACTTCTCTGTATTATGTCATTAGTTTATTTGGTCCCGAGATCTTGGATGCATAAGTGATCTAGAAAGGCTTTTATGTCTCTTTTGATGTATCACTATTGCTGCATGTCTCCTTCTCTAATACAATGTTAAGTTTATATCTCTGGAGTATCTACAGAGAAAGAGCTGTACCTAAAGAGGGATAAATGCCCATGAATTATCTTATATTACCAGGACAACCCCTTGTCTGTCTAAAATATCCTCAATGACAAAATGAATTACTAGAATCCCCCAGGTCTTGTGCTGAGTGTCAGTGAGAGTAATAGATAAGAGCAAATAATCCAAGAGGAAGACCTGTCTGTCCTGTGGCAGCTCAGCTTTCCTATGTGTTAATGGCCTTTGTCTTCTTCCTCCTCCCCAGCTGATTCAGTTGCAGGCCCTCCCTTTCTAGCTCAGGATTTTTTGCAACTCAGATTCCCCCACCTGCTCCTCGGGTTTCCTGCAGGCTATATGAAGATCTGCATTAGTCCATGATTGCATTTCAATTTCCCAGTCTTCTGCATGGATGTGAGCTACGTGAAATACAGTTTACATGCATGAAAATAGAGTAGGTGTATATTTCTAGCCAGTCAGTAACAAGTTTTATGGTCTTTCCTATGAAATGACAAACTTGCAGTGATAACTGGCTTTGCAATACGTCCTTGCCTGGCATACTGTTCATAGGCTTTGACTGTCACTATTAATATGCTTGAGAGAGAAACAACCTTACTTAGAAAAATTAGTGTTGTTTCAATATCAGCTATTGCTCCTCAGAGAATAGATCCTGGAATCATCATGGGTAGGTCTATTGATTGTCAGCTTGGTGCTCAGCTGTGGAGTGGCAGAGAATGTAGGGCAAAGGAATGGAGATCACATAAAAGTCATCAATATGGAACTGATTAAGTCCAGGATGCACCTATGGCTCTTGAGAATTGGTAGTCACTCTTCTGTTTCACTAAAGAATCAGGGGGTATCAAACAGCAGCTAGTTTATAGCAAATAAAGAAAACCCTTACTGAAACAGTTTAAAAATCACTGAATAAATTAATGGAATAATAATAAAAAATCCATCACAAGTTATTAAACTCAAAAGTATAAACAATGGTTTACTGAGACCTTAAGCCACAGATTTCTGGAAGCTGAGAGTATAATGTTTATTGCCCTCTTGTTTCTGACACATCTGTTACTGTCCACTGTCAGACAGGATGCTGGATAAAGTTGACTTTGTTCTGAGAAATATAGTCATTCTTACAGTTTTTTAATGTAGAAGACAAATATAAAAAATGTCTGCCTGCCTGCCCTCTCATTTCCCTGTGTCCAGGCATTTGTAACCTGACAGCTGTCTCTTTTACGCTGCTCTATATCACAAATAACAATGCTGAAATAATTTAAAACGAGTCTATGAGAAGGCAATATGAATAAAAGGATCCTTTCAGTTTATCTTCATCGGGGACAAGCTTTTCTCTCTGGCACAGCAGTTAAGTTTTGCAGCCTCTTTTGCATATACAAAAAATACTCAGTCATTGTCGTCCCCCCCAGCCCCTGCACACACCCCACCCCTTGCCTTTATTTTTTCTTTGCATTAATACAAACCAGTGATCCGTAGGTAGCTCTCCAATGCAACTGTGCATTTGCTGAATACAGGTTAACACATTTGCAGCTACTTTTTGCACCTACAAAACAGTGTGGTGGTTTTTTTTTTTTTCAAATGTTCTGGAAGGAAAATAATGGGATTGGTCACAACTACTGTAGGCAGCAACTAATTCAGAAGCCACCTAGAAAAAGTGTCTGTTCTGAGCCAGTGTCTAGTAAACAACTAATAAATAATCTGGAGCTCCCTGAGAAGTGTAAGCATGATTGACTCACAGAAAAGATGGATAAGAACCAACCTTATGGACTCCAAAGGCATCACAGAAACAATTAACCAAGCAGAGATAGGTCCAGACTGTCCATCTTTGATCTTTTCCTATGGGTGAGGACATTTATAGTGACCCTGTAGCATCTCTACTTTTGGTTTATATTGGCAATATGCATTTTTTAATAGTTTGCTTCTATTTTGTGCGAAAGTTTTCAGCCGCTTTCCCCACTTTCCAGATGACTAACACATTGCAAAATGTGCTTTCTGCATCCCTTAGATTAAAGTATTCACTAAATACCAGTAAACTGCTGAAAGATGGGGATTGAATAAACATAAATGCTCCTTTGAAGCTACTCCCATCTGGCAAATAAAAGAATAGACATGTCAGCAAGGCAAGTTTAACTTCGTTCAAAAAGAAAAAAAATGTGTTGCTACCAAAACCAAACAAGACCAGAAACTTCAAGCTTGATTTAAATGAAGAATAGTGAAATGGAGAATAAAATTGCTCACAGAATGTGAAAGCCAGGTTTTGCTTGCTCCATTAACTTTTCTGTTACAGCTCGGCAGTGCTCTCTAACACAGCCTGGGATTGCTTTCTTCCCTCCTACCACAAAGCCACAGGTGAAAAAGGTGTCAGCCCTTAACCTGGAAGACAAAAGTGGTGTGAAGTATGTATGCTTGGAAGAACCTCTGTAGGTAGGAGAGGAGGAATGTATGTTTCTCCTCACATATACCTGGGCATACTAATACTGCCACTTTAATGGGGGCTGCCTTCTGCATACTTTTTCTCGTTCTCCTGACTGTCCTGGCCTTTTTGACAGTGGCTTTAAAAGACCTGATATTATTCCTAAAGAATAAGAAACAATTTTTGTTCTTTTCAATCCAGATCTCTGTTTCCTGTGTCTCTGTGTTTCTAACCCGTGGCAAGTTTTAGGAAGCTGATAGCTTCAGAGCTTGATTTGTTTTGATCCCCAAGGACACTTTGGTGTAATTTCCAGGCTTTGTAGTCAAAGAGAGAGAAGGATTCATAAAACCACATGAAAGTATCATGTTTATTAAATAACGTGCCTCATATAGCCAGCTTCTTGGTTGCAGTGTGATAAATCATGTTTTCCTAATGACGATAAGTAACACTGTTTCAGGTATAATCCTTCTCTTATTGTCAAGATTAGGACAGGTATAAAACCTATGTGGAGCTCCAAATGGAATATTTACTGTGCTTACATTTTTTTTATTACATTCAAAATTCTAATTTAAGTTTAGTTGTAAATCTGAATAATTTATGCTAAACCACACAACAAGAAAAGCCTTTTTAGAGAAACCATTGAGCACAAAAAGGAAAGGTCATATCTGTTTTTGTGCAAAACACTAAAAATATATACTTATACCACTCTCATAACAATAAATTCTGTTTTATATGGGTGAGCAACTTCTCAGGTATTGCTTGGAACCAATCATCCATAAATCTGTATCTCACTTGTAACTTCCCTTTCAGCAAAAGGACATTTAAGTTGCTTTTCTTCACATTACAGCTTAAACACTAATAATTGTGAAGAGAGATGTTGGTCACTGGGTATACTATATATGTACCCATCCTTTTTTCTGTCCTTAAATACAACTTTTCTTATTGCTGTCTGTGTATCAGCCCTGTTGAAATTCAGCTATAGCAGTATATGTGCTGCTAAATCTAGACTGTTAACCCACAGGGGACTTCATTAGTAGATATCTTTCTTTCAGTTCAAAGATTGCACTTGAGAGTTTTAAAAAACTCTGGTTTACTAATTAGCTTACCTCCAAGGACTGTGTTTAACAGTGTACAAACCTTTTTTATTGATGTGGGCATTTGCACGCACCTCCATTCAACTTAGAGCATCACCATACCTTGTTGCTTTCAAGGACAAATGCTTTTAAACTTTGAGTGTGATAAAAAGGCTTTCCTTGGTCTCTCAGCTCTGCTTCTGCAGAACACCTCTTTTCTACTTATGAACATGAGGATAAATAATCTAGTTTTAAATAAATTAGTGTTGTGTATTAAATGTGTTAAGAATGTGAGTTACAGTGGCAGTGCAATTCCATGTGATTTCATTTTTTAAATGTCCATGTGTAAGTTAATTCTTAGAATTGAAATAATCAAATCAATCCCTAGCAGAATACTAATCACAAGTCTTGACACAAGACCCTATTCACAAGATGTTTTTCTGTGCATTGTATAGTTTCCAGGCTGAGTAACTTTGCTGATCAGGTCTGCATAATCAATTCCAGTCTGCAGCAACCCTAATTGTACGGAAATGGAAAGATTTCTTTCATTCCATCAGGACTCATTACGCAGCGGTCCCAGGCTGCCCTTCCATTACAGGGTTTCAGCTTTTCAGTGTCTGCTCTGCAGGGTCTGGCTGGGTTTATGTTCCCAGCCTTGTCACCTCACTCCGTTTTCCTATTTAGTAATGGGACAGACTCCATTAGCCAAACAGTGCTGGAGGACAATTTTTGTGGTTTTGGTGGGATGCTTTGACAAGCTGAGTTCCTCAGGAGTCACGATCTTCGTATAAGTTGGTATTATGCAGTCAGAAATGTTGTCTGAAATCTTGACTCCTTTGCTTTATTTTTCATAGAAAAGAGTGAATCCTGGGGGTCTGTGGCCTTACAGTGAAAGTGCCAGTTGTTGGTATATACAGTTACACACTGAATAAAACAATATGTATATTCTAGTTAGAAGGCAGCTCTTATATTATTGTTTTACAAGGTCATTTGTTCTAATTTCTGTTCCCGTTAATGTATAATTGATCCTAGTGCACTTCTGCAAGTCTCTGCTGTCCACTTCTAACTGACCTGACCAATAAGAGCTTTCATAATTTTTTTTCTCAAAGACTATGTCATAGCTTACTCAGACTTCAGCCCAGGAAGCACACCTGCATGCCTGCATTCTCAGTTGCTGTGCTGCATCTCAATATTCACCTTTGCACTGCCTGGGTAACGTGTTCAGATGGACCTGTTAGATCTATCCCAGTGCGAGTGCTAGCTAAGGACAGGATTTCTTCATGTGTTGTTTTTCCCCTGTAGAGGTGTGGGGGGGAGGAAGTCCTTTCTGCTTTTTGGATTGGGTAAGTGCTACTGATCTGACTTCGGCAAAATAGACTAGTGTGTCTTGGTTGCCCATTTCTTTTTCTCAGAAATTACATCTGGGAGAGCTGGCATTTTAAATGCTCTGAATTTTGAATCCAGAGCAGTGACTAAAATTTTTTTATTAGTTTCCAGCATTAAAAGTGATTTTACTACAGATCTCCCATTCTCTGCTCATCATCCCTTGTGTTTAATTCTTTATGTGGACCTTTAAGCTGACCTTGCTTCACAGGTGCTGTGCTAGCTTGCTCTACGTCCTGAGCTGCTGGACCACTGATGCACTGGGAAGTCGAAAGTATGCTCTGTTGAATGGTCAGGAGTCGCCATACATAGTGCAGGAGACCTTCTTCTTAGCTGAAGCAAACTTTTCTCTAGACTTTATCTGTGACTGTGAAATAGCAGTTACCAACAGTGAACATATTTTGTAAAGTTTGGCAAGGTTCGTTGTTTGATGTTTGAAATCTGTGTGGATTTTCCATACTGTGAGTACCAAATGTTTAGGGGAAACACAATATTTTACATATATATATATATATATATATATATATGTATATGTAAACCCACCATGAGCATACATATTATGCTCAGATTACATATAGGTGGTCCTCCTTGAAAAAAAACAGAACAAACTAATAAGCTCTGAAACTTGAAATTCAGAATCGGTATTCACACTTCTCAGTACTTGTTTCTCCCACCTGTTAGACTAATGTTATGTCCCAGTGATTTAAGGGGATTCATTGCTGGTGTGTGTGAAAAGTTAACCCATCACAGTGGAGAACTGGGCATTTTATAATAAGCATAATGTTCTGAGCATTTTAATTTGAATTTCCTTTGCTCCTGTTTTGCATCACGTGATGTTCTTTACTTAGAAAGCCTTTTGCATTGGAAAAGAAACTTGAGCCATGAGAGAAATATAAATCAGAGGTTATTTTTTGAAAATGCAGAGGTGCTTTCTTCTCCTACCCATGGTTTGGGATGTCCTGAGGTGGGACCAAAGATTTGATAAGCCTTGTTTCCAGAAATTAAACCAGAAATCTATACTTCTCCAAACACTTTCCCTCCTTTCCACATTTCTTTATGAGTAGATCCTTTCCCCTGTTGTCTTCATGCTTTTGGTGAACTGCCTTTGGATAAAAAAGGTGAAACATTTTCCTCATCTTGAACAGCAACTGAAACTTCATTTTGCTAAAATCACTCAAACAGACATATCTTCATCAAAACCAGACTAGTTTACCTGCTAGAATGTATCACTGAAATACTGCAACCAGCCATCTTCCTCTCCCATTTTTGCAGCTCATTTCTTCATTATAACTGTCAGCTATTCTAAAAGTCTATGACTGGGCAGACATACTCAGGTCTTACAAAAAAGGATGTAGTACAAAGCCCTAAATAGAGCAGGATGTTGCATTTGCCACAATTTACAGGGTAACTGCAACGTTGACAGGTAAATGGACATTTAATGGTCCAGAATTTGTTAGGATGTTGTTCAAAACCTTAGTTTTCAGCAGTAGGACATACTCTAGGTAATCCTTTTTGTTACTCAATTTTCTTGTTTGCAAGAAGAAAGACTAAGATTTGCATACAATGATTTGAGCAAGCAGGAGGAAAAAAAGTATTCCAGAATCTGTCCCTATTACACCTATGGCTTTCATTCTTGAATTTCCAAAAAAGTAATTCATCTAATGGAACCTCTTTACTGTGAAAGTATTTTCTTTTGTCTTTTTTTTCATAACATAGTAATGTTGAAAAGTGCATTAAAAATTTATTAATATTGGGCATTCAGTAGGCAATGTGTCATTGTAATTTTGTCTGTTGTTTGGAGAAGTTTGGCTTTATTGAGGTCAGTTTTACTTATGAATGCTCCTGTATTCTTGTTTTAAATCATGGGTTTTGTCATGGGGTGCATATTGAATCACAGGCAATTGTATGATGCTGTATTTAGGTTTGATAATGACAGGCTCTGGAAGGTGAGGCCCAGTGGCTTGAGAATCACTACTTGATGTTGTGTCTATGCATGAAAAGTAAGGGTTTCTTTTGTGGTTTTTTTCCTTCTTCTTTTTCCAGGATATAAATGATATTCATTTGTCATTGTTCTAGAGGTGCATAAGATTCAAGGCCAAATTTACTGAGCTGTGTCTTTCATGCATTTTATAGTGCTATAATTTCTTCTGCTCTTGAAGAGGAATACTTTAAGAACTAGAAAAGAGGTGCAAGGTAAAATGTACGCTTTTTCTCTGAAGCATTCTTCTCACACCTTAATCTGATGTGACTTTCTAAACCTGAGAAGCAAACCAACATAAATCAGTAGGATTTATGTCAGGTTCACTTTTGAGGAAAGATCATGTTGACCGCTAGTTCAGATTACAAGTACTATGGCACAGTTTCTTGTTGTCTTATTTGCTAAGAAAACCAGTGAACGCACGGGAAAATCAGTTCAGGAAAACATAGAGACAAAGAAGTTAATGCCATGGTACGTACAGTTACTGTTTTCTGGAATAATTTAAAATATTCCTTGAAGATATTCTTCATTTGTATGACTTTATGAGCAGATTTTAAAACTGTTTTCCATTTATGATTATAGAACAGACTTTGAAATTAATTTTCCACTGAACTTGTGGATAAAATTTTGCTACTCAGGAGTATATAGAAAGGAAACACAGATGGTAGTGTGAATTACCTAAAGAATTTAAACAAATATTTAAATTAAATGCTTTATGTTATTTGAGTAATATTAATTGTATTAGGCTTGGATAAATCACCACTGCTTACTGAAGAATTACTTTCTTTGGATATGTTCTTATTTGTGGATTTACTTTCATTAAGTGGTTCAGCTGTCTCCTAATTTAATCTCTACTGAAATAGAACTGAAAGGCAGCATTTTAGAAGATTTCTGATTATACATTTCAAACAGTATTAACTACCAGTTTAATCCATTTCTGGTGACTAAATTGTGCAAACTCATCATTTTTTTTGGTGAATGTATTAATTACTAGAAGGCATTCCCTAAAGTCGTTTGGGTAAACAATCTTCAGAAAGGGAATAATTTGTGAAGAGTTTTTCATCTGCAGCTCAAACTTCCTCCTCCATGCTAGAACATGCCAGCCTGTGGGAATAACAAACATTTGCCATCAATTTGTATTTATTTGGAGAAAAAAAATAATGTGATTCAGAAAAACTGGAAAACATCTTCTAATTCATGAAAATGCTAGTGGAAAATATTGGCCATAGAAATTCTTTTCTTTTGTAGAAAAGTGTCACTGGTCAGCCATCCTATTTGAAGTAAATGAAAGAGCAACAACTATAGCAAAGATTGAAAAGTTTCTCCTATTCCTGCTAGGACCAATCTCTTATTCGGATACAACGTACTGTTTCTGTCCCAGACATGCAGCCCTGCTGTATGTATGTGGTAGCCTGTTCTATAAATCCTTTCTGTTACAGTCTGCTGGGATGTTGCAATACTACATATAGGAAAACAGATTACATCTTCACTTGTTTTACCTATCCCCTTGTCAAATTCTACTGGAGGCAATAGGGCTTTTCTTCAATGGGATGCTACCACACTGATGTTGAAAACTAATTTTGTAGTCAATATCCTGGAGGATGGAAAACTTCTCAGATGCCCTGGGCAACACAAGTTAAAATCAATGTGTGACCCTGTCAATTACTAATGTGCCCGAGGGATGTTTCTAGGGAGCAACTACTGCAAAATCTAAAACCGAGTCCAAACTTGTTATATGAAGTGTAAGTTCCTACATCCTCAATGATACTTTGCTGTGAGAATGACATACCATTGTCTAGGAGTTGACTGTGCCTGTTAGATGATCTTTTCTGCTGCCATTTACACCTGTTCCTCATGTTTTCCCAGCAATAGTGAAAAGATGAAAGCAAATGTGAAATTATGTTTCTAGGTGTTTTTTAGGTATTACAATCTATGCCTTAATCTTATTACTCAGTTGTAGTTCTATATATTTGGTACTTTTATCTGGGCCACTTTGTACTTCAAGATTGCATGATTAGCCAAGACCATGCTTCTTGAGAAAGTGTTTCTTTTTGTGTTTCTGTTACTCACACAGTCCTTGTTTCCTGCAATCAATGAGAGTGGTCAGCTGATGGCTTCCTTTTCTTTTCTGGCAAATCTATTCAAGCAGCTTTCATCAAGTGTAAGGAGGCATGCAGTGCCAATGCTTGACTGCTGGTACAGATGGGAGGCATCCTGCAGCAGAACAGGCATTTTCAGTATTGGGCAGGCTGCTCTTCTAAACACGTTATTGCATGCCACGTGTACCCTAGAGCAACCATCTGACTGACTTGTGGGCAGACTCCATGCCATCTGAACAGATGGGCATGAGTGTAAGCTGACAAGGGAGCCCATATGTTCCTAAATTGTGAATGTTGAGGAGGGGATTCTTAGCCAAGAATGTGCAGATGATGGTCCAAGTCTTACATGATTGTCATTAAGAAGAGGCAGCACTGCCAAGTGGAGCTTACTCCTTGGAGTTGGCTTTTGCAACAGTGCATGTGCAGCATTGTGGAGCGAGTTACTGGGCAGCCTTTTATCCTGGCTGAACATTGGGTGTCCTCAGACTTGAATCTTACTTAGAGACCATTGTGGATTTTCCACAACACTGTCAAGTTTAACCTTTGCTTGTGAACAGTCAGGAAAGTACAAACATCTGTTCTTCACCCATCATTTTTTTTTTTCTCCAGAGGGGATATGACTGTTAAGATGTGAAGTTAGGCCAAGAAATTTCTCAAAGTTTATTTTCTGTCACGTGATCCTCCAGCAGTCATGACAAAACACAGATTAAAATAACCAGTCTAAGTACCTGGCAAATTTCATTAACTCAAAGTAGATGTTCAAGTACTTGAAGTTGATAGTTGATATTCATCAACAACTAGTTGATATTCATAACAACTCTAATCTGATTATAGATGACAGATTTTACCATGATTGACTGAATAATCAGTTAACAAAGGAATAAGAAGTGAAAAAAAAAAAAAATCTTTATAATTTATGTCATATGTCATTTTTTTTTTTTTAAAGTTAGTTCCACTGGGAGATAGGTAACTATAATCTGTAAAACATTGTACAGATGATAACAAAAGTGACTAACAAGGAGTAAGATTTCTGAGGAAAAAATTATCAACTTTTGAGCAGAATAATATGGCTTAGTTATGAACGAAAATAATTTATGCTCAACTAAAAGGAATATTTATTTAACTGCACATAATTTTGCCTGCTGCCATAGTAACTTGTGACAATAAGCTAAATCCACATGAAAGTGGATTTCTATTTTGATAACTCTGTATTTTCAGTCGAATTAACAATGGTGGTGCTCTTACCATTCAATGTTTTTATGGCTCAACTGCAAAAAGGAAAAAGATGTAAAATAAGACAAAAATAACAAGATTCATTACAGAATGTAAATTAGTCTGTGAGAAAAATCTAAAAATATTGCATATGACAGCAAATCTCCTGCAACTTTCCTGTCAACAGAAGATAGGCTAGTATGTCTTTTTGTCAATACACTTGGGGAAAAAAAGAAACGCCTCACTTGTGAGGAATAAAACCCTCACCTTGGGTGAAAAAAGTGACAATCTGAGCTACTGTTGCGTGACTTGGCAATTAGTCATTAGTGGCAGAAACCTCTGATACATTTGCATACAAACATCACGTATGAGCACTGGTACAGCGCATCATGTTTCTTTGAATAATTACACTTTGATTCTGTGATTCGCCAAGTACCATCTGGTGTCTCGGCAATGCCAGTAGGGTCCCATGTAAATCAGCACATTCCCAAGTTCCCTGATTGGAGCTATAGTAAAGTGAATGGTAATCTCCAAGGCTGAATGCCTGCGTTTGAAAAAGCATTTATTTCCCTGATTTGTAGTTTGTCATTAATAGCATGTACCAGGAGCTGAAACTCAAGTTCTGAAGACTTTGCAAAGACATCTGTGCTTTCTCAGATCTAACACTGATATGTGAGTAATTGCTAGTTAGCAGCATGAGCATTTCCAGGGTGCTGACACTGTGAGGTTGAAAACTGACAAGTTTCACTCCTGTGCCATAATAACCTACAATGAAATGCAAAGCAGACAGCAAAGATTGCAACTTTAAAAAAGACAAAAGAAATTTTACCAAATCTTTACTCTGTGCTGCTGGAACACAATTATTTTTGTTTAAAGATGATTATGGGTGAGAAGGAGGTTGCTGCTAAAATAAGCTCAGGCATACCTGCAAAGTACGGCTTTGTTGATGCGTCATTTGATGAATACTTTTGTATTGCAAGGGGGTTGGAGGATTTCACTTTGTCTCCCTTTGCAACCTTAGTAGAAATACAGCTCCTTTATGGAGAGTTTGTTTTAATAACTTGATAAAAGTTAATGTAGTATATAATAGACTTTAGACAGTTTTAAATCTGGCATTCTTCATTTGTTTTCTAGTAAGGCTGTGTGGATGAAAGGAGAGAAGAAACAAGTGTGTTCTGAAGGGAATTAACAGACTTTTTGCAAAGTATAAGACTTGACTTGTTCTAATTTTACTCATCAAGGTGGTTCCAGGTGCTTCATCCCAAAAAGGCACCTTGCTAGTGGTGCATTACCACAGCATAGTAAATGGATTTCAGCTTGCTTTGCTTTAATATTAAAACTGTAATCTCTGTCTCTTTGAAGAGTTCATCTCATCCATCTTTAGAACTCCTCAGTGACAGCCTATCTTCTCTTCTGACTCCCCAGTCTGCATTGTACCAATATCTGATGTAGAGGTTGAGCTGAATTTCTTTGGGAGACCATTAACCCATTTCCTAGATCACTCAGAGTTACTGCGGTATTATGCTTCTTCTACTAGGAAGATTATGACTCGCATGGCTGTTGGCCAAGAAAGAAAGAAACAGCTACTTAATTTTCTATCCTGTTCCTTTTATATTTGAATTTTATACAAAACTCCTATTTTTAGCTTGGAATTGCTGCCCTCCATTAAAAAAAGCCAGCAAAAAAATAGTTATAAATTAATTTGCAATACAAAGCCATTGTTTTTCTGTCTTTCAAGCAACAGATTCATTCAAATGAGTTGAAATAATTTCAAATAGGTCAATTAATTTCAAATTGGTCATTCAAAAAAAGAAATTGCAGTATTTTAAGTTCCTCACTTTTTTTAATACCTTGAATACATTGAAGAATGGATGTTGAGGAATACTTGTAGACTTTTTTCTTGCTGGGAAGACATATGAAAATAAATGTCTTTTTCTAACTCTGGGGGGTGACCATGAGAGGCTAATGGGGTGCTGATGCATCAAAAATACTATGGGTATTCACACTATATTGGTGTGTCTGAGTTGTTGCAGGGCTCATTAACTCGTTTATGATAGACATTTGATTAAGTAGTATACCTTTTAAAACTTGCTATTCTTTCAGTTTTGTATGTTATTGATTTTGTTAGTTTGGGTTTTTTTCTCACAGGATAACACGTTACCTGGATATCTTACCTGTTTCGTTTCTGCATTATGCTACATGAACATCAGTGACCTTGCGTAGGCATTGCAGTGGTGATTATCTGTGACTGTAACTTTTGGAAGAAAGAGCTCCCTCTGACTCCTCAGACTCAAGCCAGGATTTTCAAAATGCTCTATTGTTCTACTTCTAGGCATGGTTTTGCAGGTTTTTTTTTCACCAGTAAGGATGGTTACTGGAGTTAGTGCTGCCCCTTGCTTCTCATTCCTACCTGTGCGCTGCTCCTTGCTTGTGCTAGTGCTGCTGTTCTGAGGGCCATCAGTTAAACCACGTTACTGAACAAAACTGCTTCACTTCACCGAAGCCAAGAGATATTTGGAGTGACATAGCTGGGTAATGCAATGGGTCCTGGAAAACACACAATTAATCTTGTGCAAGAAGAAAGTAAGATGTGCCAGCTCTCTTCTCTCCTTGTGCTCAGAGAAGCTAGATGAAAGTCTTGGGCTGATTTCCAGAGGTTGTTTCAGAGGTAAGAAAGGGTTAGGGGTTGCACTAATGCTTCTGCAGCATGGTTTGACCATGAGGTGCCCAGGACACTGACATGCAGATGTTTATGTTGTCTTCTAGAGTGAATATCTCCCCAAAGACCAGCAGATTTAAAGCTCAGCTTCCCCCACTCCCATGATTTGATTGAAAGCTCCCATGATCAGATCCTACGATCTGATTGAAAAGCTAAAAGCATAACTAGTCTTTAATACATAAAATGCAAATCGACTAGAGAAAGTGGAACAGGAAGAAACAGAACTTAAATACAGCTCTCCCCCTGCCCACTTTCTCTTTGCAGGTGACTGTGCTTCTATGCTTGGCTTCAACTATCTCAGCAGCTTTGCTTTGCAGCACCACTACTCAGGCTTTGCACACAGGACAGCCTGCCTGGCTCCTCCCAGCTCCTCCTTGCTGTCCAGCTTTGTACAAGCAGTGTTTTTTCCCTGTGTCATTTCCGATCTCTGGAATCTCTCTCAGTAGCTGCCCCAGGACAGGAACATCAGACCTCTTCTCCTAATGGGTCTGTGTGATCTCTTAGAAAAGAAATACCTGGTGTAACCAAGGACTAGGAAAGCTCAGCACATGCAATGCTGACACTGCTGCAGGTACAAAGAGATGTGCTTCTGGGTACAGCCATTGTAATGCAACTTGCAGCTTTGCTTAGCTTTTCTTCTGCCTTGCAGGCTTCAGTATAGATTATTTCACTTCTTATAACTTCATATTCTCTTTCTTAACTCACTAATTTTTGTTATCTTTCATTATTTTTTTTTATATATATAGAACATGGTAAACATACAGATGTATTTTCACTTATTATGTAATACATAAAAGCCTTATTTGTTTAGATATTTTCCATGATTTCTTTATGCTCACCTATGTAATACATAAAAGCAATTGAAGCAAAGTTCATTTGCAGCTTTAGAATGATTGCAATGCATTGAAGGTGGCTTAGGGTGGACTGTTTGTAATGTCACTAATTTAAAGATGTAGTTTAACTGTTGTATTTTGTAGCTACTGCTTTTGGAATATGTCTAATATGTTATGGTAAGGTTTCCTTTGATTCATATCACAACAGTTTTTCATCTTGCTGCTTAATTATGCTAGGATCTTGAAAATTCAACCATTTAGGGATAAATGTATCTACAATAGTTTTGTCTCTCTGTATAAACTAACACATTTCAGAACTGAGACATTTTCATTAATTCCCTTCTGAGACAAGCTGATGTTGTATCACAGAAAGGTGTTATTACCAAACAAAGTTAGGGCTTCCAAAATTTATGGATGTTTTGAAGGGTGAAATCAATACAGCTACCTGAGTTTTTTAGGTCTTGGTTATGAAGGAATGTGCTGAGTTATTACATCTTTAAAAGCAAGTTTTCAGCTTGTATGAAAGTTGTCATTTATCTGTAAAGCTCTGTTTTATTTCATGCAAGCTCCAACATGGGAAGTTTAAATAGGTGCAGGTGAGATGTGGGGCTATTTGCATCATGATAATTACAATGGGAATAGTGATACAGCTTGCAGTGATCTTTATTTTTTCCAGGAGATGTTAGGTCCAAATATAGATTACAAAAAGAGAAAATGCAATCCAGAAAAGGGTTCCTTAAAAGGATGTAGAGGTCATAGACTATGAAGGAAATAAAAGCAGATTTCTCTGTTATAATGCAGCAGAGAGGGACAGGTACGCAAGTGTGTATAGCAAGAGTAGTGAGGTGGCTTGAGCTACCATATGCAGTCCTGGTGAAGTACATACTAAAACGCTGAAAACAGCTGATACCAGAGTTTGAATATCAACCTGAACTGATTTAACTGAAATTCAGCCTTCTGAAAATTGAGTGCGCAGTCTAGTCAGGTGGCTTAGGTTTCTGCTGTAGTCCATGGAGAGAGTTACATCCAAACCATCATTATCTGATCCTGAGAAAGGTGTCTAAGAGATAAGGATTAATTGCTCTCTGGAGTTGCCTTCTGTCCTCTGCAGACTATAGAGGGACATTGCAAACTTGCCTAGGCTAGATGCCCAGCTTGTAGGTAGCTAAAATGAGATGAGATGAATTAATTTTAAAGAAGCAAGCTGAAAGATTGACGACACAGAAGAAATCAAGAGAAACGCTATGAGGGCTGAGGATAATGTCAGAATGAAAGACAGACAGAGAGCAGTATGGTTTGGTTTATCCAAAAGATGATTTACATATAATGTGATCAATATGGAGAAGTGTTTTCATGGGAAGAAGTTACTGGGTGTTACAGAGCTCTTTAATCTTGCAGGAAGCTGCATAACAAGAACCAACAGCTGGAAGCCAAACCTAGACACGTTCCAGCTGAAAATAAAGTGTGAATCATTAAGAGAAAGGATGATTAAACTGTGAAATATGATCTTGGGAAGTATTGGACTGCCTACTCGGCAGGCTTAAAGTCAATATTGGGCACTAAAATGTTTAAACCATAAGTGACATTTTACTTGCAGTATAAACTGCTAGGTGTAAGATATCTGGTTTATAATATTAGCAGGTCA
Organism: Microhierax caerulescens; assembly: GCA_035590215.1. Classification (NCBI taxonomy): domain Eukaryota; kingdom Metazoa; phylum Chordata; class Aves; order Falconiformes; family Falconidae; genus Microhierax; species Microhierax caerulescens. The sequence goes on along the minus strand of JAVJGJ010000059.1, from coordinate 60,665,587 downwards.
GATTAGGCCTTGCACACTTCCAATTTAATGACTAATCACACATTCTTCTTTGTAATATTTCTGTTTGGTATAACATGTACCAGAACTTTTTACTGCATTGTTTTTTGGCTATTGTGATTTATTCTTGGGTTAGCCATTCAAATAACCTCTGATGCAGGATTTCATTAGTGTTTGTGCTCTTTAGTTTTATTCCTACAGAAGGTATAGCTGGAAACTCGTAAGAGTTTATTTCCTGTATGCTGTCAGCTAATACTGATAGGCTTGCTTCATAAAAACCTTCAGTTCTCAGATTTAGGAGTAATCCAAATAAACTCAAAGCCAGAATGTCTTTGTCCAAGGCTTGTGAGCTAGAAAACCACCAGTTTGAGTCAGTTAAGCAATCTTAAGTTAAGTGCAAGTGCATCACATGGCTTTGTTTTTTCTATTTCCACCTGGATGCTGACTCAGATCCTGTGAAGGTCAAAAGGGCTCTGCTGTGTTTTGAACTTGGGTTTGTGTGCTGCAAATGAATCAACATTAATCTTCTTTGTAGGGGATTCCTGAGTGACTGAACTATTAAGTATTAAAAATATCTAGAAACATATCATGTCATCAACCCTAAGATGACAGTTGAGCTAACAATTTCTTGACAGCATAGAGGCTTTTTATTACTGTCTCCTGGCCTCACAGCCTCACAAATCTCTTTCAGTATGTTGCTCACTACTGTTATCCTGATCATCTAGTCAGTATAGGCTCACTACTGAACTCCTAGTTAAGTCAGTCTACAGGGGTTCTACTGTGTTGTATATACAGATCTTCTGTTAACTTGTACTTCATATTGAGGCTTTATAATTAAATTATAAAGGCTTATAATGTATTGTTACGCTTACCCATTAGTTTCCCCCCCTACTTCATATCCCAATGGAATAATGTTCCACTGATTGTTTTTCCTCTAAGTTTCCAATGTGACTACTGTATCAAACTAGGTGTTCTATCTCTACTATCTTAGTTCTTACTTACCTCTGCAGAGGCATGTGTAAGTTTGTCATAGTTTTGTTTGTTTTTTTTAATCTATTCAGCAACATTTCCTATTTAAGTATTCCCAGTTTTTCTTTTATTCCTTTCTTAAGGATATAGAGCTCTTGTGACTGAGAAGATGCATCACCACAAACTATGTGTTTTTTGGTAATTTTCTGGTTGAAAAATCCTCCTAAACTTTTTAATTTCAACTTAGCTAAACCCCTTTCTTCACAGAAATCTTTCATTGCAGATGTTTCCTCAGGTCCTAGAGAATCTAACCTCTCTTCTTTACATTTCCATGTATAGTTATGGTGCCTCTGGCCCTACATGTGATAACAGCCTTACAATTGGTCCTGCTATCAGGGGGTCCTAGTCTTCAGTTTCCTCTCTGATGGTCTGGATTCTACCCCCAGAGCACTTTTCCTTGCTTTTCCCTGTGTTACCCATGTGGACTGCTTTGTAACTCTGGTGGACTACTGCTACCAGTTTTTGTATGTCTGTTCAGACTCCCGGGAGCATCAAACCACTATTGTGTCTGATAGGTAAACAACTGCTTGGTCCACTCTGATACTGCTTAACCATATACTTACTGCAGCAAAAATCCTCTTTCATATCTGAAACTTTCCTCACACAGATAAGAGACTTCTGCTGTGCTTTCCATTAGCTTTTTATAGGAATGGCTGGATCTGTCTTTCAGCCAGAGCTTTTGCCTGATTTACTAATTGTACAGTTAAGCCTTTTTTAATTCCCCCACTTTGAATCATGGATTATGCTTTATCATGATCAACCCTTCCTGTTTCTTCATTACCTGTTGAGTCTTATGGTATTTACTTGTGTTTACTTTATCGAATTCTAGTGTCTCCATTTGATTTTATGTGTAGACTCAAGGCACTTGTCTTTTCTCTCCTGACTTTATGCCTTCTTTTTTTTTGATTATGTCATATTGACTATTTTGTCTGGCTGACTCTACCACTTCATTCAGCATGAGCCTTTTTCTCATCTTTTTCCCTTCTTCTGTTCCCAGGCATTAATTAATCCATAGTGTTTCCATATCTGTTATGCATTCCTCTTTTTATGTGTTGACAGACAGCATGGATTTCAGAACTCTCTCTTAAAAGTTCTTCTCCCCAGTTTATTTACTTCAAATCACATGAAACTCGATTCTGGTATGTAAGTTAGTCAGGTATTGTGGTTGATTAGGAAATCCCTGTGTCAAGAGACTGTTTCCCATTAATTCCTCCCAAGGCTTACACATCTGAAATCTTCCCCAGATGCAAATTACATATTCCATTGATTCACCTGTTAATCCTCACATTTTTGTTGATCCTATGCTTTTTCCCCATTGGGGACAGAGACAGCTGTCGTATAGGTCATCTTGGTTTTATCCTCATTACTAGTGGGCAGAGCTATTCTGGATTTTGTTTCACCAGGAAACTGGCAGGATCATTTGTTCCAATGTGAAGGGCAACTAGGGGAGTGTTTTCTGTGCTTTTCTCACCCCCACTTCCTATCAGTATTTGTTCTTGCCTTAGGCACATATCTCATAACCTTTTGCTCATGGCAGATATCATACATCTTCCTTGGCTGCAACAGTTCAAGTGACAGACTTGTCAATTCTTACAACAAAGCCCATAGTCACTACATTTTCCTAGTTCTTGTGTAAATCTTAGGCTATCTTTCTGCTGTCAGCAGATAATTTTTTTCTCCTTCAGAGGAACAAGTCATCTTTATCCCTCTTTGGTTACGGTCCCTTGCCATTTCAGTCTTCCCCTTGCTCTTTTCCTTGTCACTTCTGTGTATTCTTATTGCTCTTCCATACATCATGTCTCAGTTTCTTTGGTATGCAATGTGGATTTGACACCTAAGTGGACATAAACAGTCTCACATTTCACTCTCCTTAGTCTCGAATTTTGAAGGTAGATGGGCAAAAATTGCCTAGACTCACATATAAACATACTTTATTCTTTGTTTTTATCACTGACTGCTGGTGGGTTTTTGCCAAGGTCAGTCCCTTCTTGTTAAAACATGGTGGTTCTCAGCCTGTGGAAGTGATCAAAACAAGGAGGTGAGCTACAGCGTGCACATCAAGATCTATCTCCTAGCTCCTGTCTGGTTACTACAAGCACTACTGAGTAATAGAGAGCAAGATGTATTCATTTAAATCAAGTGATCAGCTAGCTGCTCCTTCCTCATCAACTAGTTACGTTTGTATACTGTTGCTGCCTGAATAATTTATGAAGAGAACCACAGTACCTGTGAGGATGTAGCTGAATGAGTAGCAGTTAACCTGCAAGACTTGATACCATCTCTGAGAAGGAGAATGGTACAGAATCGCATCGAAAGAATGTATATATTTTGTGAAATTTCTTCTCAAGATGTATCCTTTTGGAATCTACAATCTTGCACCGGTGTGTATTGTCTGTAATTGCAGTTGCTTTCAATTTTGGTATTTCCTAGGAGTTGTTTTTCTAATATTATTTCTCCCACACAAAATGGAAATAAAAAAGAAAGAATTAAGGTTGAATGGCCAACCACTGAAAAATCCAGGTGTGCTAGAAGTAAAATTACAAGCCTGGGTCATCTCGTTTAGGCAGTAATTTTACCTAGGTGCCTTTTTCACCCCAAATCCTGAGCATTGTATTTTCAGTGCACAGATGCGGTGTAGTCCTTTAAATGATCTGCTCTGCTGTCACTGATCAATGAGTGACTGTAGAGGAATGAAGCTGGGTTAATTAACATTGATAATATATATAGCTGTGGGCTGGCTTCAGGGGTGGTGGGCTGGCTGATGTGGATAAGGTGCAGCTGTGGCGGGTTCCTGCTAAGTGGTTAAATAGCTCTAAGGGGTATGGAAGAGGAGCAGCCAATGAAGAAAGATGAAGAAAAATTAAGAAGCAAAGGGAGGAGGGAGAGACCTGGATGAGGAGAGACAAGGAGAAGGCAGCAGAGGGACTGGCCAGAAGAGTATGAAGAAACAGCATGAACAGTAGGTGGGTCTGTGAGACCTTGTGGGGGATTGATGGCCACGCTGGGGCAAGGTGTGCTAACTACTTATTGAAGTTAACTTGGTATGTGATGGTAAAAGGCCTTGTTGCAGCTGGCTGGTTTTGAGAGTGCTGTGACAAGTGACCATAAGCTTATTTACTGATTGTCAGAAGTTTCCAGAGAAGCATCATGATGCCAGATGAAGTGCCAGGGTAAGTGGAATTACTAGCCTGACTCTTCCCACTGTTATAGTATGCGGGCTTCACAGCCTGAGAGAAGAGGAGCAACTAGAAATAGGGTCACAGCTAAAAGCAAAAAGTGAGGTGCTTGTACTTTTCAATATTTAAATACAGTTATGAGGACAGAGACTGGAACAGATTACACGTCTCTGCACTGCGCTTTGTCAGCTTGAAAAGAAGCCTGGGAAAGCTTGTTTTGCTGGGTGGGACCATGGCATTGTACCTGCTGGTCAGCCTCTGGATGGTTGCTGCTCTTCCATTGCCTACCCAGCCTCAGACAGATATTGAAACAGGCAGAGCTGAACAGGCAGCAGCTGTTTTCTGTGCCAGCAGTAGTAGCTATAGCTGCAGGAATACTAAGTCTGACGCTTGTGCCTAAGCACCTCTGGCTGGAGCCAAGAACCATCATCTTAACTGCGGGGATGGCCTGCCTCCCAGCTTTCTATCCCAGCAATTAGTGGGAATGCAGAGCACTGGATCTCATAAAGGTCCCCCAATTTCCATAACAAGACTTTCAACCTACTCAGCTGAGCTGACAATGCTGACAACACTTTTAAGGGTGGAGTATACACCATTACCTTATACATCCTTTTAAAGTGTATTATTGGTATATTGCATTTGGTCTCCTCAAGAAGCCAATGGAGTATAATAACAGTTGGCAGTCTATACCTTTTATGTCATTTTTTCCTGTTGCAAAGAAGCAGTTTCATTATAAGGAACATTACCTTGTCTTGTTAGCCAGCCATCTAGTCAACTTACTTCCTCGTCAGAGCTGAGGGTGAAAAATGGGAAATTGGCAGCCTAATGAACTATGATCATGCAAAAAAAGTGATGCTGTCTCCAGTAAGCCTAGACTGAAAGTTGTTTCAGAGCCCATAGCAGGAGCTCAAGGAGCTGTAGTCTAGGGGTTTTTTCCTATGGAAAGCTAGATGAGAAAAACAGCCAGTCTTTGCAAGAAAAACATTGAAACTTTAAACAGGAAGTCTTGAATAGGCATTTTTGGGGGTATGAATTGGGTTCAGCTATGTGTAGCAGCACTTGAAAGACAAAATGCAAATAGGTGGTGGAGAGACATCTTAGATTGCCTCATGGGGAGTTACCTGGATAGCTAAGGAGGAATTGCACTGATCAAGTTTAACCCAAGAATTGCACCGTATTAGTTCTTATCTTCTGCCATCCCATTTTAAATGTTGTAATCCAGATCTTGGTCTTTTGCTTTGATAGAATGTTAGCAGTATTTTTCACTCTCAGGTGTCCCTATGAGAGTCAAGTCTAAATGAAGCTGATCAATTCTTTGTACAAGCTTTTTCCAAGAAGACAAATCTAATCTAACTGGTGAATGCAGATGGTCACAGAGAATCATGTATAGCCATTTACTGGGACACATTGAGAGGATTTAGAAGTTAGTTGGTGTCCCTTGCCACTTTATAGAGGCAATACAGAGGATATTGTGGCCAGCTCCTTGATTGTCTCAAATTTTTTCTTGCAGAAGGAAAGGGTCTCAATGAAGAGACATAACTTACAGCTCTCTGAGTCATCATACGCACCCTGGGTCATTTGGACACTATTCAGTAAAGAGAAAGAAGGAAGAATGTGGTCGTCCGTCCGTCCCCGTCCCCCCCCCCCCAACCCCCTTAAAGACTGTGAGAAGGTCCATCTAAGTAAAGGTAGATGGAAAGGGAAATCCTTTGGGGTAGGGAGAAGCACTACCCACTATAGTACATATGTGAAAATATCCCAGAATATAGTCTGATTTGTTTTAAATTATATCACCAGAATGAACAACTAAATAAAAGCCTGTTGTTCACAGGCACGGGGTGCAGTTTGCTGAATAATCTTTAGCATTTCTTTTGCCAGTAAACAGCATGGCAGATCAGCATAGAAAAGGCTAAGCTGCAGATGAGTGGCAAGTCCTCTAGGCACAGTGACAAGCGCTTATACACCCACTGATGAGCAATCAAATTCTTGTTCCTTAGAAAAAAACACCAGTCAAGTTTAAAGGTTAGAAATTCAAATACATTCACATATAAATATGCCAAATGTACAAGACAATCTACAATGTAGTAACTCCTGTACAAATACATTTAGGTTCTCCGATTTCCTCAGATGGGCTATATGTAGTAGCTGTAAATTTCTCTTTATGCTTCCTGGAGATGGACAGATTCTTCACCATACTTCTAAAAAATTAGAAAAGATATCGAGTCCCCATGATCTCTGTTTTACCTGGAGAATTGCCCAGGATGGTCGTTTTGTTGCTGCCTGTGACTGACAAATCTGGTTTTTGCTCTCCATCTGCAAACAGGCACAAGTACCTATCACACTGGATTTGCAGACCTTATGTGAGGCAATGATGTTTCAAATAAGTATAAATACATGTTACTGTTTGCACAAGTGTGAGCCGTGACATGAGACCTTAGGAAAGTGTAAAGGAATCTGCTATGGTGACAACATTGCACTTCTCCTTGGCTTCTAATTTATTTGAATTGCCTTCTTTCCTCCTCCTCTGAGGTATGCATTGTGGATATCCCACAACAACTGTCCTTGGCCTTCTGAGTTCAAGAAGATTTTTATTATTTTGATGCCAGTTAAATATTTGCATTGGCTGTGATTAGGGTAAGGTTGAGCTGGTAGATGAATGCTGTGAAGTTAGGTATAAAAAACTATGTACACATGAGAAAGCTGAAACATACTGATTTCCCAAAATGAAATAGTGAAGATTTTAGGGCACATTTCTAGATTAGTGTTACTTGGAATGAATAAGTCTTTGCTTTTTCTAATGCAAAAGTTTGCTGCCTTAATGTTTTGCTGTAGAATTTCCCTGGCTTTTTCCAAATTACATTTCTGCAAGATGGTTTAATTTTTGGGTGTGGTATAGATTATTTTCGGTCTTTTTGTTTTGTTTTTGGTTTAGTTTGTCTTTTTAATTGTGTTGTCACCATCTAATGATTTACTAGCTGTTTGGAATGATACCATTATTTTCCCGGTTTTATCATCGGTTGGTCTTTTTTCATTAATAAAGGTGGAAAGAATTTCCTGTATTTCTGAAGAATGCTGATGGAAAATGATAGAGATTGTGCTGATGGATCTAACATACAGATGGTATACACTTATAAACTTTGGGGCACATACTGTGAATTCTGTCAGTTTGTCATTACTTTTGAAGTAATCTCTTGCATCACCAAAATTCTTCTTTTATTTTTAGTCTGTTATTACTTTAACTTTGCATCTCAAGATTACCACACCTGGCAAAGCAGTTTCCCATTTTTGTCCTTTGCACACAGAAGGTAAACACAGTGATCCACTCAGCTCTTAATTAGATTGATTAATCTTACTAAATTCTCCAATTTCTGATGATCCCTCTATGGTCTGGTTGATACTTTGTAATTTATTGCCCACTACTCTATTTTTGTTGGCAGCTCTTATCCACAGTTTTTGCTAGCTATCTTGAACCCTCTGGGAGGCCCTGTCTGCTGAAACAATGGCATTTTCCTGCAAACATGTTTTCAGATGAATGGGAAACAATTTTTATAGCTATTGTTTTGTATTTTTCTTACTTTATAGTCAACTCCATTGCTCTGTTGCTGAAGGCCAGTTCTGATGTAGACTCAAAGGGAACAATAAGGAATGTATACAGCTCACAGGAAAGGAAGGCACTAAAAAATTGACATCTTGCCTTAGTCACATCCACATGCTGGAGCTGAATAATGCTGACTCTTCTGGACACTGTTACAGGTCTTTGCTCTAAAAGAAGCACACAGAAAATAAACCCACATTTGTTGGACAGTTCTAGAATCTGTTGCATGCTCTAGTACTTTCTTCTCAAAGACATCTCTTTAATAACATGAACATGCACAGTGTTAAGGAAAGCTAAACTAATTGTGATACCGCTTTTATCCTAAGAGTCTCCCAGAGAATACTAGTAATTGAACATCGGTAGCCTGGTGTCTTATGGTGCTTTACAAGGCTGGGAAAAGAAGCCAGCCAAGTGTGCATGTGTGTTTATAGATAGTCTTCTGTCAAATTTGGAATGCAATTTTGCAACTGAATGTAAAAGACAATTTCTGCCTTTTGTTAGCCTCCTCTGTGTTCTGCCACTAGAGTTATAAAAAACTATACAAAGCTGAGTGTGGATTTCTTATTTATTTGTGGTGAACATAAACCTAGCTTATCCTTGTCACTTTATTATCTTTGCAGAATACCAGGGATGTCAAGTAAAGCTAAAATTAATCACCACACATGAGTGTTATTCAGCATGATAGATCGTGGTTTTAGTACATCAACAACCTAGTGACACATCAAAGGAAAGAATTTAGGAGCAATCTGGAGGAGAATAAGGAAGGATTTTCTTGGATGATTCAGTAAATTCTTCCTAAGAGGGAAAAGCATAATAGGAAAAAAATGTGTTTGAAAATGGAAGTTATCCAATAGGCTGATTGGAATTAACTTCTTGCAGCTGAATATGAGATAATTGTGAGGATTTAACTGAGTTGTGAAAAGCCTGTAGAGAGTAAATACTTGATGTACATTCAGTAGATGGCAGAGCTGAGAAAGCAAGAGAGATGTGAGAACCAGGAGAATTTATCACCAATCATGATTACTAATTAGGTATAGAATAAAAGCTACAGGAAAAGACTGCAGTATTTGAACTTTGATGGGACCTTAGAGATGGAAGGTGTGCCTCTTCCTAATGAATACATTATGGAGAAGGAAGCTGCAACATGTAGCAATGACATTAATGTCAGGACTAAAGAGTTTCACTTTGATGCTCTACTTACACCCAAGATAGAGCAGTATGGCAGTACCCATGGCTGTTGGGATATAATATAGTGATGAAGATTTGCAGAAAAATGTTGATGTGTTTTTTATAGCCATGTTAAGCTTGATATGAAATCAAACATTAGATCAGGTAGGCAAGATGACATTTAGAATTGCATAAGATAGATCTACAGAATTAAGGTAGATCTAAGAACAGTCTACAGGAGTATGATAGTTACATATATGGTTGTAGATGAGATATCTACAGTCACATCTAAAGTAAAAGGGAAAATGAGAAAAAACCCTCAGAATCTAGAAAAGACAGAGATGAGATCTTCTAAAGGAAATAATGAATATGTGGGACGTTATATGAAGAAATGACTTTTGGGGTCTCTGAAAGAATTAAAAAAAGTAATATGACTTTGCATGAATTCAAACCCAAAAGTTTTCAGTTTTGCTGGTGAACTAGACTTACTTTTTACACTTTATTTTGTGTTTGTTCCTTGTGATCCAAATGAATATTTTCTTTGGATAAATTTTTGACAGTTAATAAAAAGAAAGATATCTTCAAATGGAATCAGTTCAATGTGAAAGACTGACTGTTCCATGCTGAAATTATGACCCTTTCTGCAAATTATCAGCAAAAAATACTTGATACAAGCTTACAAATATTTTTCCCTGCTCTAACTGAAGGCAAATCAAGGAAAACAGGGTCATATTAAGAGCCAATACACTGTGAGAGTCTGTGGCATCAAGGTAGATGAAACTGTAGTGCTGGTGTTGCAAACTGGATAATTTATTTTATTTTTTTTACTAGGAGATGCATATATTAAAACATTCTCACAAACAACCAGTTGTCAGTGAATACATTGCTCCTCTGATGCTGTGAGGATTAACCATACTGACTGGTTAGAGACAGGCAAGGGATTTTCAAAGGCAAGTTAGAATTTTGTTGTCATGAAAGACTGATTAAGAATTTATTTATTTGCAAGTGCCTACTATGTTTGACAAAACCATTATATTCTGGGTGGAATTTCTGCTTGAACCAATGACCGACTGATCTCCAAATTATCAGCTGCTTCATGGCCCAAGCACTGACCTGGAACATGTGTGGCCCAAACTGAAATTCTTTCTCAAACTTAAGAAAAGAAAAAAAGGGTGAGGGGTGTGATAGTAGGATTTAAACCTCCTTTCCCAAACCAGAATGTCTTCACTGGCAAGCCATCTAGATTCTTTTGGGGTTTTAGTGTTTAATTTCTAGCTTTAAAATAATTTGCCAAAGAAATAAAGACTTTTCTGAAATTTTTTGATCTGGTTTAATCTGAAAGTTAGTTTTGCCAACTTGATAAATAGTGTTAAACCTGCAAGCTGCAGAGCAATGGAAGCTTAAGTATCCTAGGTACTAATAAGATAAGATGTTTAATTTACATGGTTCCGTACACTAAATATTATCTGCTTTACAATTCTACTGTAAAGAACATGTGGTAAGAAAGACTGAAAGGAGGAAATTTTGAAATTCAAACTAATGACTGCATCTGAAAATTTATCAGCTTGTATCAGCATAATGTATGTGTTGGAAGAACACCAGCTGTATGCAAATTCCTGGGTTGTTTTCATTTTCTTGTTCAAAATGCCTTGTGATCTTTGGTTTTATTTGTAGTGTTCATGGAAGAATGTAAATGTTGCAGTACTACAAGGATCCAGAGGCATCACATTCAGTCAGTAACTGCTATGATGATTGTGCCAACATGCTTTTTACCCATGCATTTCCACGTGCTTTACAAAGAATATGCTATTTATACTTTATAGATTAAGGAACCGAAGGATAGGTTAAACAACTTCTCCAAAATCTCACAATGAGTCAGAGACTGAAAGAGAGTCTAGGTTTAATTATTTCTTATTTACCCCTTTATTCACTGGACCATAGTCTTGCCTTCAAATTCCTAATCCCTTTGTAAGTAACTGATGAGGTGGCTGTTTTGCTAGTTTGGACAGCTGGCTGGCATGTGTTATTTGAGTGAAACTGCATTTTCCATACTCAAGTGATTAATAATGTAATGTCTTACTGGGTGGGTGTTTAAAGTTTCTATAACCAACAAAAGTGAGAAGAGAGCCAAGAAAACAACTAAATCCTTAAACTGTGACAGTGAAAATTCCAATTCTTAATAGCTCTCCCTCAAATCCTTTTTTAATTTAACTTTTATTGAAATATTTCAATAGAGGAGATTAAAAACTCACAGGGGAAATAATTAATGGAAACAAGAAAGTACACATTCCTATAGAAAGGAATAGGATTAGAGAAATTTTGTACCTAGTTCCTATGTTCACCTCTTCTCTTGTGAAAGTGCATCCTATATACATTTATTTAACCTCTTGAAAGCTGCTGCTAATTTGTTTCAGGGTCATTCTCTGGACAACCAATGGTTTAAGAATCTTTAAGAGTAGTTACTCCAATATGTTTGGCTAAGACATGAATGGTAAATCTTTGTCTAGTTGTGCTAAAATTCTCTTGATTTACTGACAAGTCCCTGCTTGTAAATTGAAAAGGGTACAGATCTGGGCATAAGACTTATCTGTAAAACTGATAGACGGTCCCTTGCAGCTTTTGGCCCTGGCTGAGTACCACTGATCAGACCAGCTCCAGGGCAGAGCTCTCACTCAGCACTTTCAACATTGCTACACATTTGGAAACTGCATGTTTAATAACATTGACCTTGGCATTCTGGGCTTGTGTTCCTCTGGGCTAGACACTGAATCCTGGTGCTGTTTGGTTGGCTAGTATTGATATAGCCATATATTGCATTGCCCTGAGAACAACCAGAGCTCAACAAGGATGCAAACAGTGGAACTAGCCTGGAAAAAGCATGTAGGAAATAATACAGAAAGCCACCATCTTTGAGGAATTTGAATTTTGGTTACTTAATGCATAATTGATACTGTTGAAACAAAAATAAGCAGTGTTTTGAACACTAAACTCTCAGCTAAAAGCACTGATTGCTCTAAAGATAGTCAATAGGTAAACCCAAGCTTTAAAGGAAATGAAACGTAAAAGCCTATTCCCAAGGAAGAGTTTATGTGGTAACTCGCAACCCACAACTGATGGGAAATATGTTATCAGTGTAATCTATTTTTATATTGTCTTTCATAAGAAGTGCAGCAATCCACATACCTGGAGCTGATTTTATTGATCATACATGTAGTGACATCAACAGAAGATTCAGAAAGACACTGCGTTCAGACTCAGCATCACAAAATATTGCAAAGCTGCTGCCTCTGCAGTATTCGCAGTAAAACAGAAAATAAATTCAAAATTACATGAGAAGCAGAAAATAAATTTGAAAATAAAAAGATTATGTATGATACAGAAAGATACAGAATTCTGTTTTAAATGCAGGAGCTGGAGGAGACCAGATTTTCAGCCTAGTTGTGAGCTGTTTTACAGGATGGAGAATGATCTGAGGGAGTGGTCTCTAGAGATGCTGGTCAGATAATAATGAGCATTCATGGACATTTTTGAAAATCAGGCTTCTTTTCAATTTGTGTTCAGAGTTTCTCAACAACAAACACAAGCACACATATAAATTATACTAAAACTGTGTGGTATGCAGTTAGGTACCAAATATATATTCGCATTATTGGAATATTAAGACTTGGGACATAAAGGTCCATTTAAATTTTTATTGTCTTTTTTCCTTAATTTCCTTCAAGCCGGGAAGAATCAGCAACCCAAAATTTACACTTAAAATGCCTCTAAACAACATACTATCAAAACCTTTTGCCTGTTTTGGGCCAAATGGTGTGAATCAACTTATCTCTGCTAGAGTCAGCTTTCTGTACATGCTGCTGATAACAAGTAAATGGTTAATAAGGAACGGACACTTCAGAATGGAATTCTAGGAACATTGAACCCTAGCCTCCTCAACTATAGGCACTCTCAGAGCAGAGTTTTGGACAAAAGAGCTCCCCAGAATGTTTGCTGTGCACATCTTTCTCCACTAAATTACTCTCTTTTTTTTCAAATTTGAAACTTGGCATTGATAGCAAAATGCTCAGTGTTTCAGGGAGATGTCAAAGGGAGAAATCAAGGCTGTACTCAGCATTGTAGGATGCTTTTGATATCAAGAGATTTAGAAGGTAAAATCTCCAGCTGTTTGCAGAAAGCAGGTCATACCCTTTGATACTGAGTTGGTTCTCCCTTTTTCCAGAAAGATTGTCTTTTGCTCAACTTTCCAAAGAAAGATTAACTTTGTAAGCGACCGGGGTCTGGACCATTTTTAACTTCTTTCCTTCCTCTTCACCCTCTAAAGACCCACTTCTCCCAAAAGAGAAAATATGAGTTACTCTTGAATGTTAGTAATGAGACCTGCACTTTTTTTGCAGAAGTAGCATCCACTGTTATTCCTGTTACATCAGAAATGCTGCATTTCTGTAATATTGTTTTCACTATTCCCACTCATCCTTTTTAATCAAGATGTAAACTACAGAACTGGTACCTGAGCTCCTTTAAAAGCAAAGCAAACACCCAAACCAAGCCAGTGAAATGTTTCAAACACTGCTGCTGAAACCTTTGAAGGAAAATTTGCTTCATGCCTTGGAATAAACATGCCTGCACTCCAGCCCTGACAGGTCACTTGATAATTTTTTTACCCCCATTTGTATATATTTGCAGAAACAGTAGGTCTTGTTTTTCTTTTCCAAATGATGATAGAAATAATCTAAAAGCTATCTTTTTCAGAGTAGGCTCACCCTTCTATGTCTTTCAGAAAGGATATATTTACTGTATTTTCTTACTTTTACTAATTTCCAAACTGAAGTTAAAGATATACCTTTCCCACTGAATCCTTGTTGTCTCCCCATGACTTATTTAAATCTGGCTTTCTACTTGGATATATAAATAGCCCCTGGTTACCTGAGGATTATCAGTGGTTCATTGCTATTGACACATGTTTTAACCAACCTCAGCAGTGCAGCATTTAAAAATAAATACATGAAATCAAATGAAAGAATGGATTATATAACTAGCTGCACATTCAACCTCCAAGGCTGAATCAAACAGGAATCATTTATCACTTCAGTTTGATTTTACTCCTGTCTTTAGATGACAGTACAAAAATTAACTCCATGCGCTAAAACTGTACAGACCCCCAGAAATGTCACCCATTGCATTCATCTGAGAATTAATCTGGGAATACTTGAATAATAGTAATTGTCTAGATTTTGCAGTTGGCATCATGATTTTTTTTGAAGGCAATGTGAATTGCTGCTCTTATAGGGGTGAAAAAGAGTTGTATACATTAAAGGCTAAACTTAATTCTTGTATGTTATGTGCAAATATCTACAAATATTCCCAGTTTCTATCCTGAAAAAAAAGTGGATGTAGAACAGAAAAGACCATGTCATTTAATCTAATTTGCTGCTATTACTGGACAAATCCGTTGAGCTCCACCTTACACTTCAGGTGTTTTTCCTCTCTGCTCTCACTGGAAGAGCTTTCTGGAGAACTGTTCCTCTGATGACTAGAAGCATTCTTCTCATATGTGGTTGAAATGTATATATGGTCACTTTATAGCTATTTGCTTTCACATCAACATTTTCTCTAGGTTTGAATAGTTCCTTTTCTCTTACCTTCTGTTTACCCTTTGATGTATTAATAGAAAGCTTTAATATCCACTCTCAGCCTTCACTTCTCTGGGTGTATAAGCTAGCCTTCTTTTAGTCTTTACTAAAATCAGCTCTCTGCTTCCTTGATCATCTTAGCAATCTTTCCCTGTATCTGCTCCAATTTGAATTAATTTCTATTGGCCCTGAGAGATGAGGGTTGTACACAGTATTCAGAATAAGGTTTTGCTGAGGCCGTATGAAGGAGGCTGACACTTAAAAACATTTCTGTTGCTGCATTATCTACCCCTGTCTAGTTCCTGTTCACTTTTAAAATAGGAATGTATTGGCTAATACTACTTTTCAAAAACATGAGCCCAAATACTGATGATATATCTGAGTGTCTGTGGTGGTTAGAAGGGCAGAAGGGGGTTAAATTATCTTTTGTTAAAAACAGAGTTGTGCTTCTCTTCAGTAATTTGCTTTCATGGATGCAAGAATATATTTAACAACAGGAATTTATTGTGGATACATGGAAAATTCTGTAAATTAATTTCGTATTCTCGCTTTTTGTCATGACAGAGGCTGTTGTAGTGAGAGAAGCATCCACAATCCAGGCTGCTGAGTTCTGGGCTAGTAGTTTTAGTTTAATATATGACAGGGAAAGAACTAAAGCAAAAACTTCTGAGTTTCTCCAAATTGCAGTGACATCTGTGTCAGTACAAAGAAGAAGTAATGCATAAATAAATGAATACTATCCGCATATGGTGACACCTCCTAGATCTGTTTTGGCATGAGAGTTAAAGCAAAGGAGGCTGAAGAAATGTTCAAGCTAACTGTGGTTCAAATAAGCTCAGCAGGTAACCGCCTTCTGGGTTTGTTTCATGACATTCTGAGAGATTTTTGGAAACCATTTTCCTTGAATCTAGAGTGAAGACCATCAGGTGAGGCTCCTGGTTATATTATTATCGTGCTATTTCCTTTTCACTCTTGTGAAAATTTTTTTCTCTGCATAGGACAGAGTGGTCTGTGACCTACCTCTCTGGCAGGCTGCACACACACACACACACACCCCGCTGACCTACAGGAAGCAGCTAAAATATATGTTGGAATGGTTTAGTTCAACTGCCTTTAAATCCGAGCACTCCCAGGTTAAACCTAAGGCTTTCTCTGCAAAGAGGATTCCCTAGGCAGCTCAACAGAACCTGGTTCCAGCAGCCCTCAGGACATGGAAGTAAAGATTAAAAAACAGCTTTTCCCAGCTGAATGGAATCCCTGCAAAGCTCTGGTTCAGGATAGTATGCATAAGTAGCCCATCTTTTGCAACAGGGCCATTACTTATGTGCCAGATGCTGCCTTTGTCTTGGAGATCTCCTGGTTCTGTGTTGTTAGCATCCCTTCGAGACATATTTTTAGCCTGTAGCCTGCCAGGCACTGATTTATAGTCTGATGCTGGAAAAAAGTCCTTGCATCATTGCTGCTGTCCGGAGCCTTGCTGAACCACGTTTGAAGAAATGCCTTGATCTTTTTTCATGTTTCATCTCTTCAGACTTCCTCTTGGGTCCGTCTTTCCAGAGCGGTCCCTCCTTCATCCGGGTATAACAAGCAATACGCAATCCTTGTCTGTAGCTTTTTTTTTTTGTGCTGTCATCCCCTTATGAGGTCTCTCCCATCAGAAAGCAGAAACACAGGCACATCTGACCTTCCTGCCTCTTACCTCACCAAACACCTGACTCCAAAGTGGAGCTGCTATTTTGTCAATGATTAACTGACTTAACTGGTTTTTGTTTTCACAGTAGATCTGGTGAATGCTGAAAAAAAGCCAAAATTTTATTAGCTTTCCTTCCTTTCTACCCTCGAAATGACTGGACCCAAATCTATAAAGACCCTGTAACTGGGTAAGTGTCAAAGGTCTACTGAATCTTTTTTGAGGTTCCACTGGCAATTCTGAGATTAAGCAAAAGTTAACCAAGTTTTATGGCAGTTCACATTTAAACAACTACTGTCTACATTCCCCATAGTAATCCATCATTTCAGACAAGAGTTGGGATATTTTTAGGTTCCCAGTGCCTCAGGGGAGGCATTTGTCTAGTGGGAGCTTTATCAAGGTGATCAGGTATCGATTATTTTTATAGGAAACCCTAGGTCTTAGCACTGCAAGGCAGCTTGGCCAGCCTTCTTTGCTGAGGTGGTTTATTCTGTGATAAAGGAATGCATATCTGAGAAATGAAAAATCAAACAAAAATCAAACTGTGCCCTGAGGTAACATGATGGGAGGAGAAAGGAAAGAGAATTCATACTGCCAAACTTCAGAAATTGAAATGAGGTGCAGGAGTTAAATTCATCACACCAGGCTCCTTGTACAGTCCATGCAGAGTAGGGCTAGCCTGCCTCCTCTGAATGTAGTGGCACTGAAGATTAGAATCTGCAATTCAACACCTAAAATTATGATGGCTGCTTTGCACCTCTGTCCCTTTTACCAGGCAGATGTCTCCCAAAGGCAGGGAGTCTGCCTTCGATGCAAAACTGTGTTAACTTTGACTGAAAGAAGGTGACCACAAGGAACCAAGGTATAAGCTGTAGATGGATCACAGTATGAGCAGACACACCATTTTAATGAAAACTAAAATATATGGTGTTTAGTAGGCCAGCCAACTTGAGGGTAAAGATTAAAAGTTTACATAGGGACAAAAAATGCATCAGTAACAAGCTACACAGTTGTATAAACATTATACAAACAAAACTTAGATAGCTTTCCTTGTTCTATTAATTTTCAACTTAGTTTATGTGTTCATTTGTAGGCACATGAGATATACTCTCTTAGAAGTTTCTCCAGGTCATTCATGACGCTTAGGGGTTGAATCACATTTGTGTTTCATAAATAGGCCTTGGAATTAAGTGCCCAGAACCCTTTGACTGCTTGAGATGTGCATAGCTCGTCCTTCTCCAAGGCTTCAATGCTTTACATAGCCACTTAGACTCACTCGTACAAAATAGGTGTAGTAGATCTGTTAACGATCTACTAACGATCTGCAAACAATAACGATTGTTTGCACTCATTTTGCTCTGATGCAGGTGACTAATTTAAGGTGTGAGGCAGCAAGGAAAAATCAAAGCAGCAGCATGCTAACAGTAGGGTCAGAGGTTTGTTACATGGATGGTGAGCCATGAGCATCCTGAACATCTTCTGTAAATGGATTTCTGGCTTCTGAAAAGTTGTCAAGGTTTACTATTCCCTTGTACACTGACTGACAAGTTGCATTTCAGGTAAGGAGGCACTTCAGGAACCATTCTGAAATGACTACTTTGCTGGTTTTAAGATTACTGTAACTCATAACTGTTTGCAAGAGGGTTTGAAATTTATTGCTGAGCTGGAAGTAACTAGATGCATTTCTTTCTTAGATGACAATAGAATTTAAGGTCCTATTAATAAAGCTGTGTCAATGTCACAGAGCTGTACAATAGATGGAGAGAAATAATTTATCCTAAAACTCTAGAAAGACTTCTGTACTACCATTGTCACACACAAAATATGCATTTTTCATTATGTATGAATGCGATAAAGATGTCATGAATTGCCATTGAAAACCATGAAGATTAAGGGAAAAAAAAGTGATACGTTGTGATTCAGTACTTACTGACTCCACCATCTGGCAAGTAACCAGGCCAGGGAGCTTTTTTAAAGAATTCACTGTTGTAGTATGCTTTTTTAAACATTTTTTTTTTTTTTTTTATTACTGCTGTCTCCTTGTATTGTACCTTTTGAAAGACTAGTTCTACTGCTGTTTTTCTGGATTTGTAACACAGTTCGCATGGTATATGAGGCACCTGCCTGGCTTAATTTAGTTGAAAAAAAAAAGTGTAAAATACTTAGATTTATATGCTGGCAGCTGTCACAAGAGAAAGAAAACAAATGTTATTTTTATTAGCAGGAAGCCTGCTCTTCCAGTGCAGCGGTTCCCACTTTCTGGTGTGGCTGCTGGCTGCTGTCAGCCCTCCCAGCAATGATTCAGAATCTCTTCGTCACAGAGCAGTGGTGGGCTGGGGATTTCTGCTGGCTGGTTCTTCAGAACCAAAGGGTTATATCTGGCTAAAAGCAAACCACTTTGAAATATCAGAAATGTAGGATGATGAAGGGAAGCTGAGCAGTGCTTTTTGAATTAATCAGAATTCAGAAGCAAAGATGGGTGATACAGGCATGCTGTGTGTAATGTCTCAGTCACAAGCTTGACCCACTAGCTGAAAATTGGGACACAATTTGACCTGCTATGTTGTCAAAGCAGTATTTTCATCAACTTCATAAACAAGCAAACAAAATCTTTGTTTCTAAATCCTGCAATTTTGTTACTTTATAATGAATCTGGACAGTGAAGGCGATGTTAAAGAAAAAAAATTGCATTGCTACTTAGCTGTGGCTAGGCTGGTTTGGAGCTGAAGAACTGATTTTTCATTTGGACTCAGATATGCAGTCAGAATTCAGTCAATCAGTCTTATCTTAGGGGGGGCAGGAAGACTCAGATTTTAGCAGCTTTGGAGAAAATCGAAATAAATACCTCCCATTTAAATACTGGTTATGTGAATGAAAGAGAGAAAGGCTTTTATTAAGATTTTTTATTTTAACTAAGATTTTTAACATAAAATCTTATTTTAACTAAGATGTTATGCTGCATAGTATCAGAAGAAAAAATCTGGAAGAAAAATCTGGAGAAAATGAAGGTCCTTGGGGCCTAATTTCTGTTCATGCTCAAGCAGTGCTTAAGGCAACCAAAAGGTCTGGTGGTAGGCAAAATCTGAAGGGTACATAGAAGCTTGGTTTCCTTTATACACTTACAAATGACTGGAAAGACTCTCCTTTCAGCTGAGTGATTTATGGGCATAGAACAATGGTAAGCGCAGGTGTTTGTGTGGTTTCAATGGGCTGAGCATAACACTGTGTGTGTCAGCTCTGAGATTCTGTTTGGCTTCATGGTCTGTTGGTCTGGATGTTGGCAACAAGGTCCAGAATCCAGAAATGCAGTATTTGATGAACTTTTGCGCTTAAGACCAGCTTTTAAACTTCAGTATTTTATGTAGGATAGAGTATACCTGCTTCAGATTTACAGTAAATAGTTTATGAATCAGGATTGACTTGTGTGTTTTCTAGTAAACTTCATTAATTTTAAGCATAAATAAAAATGATTGCTTTAAGCATAGTTCAGTGACTTCCTTAAAGTTTTATTTTCTTAATCTAGGAAACAGCTGGATGTTTAGTTACTGTATGGATATAGTTTGCCTTCCCAGTACTATTCACTGTTTTCTATCATGCATAATAGATCTAAAGATATAGTGAGATGACCATAAAATTAATGAAAAATCACTGTTGATCTCAACTGTGTCCAGAAAGAAGGTTTCACATTCTGAAGTTTATGAATGATGGTAAAAAATCCCCAAATGCCAAAGGAATCTCTAGAAACAGCATCAGTCTTGATAATGACTTCCTATTTTGCTTTACTTGTGCAGCTGTATCAAAAAAGTAGTGCCTTCTAGTGTTGCTTTGATAGTAATTCAGATATTGTAATAAATGGCAATAAAGCTATAGGCAGATGGTTTGCATCCTTTAGGAGATATTCAACAAGAGAGATCTTTGGAGATAAATGAATTGAAATCATTATTGAAATATGTGTTAGTACCATGATTTTAAGCCCAAGATAAATTCTATGATTTCCATAACTTTGCCTTTAAGAATTTTTAATGGCATTGTGTCAAATATTTAACCAGCCTTAGCTCCTTTAAACATAAAACTAAACTTACTAGAATTTGAGTAGGGTATTTTATCTCTAGTGAACTATTTTTATCATAGTTTTATCTTTGTTATCTGTTTTTCTTTCCTTCTTTCTGTATCTATAAAGCAAAGCATGAAGGGGAGCAAAACATGTTTTTAAAAGTCTGAGTTCGTATTTTAGGGGTTTCTAGATAGCAAGCAGGAATAGGTAGATTAGGTGAAAACAGCACCACAGCGCAGAAAGAAAACCTGTGAGGTGTTTGTGTACAGCTCTTATTTATATGCTTAGAGAAAGCTAATTAACATGCTCACAATAAAAAAAAAAAAAAAAAAAGACAAATAGGCTGGAGGTTATTTTAAATGCTATCAGGGTTCTTCTAAATGAACTAATACTTTAAATTTCCTCCTTATAAGTTTGAGCTAGTTAAGCTCCTACCCATAAATCCCAGTCTCCTAAGAATATTTTAAGGTGGCTTGCCTGATTAAACCAAAATATCCATGGTGCCTGAATTTGGAGCCAACAGCTTCAGGGGTGTAATAAGACAGAGAAATATTCTTTCAATTATACAGGCTTAAGTGTATTTTACTCTCATCATTAACAGTTACTTAAATATCACTTTAGAAATGGTCTATGTAAAATAATGAACTCTGATGCACCTCTCTGAAATTTGTATATGACATGCATGCAGTACCATGGAAGGTATTAATGACTTCTAATGCTACCCCTATGACATTTTGACTATTGCACTGTTAGTTCTTCTGCATTGTCTACCAATAATGATCATACTGTAGGCTTGTAATCATTGCTTCCATATTTTTTTGTGTGTGTGATTTAACCTGCAACACTAAGGCACAAGGTCTGTTTAGCTATATTTTTATTATCCTTGTTTAAGATGACTTTATGAGTTTCCCTGGTGCCTGCTGGAAGTTCTGTGTTCCATTATTTTAAGAGCATTATTTTAAGTCATAATGTCCTACAATATCCAGGTGAATATATTGTCATGTAAACAGCACACACATTTATTTCTTTTTCTCACTAGACTTTAATTTGACATTTCTCCTGAAATTTGACATTTCTGATTCAGTGAAACAGAGCTAGATAGAGTAGATAGGGAAAAAAACGTGTTACAACTCCGGAGTGGCTGGTATTATATTGATACACAGTTCATCTGTAACAGAAAATAATCCATTTCATTCACTTATTTCCTATGAGTTGGTATGAAGATGTACTTGACTGATATCTTAACATTTAATACACACTGTTGCTGAACTTGCACTTTATACTTCAAAGTTCTGTAATTTCCTCGGCTTTATTATGAATGATTTATGGTACATTAAAGTGAACATTGATAGTATCTGGTAGTCCTTTCAGCCTTTCAGGACAAAAGAAAATAATATTTCTGTTAAAAGTAGATGGAAATAATAAGACGACAATATTTGCACCAAATGCAAACCAAATTTTGTTATTTGTGCATAAAGTTTTTTTATGTCTCAAATATATTGAAATACAAATACTGTACAGAGTAGAAATGATAATATGTTAGAAGTTATGGACTTGGTGGCTATATTTTTAGAAGACAGTGTATCTTACAGATACTGTTAGTATGCATCAACTAACAATTTTAACAACACCTTTATGGGGAATCCTGAAGGGTGTTACCACAAAATAAATACAATCTCAGCAAGACATATAATCTCTGAATTACAGAGATATTTATTATACACAGTTACAAGTGGGCTTTCTGGAGCCTTCAAAGCAAATAATTTAATCAGTGTCAGTGAACAGAATGTTATAAAGAGAAGAATGCTGAATTTCATTTTTATGTCTGCTTTAGAAGATGAAAATGGCCTCAGGTATGATTGTAGGCTGTGCTTGGAGCTTACGTAATTTGCACAGGATGCTGTTATGAGAATAAGGATGGCAGACAGAAAATGTTCTTCATATGCTATTGAAGTGATGAAACTAAACACTGAAATAGTTAGGTGACTATTTCTTGGGAATAGAGGGAAATATATGGTGGAAAATATACTCCTGAACACCTAGTACCCCTGTACCCCAAACCACTTCCTATGTGCAAGATCACTAAAACACACTAAGAAGGTTTCTCTTTCTGGAATTGGTGAACACGGAACATTGCCTAGGTTTTGAAGGAAACAAAACTTCTCTATTTTTGTGTATATTTATATCTATGGATATACTCATATACCATATCTGTGTGTGACTGTACACGTGCATGTCTGTAATTTTCTTTACAATTTTTAAACCCACTGACTAATGTAATTCACAGTTGCCATGTGAGAGCCAAATACATCATTATCTCTGCAGGTTCTGTGACACTAGGTGACCAGGGAGAAGTGAAACATAAATGTTCTGATAAAAAGCAAGGCTTCTTAAAAATGACTTAGATTTTTAAGAGTATGTTGTTGTTTTGGTTTTTTTTTTTTAATGTAGGTAGTAGGAGGGCTACTTCAGCATAGTGTTTTCATCTTTCTTTCTTTATCCTTTTATATTTTAATGTAAGGAATACCATCTCAAAACCTTTTAGAAAAGGAGATCTGTGTTCAACAGTCATCTGTCGAGATCATACAGATCACACATGTAAGTAATGTAACATAAATACACTCCCTCCCCTTCATCAGTGACTATTCACTTGTATTCCTTCAGACTGACTCTGAGCTCAGTTTATTAAATTCTAAATTAATTCTTACCAGTGCTGATTAAATGAGTTTTTTTGGGCACTCCTGACATGGGCATCAAGGTTGGAGTATAATCATCAAAGTCTGGTTATAATCTAGTGCTGGCAGAATAGCAGTTTTGATTCACTGTTTTTGCCTTAGTCTCTGTAGTAAAGTGTGCTGACAACAGATTCTTTAATGGTTAATTTCTTAGATTTCACATCCATTTCTAGCAGAACTGTTGTAAGATATCTAATTCTTATGTAAACATTGTTCAATTTTCCTATCTCATTTTCACTAACTTTCTGTATATATAGCTTATTTCAGATCCTTTTTTCATGTACCCTCTATTGCCAGCTGACAGATAATGAAATTCAATAAGCCAGTTCAGAGCTTTTGCCCCAATCCAATTTTGGATGATTCCTTTGAAAAAGTATGTGGCATGGGATCTTGTCAGTGTGGTCAAATTTGGAAACTTCTGAGTCTGTGACAATTTATGTATGTTGCTAACAGTCACAATTGGTTGGTTGGTTTTTTTTTTTTTTTTCAAATTCAGCTTAAGCAGCATATAATTGATAATAAGAACTGCAGTTTGGAATAGCAGTTTGAGAGCTTCTTGGTATGTCTAGTAATAAAATAGACTATGAAGTGTAAACTACAAACAAGGACAAAGATTGAATACCGCTATTGTTCCATCCATGTCCCCTGACCTGCAAAGTACTACAGAACAAAAAGCCCATCTTTGCCTTTTATTCAGAAACCTTCTTGTGAGGCCCTTTTCTTCACCTTCATCTCTCAGTTAGTTACTTATTTTGACTGCTGTGGTCCTCGGGTATATGAAGGAATCTTACAACTATTATTGTATAACCTATATTTCTGCAAAAGTAGATCTGCTCTGAAACGAGTATCCTCTCTTCAGAAACCTTTGTGTGTAATACTTGAATTTATCAGACATGATAATATTTCACTAAAAAAAGATAACAAGATAAATTTTGATACCATATGGCAAATGCTGAGAATTCAAATATATTATTTAGTTCAGGCTACTTTAGACATGTGAGTTGGGCATCGTGCAAAGGACTGCAATCAGGAACTGCACTATCTGAGACCAAGCATCTAAATTAGATGCTTAAAAAGTGCAAATACCACTAATTAGGCAGTAGTGCTGTGCCAAAAGATCATCTGGGAATCATAAACCAAAGAGGACTTAATATTCTGCCATTGTCACACTTAGATATCTTAAGGTAAAGTATATATATTTGGGAATATAGCCTCAGAATGAGCTATGTAATCCTTTTAACTCTGTTCTGCAATTGAAAGGCATTAGGTAGCATACAGCATGCATTCAGATATTCAAAGGTGTGGACCAGCTGGAGAGAAACTGATGGAAGGAATGAGAGTGGGCGGAAGTTGAAGGACCATGATTCTGGCGGAAAGAGTAAAAGATAGCATTGTTTGACTTCAAGAAAAGACTAAGGAGCCTAAGGTCACAAGTGAAGACCTGTAAGAGGAAAAGAATATATTATTTTCTGTATTTCTGATAGATTGTAATAATAATGAGCTTACACTGTAGCACTGGAAAATTCATTTCCCTAATATAAATGAATTACATCGCCTTTGGGGCTGTGTGGTCTCTATTAGTGCACATCTTTTATAATCAGTCTATAAACCAAAAATATGTCAAGGTTGACGTAAGTAGTTTGGGTAGGGAGCTAAACAGATGACTTCTTGGGTGCTAGTCTGATCCTAAGAATCTCCAAAAGCCACCCATTTGTTTAAACAAAACTAAGAAATACTGAGTTATATACAAGGACCATGTGTGTGACTGAAAGATTTTTTTTTTTTCTGCTGTGTTTCTCTCTCTTCCTTTTTACTTTTGATTTAGAAGATTTTTTTATTTGTCTACCTCTACTGCTGTTTTTCAGCAAGGACTGGAAAACGGTGCTTCGGTCAAGCGCAGAGAAAGTTGCAACAAAATTCCTCTTTCATAGGACATTTACCTGAAACTTTGAGGTTAGTGGTTCTTAGTTCCTCTACAGTGACCTGCTTATGTGGTATCACATGAGTAGCACCATTTCTGTAATGTTATAAATGGGGAAAAGTCACCAGAACCAGCCACAGAAATAACTTGCTTGTGAGGAAAGTGAAATAAGAGTCAGGAAAATTAAAAGAAGGTTTTGGTTTGCAACACTATGAAAGTATTTTGTGCTTATTACAGCATTTGAGATGTTAGCATGAACTAGTCACAACATAGAGGTGACAAGACACAGTCACAGACTGTTTTCTAACCTGTGCTCTTTCTCACTAAGCACTTACAATGGATGGATCAGGTGCTGCAATTTTAATGAATTTTGGATTACTTCTGAATATAGGCAGCTTTGAAAATATGTTGGTATGGCATAAAATACAAAAATTCTTGTCTATAAAATGAGTTTACTTGGGGATCTTTATTGTTACCTTCCATGAAGGGCTGGATTTTGCCCCTTTTTCATGATGCTTATACTTCTATTAGTGGTTTGTTCAAATTAAGCCTCAGTTCATGTGTGTTTTTCTTATTATCCTTATTACAATCCTAGTGATATTGTGATTATTTCAATCAAAGAAGATATAGATCTTCTTATTTGTTTTGCTATGTAAATGTTAGCATATGCTATTCAGGAAAAAAAGGCATTTTCAATGTAATCTGGTAACAGTAGGAAATACCTATTATTTTTTTCTGATAATCTCTTTGTGGGGAGGGAGAATGGGAAAACAATTCCCTTAATTCAAAGCCTTAAAAAAAGGTTTCTAGCTTCTTTCATTAGTGTCTTGTTTCTTTCCTTCCAGAGAACCTTGCTGTATTTGTAGCTGTCTATGGCTTGAAAAAGACATTTAGGACTAGGTGCAATTTTTTTTTTGTTTGTTTGTTTGTTTAGTTAGTATTTTTTTATTTCCAGAGAGCCTCGTCTGCTGTAGTTAATCCAGTCTCAACTTATATTCTATTCTGGTTTAGCACTCTTCAGGCAAAAGAAAGAAAAATCCATCATTCTTAAATGTGTTGGAGAGCAAGAGCGTAGAGAATTCACCATGACAAAAAGTAGAACTTTCTTTTCGTAACTGCCACTCTAATGAACTAGTGAAAAGCATGACACATGCAATAAGGAGTTACTGCTTTTTGCATTCAGAGAGGTAGCCACTTTTCATGCTTTAACAGTTTATATACCTGTATATCCTTTTGGTGTAATAGTTGCAGACATATTTGTTAATACATGAGAATTCAGGGGCAAGGTAGTTCCCTAGATTAGTAATTTTATGAGTGTAGGAACTGACAGACATCATTGGGCTGGAGTTTGTCTTCCATGTCCTGCTGATGTCAAAAAAAAGCTGACTAAAAACTGTTTCAGAAAGTGAAAGAACTCCTTGGTGCCAGGGTAGGATAACTTGTCTTGTTCATCATTGACCTGTGTTTTTTAGATGGCTTGACAATTGACTTAAGCCCAGGAACACTGAGTTTCGTATCTTTTGCAAAAATAAATATGTTTTCTAACAGCTTTGATTACTTGGACTATTCTTGTTGTGTATATGAAATACAGATGTCGAATATATGTCTATATGAAATATAGGTGTTCCTTGACTTTCTAAATTTTTTATGCCCACAAATTCTTGTCTAAATTATCTTCCAAATGTTAAATTGTAAAAAATATTTAAATTGGTTTTGAATTAGCTTCATTTTTATTTTATTGGATATCCTATGTTACTGTGAGATGAAACACTAAACTGTTCTCCATGTTACTCATTTTGATAACTATTACTGTTTCTTTGTTGTACTTCATCCTAGAGTAGAGGCCTACAAGTCTTTTTTGTCTCTCTTCATCAAATTTTGTGCAGGTGGATAATTCTTACTATCCTTCTTTGAATCCTACCTAGTTCTTCATTGCCCTGTTTGGAATAGGCTACATGTTAATACAAATGAAATTACATTTTTGATTTATAGAAACAGTATTGTAACATTTTCAAAAGTATTTTTCCCTAGTCCTTAGACAACATCTTATTTTCCTGATTTGACTTTAACTGCAAATTTACTAAAGAGCTTAACTTTTCATAGTGACAGTCAAGTCCCCTTTCTAAACTGATTCTGGTAATTCGGAATATTTACAGTTTGTATGGATGCAAACAAACTTGATTTTAAAAGGAATTGTCATTCTGAATAGCCAGGTTGGACCTTGACCTTTTAAATAAAAAATAAAATTTTAAAATAGGTGTAAAATTCTGCCATCACTGTTGTATAAATCTTGAAGTACTCTAGTAGATACGTGGCATAGTTATGCAAAATTCTATTATTTTCTTTGCTTCTTTCTTTATTTTACAATTCAGAATTTAACTTCCCAGTGAGTGGTATGAGCTCTGCATATCTGAAAATAACATTATTTTTCTTGAGAACACATTTCCCAATACCTTGGAAATACGCTAGAAATTGAGCTTCCATTCCAGCCAGCTCTCACTGACAATGATATAACAAGTGTATTGAAAATTGCACCAGCCAGAATTTTTTTGGTAATCGAGAAACATAGAGAAAGAGCCACAAGAATAACCAGATTTTTTGATCCCCCTTGTGTAATGTGGGGCACTCTAAACCACACAAAAATTACAACATTTAATCATGTATAAATATTGTGAAAAGTTGAGTTTGGAGGACTGATCTGGATCTTGCCTGGGTTGTCATCTGACTTAGTCTGGTTCCCTGACTAGATAGGCATAATTCAGGCATGTAAAAAACGAGATGTAGCTCCCTGTGAAATAATGTCCCTGAAAGAGACTGTAAGGGCATTTATTTTTATTTTAAATGCATGTGAAACCATGGGGACATTACTGCATCATTAACAATGGCATGAAGGTGATGACAATCTTCTGTTATTTCATGTTTGTCTAATGTGCTCCTTTGGGAAGCTTTACAGATTTGACATATTCCCTTGTTCCTACAGCAATTGTATGAACACCCTAAAAACAGTGCAATAGGTTGCAAAGATGACCTTCCAAACTTTATAATCTCTTTTTTGAAAGGAGTTAGGAATAGTACTTAGAGATCTTAATCTGCTTTATTTCTTTTAAATGGCTACCACCTTAGTCACTTCAAAGGAATTATTCAACATAATTATTTTTAAAATTAAAGAATTAATTTTTTTTTTTTTTCTTCTCCTTAATATCCTTTTCTACATTTGCCTTTTTTAATAATCACTGTGGAGGCTCAGTAATACCCATGAGTGGAATCAAGGCTGAAAAGCTTATGCTTGCTGAGGAAATCAGCATGTCTGCCCAACAGGGTCATTGGCAAGTACGTGGGCTCAGGGTTATTTTTTAAGAAAAAGTTTGTTTGTGGGGTTTTTTTTGTTTGTTTTGGTTTGTTTTGGGTTTGTTGTTTTTTGTTTTTTTTTTTGAGGAGGGACTATTTGTGTCTTAGAGCAATATTAATTACACCTTTTCTGGGAAGTGTCACAGAACATGAAACCTATTATTAATTTATTTAAAGAATGTGAAACCTAAAGATGTGACACTGTGAATTTAATTTGAAGATCGTTCCATGTCTGCCCTGAACATTCATACCTACTGTAAGGTTGTGCCCGAGCTGTTCTCTCTGCTGAGTGATGTGACCATGCAGCCCCAGGGATGTGGCCTGGAGTGACTGGAGATGTCGCGCTGTAGTGGGAGGGATGGGAAGAAGTAGAGACAGACTCCTCAGCAATGCTTTAGTGGAGAGTGGAAATCCTTCAGGATTTCAGTGACACAGACAACGTGGTGTAAATAATAAAAACAACTTCAGCCAAGTTGTAAGATGTAATAAAATTATGCTGAAACTTGGTAGTTCGTGTTGTCTCTGTATAAGTGCTTTATACTGTCTAGAGCCCATGCAAGTTACGCTTTTTACAGGGTCTGTGGCTACTAGAAGTGGCAGTAGTTGCTATTTGCTATGAAATGGGCTGTAAAAATATGAAGGAGTTTTACTGAATAAAGGATAAGATGCAGAATTCAGTTAGAAGCCTTGGAGTTGCTATGGCACTACTTGCTTTCTTCCCTTGCACTCTTCTTCCTTCTTTGACTTCATTCAGGAATGATTCTGGGCTATTTAAGTAGTAAGCTCTATTAAAAGAATAAGGGAATAATAATAATAAAAAAGTAGATTAAAGAGAATGAGAAACTGAGAAAATGGAAAAGTCCAAGATGTGAAAGATTAAACCAGACCCAGAAGAAAGGAGGTAGGGGTAGAGAAGACAATTGTGGCTATTGCAGAATATATGATCCCTTTCCAATTCCAGAAGAAGGAAAAGAAGTGAAGCTGGTAAAAGACTTTTCCTTCAACTATTTAACCTGCTTATTTTTTAAAAGCTATTTTTTAAAAGTCTATGAGTAAGTTTTAAACAAAAAAAAAAGTTGAGAAAGCCATGTATATTGCATTTTATTTCCTTTATTTTTTTTCCCAAATAAAGCAACTAATACCAAGGTTATAATAAAACTCTTATTTTAGCAGTTAGATTCGCATAAAATATATCATTAATTGAAATTATTACTTAAATATTTCCACAATATCAAAATTAAAGTTAATTGTTAATTATTTGTATTCTATACTTAAATAGTTTCTTTTATATGAATAATGGAAATTGTGCTGCTATTTTATGCTAGAATGGATATAAATGGCTATGAGTATCTTAATTGCTTGAAATTATTCTTGAATTTGTTTTGAATTTAGCAAGTATTTCCATTAAGTGATGTCCCCCTTTTTGTCTAGTAGATTAGGTATTTAAATCCTTCTCTCGGACTTTTCCAAGTGTCATGTTACAGATTATGCATGACTGAAGGGGTAGGTGCATTTATTTTGGTGCTGGTTTGCTTCATAAGAGATATTTAAATACGCATTCAATTAATGAGATATGGTTGAACCACTTTGTAGAGAAGTGAGTGATCTCAATTTGAATTCATCGTTGCTGTTGCTGCTCCAGACTACATCCTAAGCACTCTCTTGTAGGGTTTTGATGGATGCGTGGTTCTAGAACTGTCTGTTGACACTGTTCTGTTTCATAATGTGCTTCATATTCATGGAGCAGGGACTAGGAACAGGAGTGCACTGCATTGCTGCAGCCACTGGATTATAATGTCATTCCTTTCTCAGTTAATATTTGAGTATCTTGTACAAAGGTGGAACATACACAGCATGAGACATTTGGACCTGCGGGGGGGGGCGGCGGCGGGGG
>JAVJGJ010000059.1:60615611-60630981 GCA_035590215.1 Microhierax caerulescens | reverse complement strand
TTAGATTCCACTGGCCTAAGGACAAAAAGAACCTATTGCTTTTCCCTGTAGCATGCTTCCCTCTTTACTCATGCATGGCTTTTGCTATTCCAGTAACCTTTGGGACATTAAATGCACCATGATCTTGGCATTTCTTGTTTCAAATGCTGTAGGTGTAGGATGTTTTTTATTTGCAGTTATTTCCTGTGAATCATTTTGTGGGGTGATTAAATATGTTTTTTGTTCTCTCCCAAATATGCAGTCAGAATGTGGTATGACTGCAAAGCCCAGCAACAAATTGATAAAATTACTGCGGGTTTTGGTATATAATCTTTCATTAATAGTATTGATTGCTAGGTGGTATTTAAATGTACAGACATAACTGCCCCAGCATGTGTTTGCTTGAATAAAACGTGAAGTAACAAAACAGGGAATGGGAGATTCCTCTTTAATATTGTTAGTGTTCAGAGTAACGTGGGCCACATACCTAGATAGATATTATTTGATAGTGTGTTTAATTAACAACTAGTTACGTATGAGTGTCTGCCTAAACTAATTGTAAAAGCCATCTGTAAGGCTTTTGTTGTCAGTTTGCAGGATTTTCAGTTAAGCCTATTCCTTGCTAGTAAATTCATTGGGTCTCTTTGGTGGCCATGTCAGAATTATCCCTATAAGTGTGACCTATTTGTGTGGTAAAATCTGTTGATGGCATTTCTTTGTGGAATGTTGACAATTTACATAGCACACAAAAATGTATGTTTGTATTAAAAGTGGTTCATAAACTTGAGTTTTCATCCTTCCTTCCTTGCTTATTGTTTTGAAAGGGCTTTAGCAGACACTATAGGAGCTGAACAATAAAACTGCTTTATTTTTTGAACGTTTCAGTAAAATTCAGTAAAATTGGTGCAAGAAATGCTTTATATTCTGCATATTAAAAAGCCTAAGAAAAATAACTAAGCTGTTTTGCACCAAGGACATTGTCTTTTGCTTAGCTTTTCAAAGCATTTTAGACCCTTTTCCCTCCTAAACTTATCTGTCTATAAATGGATGCTTGGATAGCTGAATTCATTATGATAAAAAAGGGTATTTTGCTATTGTAAACTGAAAAATAAGCACTCGGAGAAATCTTAGTAAAATATAATCTTTCTTTTGTTTTCTGCCAAATATTTGGTAGTTTCCATTGGGATGCTTTCTCACACATCTTTTCTTTGTTAGCAAATGGACATTCAGACTTCAAAAGCCAGCCCCTCAGATATATTAAGCACCAGCTTAACATTTGCTTTGATGGGAAATCAAAAATCTAAATAAATGTGAGGATCTAGTACTCCATAACTGAATGGAGTACTAGAGATGGATAAAATGAAACAGGCTGGGTTGGAAGGAGAAATGATAAGAAAGCTTGAGGAAGAGGTACTGATTGATTTCCTCTAAATTAAATGAGACAATTGATAATGCAGTCCTTTGCTACCAGGTTAGCTCATTGGTTCCTTCTTTCTGGATCCTGCTTTTAGTAAAAGGAAAAAGCTGAAAGGCAGTTCTGGTTCCTGACATTTGCATGGCTCCAAATAAATTCTGTTATATGAAAATTCCCTCTGTTGCATGTAGTAGAGGTTATATAACTGCAGTCATATGAAAAACTATGCACATGAGCAGTTTAGTTTTGTGAAAAAAGTTTAGTTTTAGTTTAGCAGCTTTAGTTCTGTCTATACCTTGACATCTTATTAGCCATAGGTTTGGTTGGCAAGGGAAGGAGAGGGTGGTAGCAAAGAATGACATTTGGGGGTCTGTGAGAGGGTGTAAAATTCACCTGGGTATTCTCCTGGTCATGTGGCTTGGAGGTGCAGTTTGTACCTGACTTGGTGCCATACTTTCAGGGAGTTGGATATGAGCTGCAGTTAAGAAAGCTGTTAGCAGAATGGCAGTTCAGTTTTTTTTGTGAAAAAATAACCCATTCAGCTGATTAATGTGTCATTTCTTGAGCTGGAAGAAGAGAAAGAAAAATAAGTATCTTCCAAAAGTGTACATATAACTAGATTTCAGTTCTCCATGGAAAGGAAATTTCAGTATGTCTCTAGATGGGAATTTCAGCTGAAGAAGTTTTTGCTTCATTTAGAAGAAAGCCTAGACAGCTCAATAAACCCATCCATTGCTACTTGTTGTGGTTGCCAGTGGTCCAGTACAGTCAAAAGTGTATGTTGATGAGAACTCTTCATTACAGGAACCTATTGTGAAAGCAGATTTTGCCTGAACTCCCAAATGGACAAAAGCAAGCACCATGTACCTTATTCTGAATGTAGATGCCAATTTAAAAATAAGGGTTGCTGAAAAGTGGAGCTTCTGGTTCTATATTCCGTTCCAAGTCCTTCAGTAACTAACTTCCAGAGCGATTACTTGCCTGCCATCCTTTCAGATGTATATCAATGTATGTAATAAATACGTGAAGGGAGGGTGTGGAGGAGGGCCAAGGTCTTTTCAGAGGTGCTCAGTGGGAGGACCAGAGGCAATCAGCACACACTGAAACACAGGAGATTCCATCTGAACATCAGGAAACACTTTTACTGTAAGGGTGACCGAGTACTGGAAAAAGACGCCCAGGGATGTTGTGGAGTCTCCATCCGTAGAAATATTAAAAAAAACTGTCTAGACATGGTCCTAGGAAACTGGATGTAGGTGTCCTTGCTTGAGCAGGGGATTTGGGCCAGATGACTTCCAGAGGTCGTTTCCAGCCTCAACCATTCTGGATTCTGTGATTCATGTCTTCAGAAGAGCTGACCTTTGTGTGTCACCTTACTTTCCATTCAGACTGCAAGTATAGTGCCAGAAGCCTTCCTCTTTCAGTTAATATCAAATGTGCATAACAGCTATTTTTGGTCATCAACCCAGCTACTGCCTAGAGGTTGCAGCTCCTAAAATTGTACTGAAGTGTTAATTTTGCTTCAAGGTTTTGTCAGGAACAGCTTGTATTTTTATAGGGTTTTGTATGGATTTATTATCAAGAAACATTTTGTCACAGAATTTTTTATTTTTTTTGTTTTTAAATGGCAATCTGATTTGTCAAACTTCACAGAATATGTACTAGGATAATATTTTCTTTCCTTTTTTTAAAAAAAGAAAAATATTTTATTGGTAGGTTAATACTGAAATAAATAAACAGTTAACTGTATCAGCCAATGGCAAAACAGAAGTCCAGCATGTATGACTCTTTAGTTTTGTACTGGTGTTGAAGAATATTGTGCTTCTGGTCAGGAATGTGCCCTAAAATCCACCAGAGCTTTATTGCCAGCAATGAGAATTGTTTTGTAGAAATCTGCCATCAGCAGGGATAATTCTGACATTTTCTTTTCGAACAGAAGCTCAATGTGCTGCTCTCACTGGGACCACCAACTGATGATCTATTCAGTTTTGCTTGTTAATTTTTATCACAGTATTTTTTTACTCTTCCATAGATTAAGATACTATATAAATGTATTTTGAACTGGTAGGAGAATTGACTCAAGGCTTTTCAGCTCTGTAGGCAAAATAAGGTGATGGGTAAGTATGAAATTGATAGATTTAAAATTTTTGCTAGGGAGGTAAGGCGTGGCAAGGAGAAGTGTCCTTTTTTATTCCTTCTCCCTTGAAGCCAGGCCATCGCTACTTTATAGTACTGTGTTGCAAAGGATGGGTTAATACAAGGGTAGGTGCCTCCTGTGATTCCTTCCGAAAATTCTTCTAGGTCAACATTTAGACAAGACAACACCTATTCAAAGGTTACAGCACAGTCTTATTGTTTACAGTACAAGGCAGCTACCTATTTGGCTTATGCCCAATGCTGTTGCTTATCATCAGTTCTTTCTCCAGGTAACTGGTGATGGCAATGTAGGAGGAAAGGAGCAGGACACCTAGGGATCACTGCCCTACCCCTGACATAACAAGGTCACAAAGCTGCAAACAAATGGACTGCTTAGAGCTAATGCTGGTAGATTGAATTTAAAAGGGGGAGGGTAGCATCAGTATTGCCAGATGGAAGTGTTCAAGGGCTGAGCACTGTCAACATCCTGACACTTCCTAAACCCATGATTTTTGTTTTTTTTTTTTAAAAAAATCTTTTAAAACTAGAAACCTATAAAGCTTACGTTATGAGACTTTTCTGTGACCATGGGAGGTAAAAAGAACAGATTCTTGAGCTAATGTTTTAGATAAGACACATAAAATATTGAGACACTTTTACAAAGCTGAAGCAATCAATTAGAGTAAGACAGGGACATCATCACCCTCTTTTCATGGTTATAAAAGCAGCCTGGGATCTGTTGCCCTTTAAGCTGCAGTTTTACTGCCAGAGGGTATTGGGAAGTATTGTTCTGGGTTGGAGTGTTACATTTCCCATTGTGACAGGGAGTGACTGGCATCTCCTGTCAGTCATGGCTTGAGTGAAAAATTATGTTTTAACATGATTGTCCTGTGTACAAACATGCTTGTTTATGTTAAAATCCATAATTGACATGAGACTTTTCATTCATCCATCCATTGTCAGTTTAATCTACTGAAGCAGCCAAGCAGTTCATCTCATTGAAATTTTGAAATCAGAGGGCTTTAGTAAGCATTGCTTAGTTGAAGAAATAAGATAAATGTGAAACCCTTCCCTGTGGTTGAACTATGAAGTTTCCTAGATGCAGCGATGTTGTTTTTGCTTTAAAAGGAGAATGACACAAGGCTTGTGCCTGCCCTCCCTCTAATAGGCTCCAAACTTGAAATAAGGTGATAAAATTTCCCTCTTGCTCTCAAAACCATGCAGCTTTACCTTACTGCCTCCTTACCCCCTGGTTTAACTACATTTTCTGTCTCCTGTCTGCAGAAGCACTGATGACCTATGGATAGTCTGGGTCTCCCTTTGCCTCCTCGTAAAGCCAAGCTAATATACACACAACAGACTTGGCTTCTCTCAGTTATACAGGGAGAAGTAGCCAAGCCTTCATGAGATCACATCTCCGGAAAGGCAAGATGAGTGAAGGACTGAAAGTGCTGTAATGGATATTCACTAGATCTGGACCATCAGCACTGGGAGTAGGATACAAACTGTTTTGGAAGAAGAGGAGGCTGTCAGGGGGAGCAAGAGAAATATTAATGAAAGAAAAGAGATGCTTGAGTCTGACCTGGGGGAAGGAAGAAGCTGAGAGTTTGTTGCAGTCATTAGCCCTTTTTTCTTTGCAGTTTAATAACGTTTCTTGTTAATGTGTTGCCTTCAAAGCTGTTGATTGCTAATTGCTCTGCAGGCCTGAAAGAAACTGTTCTTCGATGGTCCCATGTCCCCTCCTCCTGTCCTCACACCAGATTGCCATAGGCTGTATCTGCTTCCCAGAGGGTTTGACAGCTTTACAAGGCTTAAAAGAAGGTCACAGTCACATGGCAACGGAGCCATATTGTGAGATAATTGCTGGTGTGCGACTTGAAGCTTATGGCATGAAAATCAAGACACAATATAGACAGGATCTGAGCCGAGCAAAAGATGCTGAGAATTTGAGTTTGTCACGGGGACTGAGAAGTTGGCGTAGTTCACTTAAAACAAAAGAAGTGACAGTGCACTGGAAAGACCTGAAGGATGGAGATTAAGAAGCATGCAAAAATGAATAGCTGTAGAGGTAGACCTCACAATTATATTTCATAACAGGAAAATGGAAAAGTTAATGGAAAATCTGAGGTGGAGAAGTGGATGGCTTCACTAAAGTGTCACCACAAGCTAGCTTCAGAAGCAAAATAATTTCCACATTTTGAAAATCCAGGAGATAAAATAGAGGTCACATTTCAATCTGGAGATATTTGCATTTAGGTAAACAGTTCAAAATTATACTTGGAACATGAGAGTTAGTCCAGTGCTTGGGATGTCTCCTCTCATGAGAAACTGTCAGCACTCAGAACATGCCAATTGGAATAGTTGGTCTCTTTCTGTTATTGTGTTTGGCTGGAAAGCAGAAAAAGAATTGGGGCAGTGGAACAGATTTTTTAACACAGATAGACAAAATTCCACTTGCTCATTCAACCAAATCAAGTAGCTGTTTTGATAAGTCAAAAATTTAAATATTTTCCTCAATTACAACAGGAAGCACAAGCAAACAGCTTTTATACAGAATACTTATGACAATTTTATACCAACACAATTTTTGCACTTGATTGCTGTTATTTTGCTGTCCTCAAAATAACTGGGGATTTTGACTACCCTCTTGGATAAGAAGGCAAAAGACTGAAGTTCCTACAATTGGAAGGGTAGAAACTTTTCTAATTTTCTTTTAACTCTGTGTGAGCTGATCTCATCACCTGTGTCTTAGGTAAACTAAAAAACCACCCAACTCTGCAACCTGACAACAGACAAGTCTCACAACTGCTCTGTGGGTTGAAATCCAATCCACTCTGCTTTCTCTCGCCTTTAGCTAACAACCCTTATTTATCTTTTAACTTTTCTTTCTGAGGCTAAGGCTCGCAACCACCAGTTGCTGCAAAGCTCAGGGAAGAATGTTTTTGGCAAAAAGGCTTTAAAAGTTGCCTTCCATGCAGTAGAAGACATGATATTTGTGCTGACAGGAGAGTTATCACTAGGGAGGCAAGTGGTATAATGGTGCTAGTGTGTGTGAGATATGGTGATATTTCTTATAGCTTTTTCTGTATGTGATTAAATATTGAATTTCTTTTTTCCTATGTAACATTAGTTCTCTTACTGTCCTGTAAAACAGGTTTTGGAGAAAAGCTTGCAACTCTATACCCAGAGACCAGATTAAGAATATGAATTTTGGGGGTGAAAATGGGGGATGATAGGTCCCTAGGGCAGGGTGAAAAAGCATTTCTTTCTGTTTTGTTTCTTCTAGATTTAGGCAGAAAGCTGCGACAGTGATATTTTTTGCTCCATTAAATAATTTCTTTTAAAAAGCAGCATAAGAAACAATGATTTCTCTTCATTTTTCTAGTGATACCAAGATTAAGTTAGTCACAAGTAGCTTTGTAGTTAATTGAAGCTGAAAGAATGTTTAAAATAATACTTATTACAATTTGTGTTGCATTTTATGGCTGATCTGGTTCAAATAGATACATACATTATTGTTACTGTTATTATTATTTATTATTATTATTATTACTATTTTTAAGAATTGTTACTCATTATTATAATTATTAATTAATATTATTAGTTTTATTATTGTTGCTATTTTGTTGTTGTTTTTCAGCCAAACCTTGAACTGACTGGCCATGTGATCAGATGATCTCCAGTGACAAATCAAAGGAAGAAGGGGGAAATGTCCATCAGGAAATGAAAAGGCAGGCGAAACGTTACCTTGGCTTGGAAGAAGCTTTAGACCTGCAATTTAAGGCAGTGGAACAAACTCTGTAATTATTGTTTCCAACTATATAAAAACCATGTAGAATATGTATGTAATATATACCTGTATGTAGAATAGGTATTTATTCAAGCTGTTTCCACTGATAGGATAGTGCTTTCTCCAACAAGCACGTTTCTAAACCATTAAAGTCTGGGATAGATTTCATAGGTCAGTGACAAAGAATGGAAAGGAAAGCTAATGAAAATTGAATTAGTTGATCATGAGTTTCATACAAACTTGGTGAAAACAGTTTTTTTCCCTTTTGCTTCTGCAGTTATAATAAGCTGCTTTTACATTGAAAATGCCAAGGCGGGCGGGGAAGAAGAGGTAGAAGAGGTATAGAAATTGTATGCAAAACTTTTGGTTGATTATCAAGAGCTGATGTTTTATCTTTCACATAAATACTCAACAATAATCTAACTGTGAATCTGCTGGAAAATATACAACTGAGCTTCTTCAGAGTTCTGTGATGCACAGTGGGAACTTAATGTCATCTCTTACACATTATGTGGACTGGCCAAGTCCTCAACATAATGTGAGCAGGCAGATTTAAAGAATATAACATTAATTTATTTTAGTACCATTCATTTCTCCATTGCATAAAAGCACTTTTGAAAGCAAGGAGCTAAACTCTGGTCATTGAATCACTGTGTGTCTTGAAACATCATTTTGCACTCAGCATTAGACTGAAGGGAAACTTGAGTATGAGAATAGAAACAGGGACAGAGAATCAGTTGGGAATTTAAACAGCTCTGTTTACTCTGACTTATCTGTAGGTGTTGCAAAAATGGCCCAATTTCCAGATGTGATACAGGCTTTATGGAGGTTCTGAAATGTTTCAATGCATTTTTCCATTTCTCATTTTTATAGCCTTTGAATTTTTGGGACCTGGCCAACACTGGAAGTGCCAAGATACCTTGAGAGATGTTGCTGTTGAGAAATGTCCAGCTGGACTCAGAAGTTTTGAGAATCTTGAGAGACAAGCCATTATTTTATTGAATCTACTCCCATTTGTTGAACTCAGAGGTCTGAATCTCACTTATTCCAACCTAAGTCATAAGTAGTGGTACTGAATTCAGTAGGTGTGACACAAGGTCAAATCAGTGTGAGATCTAAATCCAGCCTTCAAAAGGTTAGATAAATAGTTGTAAAGATTATTTGAAATTCAGTATGCTTATCTAAACTGAAAATAAATGAAACAGTTTTTGAAATATTTCTGTTAGCTAGAGAGCTCTCTTTCACAGGAGAGAAGAAAGCTGGTAGAAGTATAAATGTTATCCACAATAATTTTAATAATAACTTGGGGAAATTGTATTCCTTCTTTGATATTTGAGTTGTCCTTTCCTCCTGGAGAGGTGCAAAGTTACTGAGACAAATTAATCTACTTTACTCTTGGCTCTTGGTTGTGTGAATAGGTTTTTACAGCAATTTTCCAGATGTGAATATGAACTCTGACCACTGTTAGGAAACACTCTGTGTCTTTTCTCATTAGCAGAGCATCAAAAAAATTACAGCTGCAGTGTACCTATGAACTTGTAGGTGTTGGTGCCCTCTGTACAGGCACTGGATATCCAGTAGTCTAGACGTTAAGGATGATGTGTGTCTCACCTAATCTTAGCTGCCAGTCAAAGCTGGCTGGGTAAACTCTGTCAGTGAAAAGAGTGGCACTTTCATATTTTCACATGGTGATTCCATCCCAGCCGATGTTCAGATGGGGAATATCAACTTTGGATGTGTCTGTCTCTCTATCCGGATGGTAGAGGGAGCCCTTACACTTTTTCTATAAACAACAAAGCTCCTTCCCAGGAAACCAGCCCTCCAATAAGAAAAAACTTCTTGCAAAAGAAGTCTTGACCACAAAAAGAAAGGAGAAAATTAGGCACAGTGGAGACTTTTAGGGTCTTAATAATGCTATTGGATTTCCATTGATGGGTTCTCAAACGCTTCAGAGCAGGCTAGTGGCAAACTTAAACCTAGTAAAGATCAAACTGATCTGTCAATGATCTGTCATTTCTTCATAGATAATTCTGGGAAAGTGACAAATATGATCTCAAAGGCAATGCTTCACTGTTGGAGAATAAAGGCAGTAATGAAGGTATAAATGAGACTGGGAAGGACAAGAATAATATTTTCTGTACCAAAATTCCAGTTAGGTTACAGTTATGGTCTTTTATGGTTTACTTCGTTTACTGACAAAGCATAAATTACAATAAATGAGGCTGGCTGTATCACCATTAATATAGTTTCTTTTCAGGTGATTTTTCTATAATAACTATATATATATATATATAAATATATAATATTTATTATATATATATATATTTGATATAAAACTAAACTTTAAGACTGCACATAGCAAAAAGTAAAAATTATTCTGCTTTCCAGAAATTATGTTTTGCACCCATAAAAATTCTCAGATTAGGGTTTTTTTTTAGCTAATTGATGAATCATTTAGACTACCCTTGCACAATATTACTCATCCAGTTCTTTCTTCTGCCTTCATAGACAGAAAGCAGAACACACTCAGAACACACCTACTAATAGTATATGTGAATTGGAAATGTGGCTTCTAAATAGTCTAAATCCAAGGGGGTTTTGTTTCTTTCAATATCTCAGTGTTTCTAATTTTGGAGTATTTTCAGGTTATATCAAACACTGGGGCTGCTTTTTACTTGACCTGATAGATGAATTTTCTGTTGAAGAGGTAGATTTTGTCAAAATCAATAAATATATCTTGCAGGTGATGAGAGGAGTGAATGGCTGCTTTTACCAGATAGCCAAATGTAAAAGGACTATCAAGACTTCCAAAATCTTGGATTTTTCAGTGTTAGACGCTTTGCTAGCTCTCCTTAATGTTTTAACTGGTGCTATTTTTTATTATATTATAACAAGTTTCTAAACTATTGCTGCCTATTTTTAACATATTTTCCCATCACAGTATATACAGCACAACTATATGCTTTGGTAATTGTATTTTACTTAACATACATAGTACTATGTGTTGAGTTGGGTTTTATTGAAGTTGTATGGACAAAGTTCAGTCAAAAATTTGCCAAAACAAAGCAGTTAAATCACTACAAAATACTGTTTTGTTCTTTTGTAAAATATATATATATATATACATATATATAAAAATCTGATCTGATAAAAGTTGGAGTAAACTAAAAAAGTCCTTAAAGTTTTGTTTTTTATAGGACTGGAATTACACATTCTAGCAAGATCTTACTCAAAAGTACAATACTTTAGAATTGCTTAGTTCTTCCTCTGTGACTTCCTGCCATCACATCTACTCAAATCTTTGTGAAGATAGGAGTCTTCATGGTTTAAAGGTGGGGTTTTTTGAGAGTGAATAATACACAATGTAGGTAGGTAGGAAAAGGGACAGCCATTGTGTGAAAGTTTGATAGTACAGCAACTGGACTTGCTTTTGTGTTGCATGTTTTGCAAAGGAGATTCAGTATATTGACGTACTTTTCAAAATATAGGAAGAAGTAGTTGTAGTGGTTTTGGCTTTGGGCAGTAAAGTTTCTCCTTGCTGGAAGACACAAGACCTAGCAAGTGGCACACAAGGCTGGGCTCACAGTCAGCCAGAGCCCTGTTGCTACTCCCTGCTCTGTAAATTTCACCTGAGAAAGGATATCTGATTTTTTAGGACAGGTACACAAAAGAATCTGAAACTTAACAAACAAAGGTCATTTGGGAAATATTAAACTGTGTTTCCTTTCAGTTTGATTTCTAATCTGTATTACTGCTAGGTACTAGACAGACCTTTCCTGGAGTACCCTTCCTTCATGGGGATAGTCTTCTCTATACCAATGTGACTATTGAAATTAGTAAGGAGATATTCAGCATCATCAACAGGAGCGTCAGTCTGGCTATAGAGAAAAAGACATTGAAGGTGTTGTTTCTGGAAATGCTCTGTCACCAGCAGAATGGACTCCAGTGGGTATCTCAGATGGTTCCACAAGGACATTTGAGAAGACTATTCGCTGATACTGTTGAAGAATGACTCTTTGCGTTGATAGCATGTAATCTTTGGCACCAAAGGGGTCTGAAATATATGGTCTATATCTTAAATTACTTTATCTAAATAGCTACCCTACTTGTTCATCTCCACCAACAAATTTTCATTGTCCGTTGAAAATTACGAGAAAGTAACACTAATTAAAATATAAGAGAAGCATTGTATAAGAGAAGCATTGGGGGGGGGGGAAAGACTGTAAAAGCTAATCTTATATTTTGTTATATTGTTATGTTATATACTTTCTACTATTACCGAACTCAGCAGAAGACAACTATATATGATTGTTGATGTATAAGTAAGAAACTTTATTTTCATCCAATCAGAAAGTGAAAAAAAAAAAAAGGTCAATTTTACTTCAATTCATATGTTACTCTTCCTACAAGATTTTTTTTATTTTATTTTTTTACAATCAGCAACCTTTCATGACCAGCAATAACCTCTTTCTCAACTGCCAAAGTTATGTAGGAATTCTATTAAGATTGAGGACTCACTGAAACAGCCTGGTTTTGTCTCGTCTCCATTCGAGGTCAGGACTGTTTGAGGTGCC
This sequence comes from Microhierax caerulescens, assembly GCA_035590215.1. Taxonomy (NCBI): domain Eukaryota; kingdom Metazoa; phylum Chordata; class Aves; order Falconiformes; family Falconidae; genus Microhierax; species Microhierax caerulescens. Next base: position 60,619,088 of record JAVJGJ010000059.1, on the reverse strand, counting down.
CTAGATCATGTTCTTCTGGGAATCTGACACAGATATAGATGTCAGTTCAAGTGGATGGACCTGTTGTGGGTAGTTCTAGATTGTCTGGGCTCTACTCATAAATCAGGTTAGGACACTGATTTGTTCAATTTATCTTGTGCTGGTAAAAAAATTCCATTGCTACCAGCTGGCTCCCCTTTTGATAGTTTGAATATTTCTATCTTTCAGTTTCACATACTGATCTAATCTTATCTATGTGAGGGTTGAGGCTGAGCTATCACAAATTGATACATTTCTTTTTATATTCCTATTTGTCATGGTCTTTTAGCTATTTTTAATTCATACAACATTATCACTATCCAAGTCCATATGAAGCAAATTTTCTAGATACTGAAATAGATCAAATGCTCACTAGCTTCAAAATGTATTGTTTCTTGTATAATTTCTCCAATAACTGCTTTTGCACATCCTAAGGCAATCACGTTCATTTGCAAAATATTCTTTGAGCCTGTGCCTCTTATTTTTTTAGCCTATCTAAATTTAATGATTTTTTTCAACGAAGTGCCACTACATGATTTCAGGATGGATAAAATTTCTACTTATGTACTTTTGGAGGTAAGAAATGCAAATGAGTGCCCAAGTGCAGTAGCTGAACGGCTGTATGTATGTGTAGCGCTTGTTGGCTGCTCACTGAACCCCTTTCAGTTTGTCAGTGCTGCACATCACTTTAATAAGTTCAAATATACCTTATTGCCATTTAGGTATTCCTGAGTCAGTGATTATATTTTGAAACACAGTTTCAGTGTTCTACATGTGTTCCTGTGTTCTATTTCTTCCAAGGTCTCTCTGAATACAGGATTTGATGCTAGGAGAGTGTAAACAAAAAAACCCAAAACTGAAATTGTTTAGGATTTACAATTTTTCATGCTTTTAACATTATGTCACTATTATTTTTTTTTCTACTGTCTGCAAGTGGATCATGAGGATGTTGTGAATTCTTCATACTGAATTGCAATATTTGCATGTATATGCGACTTCTCTGACAGATGCTTAGAAGTACTTAATGCAGGTAAAGTTGTTCTTTGTCCAGGGTCTTTTTGTTTTGTACTTCACAAGGTGGTTCTATTTCTGAAGCAACAATGATCTTCCAGCATTGTTGTTTCTGTTTGGTAAGTACAAGGACGGATAGAAACCTTCTATGCTAAACGTCTAATGTGTCAAAAGGCTATGCCTTATAATGCCTTTCATAGGGAATTATATTCACAAGCTGCATCTTAAACCTGGTTGATGTAATTCCTTCTGCATGTCACAGGTGTACCTTTCTAAAGGAGTATAAATAGTTAGTTCCAATAACTACTGCTGTACCAATACTTCTGTTTCTGTCACCACTCATGGTAGCCCTAGGTGGCAGTGGCAAAAATTGCTAAAATAGCTTCAGGGTATGAGACAAACTTTAGTATATGGGAACACTTTCAGGGAGAATGTATATATATTATTCAACACTGTGCAGCAATGATACTATTGCCCCATCTTTGCAGAAATATGTAAAGAATAGTTTAAGCTTAAAAATTCTGCTTACTCTAAAATGATTATACTGTAGCTGTTTGGATACTTAGACGTTAACCCACTCACCTGAAAGAGGAGTGGTCTGGTTTGTTGACTAAAAAAGAAAATAAAGCCATAAAAATTTAGATTGTTTACTCAAGTTGCTTTTCAGTAATAATGAAGAAGGATATTAAAATGTAATAAAAATGCAGGCGTAGTAAGATGATAGTAAGCATTACTATAAGGATGACAAAATAGATATGTGTAGCTAAGAAAAGATGTGTCAATGTTAATTGATAAGGCTGAGAGATGATCATGAAATTATATGACAAGTAGATAAAATACAGGGGGGAAGGATGTTCCTGTGAAACTGTGTCCCAGGTACTGTCTGTTGTTGCAAGTGGGACTAATTTGAACAGACCAGGCTCTTGGTACCAGAGAAAAGCACTTCATTTGTGGAAACAAGAAGTTACCATGCACAGCCTGAGCTATAGTGATGTCCGGACTTCACTGTGCATGCAGCCCAGTTTCTGGTGATCCCGCTGAGCTGTGTGGTGAAGCAGAGTTTCTCCATACACATCCTTCACTCTGGGAGCCATTATATAAGTAAATGCTGACTCAACACTTAAGCTGGGATGTGATCCTCTTGCTTGCTCCTTTGGCTCCATAAATGGCCGTCTGCTTCTTATTAGTTCTCTACACATAACCAGAATTTTTTGGGTGGTCACATTTTTAATAACTGTAGGTGGGAAAACACATTTTAATTGTTGCACATGAAAACACACTTGCTATGAGCAATTTTACTTTAAATAAATGGCATTAAGACGCTTGTCTTAGAGGAGAAAATCACTTGGAGACTAAAGTGTCAGAGGCATGCTCTAGTGCAACAGTAAGGACTCATGTCATCCTGCTTCTGCCAGGCTGACTAATAGCAGATGAGAAAACAATGACTTCTACCAATAAAGTCAACTTTCTCTTGATCTCTATAAGGTCACAGTTTGCTATAATTTAATAATAGTAGTACAGGTTAATTGAATTTGACTTAATCAAAATGGAAGGGTAATAAGCATATGATGGATGAGAAGATTCTAAAAAGGCTGTTCCAGATTTCACTACCCTGACAGGCTGGAAACTAGGATCTTCCTGATCTCTTAATAATGCTTTACATCTTATTACATGTATTTTTTTATAATCTAAATTAAAGCAAATCTGTTGCTTACCCCAGTTTTATAGATAACAAATTCCTCCTAGTCTTCATTTTACTTGACTGAAAATGAGCCAGTTTTATCTAACTTCACTTCGTATGATGGGTTAGTCATTGCTCAGAGCATACTAGTACTTATTCTCTACATCTGTTCTAGTCCAAGTTCCTTGTATCTACATGTGTGGAAGCTGTATTTTAAATTAGGCATCATACTGTGATACACACACGACATTAATATTTACCTAGTTCAACTAGAAACAGCTTGACCAAAACATCTTTTAATCATATTTTTTGTAACCACTTCTCTTTTGCTGGTTACTGGTCTTGCTGTGATCAGCCAAGTTACGAAAGTTTCCTTCTCCTTCAGTTCCAGCTGATGTGCTTTACAACTTCTCAGAAATTCCTGTTGTTTCTTCAATTGTATGCTATTTTACCATTACTTTTCTGTTTCTTCATGTTTCAAGGTCATCTGCTTCTTCCCAGGTGTTATTCCAGTTATCTCTTGAATGGATTATCTTCCTGGCTTTGTGATGTTGGGCAGTTTGTTAACTTAGTCACAATTTTTGTGTTAAAGAAATTGGTGAAAGCAATGAAAGAATATAAATACTAAGATACTGAGCAAAATTAGTCAATGAGAGAATTTCCTGAAATGTTGCAACGGAGGGAAGTCAAGGACCATTCAATATGAGTGATCAGCAAGCTTCGTTTATTCATTACCCTACAACTCTTTATATAGTCTCCTTCTGCTT
>JAVJGJ010000059.1:60580183-60615511 GCA_035590215.1 Microhierax caerulescens | reverse complement strand
GAAGAAAAAGAAAGCGGGGTGGGGTGGGGGTGGGGGTGGGGATGGGATGGGACGGGACAACACGGACCACATTAGTTCAAAGGTAGGGCATTCCAGTTAGCTTGAGAACAGGAGCTAAGAGCACCTCAACAAAAACAGACCCAACCCTTACTCAAGTAGGTAAAGTTTAACAAATGAATTTTACCTAAGTGCTGCCTTTTTGCTGTGTGTTGGTTTAGTAGCAGCATGATATATGCAGATGACTTGATACAAAAACCAGAGAAATAAAGACAGACCTTCAGCATGCTATGGATGGAACACAACACCACCTGCAAGGCTCATGGAAGCTGCCCACCTAATACTGCTTCTGCACAGACCCAACACTGGTGGCTCAACACGGATGGCTCGGGCACACAAAGGCCTCACTTCGCCGTCAGATCTCACTGACTTTGGCTAAGCAGTTTGAGGACCTTGATTCCTATTGAGCCCATTAATTCTTAGCTGTGTTAAGCCTGGAGCAAATTTCAAGAGCAGATAATCATCAGGGGGAAAAAAGTGCTTTAGAATGAAAGGAAAAAAAAAACCAAACAGGAAAATGGATTATCTTCAAAATATCTTTATTTGGCACTGGTTTTTTTTCTTATTGAGGCTCCTGTTATAATGACATTTAATAGAATATAACCTTATTCTTCCATCCCACTGCATGACAGAAATCTTAATTCTTAACAAAGCTGTTGTAGGGGAACAGCTGGCACTCAGTTCCACTAGCTGGCTGTAGGAACTCACAATAGCCTACACTTCTACTGCAACCAACATCAACGGTAGAAAGGATGTGTTTTATTTAACTCAATTACACACATTTTTCACTTCAGTCAACTCTACCTTTCTGCTGTCTTTCCTTAAATCAAGGATGGACATTTCCAACAACGAGATGACCACATCATTGCTCCTCAATGTCTTCCCTTCCATAGTCTTTCATTTTAATCTTCTTATTCCTGCAAAGCCTACTATGATTTTATCTTGTCTTGCCATTGCTCTTACACAAAACTTTCTTGTAACCTCTCTGTTAGCTCAAACAAATTAAATCATCCTTGTTAAAAAAGTCACTAACATCCATCACACTCATGCAGATCTCCAGTGAACAGAGCAGAACCAACTGCTCTCCAACTTGCCCATCCATTTTCAGAGCTGGGTCAGCAGATTAAGAGATCAAGAGCCAAATTCAAAATAAACAACAGGAAGTAAATCCTTCATGCTGTGGGCAACACAGAGAGATAGGCACGTACAGAAAGCACTGCCAAAGGATCGCCATATTAATGGCAGACCAGGGAAATCCAGAGAAGAAAAATCCACAGAGAATGACTAAATAACAGTAGAAAGTGCATCTAGTTCAGGAAATCTCTTGAGCTGAAATAGCTGGAGACTAAGAGAGTTTACTCAGGGGACACAGCACACATCCTTGCCTTGTTTTAGTTATCTGTAGAGATCTCTCTATGACAAGCACTGGAGACGTGTTAAGATGGGCTTTTGATCTGACCCAGGATAGCTATATCCTAGTATTCAAAAGTCTGGCTGTTCTCCAGGAAGGCTATGGCTAGAAATCAGGGCAGGTGCTCATAAGGACAAAAGATGCTGAGGAAAAGAAAAAGAAAAAAAAAGATTAAGGAGGAAGGAAGAACAGCTCCTCTTACTCCATGATTAATCAGAAAAAGTTAAAAAAAAACACCCAAATTTCAACAAACACCCCCCCCGCAACTAAATAACCTCTGCATGTTTGGCTTAATCATGAATGTTTGATATTTGAACCAGAGATAATCCAGAACCCAAAGTACGAAGCTTCCTTTATGCAACCACAAACACAAGCCAGGATCCATGGATCAGGATGAGGTTCACACTGCCTGAATGGCAAGGACAGCATCACAACACCAGTGCTCCATCCCACAGACCCTGAGCGTTGCCCAGGGATGAGCATGTGCTTCCCAATATGCCCTTTTGCTTAACTGGGACTATGTCCTCCAAGGCCACAGGTTCAAAACCAACCAAGCAAATGATGGCTGCCTTCTCCCCAGACTGAAGGATTTCCCTCACCACCAGCCCACATAATACCCTGTGTCACTCTGTGCTGGCAAAAACCGCATTTTCTTTGCTTTTTTTCCTTAATCTTAACATAATTTACAAATGAACATGACCAACTTTTCAGGGCAGGATAGAGCTATGTAAAGTGCAGGTGCTCCTTCAGTACCACTCGGTCTTCATCAGCAGTAACATTTTAGTCACTGCGTAGTTCTGCTGACAGCACCCGGTACCGATTCACAGTTCCAGACCTGCTGCCTCATTAAAGAGGATAAATGTACCTTTATCTTTACAAGCGAGTACTTCTGCAGGATTAGAGCTGCAGAGGTATAAAGAAGAAAGATTGTTGCTGGCCATCTTCCACAGCATATTAAAGGAACCTACATACAATCCCAGAGCCAGACAGTAATAGGAATTAAGATTAAAGGTACGTGGCATTGCCAAGGAAATCATGCAAGCTCTCCAAGGTTGCAGATGCAACAGGAGCAGCGAGAAAACACAAAGGAGACAAAGCGATTGGTAAGAGGAAGAGACAACAAAATTAAACATCTACAATGTGAACTTTTCCCCAGCTTGGGTTCTGACTTTAGCAATTACAGCATAATATAAAACTAACACAATAAAATATTCCATTTAAAACCTTCTCTTTTTGCATTTCAGAAGTCTGTTTCTCACTGTCTGCGGACTACCAAGCCCCCACACCAAGATCAGAGAATCAGCCAACTACACTGTATGGGAGCAAAAACCCTGTTCGTGTTCTCCACTGCAAGGAATATCCTATGGAAAAGAAATAGAAATGCAACCTTTTCTGCAAACCTGGGCCTTGGCAAGACAGTACAGTTCCTTGTTTCAGCTTTTAAGAAGGGTTTTAGTCTTGGGCATGGAGTGACAGAGGAATACAGCTCAAATAATTCCATAGCTCAGACTGAAATGATATCATCAACTTGGCATTTATGCAAAGTGTCCCCTCAATCTCAAAAGACTTGCAGAGCAATATTGCCTCCCTTCTATGGGCAGGGATGAATAAAGCAGAATATGATATGATCTGGGCAAGATCTCACACAGCATCAGATGCAGATGCAGAAATCAGTGCAAGGCCAGCTGGCAGGGGGACCTGCCTAGACGTTATCCCAACAACCCTTGTGCAATCTGAAAAGAGGATGAAAACCAGTTCCACTAAAAACACATTTTTCAAAAGCCTTGATGACTTTCACTGCTTCTAGAATAAGCTAACATTTCATTGAAACAAAACCATATGGTAAATGTTGGGTTTTTTTCAGATTACTCATAAAAAGGTTTGTGTGGAATGAAACTACACTGATTCCTTTTAAAATGTCACTAAAGATTTTTCATTTTCTGTTACTGTATGAACTGGGCTGATTTTATATTGGACATTGATGAAATTACACGTTTTTCCCCTAGACACATTTTAAAAGCATTCAGTATTCCATTTTGGGAGTTACTGTATTTAGTAAACTGAAAAATAGTAATCAGATGTCTCCAAAAATGTTAGCTTTTCAGGCAATAAAAGCGATACCTTTTTTTTTTCACGGAATTGCTTTTAAGTGCAATATTGGATAATTTGTTTTACTAAACAATAAAAAGTATCTTTCGGAACAGAGAATAAAATCTACAGATCCACCGTGACTCCAATACACTGGCCATTCCATTTAGTCTTTGAAACCAACAGGCAGTTTTGGGAGACTGAAATTTTCTTTGTTTTCCTCAAACAAAGCAAGCACAGACATAAACCTGCCACTGAAACTGGTAGTTTTGACTTCAGTGACTGTAGAATTAGGTCAATATCCTACACTTTTTAGAAACCCACCCTGTGTTCAGTACAGCTTGCTCTTGAGGAGCAGGGCAGAGCATGAGTTACTTCACTGCAGAGATGTTTACAAACCCAAAAACATTTAGCACTTTTTTTTTACCAGCTTTTCTTGCAAAGTGTTGTTCTTAGGATTAAGAAAATAAGTTTTGTTATGAGCAAGGGGGACCAAAGGGTTTGTTTTGAATGAAAATGAAGTGGTACAGAGAGGCAAATGCAGCAGTGTCTAGCTGAGAGCTGCTGGATCACCAAGCACAGGGGACCCTTGTCCTGTTGCACAACCACAGCAGCAGCATTTCTCCCTCCTGCACCTATTTACCTTGTCTCTTTGCAGACATCTGAAAGCATGAACTGCCTGTTACCATGAGCTTATACAATGCTCAGAAAAAAAAACCAAACACCCACATTTATGCCACTTTGTTCCACCAAATTACCATAGTTTTGCAGATTTCCTCAGTACTTCTCAGAATCTCTGTGGCTACAGCAGCAGACTTGCTCTGTCCAGTACAGCTGGAGCCAACAAGCTCTTCAGCAGCCAAGGAGCTGCCTTACTGCAGAGATTTGTCACTGCCCGTTAAATCCTAACCTTGCTTCAAAGGCAAGTAAATTGTCCTATCCATGCTCTTCTCTGGTTTCAAATGCTGTTGCTGATTAGTTGAATGGTTGAAGCTCAGCTCTCAGCAAAGGCTCAGAAGACCACCTCACTGCCCGTCACCACCAGTTTAAAGGGTCAGTGTGCCCAGTGCTCAGTGCCAACCACATGCCCTTCCCTCTTAGCTGTCTGTGCCACTTTGAAACTTTGGTGCCAGACTTGCTGATGAAGAACAGAAACAAAACCTGCTCTGGGACAGAATCCATATGGGGAAAAGCCCAACCAACCACGTAAAGAAAAGATGATCTGAAGTCCACTTGCTCTTCCCTCCACCATGCTACTAATGGGGATAAAATGACTTACACACACAGGGTACACATACATAATGGCTTAGGACAACTGTCAGAACAAAGAAATTAGTGCTGAGAACATGATTCCCCCACTCACAGCTTGTCCACATTTACAGCCCCTCACTTGCCTTCTGGTTGCAAGGCAGCTTGGACACCAGCCTAGTTTCTCCCCCAACTCTATAAAAATAAAATTATAAAATTTAACTGCATTAAAATAAAGGTGTTCTTTTTAATGTTTGTTAACTCCAAGGAAAGCAAAATCTTAATTAACAAAGGGTGTCAGTCCCTGAGAAGTATTTCCTCTGTGGATTCTGTGGTTACAGAAACCTTTACGGAGTCTTTCAAAAGGTCTGCCTGAGCTTTCCTCCCCCCCTGCTCAGCCTTCATTCTATGAAGCCTTTTGTTGATGTAACCTCTAGTCAGACAGACAATCAGCGATAAAGTAGCGTAGAAGGTTTAGACCAGTAGGTATGAACATCTAAACAGGGTGTAAACTTCCATGTCATGACACTTGCATCCAGCTCTAAAGCTCAGAGGGAGGAGTCCCAACATTACCAGTACAGAATTTCCTCAAGTTCACCTGGGTCTCATCCTCAGTCTTATTTAGGAATTGGAAAAATACAAGATAGTTGCAAATCCTCTGACATGTTATCAGAGTAAGAACCATGAATGTTATCATTCACATTGGAAAATCAAATAGAAACATTCCTCTCCTTTCTCGCTCCTTCACTTCCCTCAATGAACTGCTCCAGCCATGACATAAGAGGTCTCTGCCCAGCACATGCTGTCACGGTAAAGAAAAAACCAGGCATGGGACTGCCATGACATTATTGTCCTGTTCACTTGATCATGCAGCAGGGAAGGGCCCAGTGGCCAATTGTAACATCCCAAGACACAATATGCCAAAGCAGCTCACTTATTGTGTCTAAAAAACCATCGCAAATCTTCACTGGTACAAGCATGGTTGTTTCACTCAAGACGGCTTTTATGTCAGGAAAGCAGAGGTGGAAGGGAGTTAAAACCCAAAATCCTCTTGGGGGTCACTCAACTCGCAGGCAGCACAGGTGACATCACTGCTGGTGGAACCAGGAGAAAAGTGGAAGCTTTGGGGACCAGTGATGTTCATGACACGCTGAAGGAAGCAGGGAGGACAGCTCAAAGTCAGTATCTAATGGCCCATAGTGGTGTTCTGTAAAAATAACTGAACTGTAGTCTCCAGGGAAGTCTTCTTTTGAGGCTGAGCATATCCCTGAACCGATTAAGTGTGTATATCAGCTTTGTCAAGGGAGAAGGGCAGCAAGCAGGGACAGAAATGACACACAGAGATGAAAACACGAATGGCCTGTGTTGGTTTTGGCTGAAATAAAGTTAATTTTTTCCACAGTAGTATAGGTCCTGTAGTATGGGGCTATGTCTTGGATTTGTGCTGGAAGCAGCATTGGTAACCCGGGGATGTTTTCCTCACTGCTGAGCAGCGCTCACACAGAGCCAAGGGCTCTTCTGCTCCTCACCCCACCCCACTGGCAGGGACACAGGGGGCACAAGGAGCTGGGAGGGGTCACAGCCAGGACAGCTGGCCCCACTGACCACGGGGATATTCCATAGTGTGTGATGTCTGCTCAGCATATAAGGCCAGGGGAAGGAGGAGGAAGCGTGGTACATTCGGAGTGATGGCGTTTGTCTTCCCAAGTCACTGTTATACATGATGGAGCCCGGCTGTCCTGGGGCCGGCTGAACACCTGCCTGACCATGGGAAGCAGTGAACAAATGCCTTGCTTTGCTTCACTTGTGTGCATGGCTTTTGCTTCACCTATTACACTATCTTTATCTCAACCCATGAGTTTTCTCACTTTTACCCTTCTGATTCTCTCCCCGATCCCACTGAGGGGGAGTGAGCAAGCCGCTGTGTGGGGCTGAGCTGCCAGCTGAGGCCCCAGCAGGATAAGGCATGGCTATGGCGAAACAGGGAACACACAAACATGCAGCCCTTCATGAATAATCTGCAAGGACACCAATGCTGGTGGTAGTGCGAAGCAAGAAAAGAGACACATAAAACCAACACATGGACACCTGGGAACAAGAAAAAAAAAATAATTTAGTTCATGTGTATATAAAACTGTCAAAGCAGCACTCAGACTTTCCGTGCATGTGCTCCTGACTGGGTGGCAGGAGCACAGTTATGTAAGATACGTGCGATTTTCAGATTCCAAACAATAATTTTATACCAAAGTGATTTATAGGCCAGCTACTGTCAGAAATGAAAACGTTGCTCATGAAAATATTGTCCTGTGCATCAGCAACAAAAGGAATAAAACAATCTTGCAATAATTTCCCTAGGGCTGGAAAAAAACCCAGTTAACTGTTCTCTATACTGTGGTAAACTCATTTTCAACACTCCATATTGATAGAGTGAAGCATAACATGCCTCCAATTAAACTCAATACAAACTTGAGGGACGTTGATCTTGTCCTTCAGCCAACAGTGACAAATAGGGTATTTAAAGGTCTGCATCTATATCTCAGCTGAGTTAAAAAGACTATCACTACTCCACTTACTTCAACCAGTTTTTATCAGAAGATGGGAGCGGTTGTGGAAGGCCGTCTTTGCCTGTTGAAAAGGAGTATAATTTTAGCACCTCCTAAAATTTAGGAAAGCTTCTCCACCAGCACATCTAAAACATCTGAAGCTCAGCTGCTCAGTACACGAGCCTGCCAACTGTCTGTAAAGAGCAGCACATCTTTATGCTACTGTGTAAACAAAGAGATCAATTTTTCTGAACATCAGTGCAAGTCACTAGATCATATTTCAGCAGAGCTCAAAGCAGCAGCAAAATGAAAACTGCCTTTGTTGTGAAAAAGCACTCCAATGGGAAGATTTTGTATTGGTTTGAGGCACGTTAGAGGTGTGCACAGACACCTGTTTCCTTCTCAGCGATCCGATACTTTCAAATTCCATCAGGGTATGTCCACTCTCCCTTATACAAGCATAAAAGGATTTAGATTTGGAGGTGCAATTTGTTGCAAGATCAGACTGTAGGTAGAGACACCTTTCTCCAACGAAGAAATTTTCATAAACCCACTCTTGGGGCTTTGTTTTGCCAATCATAGCCTGACACTTTGCAGGTTTGAAAAAGTATGGGTTTGTGTACCAGTTGCCTAAGAAACTTCAAACCACATACAATTCTTTGATAACTGAAATGAGCAGAGAGGTATTTCATCCCCATGGATTTAATTTGCTGAATTTATAAGTAAGAAGCTCCATGTTTTGACCTTGCTTCCCAGCCCCTTCAGGTTGCTGGCTGGGAGCAGCCCTGGCCCGATGTCAGGGGGGTTTCCCCCTGCCCGCTTCCCCCAGGCCAGGCTGCTGCAGGCATTCCTGCAGGGGACACAATCTGGCAACGCAGAGCTTTGGATACCAGCACAGAGGAGAATTAATCAGAACTGGAGGCTACAGAATAAACTTTTGCCCATATGTGGGCATTTAGCCCAGGGAACCTGTATTGAATTTTTATCTTTCTAGGAAGAACACGAGACTGACACAAGGGAGTTATGCCGTGGTGGTAACAATGGGAAACCAGCTTGAAGCTGATGGCCGCAGTGCAGCAGGGCCAGGACGTGGCCATGCTGCGAGGGCTCTGCGTGCTCTGCTCTCAGCGGCAGGGCTGAGGGACAGTGCTTAGCTTTTCCTACAAAGATTTCATAAGCCCCAAGATGTCCTATAGCTTCCCTCCCTGGTTTTCTCTCCTGACCAGTCTGAAAGGTAGATATTTAATATCCAGCCTCATTACTCGTGCTAATGAAATGTCAGCAGCAGATGCACAGGTGTTAAACTGCTGCTGGAATGCCTGCAGATGCCAGTGATCCCTCAGGCAGGGAAATCGGCACAGTCAACAGCCTTAAAAAGGTCACAAAGGCAGTGCAAGGGCATCAGAGACCTCTGACCTTCAGCCGCAGCACTTGAGGAGATTTGGCTCGCCCTCCCTTTGCTTTCCCAAGCCCCAAACGCATTCCCTGCTCTCCCCTGGCCCTCTTTTGGCAATACAGGCTCTCAAGGGCTCTTCTACCTTATTCAAAACAAGTGCAAATGTGTGACCTGAGGGGGACCTGACTGGGACTCAACAAAAGCCCGTTACAAACAGCCAGACAGCCCCTGAATGGTGCACAGCTCTGCCTGCTCCCTCCCTCGGGCTGCTCACCCCGGCATTCCCGGGAGAGGCTGACATGCTGATGTGCATTACAAGCCCCGAGCTCACTGAAAGCATCCTTCATCCTTCCATCCTTCTTCCCAGTGTGCAGCGGTGGGCATGATTTATTGCTGTTCTCAGCCCCGGGTTGGGAGCCACAGCGTTGGCTGTCGGCAACAAAACGGTACAGAAACCAGTTGACAGGAATCCAAGGGGAAGGGACGAATGAAAATCAGGAATAGAAAGAGGGTAAAGAAAGAGGAGACCAATGGACTAATTTAATCACATTCCTTCCACCCTCAACTTAAAAAATTAAAGATCTTAAGAGTGCCAAATCTTCTACCTGGCTTGCCTTTCTTGAAAGAGGGAACGGGGGTGGTGAAACTACTGAATTTCTGCACATTTCCTCACGCACACCCCCCCTGGCTATAAGCCACAAAACAAAACTGCTTGTAGATATTTGGACAGCTAGATGCTGCCGTTGCAACTGTGCTACCATTGCTAGAAAGCAAGAAGAAAAGGAAGAAAAAATACAAAGCAACATTTTCAATAAGGCAGACAGAGCCACTGGTTTGTTGTTTTTTTTTTTTCTTCAGTTCTGGCATCAGTTGCAAGCATACAAGTATTTGGCAAGTCCCATCCTGCTCCTTGGTTGCTGCAAAATCACACCACCTTTTGGCACAACTGGCAGCATCTGATCAGAGCTTGGTCCAATGAATATGGCAGGTCACAGAAAGTGCTTGTTAACCTGTGCTTACCTAGCTTGGCTCAAACCCCTTCCCTGGATAACCACGTTACAATGTAAGCACTACCTGACAGTTTTGTTGTTTACTTCAACACCACCTGCACTGTCTTGAACTCTCAGAGGAAATACTATAGTTAAAGCTATGAATTCCAGGTTCTCCTCACTTATGTCTGCCTGAAAAATCCCCTAGTCATCGTAAAAGTTTCCGTGTTTAGTCTCACCTAAAAAGTGAGATGAGGAATTGCAGAGGTTTATGACATCAACTGACCTTATTCCAAAGCAGAGGGATACCAAGATCTATAAAGCCACAAGACTCAGAACTAGGTACAAAAAAAATTTAAAAAAAATAAATAAAAAAAATCAAGTGCTCCTTTTGGAATAAACACACAATAAAACCTGAAGAAGAAAAGCACTAGTAAAAAGATCAGGAAATAAAGCATTTAAAACCAATTATGTCAATGAAAAGCCTTTCTGGTTCATGTGGGCTTTGGTTTTTTTGTTCAAGTTTTTTCTTGGAAGTGTGTTTACCTCATTCATGCTGCACTGTAAAGTAACCCACTCCTTTACAAACAAAAGCATAACCTCTTTGGCTCTAGCTCATAATGCATTGCCTTTAGACTTTTCTTTGTCACCTTCTTCTGCCAAAGAGCCACACGCCAAATGTTTTAAGACATTGTGAAATCCTTACTGACACTTCCTACTTCTCCATTCCCAAAGCCAGAATACACTGTGCCACTGGTAGAGCTGCACCTTTCCAGGATCTATGTAAAAACATCTTTGCAAAACATCTTGGAAGCAAGGCGTGAACACTGACTGATTGCTCCAGCCATGCAACATTCAAGCACATCTCAGAGCTCCTCAGTGCTCTGGAGAATAACCATGTGCTCCTGCTCACCTCTCCCCAAAGCAAAACCATGACGATCCTCTGGTATGGGGAGTGGGTCCCTGTCCTGGAACGGCCAGAGATCAGAATCTCAAAAATGCAGCTTTGTTTTGTACTTACTGTTGTGCAGACTTAAGGAATTTGAAGTAACTCTCCCGCAAGCAGCACAACTGAGCTGCCCAGGTACGAGCAGGCAGGGCTGGTGCTCCGCTGCTCTGGCTGCCCAGCTCACGCACCGCAGGGCTGCAGGCTGAGAGGGTGCAGGCACCGTTGTGGTGAAAACTGGGATGTATACAAATAAAGAGCTGAAATCTCACATGCATGCTCAAGTGTTTCGACAAATTGAAGCCTATTAGGGCAACTGCTCAAAGAACAACTAAGGATTATACTAAAAACACTCCTGTAGTCCCAGGGCTTTTACTCACGTTCCCCCTGTGACAGCTTAATTAACAGTTTAGTTACCCAGGCCAGGTTGTTATATTCTGTTCACGAGAAACACATCAGGACCAGGCTGTCTACATGGCTGCTGGACACAGGACTTTCCAAGTAAATGAAGCTGCCAGACTGTTTTAAAATTCTCCCCCATTCATCCTCTCCGCAACTCCTTTTTTCCCCTTTAAATTTCACCATCTTAGTCATTCATCAGCAGGCAGAAAGTGGCTCAGTAAATTATTCTCGGCTCAAAACACTAAGCTTTCAGTGTGAGTAAATTCCACACCAGTCCTAACTCCTCTCGAGTTTATCAGAGGTCAGGGCGACACAAGGCAAAGCAAGGAAGAAAAAGGTTTAACCCCACATTCCTGGCTAAAAATACTCTTTCCCTTCTTCCTGCCAGCTCCCAGAACTCACCCTGAAAATTCTCTGTGTTTCAGGAGCAGAGGTAACAGAATAATTAGTAATTGAACAGTGATGAGAACTGCAAGCTGTGCTCTGCAAAAATTCAGTCTGGCCTTTCCTACACTCTTGTCTCCTCTTGGGAACAAGAACACAAGATGACAAAACACAGTGAGTATACGCACTGGGCAGCTAAGTTCACAGACTATACTGAGAGTTAAGACAACTCATATGCAAACAAACCAACAGAAAATATGTTAAGTGCATGTTAGAGGAAGGTTTTACCTCTTTAGTGAGCTGCTTTTTTTTTTTTTTTTACTCTCACTATGAAGCAGCATAATAAATTATCTGTTCACTTTCTTTGCTTTTATTTCAGATTTTTAAATAGTTCAACGTATCGTTCACCAAACTGCCACAAAACGGCAAGTTCATTTCTAGTCCAGAGAGTAGCAGGTGGTTGCATTGAGATGCAACTCAGATGCACGCTTCCGAGACATGCAAAGTTAAAATACTTTTAAGATTTGAGGTTTCAAACTAAGGAAAAAAACAGGAAGCGGTTACCTACAGCTAGCTGAAGCCCAGGGGATGCACAGTGATGAACTGCAAGGTGAAAAGTTTGAGTTTCTAAATGTAAAGATTCTCTTTTCAGAATAAGTTCCTATTTTATGCAGTTCTACAAAAGACATTACAACGAAGACTATGTGCAGTGCTTACACTTGCAAACATTTAGCTTTTAGATGTAATTATCATTTATTTGTTGCCATGACTGTTTGCAGCACTGCTCAAACAGACCGCATGAGCTAGGAGAGAAACACAGATCCAAACTGCATCTGTGACTGCCACTAACTTCCACCACCACACTATTCAAACCATATTATGTCTCTGTAATTTGGAAAGCCTGCAGGGCTTGGGCCACAGCTCACCATTTATATAGTACCCAACAAGATCCCATGGTCACATGTAACTCCCTACCAACCTAAGAAATAAACTCCTCAAAAATTCAGCATATAATACAATAAAGATCTTAAAATACTGCAGCTCCTGAGCCAGCTTGGTGAGCTCAAGGGAGGTAAGTGCTGGAGGGCTCCTGGGCAACGCATGTTTTTCTCCCATCAAGATTCTGCTCCCTGGCCCACAGCCAGACCAGACAGCTCCCAGTCTCTACCAGAGGTCTCCCCTCCCCTTCTTCCTTTCTGTGGGTACTACGAAATCACACTTGTACTTGGTAAAGACAAACCTTGCACTTAGCCTCATAAGAAGTTTTTCAGACATGTGTTCCCTCTTTGTCATGTACCAGAATGCACCACTTTCCAAGGACAGCTTTTCCAAACATTTTAAGTGTCTACAGACAGGTTAAATCCATTTTTTTTTTTCCCCAAAGTGTCCACGTGGTGCCTCAGGTCGATCCCAGCTGGATGTTGACTAGCACTACATCATTTCATTCTGCACACATTTATAACTTTGACAGATAAAACTAATTTTCTCAGAAGTCCACAACGTAACTTAAAAGTGCACAGGTACCTCTCTTTTTTTTTTTTTTTTTTTTTTGTTGAAGTGCAGTGCGGGAATTGTAGGGGAAGTGTATCCCTCGCTGTCACGTTCCTTTCAGCATGTAATTCAGGAATTCGCAGCAGCATTTCCCTGATAACACAATACTGACTGCATTTCAACAAAGACAAAAATTCCCCACGCAGACCTAGCCATTGCTTTTCATTCCAGTATCTCCATCACTGTTCTTCCAGCGAATGGCATCTACTTGAACAGATCCAACCATCAGATCACGTGGTCATTTTTAAAGTTAGCTCACATATATTAAGGAACAGAGATGAAGATCAAGATACTCTGGCTTGGCATGAGAACTTTGACAGGATCTGAAATATGTCTAGGAGCAAAAGCTTATATATCAGGGAAAAGTG
Organism: Microhierax caerulescens; assembly: GCA_035590215.1. NCBI lineage: Eukaryota > Metazoa > Chordata > Aves > Falconiformes > Falconidae > Microhierax > Microhierax caerulescens. The sequence goes on along the minus strand of JAVJGJ010000059.1, from coordinate 60,602,128 downwards.
AGCAGAAATTTACTTTTAACCACATCACTGCATCTTGTTTCATATTTCCTGAATAAAAATTAGACCCTTCTTCAAGGTACCGCTGGTGATTTCTCTGCACTGGCGATTGGCACCACTCTAAGGAAAGAAACAGATATGGCAATGTCCTGAATAAATTTGAAATAAAGGAGATAAATTATTTGCTAAAGATGGCAATTATATCAATTCTAGCCAGCAGGTGCTACTCTGCCAATAGGAAGGGAAGCTAAGAGTTAAAAAACCGACATAAAAACAACTGAACCACTCAAAGACAAAAAAACATTATACGGATGCATAAAATGAACAATTAAAACTGCTACCTGGAGAAGAAAACTGTAAGTATTTCACCCCTATTATTATTGATGCTGCATGCCACAGCCACATTCCGTGCCATATCATTACATCTTCACTGGGTAATTACACAAATAACATTCGATTAACAACAAGATGACTTCAAACCATTGTTAACCCTCCTCCTCCCATTCTCTGGTATTTGACACTAAAAATGTTCCAAGGGCATTAGAAATGTCAGGAACTAAATAACAAAATAGTTTCTTGTTTCACTCCAGTGTAAAAAGCAGCTCAAACATGCTGTAAATAGAGGGGGAAGGCAGGAGAAAGACACAAAGATTTTTCCATTTTTCTATTTTTTTTAAGAATTAACTGAAGAATTGCTTAGCATTTGCCCCATCCCCTTACTTCTGTAACCTCTCCTCTTACTCAACCACTTCCAGTCCAGAAGGCAAGCATAAGGGCCTTTCTATTCATGGAATATTTATGGATCTGGAGACCTGGGGGCCTTGAAAAGAAAGAAGATTCATGCATAATACAAGGACAGGGCCTGCCATACGAAAGGATGAATTTACCACACTGGTAAACTGCACTAAGAGACAGAAACCCCATTAGAAACAAAAAAAGATGGCTCACAAGTTGTGAACACTGGGTAAAAAACAAATGGCAGAACAGGTCAGCATACACTGTAACAGAGTAATGACATTTCCTATTACAATTTATTAGCTGATAAATGATCAAGCTTATTAAATTAACCTTTCCCCACTAGCAGTTGATTAAAAAGTTCCATCCTCTCTTAATTACAAGTAGATTAGGAGAAACTAAAAAATAATCAGAAGTAATTTATACAGTGGAAGAACCCTTAACTCTTCAATATTACATACTAAGCAGAAAAGATCAAATCAGCAGGCACTGTTCGTTTCTGACCTCCGAGTAAAGAATGATACAGGACCTGATCCACTGACTGCCAAAAAGCAGAAGAAATGTCTTCATACCATCCTTTCATCTTCCTGAGCTTTCAGTGGCCATTTGCTCACTCCCGTCTTTACCAAGGCATACAAAGAGCCTCTCGCATAATTCCAGTCTTATAATGACAAGGTAGCCAAGCAAGATAACCTCAACAAATAAGAAAATGATAAATTTCAAACAGAACGAGGTATTTCAGAAGTAGGAGTGTGTATTACAGACCAACTATAAAGGCAGCCTATAAAAAAAAAGTGAGGGTATGACAGCTTCCTTTGGCAGTCACAAACAGAGAAGCAGAGAAGGAAATCCTACTCCTCCTCTACAAAAATGGGAAGCTCCTTCAGCTACCCATCTCCTTTCACCCAATAACTATCTGTAGAGGTCCAAAAGGAAGAGAAAGAGATTCACAACCGCAAACCCCCCCACATGACTACAATATGTGCGTAAGACTCTTCGCTGTGTGAATGCAACCTGATGTCCTTCAATATTGTTTCCAAGCAGCCACTACAGCATCACACAGCTTTCCCAAAGTACAGCCAGTGTTTTCAACTTGTCCACCAGCATCTTCCAGGGAGGGTTTCTACAAAACTTGTGTAGAGAAACAGCTGTGGTATTTCACTTTTTCCAGTCTGTGCAATCGTTGTTTGCTTAAGCAATTGCTAATGGACACTTGGACTAATTTTTAAACTTTATGCAAGCACAGCATATTTAACCTCATTTTTCTGTATCTTTCATAGACCCCTCCGAAGCAGGCCAGGGTATACAATAGGATTTGGCAAAGCAAAGGCTGAAATGGGACTTGAAACAGCAGTCATGGTAAAGTTTTTCAAGGAGATTCACCACTGGAGATGCAATGGGAAACTGCCGAGTCCCCCCTCCCAGTTCCTTCCTGCAGAGGCTTTTGAGTCCCAGGTTCTTTGGAAGCCACAGAGCGAGCAGAACGGGTGTCCCCCCGGCTTGTGCTACAGCCCCGTGCTGGATTCCATGTTGCTTTACTAGAGGCATGGAAGTACGAGCAAAGTTAATAAAAACACCCTGTCACCAGGCCCGGGAAGAGGGAGCAGACAGGGTGGGTTTTTTCAGCTTTGTTCCTGCCTTTTTTCCAACTCTGAAGAAGCACTGAGAACATGAAGGCAGCATCGTCATTTCAACTTTCTCTGAGAAATAAAATTAGAGCATGCCCTTCAATTCTCTTTGAAAAGCATCTGAGTTCAATAAACTCTTTTATCAGGATTAGAGGTGAGGCTGAAAGCAAATGGTCTCTTTTAGCTGATAAAAAAAACCCGCATTCCATTTCTCAACCTCCCCACCCCCTGGGCCGAGAGTTTCATGCATATTTGACATGTTTTCCATCTAGACAGCAATACAGCATTTCTACCCACTTTCTTTTTTCCTTTTAAGTGACTCAAGTGCACAGTGTTTCTTCCCGAGAGCCAATTTATTTTTTAATTGTATCCGAGTACTCTGGGATTTTTATCTTGACTTCACACGGTTTAATTAATTTTTTAAAAAATAGGCAAGGTATATATTATGAAGAAAAGCTGTTTGTGGTAAACGAGAAAGTGCTTATGGGGTTGTTATTTACTATTTATGATTTTCATTACTATTACAGTAGAACCCAGAGGTTTTGAAGCAAGATCGGTCATTCTACCATGCTAGGACATACACAAAGCAGAAACGCTGTTCCTGGCCCAAGGCACCTACAATACTTACTAAAAAACAAAAGAAACAGAGGGTAAGTGAGAACATGCATGCTAGTAAGAAAAACATGGGATGAGGGTGAAGTGGCTTACCCAGTGCCATGAGACAAGTCAGGAGAAGAGCGCTGGAGTAAGATGTTATGTGCCACACTGTAAACTTATGTTGTAATTTTAAAAAAATCTTAACTGAAGTCCTAGTGACAGCCTTGGGGATACAGTACAAAAAGTTCCCCTGAACAAGTTTATATCGCATTAAAGAAAATTTTAATACTTTTAATAAACCACAGATCAATTGTAGTAGATTTCTGTGGCATTTAATCATTTGGGTACTACTAAATTTTGTTTCAAACTTCAGGCCATTTAGGCTCAGAAGAATTCCTTGACCTAAGGGAAATGAAAGCTGATTTACAGATGCTATCCTATTACTCAGAAAGTATGTTTATGGGTTATAAAAAACATCATATTTTTATTTTCAAGTTAGAATGTTTGGGTTGTGCTTGTAGTGATTGCTTTTGGTCAGTAATGAAGTGCAAGGTTAAGTTGCAGTGTACGTGTGGTAATGACAGCAAACACTGATGTGAGTGCAAAGAAAACAACTGCAATAAATGCACAGAAAAGGGTAAAGTAGGCATAAAAATGCTTGTTAGATCATTTCCATTGTGATGTTTGTAGTCAAAATGCCATCTTCTCTTTTGCTAGACCATATTAAGTTAAAATAAAAACATTAAACTCTTTTAGTTTCACATATGAATGTCATCACTATCTTTTATATCTCCCCTAAATACATCTAAACTTTTTTGTAGAAATTGAAAGAAACATAACAAAAGTAACAATGTGTCATTTACTCTTAACCAAGATGGGTTGTCCATGCAGGTGAATGGCTTGTAAGTTCTGCAAATACACGAGGTACCTTGTTTACACCCAAAGCCTTTCGCATCTCAGTGTGTAGGGGAGGCAATTAACAAACAGCTGCTGCACGTCGGTGCTCCTCAGGTTATTCTCTCCCTGGACCAGGGCTATATGGCAATTCTAAAAAGCACAAGTGACTAAGCGCCTGTGAAAGTGTAGATGTCTCCTCCTCTAAAGCTACTCATTCTACCCTCCCTTACTAGAGCAGGGTGTAACAGCACAAAAAAATTAATGTGAAAAAAGCAGAGTGCTACATTTTAACACAAATTCAAAGGCGGCAATTGGAATTAATAAGTTTATCTTGTCCTTCCACCAAATTTTAGCTTAGAAATTCTGACTGAAGATGAAACTCGTATGTCGCAATGGAGGGAAGTCATGGACCATTCAATATGAGTGATCAGCAAGCTTCGTTTATTCATTACCCTACAACTCTTTATATAGTCTCCTTCTGCTTCTTCTTCAGCTGCTCCACCTCTTAACAGAACCAGCCACAGCTGCACCCTGTCTACCTCAACCAACCCACTGCCCCTGCAGCCAGCCCACACCTGTATATTATCAACCCAAATTCATCCCTCTACACTAAAAGCTACTTTTGCAAGGCAATGTCACATGATGGCCCTCCATACTTTCCATTTCTTTGCCTCTGTTACCACTGACTATTCTCTCTGTGGTCCTACCTTCTGCATCACTGTAATTTCTGAAAACAGACAAAGCAATCTGCTCTGTAGCACAGTGGATGCACTTCTTTCTGGTTATCTTTTTTGAGAAATATAATGCCTCTGACAGGACTTTAAGACTTATATTTCAGATTTGTAACTTCAGCTTCCATTTCAGTAAAATAGAATATTTTCTGAGAGAATATAACTTTAGTAATTTTTTAACTTGATGAGCTACATTTACAACAGCAACCAGATCTTTCATTTTTATTTAATGCAGAAAAATTCAATTAGTTAGTAACACTTAATGCCTTACCACTTTCATCCCATGACTAAATTCTGCTCTAAACTTGTCTTCACTCATTCCAAAGTTTTTATGCTGAACAATTTAGTTTCTTTCTGCTTAATGTTTTGTTAAATGATATATCCCAGCAGGCAGGTCCTGAGTTGAAGTGGTTTTATTCTACAGTCTTCTGGGTAAAACAGAACCTGTCAGTCAGAATGAAATCAGTATAATTCTCTGTGTTGCCACACAATTTCTGTGTCTACTTGTTGGGTTTTCTCATTTCTGGTCATTAAAGATCAAACTGAATGTATTAAATGCATAAATTTTTACAAGCCTTGCAAGAGGCCAGTTCTGCCAGCAAGTACACATTTTGAAGGCAATTCTGCTCTTTCCTGAACATAGCTACAGTTCAGCTTGAAGATGAAAGATTGGTGTAACATATCAATTAGATATTTCACTTGTATTTTACATGTTGTGGAGAAGATTTTAGGTTTTCTTAGAGAAGTTTATTTCATGACAGTGACAAGCCACTTACATGTAATTTCAGCTATTTCTATGCCTTGCAAATTAGCACTGTGTTGAATCTGTTCTTTAAGAATAATGTTATATTTCTTAATATCAACAATAATGATTTTTGGTAGGATTAACACTACTCATTATCTGAATAGTTTCTATATTCCTCAGCATTTACTTTTTTTTTTCTTTCTTTTCTTTTTTTTGTTTTTGTTTTTTCTATTTGTTTCAAGGAAACAGCATTTTTAATTTTTTTGTTTGAAGCCATATGGTATCTGGTCTGTGAGTAGCTGCATAAGGTAGATTCTGTAGCAGAGCCAGTTAAAACTCAGGTTCCTAAAGAAACTTGACATTGTACCTCTGTTGTCCTATCTCTTCTCACTTCTGGTGTTGAATGCTGACTGAGAGAAATCGCAGAGCCTTCTCTGTCTCCAGTCTGAGCCAGCAATGGAACTGGTTGGCTGCAGAGGCAGAAGTTTAAAAGTTTAGGGCATCCTGGGTGCAATATGATTGGAGACAAATAGAATACACTGTGTTATTATTAGATCGTGACGTTACTGGGCTGAATTCTTTTTGTGTGATAGCTCAAAACAAATGAACAGATATGAGAAGCCTCATTTTTTCATTATTTTAGAGATAGACCATTACTAGTAGTTTCAATTATTTCTTTTTTTTTTTTTTCAGTTCATGAAAAGCATGTTATTTAATAACATTCATATTTAATTAACTTTGCTTTGAAAACCATTATTATGGACTCATTTTTCTGTAAATACATCTGAGTCTTGGATGTTGAAAATGAGTAACAAAATCACACCAAGCCTTATGATGTGAGCAAAAAATACAGAAGATATGAGTAGGAGTCTGCTTCCTGTTAATAGAAATCAGAAGCTGCTCCTATAATTTAGAAGTGAAATATTAGTTTATTTTATGTTATATATATATATATAAATTTTATTTATTTATAAATAAATAAATTTATTTATTACCATGAATTGTACCTGGCAGAAACAGCACTATCTACAAAGTTAAACTTTGATACCTCTGGTATGTTTGAATGATAAACAATAAAAATCTACTATTTGAGGGCAGTCAGTCCTGTCATTCCTGAATAAAACCTCATGGGTTATTTCAAATATGCAGGACAGGAAATCATTATTTCGTATGAAAATATTATTAATAATCACAAAAATGAATAATTCAGAGCTGTTAATATATACAGGTTATTTTCTTCTTTCCCTCTGCCTTTTCCTGGGGGATAATTTTCTGTAGATGAAAAAAGGCAAAATATTTTTCACATTTGCATATGTTCTGCTAGGTGATTATTAGAAGAGTGAAGGTCAAGGAAGTTGGTTTAGCAGACAGAGGCTAAGGTTAGCAGGGCTTGCATTGGTTCTTCGGTCTTCTGAGAACATTGTTAACAGTTTTGGACCAGATCCAATCAATGTTTTGTCCAAGAAAGATCCTTTATTCACCTGGCAATAGGCAGCATTTTTCTTGTTAGCCCTGATGGCTTTTCAAGGAAAATCAGGTTTTATTTTTTGTTTGGTTTGGGTTTTGTTTGTTTTGTCAAAGACGTCCACCCTGAAAGGTGACCCAAGATCTTGATCATGATGGAAAATTCTGCAGGGAGACTAAAAGCCAAATCTGTGTGACTTATGGTCCTTCTGGAAAGTTAAAAAGTTTTCTGTTGCATTTCAGCCTTGGCTGAAACGGTTTGTAGTTTCTGGAGTTCTGTTTTATGTCTTCTTCCAAGACTATGTTGTTATAGTCCTTCTAAATATATCCAAGGGACATAGAGTCAGGTCATTTAAGGGAAAATATAATAGAGTGTCCTAGCCAAAATGAATTACTTCTTCATGGATTTTACTGTATGATTAAAAGTTTCCTTCAGTGAGGAATCAAAAATTCTTAAGTAGCTTGAGTTAAGAATGAACTAGTTGTGATTACACTTTATCAAATAGATGAGAGCATGCATTTTTGCAGACTGTGTGCTTTCCTCTACCTCACAGTGTAATCTTAATTTTGATCTAATTAATCTTCAAACAGCTTTTTTTCATCCATGATCTCATCTTCATAAAAAAGTAGATTAATTTAGTGAGGGAGATATGGCTGTATGCTGTGAAGGGTAGACAGAACCATGTATCATTAGCAAACATATTCAAATTTGAGTTTGTAGTGTCTCATCAGTTCTCTAAACAGTCAAAAATGAATGATCCTTGTGGATCTCTCTGTGTGAGTTGTCTAAAATTTGAATTTCTTAAAATTGAATTTCTGTCATTAAGTGTGCTTGCTTTGGAAGAATTAAGTGTGAATTCTTACCTCAAGAGAATAGGTCCTTATCCAGGTAACCACAAACAAAATAGAAGTATAGAGCAGCTCAGGCTATGAAAGCTAATGGAGCAGAACAATGTACAAAGTAAGAAGTACCTCCTTAGACAGCACACTTCTGTCTGTTGATGAGATGCCAGCAATACACGAATAAACATTAACCTTCTGTCTATGGGATAGTCAATAGCATGGTTAATGTGTTTCTAGTTCTGGGTGTGGTATGTACAGCATCAAAATTACTGATAATGGCTACGTGAGCTTTAAAAACACTTCTCTGAAATTCCTGAGGAATAGAAAGGGTAGTAGCTAGCCAAGCCAGATGAATTTCATTCAACAGGGATTCTTCAGAGCCAATATACTTCCTGTTGGAAGAAGAAATAAAGATTTCTTCAGTGGGTGGGAGGGGTCCATGAAAAGAACTAAATGGCTAATATTTTCTGCAACTTTCTTATATGCTATCTTTATTATATTTTTGTTAAATGTAATAGTTACTTGGTTTGAAACTCCTGAGTGATTTGTCGGAATTGGTCTGATAAACATCATTAAACATTTCATCTCAGTGGCTGGTAGAAAAACTGACCAACACTAGGACTTTTGAAGCCCTTGGGAAGAGGAGTAGTTATAAGAAGATGTAGAAGATAAGTAAATGAGGGAATTTTACATAGCTTTAATTCTTTCCCTTTCTCTGTCACAGTTGATTTGCCTGAGGCATGATTATAAGAAAAATCAGGCTACTGCAATATTTATTGTCTGTCTGCATGGTTTAATGTTTTTTTAGGATACTTACCTGAAATATTGAAAGAGTGAAATGAGAAATGTTTTAATGTTTTCCATTCCTGAGATCTTTGAGGCTTCCGTGTTGGATGCAAACAGAAAGGGAATAACAAGTTATTTCAATTGGTAGAATGCTCAGTGGTGAAAGGGTCTAAAACTTGCATGGAAGTTTTCCTACATCCCTGAGCATATTGTCTCTGAGGTTACAACCAACACATAAGTCCATCCTGCTGCTGGGAAAATTTCTTAACAAAGAAGATGTGATTCTGAAAACAAGAAATTGTACTTTTGACAAATTCTGGTGAAAACTTGTTTTGTTGAAAAATTCTCACCCAGGCTGCTCTCTGCAGTCTACAGACTACAGCGGTGTGCTGTAGAAAGTGCAGGTTGAGGCTTGTCTGTTTTATTTAATTGCCTCTGGGACTGATTTTTTACTAGGAGCTTAGGGAATACATAGTCCGTTATTTTAAGAATAGCTCGTTAAGATATAATAAGCCAAGCACACCGATTAGCTGTCCTGTAGTCTCCTGACATTGACAAAATGAAGCTGAATGCTTGTGCGTGGCCTGAACTCGGATATATGTGATCAAGTTCTTTCCTGGACACAAATAAGCTGAGCCCAGGACCAGAGGCTGATAAACTACCTTGGAGTTTTCTGATTGGAAGGATAGGAATTATTATAGTCATGAGTGACAGGACTCAAAGCCATCCTAGACTGAGACTAGTATTTTCCAAAGTTCACATCTAATGTATGAATCTGATTGTCATCCTACAGTTTGCTTTTAAAATGGGTAATATGAAGAAGACAAAGATAAATCTGTAAGTTTCTACCTTACCTTTCAATCAGTCTCCCTCAGTGTCATGGGATGGACAATCATGAGGTAAAGAGAACCACTGGCATATGAAGGCTTTGTGGATATAATAGCAGGGGTGACTGGCTTTTACTGCCAGTAAATCATCTCTACATCTCTAACTTTCTCAATCTTTTTTTTTTTTTTTTTTTTTTGTGAAAATGGTTGTTTAACCCACGATGTAATTCATAAATAGGCAGGAACCAAGTAAGCAATTTCTGTCATTCTTTTGGATGTTTATACATCAGAGAAGCTAATGTAGAAAACGACCATGACTTGTGTGCCGTGTCATGAAATTTTATTTTAAAAGTACTTTCAAAGAATGTTTATTTCCAGATGTATCCTCTACCATCAAAGTAAAGAGGAATTTAAACTTCTGCTCTCAGACAGCTTTTCCATCTTGTTTGTAGGAGTCCATCTCTGGTAAGAGAGAGGAAACTTGGAGAAACTCTCAGAGATATAATTGGCAATATATCTAGGAATGGTTTGGATAAGAGGAAGAAATAGTTCATCAGCACAATGTGGAAAGCTACTGTGAAGAGAAGCAGACAGACCACGACACCATTTAATGTTAATGGAAAGAAAAAAAACCCTCAAAGTAAAAGTAGAAGTAAAATTGTCAACAACAAAAAACAAATATATATTGAAAATCAGGCCTAGTAATCATGAACAACCAAAAAGAATAGAAGAAAGCTATTCTAAACCCAAAAGCCTCTGCTTGGTTTTCTTTGCAGCTACACTTTACCAATAAAGCATATATTCAGAATTTTCTTTCTTCTTCCCTCCCCACAAAAGTACAAGCAAATGGAGGCGTGGGATGTTTACCATGTGTTTTAGAGAGACTTCTGCTTCATAAAAAAGATCAGCTTTGATAAAACAGGCTTTAGAGGAAAGAACTCAACCCAGATGTCCACAAACAAGACTACAAACTAAAACCTAAGTATAATGCACAATAACTGCAGAAGTCATTGATGTACTGCCAAGTGCCAGAGAAGGAATCTCCCCGGAACCATGTAAGCATAACTCAAAATTACCCCTTACATTGCCTGGGTGAATAACTGGTCTGGAAAGGTTCTGCTCTCAGATTCAAGGCACTAAGGAGGCCACTAAGTGTGTCTGTACACAGAAAACATGCCTTTTTTAGAGCACGCTGATTTGAAAGGCCTGTCTTCATCATTCTGTTCATGCTTCCCTCTGCAGCATAAAGCAGAGGTTACTTGTTATTAGCTGGACCAGTTTGCAGTCAGAAAGTATCCTTTTAGAAACAAAACTAAAATCTCATGATACCTTTTTGAAAAATGGGAAGACAATGCCGTTGACCTCAAACTCAAATGAGTTTAATTTCATTGCATGTATTCCTGCATTGTTCAATTCCTATCCTATATAACAAAGGTGAAAAAAAGAAATTAATGTCAGCCATCACTCACCCTAGTTCTGGTAGACTATCTGAAAGCTTTCTGTGGCATAAGAAAAAGCTTTCTGTGGCAGATAACAGAAATATGTCTATGCCCTTGTAAAATAACATGGGTAATTTAGAAGCATTATTAAAACCCAAGGATGTAGAGAATGGATTATCTGGGCTGGTCTTAAAAGAGTTATGTGAATATAAATGGTACTTGCTTTCTGAATGTACTCAGATGTGAAATGCAACAACAGACTTTCTAATCAGTACTACCAAACAAGTAGGTCTTAAAACGTACAAGTCAAAAACAAATGTTATGAAAATCAGTGGGAAAAGCCATCATCCTAAAAGAGATGCTCTGAGACCTGTTGAGTTTTCTTACCTGGACATCATTTGTATCCATACAATACTGCTGTCCTGACTATGTAAGGCAAGCATTATTTTCAGAGCCTTGTTTCACTTTGGCAATTTAATAGCATCAGCCACCACCTGGTAGTCCCTAGCAGCAATGTACTTCACACATTTTTTCTGGGTTTGAGCCATCAGAGTCCAACAAGAGTTCAGCCAGTGGAGGTTCAGCAGTAAAAGGCAAATGGGAACCTAGAACAAGACAGGTAATTTCTGAGGGGACTTGCTGTAGAGTGACAGTGGCTAAGGGATCATGCAAAGCTTTGGGTGTCTGTTTCCAGGAGTTGGTCTCCTCCTGGTTTGCAGAGCATACTCTAACCCTATATAAATAACAGTCCTGGTAGATACTGTGCACTAAAGTTTTTACCTGCTTTTCACAGGCACAGTCTTGGCAACTCAAATGCACAAACCATGCAAGTGGACACAGATGTTGAAAGCAGCTTTCAAACCAAAATGTAAAGTTTGGCAGAATAGCCTGTCCTACTGCTCTCCCACAGTGCCCTGTTGTTTCTTTCTCCCGCACCAGGCCAAGGGGATACTTGGCACTGATGGAAACTGGCCTAAGTCAGGGCTAGACCAGCATGGTGACAAGCTGCTATACGTGCTGCTTCTGGGTGCTAGCTGTTTTGGCATCACCATGCTGAGTGATGTGCAAAGTCAGTTCAACATGATGGGCCTATATCTGAGAGAAAAGTAAAGCTCCGAGCACGGATCCCATGGCACACTAGCACCATTTCAGTGCTCTGGCATCCTTGACAGGGAACTGACTGACGGAAAGGCCAGACACAGCATTAATTACATTATTGACAAACTGTCTTTTAGGAAAAAAGTGAAGGAGGGAGAAAAAGAGAAATCTAAATGGCACAAACCTGTTTCTGTTGGTGTGAACCTATTTTCTGTATGCTTTTAATTGTTCAGCTTTTAAAGAAAGTGTAGGCCGAGATAATTAGGGGATTCATGAATCCTTCTGATTTTACTTTTATTTATGTGTTCCCTCCCTTTCTTCCTAGGCTTGAATCTGTTTCTTAACTTGTAAAGCTTTTAAATATGAGAATTCATACCAAGTTGGCTTTCTACAAGATCCCAAAGGAAATAAAATCTTGGGTTCTAGGTAGTTAAATTTTGGGTTGGAGAGAAGAGCATTTGAGTCTGTTGTATGTTGTTGAGTTACAGGCATGTATCTTTTAATTCACTGAATAATCTTGAACTTTACAGAAAGTTTTAAACTTTGTAATAAATACATTAATAAATTGACAGGTAAACAAATACCTTTGAGTTATCACCAGAACCACTTGAACTGAAAAGTATAGGTTATCATATCTGAAACTACCCTTTTATGCCTGATGTAATCAGAAGTCTCTTTGGTAAATGTAAGTGAATATGTGTGTGTATATATATATATAGATATGTGTATATATATATATATATGTTTGGGGGGTTTTGCATGGCCAAGAGCAGGACTAAAATATCCAAGTTAGTGTACACAGAACAAAGCACTGTATTCTTTTTCTGCCAAATATATGCATCTGTGGCATGTGTAAAGGGACAAAACTGTGAAAGGAAATGTGCCAATCCCTCAGCCTCATAAGTGATTCAAATTGTTTACCTATCAATCTATCTTCTATCCATCTATCTTTCTATCTAGACATAAAATAACTCAGAAAACTATCATATTATGTGATAGAAGTTTAGTTGTTCCTAACACATTCTGTTAGCATTGTTGTATTTGTTCCATACAAGTCTGATACAATACATTAAAAAGAATTTATTGTAGTTACTTCACAGAAGTGTGGTAAGTGACTCCCACTCATTTTAGGAATATATAGGAGAATCTTGAATCTTTTGTAGACATAATGTACAAATATTTGGTCCTTATTTTTTTTTGTAGCCCCTTTGGATGTATTATGCCAAAGGACTGCAAGCAGATCAAAGGTATTTATTTACACTGTAAAACATTCTGATATTTATGACTCTGAAGTTCAGGGTTAAGGTGTTTTCAGGGATATTAACTATGCTGTTTGTATTGTAAGGAGGCTTACAAACAGATGTATGCATACTGAGCTGACACTGTGGTCTCTGGTTGGTTGGTATATTGAAATGCCCTAGGTTAGATGAGGCATTTGCATAGGACTGGCAGATATGATCAGGGTTCTGTGCCCTTCTGAAAGAGAAGCTGGAGGCCAGATCAGGCCAGGCAACGGGGCATTAGGTGACACCTGATGTTATGCGTCTACAAGACAGGATTCAGTTAAAGGCTGAAATATCTAAACACAGGTGTCTATGTGCAAGCAAGGAGTTTGGACTCCTATGATAGTAAGTGCAGCACTTGTCTCTAAAGTTATGGAAGGTAGAGGATGATTGACCTCAACCTTACACATGGGCTGTGTAAAAAGAAGCATGTCCAGAAGGTTGAGGGAGGTGATTTTTCCCCCTCTATTCTGGTCCTGTGAGACTCCACCTGGAGTACTGCATCCATATCTGGGGTGTCCAGAACAAGACAGACATGGACCTGTTATAGCAGATCCAAAGGAGGGCCATGAAAATGATGAGGGCTGGAACATCTCTCTTATCAAGAAAGGTGTAGAGACCTGGAGTTGTTTAGCCTGGAGAAGTGAAGGCTCTGGGGAGTCTGTATTATGGACTTTCATTATATAGAGGGGGTTTATAGGAAAGATATGGAGAAAGACTTTTTTACCAGGGCCTGTAGTGACAGACAAGAGACAATAGTTTTAAACTGAAAGAGGGTATATTTAAACTGGATATAAGGAACAATATTTTTATGATGAGGGTGGTGGAACACTGAAACAGATTACCCAGATAAGTTGTGGATGCTCCATCATTGGAAGAGTTCAAAGTGAGATCAGACAGGACTTTGAGCAACTTGTTCTAGTGAAAGATGTCCCTGCCCATGGCAGGGGGGTTGAACTAGATGATCTTTAAAGTCCTTTTCTGATCCAAACCATTTTATGATTAGGTGGTTCAAAGTAGGCAGCTGCTGACTGGTCAGCAGAGAGTCAGAAAGTCCCAAGTTTCATTGACAATTGGCTAAATCTCAATTGCCTGCAATGGGCATTAGGGCCTATATAAGTTTATGTGCAGAAACATATATTTAGGTATCTTCAGTTTGACTTGAATTCTGCCCGATTGAGTCTGGAGTGGTGCAAAGAACTGACTGCAAAAATGTCATTGGAAGCCTGCTTTGTCTGATAGCACACAAACTGTGTCTGTGCAAGGGGCAAATGTGTTCAGTGGGCTGTATTCTGGCCCAGGTTACACCATCACTCAGACCAATAGAAATCACCAAAGTTCCCTCCTTGCTCATGGCCAGGATTTCCTTCCAGAGAACAGATTGCATGATAAGATGCAATGTATCTAGCTCTCTGATTATACATCTGTGACTGGATGTGCTACAGTGTGCTTTGCCATTTGATTTAACAGTTCTGGGGATAGAAACACACAAACAAAGTAAACTGTCTGTGTTTTGTCAATTTATTTGCAGAAGAAATACTGGAAATACAGGACATAAAAAAATATTCCTACTCAGGAAATACAGTTTTGCTTATTCCATGATCTTTCTAAATTTGAGATTGATGATTTATAAGCAGGAGGCACAAGCTTCTAAATGAATTTACCATGACCTTGAGATGAAGTATGAAAATGTTAGCTCTGAAGAAATGCGCAGAAGAAAGTTAACTGTCTGGTTACTTGGAGAGAAGCCTGTCTGTCTCCCCGTTATGCTTTTGCTGAGAAGAGATTGTTTTCTCTTCTGCAGAATAGAATCATAGAACAACCCAGGTTGGAAGGGACCTTGAAAGATCATCTGGACACACCTTTTGTGGGAAAGGGAACCTAGGTAAGACTATTTAGCACCTTGTCCAGTTGCATCTTGAAAACCTCCAGTGATGGAGTCTCCATCACATCCCTGGGGAGTTTCTTGCAGTGAATGATTGTTCTTACTGTAAAAAAATCCTTTCTTATATCAAGACGAAACCACTTCCAATGTAACCTGTACCTGTTGCCCCTTCTCTTCTCTATGTGGCTCCTTGTGAAAAGAGAGCCTCCATCCTCTTTGTAGCTGCCCTTTAAATACTAGAAAACTGTGATGAGGTCATCCCTGAGCCTCCTCTCCTCCAGGATGGAAAGACCTAACTCCTTCATAGGGCAGGTTCTCCAGGCTGTCTTTGTGGCCCTCATTTGGACCCTCTCCAGTCTGTCCACATCCTTTCTGAATTTTGGGGACCAAAACTGGTCAAAGTACTTCAGGTGTGGCCTAGCAAGTGCTGAGTAGACTGAGATAGTCACATCTGTATTTCTGCTAGTAGTGGATGCAGCCCAGGATCTGGTCTGCCTTCGTTGCAGCAATGCATTGCTGACTCGTGTCCAGCTTGTTGTCCACAAGGACCCCCAGGTCCCTTTCAGCAAGGCTGCTGCCCAGCCACACAGACTCCAGCCTGTACTGGCCTCTTTGGTTATTCTGTCCCAGGTGCAGGACATTGCACTTGTCTTTGTTAAATTAGATACAGTCTTGCTTCCCCACTAAAATTTCTTTATCTTATACCTATGTGAAACAGGGAAGATTTTAGAACCACAGAAAGTTGTATGGGAAGGGAAATGACTGTCATTCCTGCCTTTCTTCCCACCTGCCTTCACCTTTATGACTGTGCAGGTCTCATTTTCCCATTTCCTGAAGCATAAATGGGACTGAACATATAGCACTTCAAAAATCATAAGTTAAAATAGGAAAACAAGCTAAAAAATGGCAACAAACCAACCTTGCCCCCAACTCTCTTCACGTGCCCTAGATTTCTTCCTAGTATAGATTGGTTCCTTCTAGAGAGGATATGTTGTCACCTTCTTGTCTACAAGTGATAATAGAGTATCCTCTCCCCTGGAATTTCAGTTACATTCTCATTGTAGTTAAAATTTCATATGTGGAAGGGATCATTAAGAAAAATCTTTCTGCCTGTCTGTCTGCCTGTCTCTCTCTTTTTGCTGTTATTCCAAATGAGTGGAAAAAAAAACACAGGGAAGAAGGACTTGCTCAGTCTGTTTGTACAATTTACACATTGTGTTTCCCAGATTTTTGTAAGAAACCACAACTTGGTGAACTGTAATATAAGGTTGTGATTTTCCTCTTCATGATAAGTGTTGTTTGTAGAAAAGGAAAAAAAAGTGTGTGGTGTTTTTGGTTGGTTTGGTTGGGTTTTTTTTGGGGGGGTTGTTTTTTTGGTTTTTTGTGTGTGGTTTGTTTGGTTTTTTTTAACAGTCTCTCTGAGGATTTTGTTCTATTTCACTTCGGCAGGGTAATAATGTTTTATATGAAGTGGTGTGACAGGAGTGACTCCAGTTTTCCAGCATACCTAAGCAAAAAAAGTGTAGAAATTCATTGTAATTATGGAGAACTCCTCTGTGCTGATGGGGAACATGGTGAGAGTAATTCACTCTTCAAATATGGTTTCTTCTTTGCACCGACCTTGGGTCAGAGAGCAGTTTTTACAGTTAAGGAAACAAAATTTATCTGAAACCTTTCCTAAAAACACCATGGATTCCAACATTATGGTACTGCCAGAAGCCTCCTTTAGTAACATCAGATTGAAACAAAGTGTGTGAATCTGAAGAATATTTATTTATTTATTTATTCAGTGTACATATATCAAAGTCTGCATAGGCTTGAACACCAGAGAAGTCTTTTTTTTCTTCTTACCTCAGGCCCTGATGCACTCTCTTCCCACAGCAAACACCAGAGTGGAGTATAACAAAGAACACACAAAGTCATATTTCAGTGTAATCTGAGAAAACTTAATAAGATACGATTTGTTATCAGTGCACATTTATTAATGTTGGTTTCATTTTTCACTGCAGGAGCCAAGCTGAAGTATAGATACAAGACTCACATTTAGACAGGCACCAAATGCATCTTACTGTGTTCAGTTTTTTGATATGCAAGCTGATGTTATTTATGAAACAAAACATTTAAAAATGAGACAATGTAAAACATGTAAATTAATGAAATGTTTATTCTTCACATTTATTGGTGAAACTGTTTTTCTATATGCATATCTGCCACCTGCCCCTTTCTTTTCCACTTGATGTTGACAGGGAAAAGGGTAAAAGTTATGATACTGTATGGATCATGGAATTAAAAAACAAACAAATAAACAAAACACTTTTAAACCTGAACTCAATATGTTAGGTGTTAGACTGGAGAGAAAAGAATTGACAAAGCACTCTCATGAATGCAGGAGAGTAATGGTGAAAGGTAATCAAGGGAAAAAAATAGGGAATAATTTCTATTCCTTGCTGTATGCTGTTTAAACCCACATTACCTTAAGGCAAAATTCTTTCTGTAGTTTCATGAGGAAATAGTCAGATCAAACTTTAACTAACTAGAGATAAGATGATCAGTCTTTGTGTGTGTGTGTGAGAGAGAGAGAGGCATTACTTTTAATTCAGAGTCTTTGCATTAGAATAACCCTCCAAAGTACTTCATAAGATGAGTTAAACATTCCAGCATCACTATGAGGAATCAATGTTTTCATTTTGCACAAGAGAAAATGGAAAGACGTTAAATAAGAGTGTGTATCCCAGAGACTGCAGAAAACTGTAGCAAGCCACAACTATGGTATCTTTTGCAGAGGTCTTCATTCCCAGACCTACGGTTTTAAACCTGAACTTTTTCTTTGCTATGTTTTTGATTGTTAATCAAATCTTTCTTTAATGTATTTGTGAGAGGATGGTTAAAATGGATATTTCAATGTCTTCTTAAAAAATTATTTATGCCAACACAAAATATATCAAAGCTGGATTCTGCAAATATGCCTTCAACTGCAAGCTTACTTATGTGAAGAACTTCAGCGTAATGGGATGTTGCAGTATAAAAACAGTAGATTAAAATGTTTCTCTGTTTATGACAGTGGAAACAATGAAGAATTTTATGTAGTTTCTCTCCAGTTTATTGGTCAACCTCTGACACAGGTCTGGTACAGCAAAGATGAAGAGATGGCATTAAATGAAAAGGTGAGAGGATCTATAAAACAAAGAAAAAATAACTTCTCTTGATTTATTAATATGATACTTTCTTTTTTGTCATTTAGTTAGTCCACTTCATAAGTTACTAAGTTGGTCTTCAAAATGGGCAGTGTTCAGTAAAATAGAAATGAGGACTTTGGTTTTGGTTTTATTTGTGTTTTAGATTAGTAAAGATAATTGTAATTGTTGGTTGTGTTGGTGACTCACAACCAGTAGCAACTGAAAATCATTGCTGAGTATCAAAGTTATCCCATTGCTGCCTGCTATGTCTGTCAGTTCTGGTGTTTTTTTTTTAATAGATCATGTATTGCCATTTGACAAATCTTATGTTAAAAACCCTCTATCATTTAACCTTTAAAATGAAATAATTTTGCCGTGACCCTGAGTTTAAACAGGGCTAGTAAAGTCACTTTAACAAACTTTATATTACAAGGGAACTGTTTGAATAGTGTATAGTTTATAGCACAAAAATAAAATTGGCTGTTTGGATGAGGAAGGGAAAGAAGTTTCTAAAGCCTGTAGATTAATATTTAAATATGTAAGAAATTGGATATCTGAAATGCTACTATTTTCCTGAGATGCTTAACATGATATTTGATTACTATTAGTCATTACTTTGTGATGTTCAAAACTGTGTAAGCTTTTGTCTATCTCTGCAGTCCTCTGTCTGCCTTGGTCCTGATACTATTGACTGAAAACAGAAATATTTTCATTATCTGCTGAAAATAAATTTTTGCCCTGTAACCTTAATTGCTTGTTGTATCATTTTCTCTCTTCTCTCTTTTTTTAACTCAGTACTTATACCTAGTGAAATATGAATAAGTATTTCTATTGTGAATATGAAATTTCAAATATTAACAATTCAGCTATTAAATTAAGCAAATTTATAATTTTGTGCATTGCTCTTGAAAAATTGTGACAGTTTGAATTACTTTTGTCTCTTGTTAATTTGTTTTACATTATTCTTCAAAGTAATTGGTGAAACTGCTTATATTTCTAATTTTTATCTGACTGTTCTTGACAAAGTAATGAAACTAATTCTACTGAAAACTTCACATTTGTAGTTTATCTTATACATTTGTTGTTTCCTTAATGTGTTTAGTTGTGTGATTACACCATCAATTTCAACATGTTATTCCAATATGACCACTAGTGAATACAGATGCTATCTCACTCTTAACAATCAGACATTCTTGAGTTTCATATGAAGACGTCTTTGTTGCCTGATCAAATATTCCAGCATTACCCTACTTTTAAAAAATGGTTGGTCATTCTTCAAGCAGCAGTTTAAAAAAAGATTTTTCTTTTTGTTGTTCAGAATGTCTGACCCACTGAAACAAGTGATAAAGTGCATACAGAAGAATTCTATATGCTTTTTAATTTCTATCTTCAGAACCATAACAACAACAACCTACTCAGGAAAAAATGTATCGTCTCCAACCCATTGCCACTCTGTCCTTCTACTCCTTGTTTCATTGCTTCCTATCTTTTCATTGTTTGTCTTTGCTTCCTCAATACTACCTACTCTTCATCTGACAACTTACCTTATTGTTTCTCCATTTGACCTTAGTCCCCTAGTGCTTCTCTTGAACGCCCGTTGAAAATTTTATTATTCCTTGCTACTTTTCCTGTAGTTCTATTCCTCATTACAACTTTCTAAAATATCACATAATGTTCTCATTTAGTTGTGTTTGCATTTTACCAGACAGGAGATAAATTTAATTAGGGGTAGTTACCAGAAACAGGTTCTTTTGTTTTTAGAGATGGGAAGTGTATTAAGCATTTTCTAAATCCTCTGGAACTTCTAAAATAATTACTAGTTATTTGGTAAAGCCCTCAACTTTTGTGGCAGTGACAAAAACACATGCTTTGAATTCTTGGGCATGTGCATCTTCTGGGTTATACTTCCTGAAGTTTTTACACTAGCAAAGGTGCTTACATAAGTTATTTTTAGCTGACTTTTAAAAATGTCTGATATATTCATTTTGTACCATTTACATTGTGGGAACTTTTAATACGTACCCCATTGCTATAAATTAGTGACTGCTGGAGTTTAGATTAATGAACTCTCATTAGTTATTTCCTTTGCATTTTGTTTCCTGTATAACTTTGGAGATGATTGCTTAAATAAATTACTTGTACAAGCAGTTGTTTAAGTGCTTTTCTGTTTCTTTCCTGCTGTGGTGACAAGTGCCTCATTCAATTGTTTCAAAATGAATGCCTTAAGTGGCTTTTCTCCTTTTCGCATGTCCTCCTCAGTTACAAACTTTACTGAAGCTAAAACTTTGATTTGTAGGATCATTTCTGTCCATTAGGATTAAATGCAGATTATTTTTTTTTCCTGAAAAAGTTATTTACTGATAAGTAATTGTTTTAGTTACATGGTCCTGGAAAAAACTAAAACCACAGCTTCTAATAACCTTATTGAATTAAATGTGCCAGGTCTGTAAAATGGCATGAAAAATCTTTTCATCACTTATTTTTGGGATAAAATGTGGACTAGTCTGTATTACAAGAAGCACTATCTCTTCTGTAATAAGATGAATGACTTTGCTCTCTCAAACCCATGGCTATATTGGAAAAGAATTGTTGTCATTCAACTTTTAAAAAAATCCTGCCATTTCAGACTGTATCACAGATCACAAGCAACAATAAAGCAGAACAAAGGCACTTTAAATAAGAATTTTTCCTCTCTGGACTCATCTTGTTTACACAACATGTTGCCAAATGCAAAATATTGCATTCTCTATTATGTATATCTTAAATATTTATGGTGGAAAATAATTCCTTTTAGTAAGAAATAAAAAATTACTCTTAATCCTTTAGCACATCACAGTTATAAAACCATTATTCAAATTCATTAGGTATTCCAGCTGTTAAATGAAAATCTCTGCAATGGCTTTTTACAAGTTATCAAAATGTTTCTAGTGTAGATGATCAATCTAGACAGGTTTATGAGAGTTGAGTGGTGGCAGATGAAAAATCTGAAAGCATATTTCTATTTCCATGATAGTGAGTCCAACCACTGCAGAACAGGGGCAGAATTTTACTGGTCAGTGTTTTCTAAACAAATGCAGTAATGAGAATGATTAAATAGGTACGTTGCCTTTGATAAAGTAATAATATATAATTTTCACTTAATTTTCATATTTCTTTTTGCTATTTTGATACAACAGATGCATGTTGTGCTAGGATTTTCCTTAATTTTCTGACTCAATCTTTAACTTATATTGAAGTCAAGATTCAGGTGACTTTCTGATATGAAAAGGAACTCAACAGGAAAGGATTTTGATATTGCTGTGGCATAATTAAGAAAAGGCTGGCCAATGAAAAATAAGCCTACAAGTGATTTTAATTTTTTAAAAAACAAAGTTTTGCCTGGGTTTTGAATATTTTGTGTATGAATAGTTAGATGTGATGACAATAACGATAAAGGATCAACAGCAATGTAGCAACACAAGAGAAGGCTAGTGAACTTTTAATGTTGATTTTAATTTTTGCAGGATGATGCTAAGGTTTTTCACTTAAATGCCTTTATTGTTTTGTTTTGGGTAGGTTTTGTTTTGTGGTTGATTTTATTGTTGTTTATATTGGTTAGACTGGGTTTGCCCAATTTAGCTTTCATTAAACACTGGTGTATTCTCTTCAAAATAATTTTACTTTAAAATTTTCCTTTGAAACATTTTTTTTTAATGCATTTCTGCATGCTGAGCCATCTGAGCTGTCCTGTGAGGGACTCCATTGATTTTATGTAAGCATAAGAGACTAACCAATAGACTAGGCTGCAATACCAGTCTCCTTTTAATTTGTATTA
>JAVJGJ010000059.1:60551897-60580083 GCA_035590215.1 Microhierax caerulescens | reverse complement strand
GTAATCATAAGAGACTAACCAATAGACTAGGATGCAATACCAGTCTCCTTTTAATTTGTATTATAAGTCATATTTCAGACATATTTCAAACATAGTTTCTCTGCTACTTGAGTAGCAAAAAAAGAAAAAAAAAAAAAGAGTAGATAATAGTTATACAGAAAACAGGAAAATGCAGGGATTTTGTGACCAAGAAAAGCTCCCTACTGACACCTTGCATCTGTAAAATTATTTTTCTACAACTTTTGCTCTTTTTAACATGGTTAGTTTGTATCTTTTCTTAGTACCATGATAAAACATCGCCCCATTAAGATTTCAAATGCAAACATTTGATAATTAGCTCTAGTATCAATGGAAACTAAAAATTACAGGCAGCATAAATTACTTTAAGCTCAACTGGCCTATTATTTTAAGCTTGCATCAGTATTAAAGTTTCTCATTACAATTGAAATTATTTTAATGTGACATATTGAATTTAATTAATACAATTGGAAATAATAAAATATTATTCAAAGACTGTTTATTCAATAGAACTTGTTCCCATAGAAACAAGGAGAAAAGGATTCAATTTATTCAGGTTTTATGGCAAATAAATATTCTTCTGCTGTGCATATTTAATGCTCCCACATCTCTGTTTCACAAGAGTAACACAAACAACAGGCAACTGAATATAAGGTATTGCCTTTACTCTTTACGTGGAGTTTTAGTTGCATTTGCTGTAAAAACCAGAACAAAACACAACAAAACAAAACCCAGAGTAAATCTGTTTGTGCACCAAGAAGAGCCACAGATGTTTTCTTGTTATTGATCTTCAGCAATAATGATTTTCAAGCATTGAAGAAGTTCATATGGGGATTTTGTGTGAAAGCCAAGAAAAAAAAAAAAAAAAGAAAAAACCCAACAAAACAAATAATGGAAAAAATAGGAGGCTAAAGAGCTGCATCAAGACTGCCAGTAGTCAGCACAGCTTTCATCTTATGCAAGTACTGTAGGCTTGTGTTTGCAAAACCTCATGATTTATTTAGAATTTTAATTAAAGAGAAGAAGTTATTGGAACAGCATCCTAGCAGTACCTAGCATCTGCCGACCGTGGCTAATGATTTTTACAACCTCATCTGCAAGCACTCCATTAAAGAAGCTAACCATGACGTGTGACACAACTGAAGCAAATGAGTAAGGGAAAACAAACCTTGCCTGCAGCTATCACTAATATGAGACAGAATAAGGGTAAAAAAAAAAGACATTACTTGCAAAGTGTTGTAGCTTCAGGGCTCAATCTCTAGTCCTCAGGAAGAAGGATCGTTACATACTCATGAGCATGTGAAGCATTTTGGCCTCTGGATGCTCTCTTGACAGCTTTTTCAGAATTTACATTTTTTTTTCTGTTTTCCAAAGAAAAGAAGAAAAGACACTTCAATGTTTAAAAGCATAAGGTCCTCAATATTTTTTTTAATCATAGTTGTCAGTTTGGTCTCTCTATTTGTAGCTCTTTAAAAACCAGTACTTCTGGTTGGGATTTCATTGTGCAAGGTATGATTTTAAGTATAGCAGCTGCTAAGTGCAGAGGCAGATTAAGTCAGAAGTGGTTATTGATGGTGAATGCAACGGGACAACATGGCAATGTGGCTATAACTTCCCTGTTCAATGGCTGCAGCTTGTCTTCTGTGCTTAAGTACTCTATCCTCACCTTCTTGGTTTCAAGTAAGTTAAATATTGTAGCAAACTGGATGCAATCAACATTCTCTTAAAACTACCTCTTCTGGGATTTAGCCTAACAACCAGCAAATTCTAGCATTTTCCTTGGTGGAAAAAAAAAAAAAAAGACAAAAAAAGAAAAAGGGAACTAACTGCTACAGTGTTGGCTAAACTATTTCAGATTTGTTGTGCTCCTTTTAAATAATTGTTGAGATGGGGAAGAACTGTTGCAAGAAAGGAGGTGTTGCAGCCCTTTCCCCACCAGTGCAGGGTGCTTTACTGCATTATAACACAGTAATACCACCACAATACTTAATATTTTGTATTTATCTCTGCATATCTGTTAGAGAAGTCCTGAATCTTAGGTTTGACTCCTCTCCAGACCAATCTGCGCATAAGGGCAAGCACCACATGAAAGTGCGAGCACACCAAAATGATAGTCTGTATCTGCAACAGCTGAGCTCCTTCTGATGGTCAAGCATATGGAAAACAAACAGAAAACCCCCAAAGGTCAGATATTGTGTTCAGAGTTTAGGCTTGGAAAAGTCGACTAGAACAATAGAGAGCTTCATTTGACACAGAACATTTTACTGGGCAGATTTTTGTGATAGCTGAATCATTGTAAATCTTGACACGTATTTTGTGCGGCATTTCACAACTTGAAAAATATATCCCTGCTGCTACCTAAAGTCATTCTGTAGCTTGGTGTATTTAGTTGAATGTATTAAACTTGTGAGTTAGAAGATACTGTGTAGAGAGTACTGATACAAAGAAAAGAGACATGCCAGGTTTTCCATCCCCTATTTCTTTCCAGCAGTGGGAAAGTTTCTGATCACTGAAAATGACTCCATAGAAAAAGAACTTTCTTTCGGAAAACTTAACAGGCTCCTTCAGGAACTGAAGCTCTTTTCCTGGCAGATTTGGGTTTTACTCCAATCCCAAGAACAGCAATGCTTTTTTTCTTGTTCTGGAAGAAAATACACCTGTATAATAAGTGTTCTTGCTGTTAATACAATCCCTTCACACCAGGCATCTTTGTTAGTTAGCATGCACTGGGTTTCACTCTATTGTCTGGCTGGCAGGCTTCAGCTGCTTTTTTGTAATACTGCAAGCACATATCAATCCTTTTACAGCTGAAGGGAAAATCCTTAAGCTTTCTTTTGACTGCCAGCCATTCTCTATGCATTAAACTTCACCTAATAATATAATTAAGTGTATTTTTCATGTCCCACATCTTCTCAGTATGTCACCTTTAAATCACATGGGTATTGTGGAATTTATTTGCTGAGAACTACTGGGATTTCAGAAATGTCCTCTAAGGAGTTGCTTTATAAAATCTGCACACAGAAGCATTCAGAAAACTCAGCTGAACTCGTATGAGGTCTTAAAAGACTTAAAATATTCTGTATCGATTTACAGAAAAGCCACTGGAGTTATGTTGCTTCATGCAATGCTATTGACAACTTTCAGACAAACAATGGAAAAAGTAATTTGGACTCAGCTCAGAAAAAGCTGTATCTGCTCTTATTGCCCGTCTCACAATTTGTTAATGCTTCAGTTGGGAAGCTGACCTCAAACACATTCAGACTAAGTAGTTTTGTGATGCACAGAAGTGGAAGAAGCAGTCAGAGCTTCAAGTGCATCTGCAGGCTCAAGCCAAAAAATCTCAGATTTATGTGTTTATGGAGTAAAATTACTAATTTTAATCAGAAGCTAAAGATATTTGGTCTGAGTTTTAAGTATCTGCAGTTAACACAAAATTGAATGGGTATTTCAGGTACCCCTAATTATTCCCAGCTATAGTTGCAGCAGCTCTGAAAAAAGCAACTGTCCAAACATGTATTTTGATATTTAACTTTAGACAGCTAAGGGTAAGTTTCATGGTTTATTGGTTTATTTTGTGTCTATATGAACCAGATCTCCATCAGAAGGTCTGTTACATTCAAATCCTTCTCTCTTACCTGGCTGGATTCTGCACAGCCTCATCACTCTCAGCTCAAGTGTCTTGGGTGGTCAGAGTTACTCATGTCAGCCATGTGAAAACACTGCAGAAGCAGAAAACATGTCTGATCCTTTTCTATTTGTTGCATTACCTTTCTTTGACTTATTTTCCAGGCATGAGTTGATGGGCTAGAAACAATTAATTTTTCATATTCTTAGATAAATTGGAGGGGGCAAAGAATCTTCTCTATTACAAGAACATATTTGAAATTAAATTATTGTGAGAGAATAGAAATCTTTTTTTATAGCAATTTTTCAAACTATTGCATTGATTTTAAAACTTAAAAGTACCGTTGCCTTATAGGCTCTAATTATTTAATGTCTAATCTCATATTTATAGATTTCAGTATTTATATAGTTCAAGGTATGCATTGAAAGTCTATGACATATTCTTTTACATGTCTGTTGCTTTATAAATGAAGATACAATCTATTGTCCTTGAAAAAATGAGTTCACTGCCAGAGTAGTTCACAAACGGGGTTGCTAAAGAGGTGCCTCTTGCTGTTCTGTGAAGGGCTAGTAGACTTATAGTCAGGTCCTCATGAACGCTTGATGAGTTGCCTTAAAGAATTAAGGAATATTTTAAGTGGTTCCAGAATGCTAATTTAATAGATACAGTTTTAATAATTGCTAGCCAGGTGATACACAATTTCAAAGCAGAAAGGAGGATCATTTAAAGAACTATGAATTCAACGCAGGGTAAAGCCTGCCAGCCTATAGGAAAGATAATCACAGGGGCTTTTGTGGAATTGTATTTTGACTTTTTAAAAATGAAATCTGAAAATATTGAAAATCAGGTTTGTATTTGGCCTTTTTATGTGTAGGTAGTCCCTTGCCTTTATTTAGAGACTGGAAGGAATGAAATGCCCTGGTCTTTCACCTGGCACGTGACGAGACTGTTGAACCTTTGCAGAACACTAAGATAAATTCAATAGATCCAATTTTACTGTGGGCTCATGGGACCAATCCTGGGGATGCTGTGTGTGTGTTAGCACAAAAAAACGTCCCAGAAAAATGAATACACTGTGTAGCTGTACAAGTAGTTCTGGCCCAAGTGACTTGGGAGCCCTTTGCTCCCTCGCTCTTTCATATGATATAAAGCACACCTAAAGAATCCATTTGACTTGTTGATCAGGGAGGAGGATCTGGCACCTAGGATTTTTGCATATCTCCTGGCAGTTTTCATTGTTTGACAGATGCAGCAGCAGTGGGCAGCACCAAAGATATCTTCAAGAAATGGTGAAACTGTGCTCTGGTGGGTTTCTTCTTGACTTTTAAAATTTCTTCTGCTGATGTGCATATCACAAGTGAATATGATGTCTGAACTTGGTGAGAAGGAAGGTTGATGCTGAGGCTACCTGCAATGTTGGTTTTTTGTTTGTTTTTTTTGTTGGTTTGGGTTTTGGTTTTTGTTTGTTTGTTTGTTTGTTTGTTTGTTTGTTTTCACAAAGAACTGGTGGATTACCTTGTCTGTCTTCTTTTTTGCTCTGCTGGAATATATTTTGGGACCGGACCAGAACTGCACTGTCAAAGGTTGATTGGCAATGAATAGCCATTACTGCTACTTAGAACCATCCTTCTATCCACATCTGTAAAGTGGAAGTATGTTTTAAAACTTGTAAAGCACAACACGTGAAATTATTAGACTAGTAAGAAAGAATGCCTTGAACTTACTGTTTTTATATTTTTACTGATTTTTTACTGTTTAACCTTTTGGAATTGTCTGACAAGAGACACTGAACAGATTACATGAAATGAGCTAGTCAAGGTTTAATATTTGGAATTAATCTTGGGGTGAGTAAACTAGGTATTATACTAACCTATCTATGCTATTCCTAATTGATGCATTTGGTTTTATTGTTTTAACAGTGATAATAATACCCACACGAAGTGGGCCTATGCTCCAGATCAACCCAGGAGCAAAGCTAAACTGGGAGCTTTATAGCTAGATGACTTTTTTACATTGTTTCCTGTATTTGTTGGAGATCCGACACTTGGTTACCTATAGCAGTGTAAACCTACTTTGGGCTTGCTCTTCCATTTATTTCATGGGATACAAACATGCATGGTAAATTATCCTTTGTTTTCCAAGTCTCATGTGGCTATGTCCCAACGTTACCCAATGATACCAAAGACTGCTGTGTACAACAAGTACGTAATCTGTAATCTGAGGGAACATCTCTGCGTTTTAGAATCTGAAAAACATTTAATTTGGACTGTTTCTTAAAGCTTTCTGCTTCTCTTTGACAATAACTTTGAAAGTCCATCTACTGTACAAAACTCCCCATTGGATCCTTATTTTCCACATATAATTTGCTTGAAAATTTCAAGTGCTAGGATACAACATCTTTTCTTTTTTGTAACCCAGCATGTTGCAGCTTGTCCTCTATTTCTGCCACGACCACATTCTGCATGTAGACACATTTAAAAATAGATCTCTTTTTAAAAAATGGTTAGCTATTTTTCTTCATTTATCTAAAATTATTTGTCTTAGGGCCTATTATATTAAACACTGTTTTCTTTTGTGCAGATCTTACTGCAAATTATCATTGATAGAGGCCTTCAAGTTACAGCACCCCACAGGGAAAAACACAGCAAAATGCTGGGAAGACAGCTTTCATTAAAAGTCACCACCTGCTTTGTCTGGTATCTTAAACTTTAGGTCACACTTCAAAGCTTATATCTTTCTGCAGGTTTGTTTTTGGAAAGATGTTCACAGCACTGAAACTGATTTGGAACAAAGTTCTGTATTTCTAGGTTATGGTTGGTGGCTGAGTTTGCATCATCTTGTGCTGGTGTGACTGAACCGCTAAAATATTGTCCACTGCTGCCTAGGGCGTTCAGTTTCTGTAGCAAGTTTGGCAACAAGGTGGCTTGATTCCACTGCTGCCAGTTAAGGTGTGGAAACTTGAAAAGGTCTACTACTTAATACACATTGATCAATGGTGTACTGGTAAATAAAAACATGGGCAACATGACATTTCCGGTGTCCCAGGCTTGGCAGGAGTATGAAGAAATCTTTATCACTCTGCTCTCCTTGCAGCTCTCCCATTGACTGCACTGCTAATGTTGACTCCCTGAAACCTCCCTGATCCCTTTTCAATGTAGGTTCTCACCTGCACTTTTCTGCAAATGGAAACACGGAAGAAGTGTCCAGGGACTAAGGAAATACAAGAAGAAAATAGAAATCTGAAGAGGAGTCCTGGTATGTTCTCTTTTTTTTTTTTTTTTCTTTTTTTTTCCTCTTTCTTTTCTTTTCCCCTGAGTCATGTACTAAAATTTCCAGAAAAGAGAAAAAGGGGACAGGTCAGATCTTAAACCCCACTGTGTCTTGTGTGCTGGAAAAGGTCAAGGTAGCAACCCATCAGACATGGGTAGGTGCAGAGTATGAGCTCAGATGAATAGAGACATACATAGAAACTCAAGCTGTGTATCTCCTCCTCCTGTCATGTTGATCTGCGAATATATTATCTATCCCCTTGATTCAGTGAAACTGAGTGGAATAAAATGACAGTTCCAGTGTGCAGGGGACATTTTCTCCAATTTGCAGCTAATATTTTTGGTAATGTATGTGTTAAATATTCCCTGTAAATGCCTGAAAATACAGCTTAATGAATACTCACTCATGTGCTTGAACATAAATGGCTGCAAAGATTCCATGTTACTACAGGCAATTAACTTATACTTATTTAAGATTTACTTTTTCATGGCCAGCAGGGATACATCCCTCCTGGGTTGTGACCAGATGTTTAAACATGAAGACTGTAATTTTAGCTTTTATAGCAAGTATATGCCTCAGTGGTAATGGATTTGACTCTTTCCAGCAAGCATCTCAAATCCTGCAATTTAGCGGTCAGCTTAAGGAAAAAGAAATGCTCTGCAAATGAGTAAAAACCAGTCTGCATCTCGTATCAGTGGATCCTCTGAAGCCAGCTGCATAACTAATGGAATCAGCTGCTGGCCTTTTTACCCATGGGGAGCACATTCTCTCTTAATAAAATAACTGCAATCCCAGAGTCTGACGTAGTTTGGGAAGAAGTGAATTTTGAATGCACTGAAGCACAAGCCTTTCAAGCAGCATGTTTGGTTAGGAGTGAATGAGTCCTACATTAGAGCCAGTAATGGAGAGGCAAGATGCCTAGAATCTATTTGCAGCTCTGTCATTGATTCCCAGCAGGAGCACAGATGCGTTCAAGTGCTTGAAACTCATTCCTCTTTTTTCAGTATCCATCTCCAGTCAGCTCTGTTTAATAAACATTCGTTTCTGCAATGCCCCTGCCCCTAGTTTTTGTGCTTGTGAATCTAAGACATTTAAAGGTACAGTTCCCAGGGCTGCCTCTTCTTTCCCTGCCAAAACTTAATAAGACTTAATAGACAACATATGATCTCAAATACCTATAACAAATCTGTTATCCAGATACAGTAAATATTTATTTAAAAAAACAAACAAACAAACATGGGATTCTGCATCATTGCTTGGACTTTTCAAAGTATCAGTCTTACTCATTATTTCTGCAGTGACTGGACTGGAGCAAGACCATACCTGTGTCACAGTGTTTGAGCCTCAAATATTATATTGAGATGACAGGTTTTAAATATTTTCATGGGAAAGAAAGGTCATGCATACTCAGAATTTTGGAGTCAATGTCAGCTGTGCCCAGAAAAGTAGGGCCTTGAAGACAGGACAGCGAAGAGGGTTCCCTTATGGAGGGTCAGCCAAGTCACAACAATCACACCAATATGGCTACATGCCGTGCTCACTTTATTTAGCAACTTTGTCATATTCACACTTCTAACACACTGTTCACGTGTCAACTGCCTAACACTCATTGGTGAACAATTACGTATTCACGTTACTTGTTGATGGTTGTCATGGCGCCTAATCAAAGTGTGCTAACTTGGCCGTTTTCATATCTTGCTTGGCATCTGGCCTTGTTTTTTGCACAATGCTCATTATTCTTTATTTTGCCTATTCAAGGACAGTATAAGATCTTCAAAGTAACTTTGTAATCTGCAGGCTAGGGTTGTCCAATCTCTGCAGAGGTACAGCATACCCTTGTTCTGCAAGAAATTCCTCTACAGGACACTAAAGTTCTAAATACATGTCTCAGCAAGAGACCACCTGCTCTTCAAAGGTGAAGATTTCCCTTGTCATTTCTTCACCCAGGATTTCTGTCCTGTTAGTTTCCACCAGAATTCCTATTTTGACTTATAACTATGTTTTCTGGAGTGAAAAGAAAGTCTTGCAGTTCACATTTAGCAATTTCCTAGGGCTTGGTTAGTTTAATTAATACTTGTCAAAGGAAAGATGTGTGTGTCTTCAATTGAAATGGTGAATTCAGAACCCTTTGTGTCTCCCTTCTGGAAACTAAGATCTGTTCTGCTTGAAGCATGTCTGTTTGGGGAACAATCTGATGAGACAGTGCGGCAATCTCTGCAATATGGTCACTGCAGCTGACACCCACTGGGCTCCTCTGCACACCTGTATCGCCACATGTTGAAGATAATAACAAAAATAAATTTAAAAAATACTGTTCCCAGTGCTGTATATTAATTTTCTGGGCAAGATGTAATATATAGCAAAGAACATACAATCCCAAATATTTATAGCTGGCAGAGTCTAAACCTATTGTCTTTAAATAGCTATTTCAGCCTTTTCTTATTGATACAAATCCCTAGTCTCTCTGAATGTGTCTAATATTGGGGAACACTATTCTAGTTCTTAGCTATTTACATGATAAATCACATTTTATTGAATACATGTTTCCTTAGGGTCATCCTGTAATTCTAAAGAGCAGTTGACAGAAATGCTTGAAGAGCTGAGGATGGAGCATTTATGCTACCTGCAAGAAAGAAAGAAACAAGTGATTTGGGGAGTCAGCAGTTCTAGGAAAGCCATTTGGTTCCTGGCAGCACAAGCCCTGTGTTATCATTCTGCTCTGCTTGGACCAGGCTACCTTGCTGAACAGATACTGAGCTCTGGCAGCTCATCGTCCCCATGCTGCAAACATAGACATGGAAATGTCATTTTTAAAATGATAGCAGTATATCAGCTGCAACCCATTTTCCTTTAACCCTCTAAAGGACATTTTTCATGTTTTCAAGCGGCAAGCAGGCATTTCACAATTTCCTAACTCAATGGTATATCTGGAAATATGTCATCTTAGCCAACCTGTAATCATTCCTCGTCCATCTCATCCAAAGCTCTCCTCCAGCAGTATGAATTCATGCCTAGGAATGGACAGGCTTGTTGGGCTGCACTTCTTTGTGTTTGCTTCTGCTCTAAGGGGAGGATGTACTGAGTGGTGGTAATGGGGAAGTGTCTTGTTTTTACTAGGTTTAAGCTGGCTTTGAAGTTTTTTCTACTATCATGTTAGGACAATGCATGAGCATCTGTCAAACTTTTCTCAGGTTTTATTCAGCCACCCAGGGCCAAGAAGGGTTAACGGTGTTTCCTGCAGCTCTGGCTTCCTAACAACACAGCTGAAGTGTTGCATACCCAGACAACCACCAAGCCCTGTACTCGGCTGTCTGAGGAAACATTGACACTGTAAGGGGTTAGGGCTGATGGGGCTGTATTTTTGACAGAGGCAGGTGCTGGTATTGTAACAGCTTGTGGTGCGAGTGACGGTGCTACCCATGGCATCTTGCAAAAGCTGATGCTGGGCAAATCCAGCCCACTCATGCAGCGAACGCGTGGGCACAGGCCTAGGGGAGGGCAACGGTTGCCTTCTAGAGCTTGTGGTGAGTGAAATCCAGAACATGGGAGGCCTCCTTGGCACCCACCAGGCAGCTTGGCTGGTGGGAAGCTGCAGCAGCTGCATGGGTGGGAGGTGAGCGAGCCTGCCGCCAGCCCTCCAGGGGACTGCCCTTTCTGTGCTGCGTGGACCTGGGACAAATGCTGCAAGCCAGTGTAATATCAGTAGCAAGTCTTGTGTTCGCTCTCTCTCTCTCTCTCTGTGTCTCTGAAGCAAATCAATGACAGATTAACTGTTATAAAAGAAATAACTATGTTAGAAATAAAAGATGAGGCAGCCAGAGAAATCCTTTAGGGGGTAATACCTTATGTTTATAGTACTTTTTCATGAAAGCAGAAATCTGTTATAAGTGAACAAAACTGGCAAGATACTTCGAAAGCCTGAGGTAACCTCAGGTAAAATGAGCATTAGACACAGCAAGTCACTCCGGCCCCTGCTCAGCAGGCTGTGTTACCTGCTGTACACACAGCAAACTGAGCTTCTCGGAGTCGTGAGCAAAACTAAATCCGCTGCCTCCTGGCTGGTCTTCAGTTAACCAGCCAGAGAGGGTCACACTTGCCCCTCCTGCAAGGCTGAGAGTGGGGGGAGTTGCTACTTGGATGGGACTCCTTTCCTCTGGTCTCCAGAGCAGCTTCTCACCTGCACAGCCTGCACAGCGGTGCGGTCCCAGCTGCCAGCACCGGGGCTCTGCACTGCCTGGCTGGAAAAGGGCCATGGCTTCTCCTTGCCCGAGCCCTCCTCCTGCCCCGGGCTTTCTGCTGCCAGAAGCAACACCATACTCTGACATGACCCCGTGGATGTAGCCTACTTATGCAGCTGACAGCTAAGGCCATTACGAGGGTTCAGATAGTTAATTTACTTTAGAGAGCTGGCTTTTGGGTGCCCGGCCCTGTTCTGAACTTTTTCTGATGGAGTAGGTCAAAGGCTGAGTGTTGTGCTCGTGTTGACCCATTGATTTACATGGGGTGTGATTTTAAGAGGAAGCATCCTCCCCTTTCATCTCCCAAATCTTCCTCTCTCCACAAGGAAAACAAACATGCCTAAAGACCAAGCAGGGTCCAGACTTTTATCAGCAGCCGCCAGAAGAAAGTTTCATTTAAAGAAACATATAAGCCAAATGAGACCTGAGATAATTCAGAGTGGGAGAACAAAACAAACCCAACCACGGATCAGGTCATGCCCCCCTCCACTTCTTGTCTTGCTGGCTGAGGAAATGAAGTTCAGGTTGGCTTTCATCTCCTTGGGATTGCTGTTCCCTCCTTATGGACAGTTGAGGATTTAGACTATGAAAGAAACAGCAGCTTTGTGCTCTGTGTGTGGAAATGCCTACTTCTGACCTAGAAATTATCAAAGCAGCAAAGCAATAATGGCAGTGAAAGAGCTGTTGGAGTTGCCATGCTCAGTAATGAGGAGATGCTGTCTGCAGTAATGCCAAATGTGATTGCTAAGGCCAATTAAAGTAGCCGAGAGGGGAAAAGCCACTCAATGTCACTTTTCCCCCTCCTTTATAGCATTAACCATTCTGCAGGCCACAAATATAACTGTTTACTAGAGACGTTCCTAGGCATGCACAGACATAAACACTCAAGACAACACATAAAACAAGGGACCTGATCTCAAAATATTTTCTGTATTTATCATCTTTTCTCACAAAGAGTAAGTCCTGCTCTTCACAGCACCTTACTGATCTCATATATATTTGATTAAACATTAATATATTAACTCTGTTAGTTTTAGTTAGCTTTTTTTTTTTCTTTGTCCTCTAAGGCAACTAGTGACCAAAACAAAAGCATTAGATACACTTGAAAGCAATTTTGAAGCCACTAAATTCATGTCAGTTAAGGATTAATACTTGACTTGTGACTTAAATCTTTGAATACCTTTGAATATGTTACTACCTCTATTTTAAAGAACTACAGATATAAAAGATGTTTTTTGTATTTATGGGACTGTCATGTATGCTGCTAGAGAGGGTTACTTTCTGCTGAGACAAAAACCAGGCAAAGCGATTGAACGTGGTGGATTCAGCTTAGTAAGCAGAAATATTTTCTTTATGTGACACTGAATTAAGAAGCTACTGAAACTAAAAATGAAATCAGTCTCTTTGGTACATAAGAAAGGTTTGTGAGTCTTAACAGTAAATGCTATCCCATTGGAACTATTGTGATTTAGGATGTACCTTTTTTTTTTTAACCTACAGGGTATTTGGAAGAGACTTGTCCATGGCAGACTTGTCCTGTACAGCTACATAAAATAGAAGCATCTCAAACCTTCTCCGGAATCTTCTGACCATTAGGATATTGAAATAGATGGACTCAGCTCACATTCAGTCTTACTTTTCCCCTTTTTGTAGAAAAATAAGGAAATAGAAACTGACTTAATGAGCTTACCCAAATGAATAAGTCTCACTGAAAGAAACAGAGAAGGAAAAAAAAGGCTGGAATGAGAAGGAATGAACAGGCAAAATCTGAAGAAGCCTATCACAAAAGCTAAAGCTGAGGCATCCAGACAGAGCAGATGATAATACAGAAGGTTTCTGCATGCTAGGGCCAGCCTCAGTTGCATGTAGAGGTGATACAGATGCCAAGAAAATTAGAAGACCTCTAAATAGGCGTTTTTTCACATCTTGAACTGAGATCTATGATCAGCCCAGGATAACAATAGAATCAACCCAAAATCCAGTTGTAAACCTTCTTAAATGCAAAGGAAATTCATCTTTGCATTTAAGCATGGTGGGTTGGTGCACTATAAATCTAGAAGTGGTCAGCTGCTTATTCACATGATGAAAATCATCAAACCATTAGCAGCGCTGGGGCTTGCTTGAAGATAAAAGATATTCTTTATAAATAAGAATACCAAAGATTGCTGAGCTACTTTTGAAATGATTAATTAATTTTATCTGGCATGAAAAAGCCTCAACCCTCTAGTAAAATGAAATAGCCAAATAGCTGTGAGCTTATGTAGTAGTTTCTTTTCATGAAATCATTGGCAATTAAACATGATGTGTTTTAATCGACTTATGCTATCTCTCATGTACATAGATTGGTTATCCCTTATCATTACTAGTGACAATATTCACAAATACAATTAATATTCGTAATGAATATCCAACTCCTTTTAAAAAGGCAGTCAAAATTTTGTCTCACTGACCATTTGTAACATAGACTGGATAGGTACATGTGACTTGAAAAGAAATATTCCTTTGCATGGTCCTAGATTTCCTTCACTTTAGCTGCAGTCCAATGGCTTTTTTTTTTTTTTTATATATATATTTTAAAACACAAAAAGATTTTGTGATTTTCCTGAAAATATTTCTGTTGGTTTCCTACATGATTTTGAATATCCTAATTAACTTTCTGTCACCAGGTATCAAGGTATCCCCTTAGACTTTTTTTTTTTTTTTTTTTTTTTTTTTTAAATCTAGAAAATGGGGCAATCAATTTTGAGACATTTTGAAACCATTTCCTTCTTGTGTTTGTTCTGATTTCCAGTGGGGATGAAAGCACACTTTATAGGAGAGCAAAGTGTAGTGTCATTATGATGTTTTATTCAGAGTATCTTTCATTTGCTTTAATCCACAGAAATGTCTCATTGCTAGTTTAAACACTCAGAAGTGATGGCTTCATTGAACTATCCCATTCATCAACAGTTCAATTCATGCCTACCACTGCCTGGTGTTGATAATTTGTTGCAAAAATCTGACAGACAAAAAGAAATTCTTGCCTTAGTAACAGATGGTTCTCCTGAAGAAAGATCTTTCTGCCTATAAAATACTGTTGTTGGTTTTGTGGGAGGTTTTTTTTTGTCACAAATGTATATTAGGTAGCTACAGCACCATCAATACAGTGTTGTTCCACCCGGCTGGGACAGCAAGTGAGAGTACAGACTTGTGCCATGGCTTTGCAAGGCTGGGTCAGCCCAGTCCGTACCGTCACATTGTTATGGTGCTGTATTATGATGCCCAGCTCTACTTAAATGGACTTTACCAGCTCAGGTCCCATGCCATGCTAATGCAGTGACAGGATTCTCAGAGCTGAGCTGGTTTGTCTCCAGCTGCCGTGCTGCATGGCCTGCCCTGTTCATCTGGGCGCAGCAGAACATGAACACATCTCTAGCCTGTTCTTCCTTACCCCGTACTGCTGGGAAAATGAACTCGGGGCAAAGTTTTTTGCCTGTCTAGTTTTTACATGTCTTGTTTAATAACCTTTGAATCCTTTTGACCATTTTCAAGAATATAACGTACATGAAGAATGTTCTCAAAGTCATCTGACATCCGTGGCATTTTCTAGAGGAAAAAACAAATTCATTGCCACCTCTGAAAGAATATCAGTGAAACCTTAAATATTAGTGGACACCCTAAAATTTGCACAAATGGAAAGAAAGATGGTTAAGCTTTTATTTGAGCTCACTTTGTATCTGGAAGGATAATGATTTCTTTAAAACAAGGAACCCTTTGCCTTCTCCGGAGCCCTTTTAGGATTTTGATTTTCCCCTTTCATGACATACATAACACATTGCAGGACAGTACCATGCTAAAGCAGAGCTGCCAACTCCGTTACTCATGTAATGCATTCAGCTAGTTCAGCAGAGCTTATGGCAGCCAGATCCTGTTGGACAATGGGTTAACATCATGCGGTATTGCATACCAAAGCCATCAGATCCGTGCAAATTGAGTGACTGTGTTGTGAAGCATCTTGTTTGCCTGGGTCGCCGGAGGAAGTAAATGTATAAATTAAACCTTTATGCACATCGAAACATTGTTTTTAAATGATGCTGAGCACCATGAAACCTACCAGCCAGCCAAAATAATGAACCATGAAACAAATGAAGGCACCCTCTTTACGTAAGTTCTAGCATATGTGTCCTGTTATGCTTCCATCTTTCGTTAGTACTGATTTTTCCTTTGTCCCTACTATTTTAAAACTTGGCCTTGATGAACTAGTTGCTTCCAGCCACCCAGAATAAGAATGAATCTATCCTCTTATAAGTTTTGTTTTTTTTCCTGGAATCACTTGCATTATGTTTTATGTCCCACTGAAAAAAGATTGAAATACATCTCAATATTGGACTTAACTGCAGTAGATCAGGTTAGCTAAAATTCTGACCCTGATGGTGACTTCTTCATCTCTGTGATGCAATGGCTGAAGATGTGATGTGAAGCAATTAAACTTGTGATGTGATGTGGCTAGATGTGAAGCAGTTATACTTGTCTATAAAGCAGAAAGCTTGAAACCCATACTGCAAAAGATTTTTGGAGATAGGATACTTCAAATGTTGATATCCATCCTCACTTCTAGTCCTACTGATGCCAATGGTACAGTTGAAACGGTAGTGCTTTTACAGATACATCACTGTGTTGGTTTCACTGATAGTGTGGAGCTGGAGGCTGGATGAGCTGAAATACATTGCTTAGCTCCAGAAGTTTTGAGCCTATTCTGAACTGGGTGCCATGGTGAAACATGTAGGAAGTATACTTCACACAGTCTGGTGGATCTCTAGCACCCTTGTGTTCAGGCATGGCCACAATCAAGGCTTTTATTTTTCCATCTATAAGAGAGTTGTCAAGCAGTATTTTAGATCATGACAGGATTCCTGTCTCCAAACATTTAATATCCGTGGGAGTTAATTCTGTTCAATTTAATTTTGATAAAATTTTGAAAGTAGTATTCAAAATAATATCTTTCAAATTAATTACACAATCATTTCTTTGAGGCTAACAATAGAGGTCATCTTTTTAATCATTTATATTGATCTAGTGTGTGAAAGTTAAAAGATGCAAGAATTACAGTCAGCTAGTAATGCACCAGAAGGCTGCGTAACTTCACATGCACTTTTTAATAGGATCTGATTATCCATTAAACCTCCTAAGGAAAGAAAGGGTTTGCCATTTCTGTAAGATATCTAGAGGAACATGAACTAGTGGATGAAAGGTCTTTCGTCTGCCTATTTTGAGTTCCCTCAAATCTCTCCGGCTTGTGTTGTTGCAACGCATCAAATCTAAATTTCAGGTTCTTCATGCACTGACTGTTCCCTTACCTATCTGCTTTTTTGAAAGGGAAACGTAGCATAATATTAATTACTAGTAGATTAAGTAAAAATAGAACTATAAAGTTCTGGTTTGTACACATCTGGAGTACTGTACATGATGTAGGACTGACACCAGAAAGGACATAGCAGAGATAAGCAGGTAAGATATGGGAAGACTGAAGAAACCAAATTTAAGTTTCTTTAAAAGGGACACAAGAAGAGTAAAGTACCTTCAAAGCAGCACCCCTAAAGGAAGTCACTATCTACAGTTCATTGAACATAAACCAATGGAATTAAGAAAAGGATTTCAAAGCAGAAGATAATGAATAACATCCTATTTCTGCATAGATTCCTAAAGGAATTAGTCAAAATAAGAGTAATCCAGATTCAGTGAAATGCTAGGGGAAAGATTAATTCATGTAATTGATATTTAAATGTTATTTATTTGCAACCCAATAAAAGCCCAGACTCCACTAAAACAATTATTTCATATTAAATACTAATTGATTACTAACACATGGCAATTGAAAACTAATTAGCATGGCGTTGGTATGTAGTCTTTTATTTCCCAGTCTTGGCAGATGGATTTTTAATAATTTGTTTTTAACTAATATAGATAAATGTCTTATTGAATAAAAATGGAATTGATATTTGAGGACTATCATTTAATAATTTCCTTTCATTATTTCTGGTAGGCTTCTTTTACACCCATGTCTCGTTTTTTCCCCTTCTTCCCATCTTTATGCCTGAGGATTGTAATAATGATGAAGTGAGAGTAGAAAGTTATAAGAACCATTTCATTCTTTGTCAGGTAGTAAAACCTTTTCTCCTTCCTAAGCTGCACAGAATGTGCCTGTGATTAGATAACAAATTCAATAAACCAAAGCATATTGGTTGCCAAAGGGAGGATTTTTTTTCCAGACTAATGGTGCTAAGCACTGTAGGACGCTGTTCAAAGTAAAGCTACTTCTTCAGACAGCTGTCATCTACAAGAGTGATCCAGATGTCAGGGATAACATAGTTACGGAAAAAAATAGGATTTTATTATCGCAGATAATGCCAGCAGAGCAATTCTGGTGGGATGCAACTGTTCTAGATGTTACTGTAAGTTAGTTGTATCGTACAATACGATGTCTGATCGGCTTTGCTGTTTTACAGCATTTTGCATCTGAGGATCTCAAAGCACTGTATCAGTGGCAAAAATTTAAACTAAGCAGGCTATTTGTGAATGCTATCTGATGCAAAAACTAGATAAAAAAGGGCTGTCATGCTTTGTGAAATTTATTGTTCAAAAATAATTTGTGTTTATTTCCAGTAGTGTTAAAATTCTGCATCAAAATAGAATTTTGAAAGAATTTCATAAACATTAAATCATGGTGTTCAAAAATGTCAAGACTTTTCCCATAAAGTAAAATTTATTAATCTAATATCTGTGTACTTTTAGAATTAATATTAAAATTACAAAAAAATAGTGTTTCCACTATATCTAAATAAAACACTTCAGTGTAATCCAAGTTATTGAAAAAGTAAGCAGAAATTATTTGTTTTGACAGTTCTCCACCAAAGCATAATGAAATCAGGCACATCCTTTTGAAATGTTTTCATTTGCAAGTAACTGCAGGTTTTTTTATGACAGGACACTATCTGTCCCACCAGTGGTATCTTACCATGCTTAGAGCTGCTTTCTGTTTTAGCTGAGGCCCAAAGGATACACTTTCTAGATCGTACAAGAGTTGGTGACTTGTCTTGCATTAAACGTTAGAGCTCTTGGCTTTGCAAGACTTGTTCGCATCATGAGAGGGAATTTGGGTATGTTCATCTCTGGTAGCTGCATTAGCCCAGCACATGCTGCGAATACAAGTGTCTCAGAACTCAGCCTTGCTCAAAAGGTGAAGATATGCCTGGCCATACCCTTTTAAAAACTGGGACTAGGTTTGGGGTGCCATAAACTTGCTTCTGATTTCTCTGGTCAGGTAATGGCTTGGCATCTAGACACTTGGGAAACAGCATCCTACTTCATAAAAGATTATCCTGTCCAAGCATTTTGTTTGGAATTTAAAGAAATGTGTTTCCCAATGTTCTTGCTCCTTTAGGAAATATTTCCTTGATTGTTGCTATTTTTTCTCATTATTGAAAAGGAAACGAACACATGACAACACAGTATCTGATATATCCCCCCTCCTTACAAATGTAACAATAGACCTAGTTTGACTTAGGAGGTTTCTATGGAAATTCCAATTCTCAAATGTGACACATCCCAGTCTAAGAATACAAAGGTTGATCCTGCTTTAAAGACCTTCTAGCCAGTGGTTTTATGGCAATTAGGGTTGATGCGGATATTGACTTAAAATAGGTGTTAAAATTATGGCTGTTCATTTGTCTATATTCAACCAACTTGATAGGCCCATCCAGTTCTCAGTATAAACAACTAAAAAATCAGTCAAATAATTTTTACAATCTATTGTTACAATCTCATAATACTGTGGATGTTAAATGGTGACTCTCAAGTTCTTATGGTCCTGCGAAAGCTCTGTATTTTTGTAGGCTGGAGTACTACTTAGTGTCACAGGGAAACAAGGGTTCACAAACCAATTAGTAATTTGTCAAGGACCGGCATGAACATGGTCATGTACTCATTTGCACAACTGGAAGCTGGCAAACACTGTTCTTAAACAGCGTTAAAGGAATGAGAAAGAAATATGAGTTGATGGAACAGGGAGGGCAGGTTTACAGAACACTTTGGAAGCATCTTGCCACATAAGAGTTAAGTGAAGGAGATGTTCCTGCCTCCTTTTAACCTCAGAACTGCACATGTGCACATAATTGCTTTGTATCAATGTTAATGAGAGAAAATAACTTTAAGCTTTGCATTTAGACAACAAATCTGTCAGATTCCAAGAAGTTTCAGGTTGCCGGAATCTACTACTGAAACATAAGTGATGGAGGATGTTTTTTCAGAGTCATTAATTAGATCAGTCTTTCTACCTTGTAATAAACTGAGGAATCTTGAACTTAAACCCTCCCTTTAAATAAAGCTATAGTTGACTAAAGCAGATAGTTTGATTATAAGTACAATACGGGATAAATAGTTTTCATTCAGCATAGACAGAATTGTTGGGAAAATGTCAAAACTTGATCTGCGTATGGCAGAAGATTTAAGAAGATCCCACGTGTGTAGCTGTAGTGGCTAGATGCATTCAAGCAGTGACCTTGTGATCTACTGAAGTGGGTATACATTGATGCTGCTTTTGAAAGACGTGGTCTTATACTATCTTTTCTCATTTCCACCCTTGTGCTGTGTCCCTGTGCGCCCACAGGCATTAATGTCATCAGGTGGCAATCTGCTCAGGTAGCTGAGTCTGGTTGAAAGCAATGTAGAAAAAGAAAAGTTAGTTTTTAGCTGACTTGGATCCATAGTTCTGTTCACCATATCATCTATGAAGGATCTGTTTCTGTGTGAGAGAGACAACGGGAGAAGAAGAATAAATTCTATAAACATGAAGAAAAATATATTGCATTTTTCCTTTCTTTCCTCATTGTTGTCATAAAATTGCCTCCCTAAATTCATTAAAGGGATCTCTCTGGGTTTGCTCAGTTCATGCAGGAAGACCAGGAGAGTTAGTTACTTATTTTTGGATTAGAGATTGACAGACACTTCAGATCACAGGTGCTGGCTGCCTTCCTTGCCGTTCTCAATGATCCCTCTGGGGGACATACAAATGTCTTACATCTTTATCTTCAGAAATACACTTCTGAAACCCATAGTGTTGAAGAACACCATGTGTCTGAGCTGTTGGGTCTTCCCCACTTGCAGCTTCCTCTGCAAAGTCCAGCTCGGCTTTCAGAGAACAGGTTAGCAGTGTGAAAGCAAACGTTCCCTAAAGAAAGGACATTGCTTAGCTTCCTATGTTAGTCCTTATAGATTATTTTTTTTTTAATTAAACCAAAACAAACCAAAACAAAAACATTAATGATCTTTCCTGGCTGGAAGGAATTTTGTACTGATGCAAAAATGAAGGAGTGTAACAGGTCATCCATCAAGCTCCCAATCACCGCTAACACTGCTAGGGTTTGAAGGGACACTGAGGCTTTTCTTAGGAAGAAACTCACAATTAGTTAAATTTATGGGGTGTCACTACACATGATACCTGGCTACTACCTACAATTACATTGTCACCTTAGTTTCTCTGGGGACTTTCAACACTAGGCAAAGTGATAAAAATTGCAAAATGTACCCACTAACCTAAGAGCATTTTTTTTACTAACACTTCATTTTTTGTATTTTCTGTCTTTGCAGTGTCAGGGTTATTCTTTTCACCTGACACTTCCTTCAGCAGATATAACAGCTATATAGGTATTCTTCTCATGTATCTGTCAACAATGACAAGCAGTGTGCATCTGCTGAAAGTTTGTCTGCTGGCTGTCCCAATAAAGTGTCATGAGTGTGCCTACCTGTTCCTTGGAGACATTCTGCTTCAGTGAAAAACTGAGTTTTGTCGCTTGTGTTGTCCAGTGTATCAACAAACATTTGTCTCAAATTGACAACAGCAATGAAATAGTTTCTCCTTTAAAACAAACGCTTTGGATTATATCAGCAGTTGGTTACTAATGGTGAAGCCTCATTTTCTTATGCATCTTCCCAGTGTTCTCTCAGTCCATCATTATTTAGCTTTTGTCTACTTGGAGTGGTATGAATATATGCTACTCATAAAGAAAGTTTAATTAGCACTTTTTGCTTCAGCACTCTTGTAATTACCAGTGCTTAAGAATGCTGGCAATCTTGGAGTTTTAATCCATGATAGCTGCAAAAGCTAGAACTCTGAGTTACTTCAGGGATTCAGAATTTAAATATTATTTTATTAGTTTTAGTGTGGCTTTTATAATTGTGTCTTTGATCAACATTTACCTTTGTCAAAAAGTTCTGTTTTCTTGGTAGGATTGATTGGGAAGCATGTTCTTAGGGACACTGTATGGATATCAATGAATGAAACTATAAGAGCAGGATTTTATGCCATGTTTTATTCATGACCTTACTTGTGTTTCACTTATCCCTAAGTTATTGAAGCATCTCTACTACTAAGGCTTTTTTTTAAAGTATGGAGAAAAAAGGCCTATGACCTTGAAAAGTCCAGCTGTTGTCACAAATATGAAAAAGTGGTTGCTGTTTCTCTGCTGTGCTCTGCTGAACCAGTAAAAACAACTATAGATGTTTCTTCCACAGAGAATCATCCCATGTGCTTTCCCATCCAAATGGAAGATAGAAAGACATTGCAAAGTTTCAGACCCTTTGTAACAATGGCTAGTACTGTACCGCTGCTACAAGACAAGGTGAAAGGAAAGTAGGTCTGGGGAGCATATCAGAGCAGTATCTTTGAACATTAGATGTGATTGCTGAAGCCTTTTCTCTGCCTTTGGGAGGAGGTAGTTTAAATACTGTCCTGCAACTTCAGCAAACAGGTTTCCTAGTATGCATCCTCAACCATTTTTAACCAAATCCTTACCTTCAGAGAGGCAGGCATGGTCTTATGAAGGTGACACAGAAGGAAGCAAAGAGGCCAGCAAAATTTCCTGAGCAAGTTACTCAGTTAACACTTGTACTTTTGTGAAGATTGCCAGACATCTCTGTATGGCACATAATTTAGGTTGAAGGTGAACTATTTTCTTCATTGATATTCTAATTCAGGGGGTATGAGACAGAAGGTGACATTTTTCTTTCACTTATTGGCATTAGTATGGCCTGATACTGAGAGGTTTTAATTCATGTGGAGGTTTCAATTTTAATTAGTTAAACAGGTTGATAAGAAGGGATTTTTTATTTTAGGAAGGCAAAACCTATATGAACTGAAAGCTTAGATGGTGAATACAAAGAAGAAATTGATAACACTTTTGATAAAAAGAGCATGTGTTTTTTGATAATTA
Organism: Microhierax caerulescens; assembly: GCA_035590215.1. Taxonomy (NCBI): domain Eukaryota; kingdom Metazoa; phylum Chordata; class Aves; order Falconiformes; family Falconidae; genus Microhierax; species Microhierax caerulescens. The sequence goes on along the minus strand of JAVJGJ010000059.1, from coordinate 60,557,686 downwards.
CATTTCAGGCAAATAAATGTTTCTTACGTATTCATTTGTTCAGTGTGTTTTGACTAGGTAGAGAGGGGAAATGCTAAGATATTCTGAAACAGTTTACTTAGGTCTTGAGTAAAAAGACACCCAGAGATGAATAGTGAAGTGATCTAAAGTGAAAGACCTGCCAAGGACCTGGGGGTACTGGTGGATGAATAGATGCACATGAGCTGGCAATGTGCACTCACAGCCCAGAAAGCCAACTGTGTCTGGGACTGCATCAAAATAAGCATGGCCAGCAGCGAGGTGATTCTCCTCCTCTACTCTGCTCTGAGGAGACCCCACCAGGGGTGCTGCATCCAGCTCTGGGCCCCTCAGCACAGGAGAGATGTAGACCTGTTGGAGCAGGTCTAGAGAAAGGTGTGGTGGGTTGACCCTGGCTGGGTGGCAGGTGCCCACCGACGCTGCTCTATGACTCCTCTCCTCAGCTGGACAGGGGGAAGAAAATATAAGGAAAGGCTCATGGGTCAAGATAAGGACAGGGAGATCATTCAGCAATTACTGTCATGGGCAAAACAGACTCAACTTGGGGAAGATTAGTTTAATTTATTACCATTCAAATCAGGAAAGCTCCTTCCCCCCACACCTCCCTTCTTCCTGGGCTTAACTTTACTCCCGATTTCTTGACATCCTCCCTCTGAGTGGCACAGGGGGATGGGGAATGGGGGCTACAGCCAGTTCATCACACAATGTTCCTGCTTCTCCTTCCTCCTAACACTTTTTCTGTGGTCCAGTGTGGGGTCCCTCCTACAGGAGACAGTTGTTCTATGTAACAGAATTGCACAGAAAAAAAGTTCACACTGAAATTCCCTCTCTCTGGAAGGTTCAGCCCTGCAACAGCTGTAAAACACTCCAGTTTGCAGTCTCACTGCTCAGTCTTCTCTCCTCAGTGGACAGAAACAAAGTCCATACCCAAGCCAAAGCATGTAGGAATATTGTCAACCTGCCTTTCGTAACACACTGCGGAACCTGCAGCTATTTTAGTAGTGTAGTATACAGAAAAAACAGAATTAAAATCAACAGGGTTACGTATATCTGTTCCACAGAGAGTAGGGACAGTCTGTTGCAAATCCTGTGGCAACAGTGTAACTGTACTAAAGCTTATGCAAACATCTCTCAGCATCTTCATGCTCTGAAGTTTAAGAATTCCATGCATGGATTCATATGTAAAATTAAGAGCATTTGATAGTAATCACCCCTCCAATCATAATGGAATATTTAATCATGAATAAAGAGGACCCTCACAATCAGTCTTTCATTGTATTCAGGGAGTTTTATCAGATAGCACATTTAGTAGAAGAATAATCCTTCAGAAGTATGAGGAATGCCAGGTACTCTCTCGATAGATAAGGAGTAGTCACTTGTGGTTCATTTTTATATGCTGTTTTTATTGCAACAGCAATATTAAGACCTACAAAACATTACAAAATTTACAAAGTTAATATTTGTCTAAAGTTGCTCCTGAAATTTAGTTGCATAATGTAGATGTTGGTATATTTGGTTTTTATTACAAGCTTTTTATTACAAGATGAACTTGAAATGAGATTCTCAGGTGCATCATAAAGTAAAATATTGTTAGTCTGCAACTCTTTTCAGTAATTTGTAAAACTGGGGTTTGCTTTCACCTAGTTATACTCACATTCCAAAATTTGGCTCTTAATACTCAACTTGCTTGTTAAATTCTACTTGCAATCATAGATCCATAAAAAAAAAAAAAAAAGTAATCAAAATTATAGAAAAATAAATTTAAAGGGATGTTTTGATGCCATCTAGTCCAACCTACCAGTCAAAGCAAGACTAATTTCAAAGTTTTGGTATAGTTGTTCAGGACTTTGTCCATCTGAACTTTGAAAATCTTCAGGGATGGAAATCTATTCCAGGGCTTAACCATGCTCCCTGAGGAGAAAGTTTTCCTCACAGCAAGACCGAGTTTACCTTGCTGTAACTTCGGTCCTCTTTCTGTGCACCTCTGAGATGAGTCTGGCTCCATCTTCTCCATAGTTTCCGTCTACATTGTGGAAAATAACAATTACACTTCCTTAGTTTCTCTTCTCTGTGGCTTCCCCTTATACATTGTGGTCTCTGTCCCTTAAGCACTTTAGTGTCCTCAGCTTGATTTTCTCCTACTCACGAGTCATATGTCTTGGCAGTGCCTTAAAATGCTGGTCTTGAAGACTACTTGTAAAATAACATTTCTTTTGATGGCAAAGTCAGCTTCTTTTGCTGTTTTTGTCTTCTGATGTCACCTGTTTTCTTACTTGATGCTATGTGTGAGGCACCTTCCTTCTTCACTCTATTATTGCATGAGGAACTGAACACAGGAAAACTAAGAGCTGTAATGTACAGCACACTGGAAAGGAACAGAGGAAAATTAGGTTTTTTGCACTGGTAGAAATTGCTTTGGTTTAATTCCCTGAAATACTTGTGAACAACTTTGGTCTTTCTTTAGGGTACCTAAAGATTGTGTCATTGCTACATAAATATCGGACTAGTTTGCATATTCTTTACTATATTGAACAATTCCATTTCAGTTGCATGCTTTTGCTTCTTATGTTGTTTATTTGGACAGCATGGTAGACAGACAGTGCTTAAGGGATGTTTGGGTACTTCTGTCTAAGTATACCATGCAGATAGATTTTACTTCTTCTCCAGAAAGAGAATGTCATATGGCATGTTCATTACATGGGATTTACATATTACTTATTTTTATCCAGAAAGGTTTTTTAAGATATATTCAGATCCTTTTTTTTTTGTTCCCTTTTTTCCCTAAAATATTTTTTCTTCTGTTTTTATTGTGTTGTTTCCCCCTCAAGTGGGTATGTCTAATCTTTAATTGCCTTTCTGGCTGGGCAGATCATCTACTTTACAAGCAAAGGCCAGTGCCAATGCCAATATATTGTAGTGTCCACCTGCCACATTACTGGACCTAATACACAAGCAATATTGCTTGCTGGGATGGGATGCTGATATCTCTCCTCTTGGCCATCTATTGATCCCCTGCAGTTCCAAGACTGGAGCTGCGTCCTTCCTGTGGCACAGGATTTACCTACCTTCTAACATGTGGCGGCCAAGACTTAATTCCTGCTGGGTCCTCTAAAATTAAACCACCCAAGAGTTCATTTCCTCAGGAAAAGAAGGTCACTGTGAACAGGTTATCAGTCTGTCAGTCTGTTAGTTGTGTTTGTAAATCTCAAAGAAACTGGCATTTGAGGCTGAGAGCTACAGTTCCATAGTGTAGTAAATATGTCCTGTCCTTCAGTGAGATATGTAAAATGCAGCCAAAAAGGCAGAAGTTAAAAGTTCAAAATGTTTCCTGGTTTTAAGAACACTTGCCTGGATCTAGCTAAGATATCTTTACTTGAGAAATCTGATTGGTTTCTCAACTGAAAAAGAGTGGAAAATAATTATTTTTCACATTTACATTAAATTTTTTCAAGGCGATGCAAAACCAAAGACTCTTACATCTTGTTCCAAGCAATAGCGAAGATGCCTTCTTTACCAGCTCTCCTACTTAATCAATGATTTTCCAAGCAAAAAGCTCTTCCTTTAACCTTTATTTTAGGGTACAAAAATTATTTGAATGTAAATTATGGTGATAATCTTTCAGCTCCTTTTTTTATGTTCTTTTGAGAATTCCTTCACTATTAGGGAAGAAGATGGCCTTATATTCTTCCTTACCTATTTTAAACCTCAGTCTTCCAGTGACTGCTTTCTATTGAGGGAGAGCAATGGCTTGATGAGCTTTCATCCTTATAATAGAAACATTTCTCACTGGTGCTATTACATATTTTGTCATTTCACATTTATTTTGTTTTCACGCATTCAGTTCACACACTCCCCTATGGGGATAAGGTTACAATTGTAAATGTTCAGGTCTATTAATTAACTTTCTATTTTCTGTGGGTTTTTCTCTTTGTGCTGTTGTCTGTAAAACTGTGAATAGATGGCTTTGTGCATTCTGTGTTTCGAGCCAAGTATGGCTGAACAACGCAAGACCTATCCATCTGCAAAGGCATTACTCTTCTCAGTTGCAACATCAGTCATGAAGCCTTTAAAGAAATCTGTTTGGCTAAACATGCTGTTGTCATCTTAACCGTGTTGTACATGCTCTGCAGATTTTTGCATGATGATGCAAAGTAATGCTTTTCTTTATTCTTTTTCTAAATGCCAGTCAAGTCCCTCCTTTCCTAGTATTTTTGTTTAAGGTGTGCGTATAGTTTACCCATAGTCCACGTTCTGTATGCTGTAGTTGGGATCATGTCATTTCTTCTGAGAGGCACACTCTTCTAACTGTGTCCTGGGTTAACTCTGGGTTGATTTTTTGACCCACTTATAGTTAGAATTCAGCTCTTGTTACAGACTTATTTAACACAAGCAGCACCACAATTTGCTTTCTATCTTCTGTTATTATGGGAATTATTTTCTTCTTTTTTAAAAAAAAAAGAGAAAAGGTACTAATTTTTATATGGAGCCCTGTGCTCAACAAATGGCTGTGTTTGTCTGATGTAGATTGGTAAAACTTCCAATTACCACAGAATGAGAGAATGATTTTGAGAAAATAAAAAAGCAGGATTAAATGATAATTCACTTAAAGAAAACAGACCTCTGTGCCACCCTCCTACTACACCGTGAAATGCTGAACAGCACTACATTTCCTGCAGATGTTCTCTGTTATTTCAGATAGATGTTTTGACAAGTCTTGATAAATTCTATTTGTCTACATATTGCCAGGCACTCAGTTATCCATCTGCAGTCAACACTGGCTGGAGCAGGTCGAGCAGACCAGGACACTGGGAGTACTGTCTTCCCAGGGAGTTTCTGTTGAACAGTTGACACAAAGAAAAAAAATTACGCTGTGAGATCTACCTATTCTGATTGTGGTTCCAATATCCCATCCAGCTCTGAAACAGTTCTTAGAAATCTTGTTTGTTTTTAGAGGGTGAAGACAGGACCTAGAACAGCATGGGACATCCAAATTGCAAAACTCCCAGAGATTTCAAGATATGTGATTTTAGGAGGAAGTGAGTTTCCTGTCCATTCACTGATGTCTCTAATAATGTTAGCCAAACTTTTCTCACTTGTACAAAGCTGTCATTACATGCATATGACAGTATAAAGGGTGTAGTACACCCTCCTGCAGCTGTTGTTTCACCACTTTACCTTAATAGTGTAAAATAATCTTGGTGTGACAGAGAGCCTGACCCACGGATAGCAACACAGATGAAAGAGCAATATATTGATAATCACAGCTGGCATGAGGATCCAAAAAGATGATTCTGTCCTGCAAGATGTACAATACACACCAGGCAAATGTTCAATAAGCACTACTTACCTAGAGCACACAATTTCTTAGAAAACAAATACTATTCAGACCCCTCTGTGAATTTGCTAAATGTTTTATTTACATGGCAAGGTGTGAGAGAGGTAGGAGCTGACACATCAACTTGTAAATAAAACATTTGTCAGACTTCTCCAGAGATTTTGGGTAGTACTGTTCAGCAGAAGAGCAGTCTGGGAGCAGGTAAGCCCAGATGTCAATGTTATTAGCACCTTAGTCCAAACTGGACTGATGGCTCTGCTGTGTATACTATTTCAAATTATTTTATTTGTGTATGAGAGTCTTAATTTTGTTTGCTGAGTTTTCATGTGTTTGAAACTTGTATTTGTTTTTCTACCTGACACTCTGCTATATCACTACAAATTATATTGGTGGTACAGGGGGGGGTAGCTTATTCTTCTTACCACATACATTTTGT
>JAVJGJ010000059.1:60516116-60551797 GCA_035590215.1 Microhierax caerulescens | reverse complement strand
TATATTGGTGGTACAGGGGGGGGTAGCGTATTCTTCTTACCACATACATTTTGTCCTTGCAAGATGTTTCTAGAAAGAAATTTTTCTGAAGGGGCTTAGGAAGTGCCTGACAGAGCAGCTTTCAGTGAAACAGAATGGTATGTCCACAGGCTGTTGTCATCACCTGGTAATTTTTGAACAATGCAGGATGTAGCACAAAATAGAATATACATGAATACAATTACTGCTATGTTTCATTTTCCTTCCTAACCTTTCTTGTACGTGGTTATTAGCAGTGGTTGGTTTTGCAAAGTTGCGCAGTCCTGTTTCAAACAAGATTTCTTAAAACCTGTAATGTATGTCTACACACATGCACATAAACACAATCTAAGTCCTTTGCCATTCTCCACTTTAATGAGTAAATGAATACATCAGGCTAGAAAAGATGTATGTAGTGTTAACCTTAGACATTTGGAATACATTACGTTTCTTAAGTAGAGTGCAAATTTCCAGAGTACTTGTATTTTACACAATATGACACAAGCTTTTATGATCAGATCCATCTGGGGTAAGGTAGGACCAACAAAATTTCCTGTTAGCTCTGAATTTGCCTTTATACCAGGGCACACAAGAAGAATTAAACTTATACACTTACTATGCCCCTTAAAATAAAGATCCGTTATTCTGTGAGTGCTATTCCTCTTTCTCTGGGCAATAAATGTAACATGAACTGCTGCTATAAGCATTGCAATGTGGGCAGAGCCACAAAGGTCCTTTGGCTAATTACTGTGAGGAGGTCTATTTCAGGCAATCTCCGTTAGGGGCTGGTTACGTCAAACTATTACATATGCTCAAGGTTTATCTTGTGTTAGTCTGCTTAGCCAGATGCAGGTACTGGGGAAACAGACCCTGCACCTACACAGATTTCCATACAGCATTGGTACGTAGAAGGTCTGGTCCAGGGAATGGGAAGGTTGCTCCAGCTGGGCAGGGTGATGGGACATCAGTGAGGGCTGGGAAGGCCACTTTTGGGCTGTGTCTCCATGTTTGTAGGGAAGGGGTAGGGTGGGTGGGAGGGAAGCTCTGTCCTGCAACCCCTTGTGCCCAGCCTGCAAGAAAAAACCCGCTGCTTGAAGGGAGGTGTCTCTGCCTTTACTGCTGGGTGCTGTGACAGTCGGGAAATTAGATATTGCTCTGCTGAAAGCACAGATGGCAGTGGCTGATTATGCACTTTACAGCAGCATGGAAAAGCAGAAGGGAGAACATTAGGAATGGTAATTATTACGCAACTGGTAATTTGATGAATTGACTCTTGGGATTCTTCTAGATTTCCTTAGTGTGGTTTGCTTAGTTTAAATTGAAGATATCCGTATATGGAGTTAGATTTAGGTAATAAGGGTTTGTATCACATTTTGGTGTTCCTATTTCGAGGGTGGAATGGGTAATTAAAATAAAAACCCCGCTGACTTGTTCTTTACATAAAATTCTACAAGGCGTCTGAGGCCAGTGCCAGTTCTAAAAAGATAATTATTTCTATGATACGTTTTATCTGTAAATGTAAACTGGTGAAAGCTCTTATGCGTTTGGCATAGCATCACAACACTATGCAACCTTCAGACAAGGTGCCATTTCAGTGGTATTTGAAGAGATATACAAAGTTTGTACTAAAACTTTACCTGACTTAAGCCTGATTGAGATGTTTCGGGTAGAAAGACCAGGAAAATATGGTTACTCCTGTTCTGAAAAAACCATCTTTTGGGCAAGTTGCCTAGCTGTGAATTTAGTCAGTTTATTACGTATTATTGTACCTATACACAGATGAAAAGGCTGACCAAATGACTGTGATCTAGTTTGTTCTAGGGGATGCATTTACAAGGATGCTTTAAAAAAGCCCAACACCTAATGACAAATATTCATACATGCATACTACCTTGTCATACCCTCTCCATCTTTGAAATGGCAATGGTGTTATGGCACTGCTGTCTGAGAAGATATGTTTCTCATTCTTGGCTATGCTAACAATCATGATCTTAGCACCAGTCCGAGATTCTGTGATTATGATTAACTAGTCCTCATCTGTGTCTTTCTGTTATTTGCATTACAATACTGTCTATGATTATTTAATAATATGCTATATTAGCCACATAAATCCTGCTCTTGTAACAGCACAGTACAGACCTTTTTTGGACATGAACCAAAGGTTTACAGTTAAAAAGCCTGATGTCTCTAGCCCTACCTAATTTGTTGCAGATGCTAAAAAGGAGTGGATGAGTAAGCAGGGAATATAGTTTTAGCAATACTGGGTTTTTCCTCTATTGCTTCAGAAGGTGAACAGAGAAGTTTTGGAAAAGTCAGTTATTGTTATTGCAGTCTGGTAAAAAGGAAAACAAAGCAAAAAAGCATACCAAATATATTTAAATTTTTTCTTTCCCATACAGGAGAATTTCAAAAGCAGACAGCTATTTTAAATCAAGGGTCAAAGTGCTTATACTTGAAAGTCTCTTTTCTTTCGTCTGATGCTGTATACAGTCTGTAAAGGTGTATTCTGTTTAATATGCTCTTATGCTTTTCTCTCTTAATCTCTTCTCACTTTTTTCATTCTAAAACTGCATTTTCTGCCAAATTTTCTCTTCACTGAAGAATGACCCAAGGCCCCTGAAGGGAATAATGCAAAGAGAATATTTTTTATGGGCAAAAGAGTAGACTGTCAAGGATTCCACATTATTTCTATATAATAGTATTTCTGTTACCCAAAGTTTCCACAGATGCTTGCTAATACTAAGCTCTTCATTTTTTGATTACCCATCTCTCCACACCGGCTATCTGCCTTCCAGAAGTACTGACTAGCTGCCTCTGTTGCCAGTGGAAATGAATGTTGATAAAGAACTGACATCCAGATGCTCAGAAATCTGCGTCTAGATCAGGGGTCCTCAAGCTACAGCCCGTGGGCTGGATACGGCCCCCCAGCATCCTCTATCTGGCCCCTCAGTATTTACCGAGCCTCCCTCGCCACCCTCAACCTCCCCACCCCCACCCCCACCCCCCGCCAGGGGTTTCGGGGGGGGAAACAAGCAGCCACAGATGACTGCCTGCCACTTAATCCATGCGCCACCCCCCTGGTTAAAAAGTTTGAGGACCCCTGATCTAGATCATAAGACCTCAAAATATTTCCCCGTGTCAGGTCTGGCTTGAAGTTTAGAGCAACTTAACTGTTTCCGTGAACTTTCAGTGAGAAGGAAAAACAGGCATCTGGCCTGGAAGGAAATATTTTGTGGCCTGGTCAGATGCCCAGTTTGGTTAATCAGAAGAGTTACAGGACACGGTCTAGGCTTAGCCAGAAGGAAGTAAGTATCTGACTGCCATGATGGGCTTTGCAACTTTATACTGGACTCCTAGGAGCAGGTATGAGTGGAGGTGTTTTTTTCCTGGAATTTAGTGTGTGGGAAAGGCTTATTGTTGTGTGAAAGAATGAGAACTCCTCTAAGCACATTTGGGAGGACTCTTGAGGACTTAAAGCAGCATAACCATCTCAAGGGCTGGTGACCTCAAGGGTCTAAGATGTGTGAGGAATGTCCCCTGCTGCTCTGCCAGGATGGAGAGCCTCCATCACTGCATTTCCAAGGCTTATGGCACTGGCTGTGGCATCAAGACTTCTCATAAAACCTCACTGTGCCAGTCAGGGTGTTTGCTGACCACTTGTGTGACTTCAGTGCCGACACGTTACATTAGTGGGGGGATTTATTTCAACAACTATAGGTGACAAAGTGCTGAAATCAGAATCGGACATAACAGCATAGCCTTGCTCATCATTCTGCGTGTGAGAAATGGGTACTTCTACTGTGAGGTCTAGCTGGTCCCTTTTTGACACTTACCTTTGGTATAGTACGTTGACCCAAAGAAGAGAAATGAATAATACTATCTTACCTTGTTTTAAGACTCAGATCTAAGAATACTCGCTGACACCATTAGAGAAAAGCTCAGAAAGAAATCACTAGTTTTCTGTATTTGCATGGTGAAAAATAGTGAAAGGAGCTAAAAGATAAATGAGGAGAAAGAGATAAACTGGACTGGTACTTATTTAATGAGAGCCCTCCCTTTCTCTTTCCTTTCTTTACGTAGTTAATCCTAGTTGTAGCAAAATAAAGTGGGTTGGATGCCAGTAATTATTAATATCTCTATTTTTCTTTTTGAGATGTTCAGCTGCTTGTCATTTGTTCTTTGTTGTCTTTTGTCAAGGACAATAATGATTTGAGTAAGTGTTTAGAGATATAATTTCTAGACACTTTATGGACATCAAGTCACAATATAAAGTATCACCACAGGGAGTTATTGTTGAATTCAACACAGATAAAAATTTCAGATTTTAATCAATAAAGACAACAGGGAATAGGCACAGAAAGTTTTTATTAAGGCTATACATTATGATTGCCTCCTTCCAAAACCAGCACAAACAAAACTGACTGTATTACTTGAAAAATAAATGACTTTGATCTTTCCTTCCATTGCTAAATCCATGTTAGTGAATTGACTCTATAAACATCACAAATGTTATGCTCCTGGTTTTAAGATTTGATGCCTGTGTCATATGTTGATATGTGGATATGTATATGTATATGAAATTGTAAAGTAATGGCATTACATCACTTGTAGCTAACTGTCACTATATAGTTGAATTGTGGGTATAAACAGTTGTTTCTGGAGGCCTTGTGTGTGAGATGGAACAATCAAAAGGGTAGAGAGGAAAGACAGAGTAAAGATTAAATGTATGGGGCTCCCTTTTAACAGTGGAATATCTTATTTTTTCATGTGTTCTCCCCTCTCCTCAGACTCTTCTAACCATTAGCCGTCAGCTACAGTTGATACGTAACACATCTCTAGACAGTGCTGGGGAGCCTGCACAGGGCTGGAGACCATGGTGCTTGGATACTCTGAAGGTGCATTTTTCATTTCTGCATTATGAGCACAGTGACAGATGCCAGCTGTCTAATCAGTCAGTGCTCATATCTCTTGTGTTCTCCTCCTCTCCCAGTGTCAGCCACTCTTGTTTATTGTTGCTTTGATATAAGAACTATTTGAGCCCAGTGCGACGAAGTCAGGGAGCAGGAAAAGAAGCACTGTAATTCATTCTGATAAAAATATCTTTTCATTCTACTGTTTTAATTTCTTAGTTTTGTCACTCCAAATCCTCAGAGAGGAGCATAACTAAGAGCTATTAGAAGCTTTTTGTTTTAAAGTTCACATGCACAAATTTTACAACCTATTGAATAGTTTAGTGGGAAAACCCATTACTCCCACTTGCTGGGTAGGGGATCTCCTCATAAGGATATTACATAAAAGTCACTAACACCATTCTTCTACTGCCTTTTTTTCTAATGTAGGTAACAACTGCTGTATTTTGTGTTGTACTTAGTGGTATTGTTGCGTGTTCATCTTGTGTTATGCCTACCTACTGAATCAGTGTTGCGGGCAGAGACACCTGCATGCTCAGAGACAATGTGCATGCCTGTGGTATGTGTAGCAGCAAGTTCTCTTGTGAAAATGTAAGGAGTTATGTCCTCTTGATCACCTACACCAGAGGTCTTCAAACTATGGCCCACAGGCCAGATATGGCCCCCCAGGGTCCTCAATCTGGCTCCCCCGTATTTACAGAACACACACACACTCCCCCGCCCCCACCAGGGATTGGGGGGGAACCAAGCAGCTGCAGATGACTGCCTGCCACTTCATACGCATGCCAGCCCCTGGTTAAAAAGTTTGAGGATCCCTGACCTAAACAGTTTTTTTGTGTTATTGTCACAAATTCAGCTCCCTAAGTTCATTCTGAATTATACTGCTGATACTAAAGTACTATTTTGGGTATCACTAGGTGATCAGAAAGGATTGCCAATAGCAAATCAAATCAGAGTTGCATGTGAGGGCCAGAAAAGTCTTACCATCATCTTGCATATATTTTCCATGAAACTGGCATATGGTACTTTCTGTAGCTTATAACTTCAGCTTGAGCAAAATATTTAGTTTTTCATGAAGCTATTAGGTGATACCAATCTACAATATTAGTTAATAGTTCTAGAGCGTGATAACCTTGTTGCCAACATTTATTTTTAGTCTCCATTTTTCTAATTTCACTTCTTTCATTAGATCATATTTACACATTTTTTTCCTAAGTATAAGTATTTTTATTTGCAAAAATTGTATGATAATATATATAAACTCTTACCAGGTTGGACCTTAACCTCATAAATAAACAAAAGCGGTTTCGTGCAATTTCCCAAGGTACAAACTTGAATAGTTAATTTTGTCCTTTTTAAATTTTCCTGGCATTTCTAGCATGAGTAGGATTGGACAGAGGACTAATACTATACTGGAAAACAATGAATTAATGTTTATAATCTGTATCAAGTTACACACATTTTCTGGTGTGTGCTACCATCTTGCAAACTATTTGGTAGCAATTAGTGGTGTAAAATAAGAAATCTAAAGAAACAAACTCATAGACAGTAGTTTACAAACTGAGCCGCAACTTTAGAGGCTCTGTTATCAACCTTGCTAACCTGAATTAATACCTTGGAAAGTAAATTAAGACATTTTGAAATGAAATTTGCTACTCTTTGTGTCATAGAGATGAAAGTCACAAAACAATTTTCTGCAAGGGAAGTACCAGTGCTACCAGAATTAGAATGTTTCATCCAGTGCTGGAATGGTTCACAGTGTGCTGCAGTTGTAACCTAGAGTGATTTTCTTTCTGCTCAGAGTTATTGATTTATACTGATATGCTCAGTGCTAATGGTCTGAGGTTTACTCTGTTGGTAATCCAGGATAAGCATTATACAAAAGTGTACTATTGACTTTGTTACAGGATTATTCTGAAGGGGGTGATCTGCAAAATCTTTAAAACTTGCTGTCTTGCTGTTACTAGTGGTAGAGATATTTGGGTTAAATACATAAAATGCACCTGCTTGCATATGTTCCCCTCTATGGGATAAAACCCAATCTTAAATTTCTGGGTGAGGGAATGGGTCCTCCCATAAAAAAAAAAAAAAATAACAATGATGTGGCAAAATATATGTGAAGTTCAGAAATGTCAGATGTTTGGAAGCAAGGGATGTCGATTGCAGTTCAAAAGTCTCACTCTTAGGATCATATAGTATATTAAATTTAAGCATATTGCAGCCTAAGGGATACTGCTGACCCTGGCTGAATGCCAAACCTTAACCCATTCATGTCAGTATGACCTCAATCAAGAGGAGTTTAATGTAGATTTTTGAGGTGGGGGAGAGGGAGAGATCATAAAAAAAAAAAAAAAAAAAAAAAAAAGTAATTCAATGGGTAAAGAGACAAAAGATAATACTTGTCAGTGCTGCATTCTGTAATAATGCTCATGGTCTCCTGGACTTTAAATCCTTTGATGCAGAAAAAATATAAAACATGGTAAACCTCTGCATTTAGCTATCTCATTTTCATGCAATGCAAGTTTGAAGCAAGTAAAATAAATGGATCTTAGCAGTCATAGCCTTTGATGGCGGTTTCCTTGCTGAAAGCTCCCCTTGCTGTAGAGTAGAAAAGTGTCTTGGAAAAAAGACTTTTTCCTTTAAGGGAGAGACTGCCTTAACTGAACACTAGGTATTAGAATAGTCAGCTACAAGAACTGAATATCACGAAGCTGATGGTCTGTTTCCTGTAAATTCAGGCACCTGTCATTCATTTTATTTCAAGGTTAATTCACACACAGACTTTCTGAGAAATAATTATCTTTCCATTTACTCTGACAGGTCAGCTCCATGGTTCTTAATTCACAGCTATCATTTGCAATCCAATGTGTGTTTTTCTCACTATTTCAGGCTATTTTTGTGTTGACCTTTAAGGCAAGAAAATAATTAAGCACACAGTGTTGTTCTGTAACTTTGAATTCACTACATTATCAGGCTCATGGTATTAAAAGGCCACTAACCCATCCATTAGGTCTGATCATGGCCTTTTGGAATCAATAACAAAAATCACAGTAATCTCAACTGGTTGTGCTCAGACACTGGAAATTACTTTTATTTGCAGAATCACAGAATAGCAAAGGTTGAAAGGGACCTCTGGAGAATATCTAGCACAATGCCCCCACTCAAAGCCCACCACTGTGTTCAACTGGGTTTTGAATATCTCCAAGGATGCAGACTCCACCGCACCCCTGGGTAACCCATTCCAGTGTTCAATCACCCTCATAATAAAAAAGCTTTTTCTAGTGTTCAGATGCAATTTTCTGTGTTTTGACTTGTGACCATTGCCTTTTGGTAGATGAAAAAGTGGAATAAGCCAGCAATGTGCAGTCACAGCCTAGAAAGCCAGCCCTAGCCTGAACTGCATAAAAAGAAGCACGGCCAGAAGGCTGAGCGAGGTGATTCTGCCCCTCTACTCTGCTCTGGTGAGACCCCACCTGTAACACAGTGTCCCGTACTGGGGACCCCAACATAAGTACATGGACCTGTTAGAGCAAGTCAAGAGGGCATGGAAATGATCACAGGGCTGGAACACCTATCCTATGAGGACAGGCTGAGAGAGTTGAGGGTGATTAGTTTGGAGAAGAGAAAGCTCCAGTGAGATGGTGAAATGCAGTGAAACTGGACGCAACACTTAGCTGGTGAGGCACGCAGCAGCGGCAACAGTATGTTCTGTGGCTGAACGCTAGATCAAGGCAGACAGAGGGGTTCCCAGAGGCAGGGAAACCTGAGCAAGAGCTGAGAACCTCACCAGGAGCTGGCAGCTCTCGTGAGTGAGGCTGACGTGGCTTGGGCACTGCCAGGAGCAACTATGAGAGATTTAAAGGGCCCCAGGGAGCGCTGTGGCCAGGGCATGGTGCCTCCCAAGGAGGACGCAGGGGGACCCCCGCTTGCAGGCCCACAGCCCAGAGAAGTGCCCTCGGCCTCTGCCAGGATGGCGGGCGCTCGCCTCAGAGGTAAAGCCAGTGTTTCCACAGAGGAAGTCCCTGTGATGCCTGATGCTTCCACCTAGATGGAACCCATAAGGAAGGAGACTTCAGTACAGGCAGCAGTTGCCATGAGAACACAGACCCTTCTCCTGGAGAAAAGGCAAGTACCTTCTCCCCCTCTTCTCTGCCTTGCTGAGGCCACATCTGGAGTAGTGTGTCCAGTGCTGGCCTCCCCAGTTCAAGAGAGGCAGGGAACTGCTGGAGAGAGCTACAAACATGATTATGGGGGTGGAGCATGTCCCTTCTGAGGAGAGTTTGAGAGAGCTGGGCCTGTTTAGCCTGTTTAGCCTTGAGAAGACAAGACTGCGAGGAGATCTTATGAATGTGTATAAATATATTAAGGGTGAGTGTTACGAGGACGGGGCCAGGCTTTCATCAGTGACACCCAGCAACAGGGCAAGGGGCAATAGGCACAAACTGCAACATAGGAATTTCCTTCTGAATAGGAGGAAATTCTCCCTCACCTTGAGGGTGACAGAGCCCTGGAATAGGCTGTCCAGGGAGGTTGTGGAGTATCCTTCTCTGGAGACATTCAAAACCTGCCTGGACATGACTCTGCAACCTGCTCTAGCAGGGGGTTGGACTAGATGATCTCCAGAGGTCCTTTCTGTCCTGACCATTCTGTGATTCTGTGACCTTATTGTGGCCTTTCAATACTTAAGGGGGGCTTATGAGAAAGATGGGGACAGACTTTTTAGTAGGCCCTGTAGTAACAGGACAACAGGTAATGGTTTTAAACCCAAAGAGGGTAAATTTAGACTAGGGTAAATTTATGAAGAAGAAGGGTGGTGGAAAACTGGAACAGCTTGCCCAGAGAGTTGGTAGAGGCCCAATCCCTGGAAACATTCAAGGTCAGGCTGGGCAGGTGGTCTCCAAGCAACCTGATCTAGTTGAAAATGCCCCTGCTCATTGCAGGGGGTTGAACTAGATGACCTTTAAAGATCCCTTCAAACCCAAACCATTCTATGATTCTCTTGTCTTTCACTGGCCACCACTGAGGATAATCTGACTCAGTCTTCTTTACACCCTGCCATCTTGTGTTTGTGCACATAGATAAGATCCCTGTAAACTTTCTCTTCTCCAGGCTAAACAGTCCCAGCTTTCTTAGCCTCTCCTCATATAAGAGATGCTCCAGTCTCTTAAGCATCCTTCTGAGCCTTTGCCGGGCTCACTCCAGTATGTCCATGTCTCTTGTACTAGGGAGGCCAGAAACTGACACAGCATCCAGATGTGTCCTCAGCAGTGCTGCACAGAGAAGGAGGGTCTTTGTCAGGAGAGTACACTACTGGCTCATGGTTGTCTTGTTAACCACCAGGACCCCAGGTCCTTTTCTGCCATACTTGGCAATGGACTTTGGCAACAGTTTTTAAAGAACCATTTGGAAGCAGAAAAATAGAAGATGTTACAAGTATACTGGTTACCAACACTTTTTGCTCCAGTTGAAAATATAAAAAATGCTGGAACCAGAAAATTAATAAAATGTTTAAATTTCTTGTTCAACTTAAACTGTTATTTTGATGTGAATACCAATTGCCTGTGTTGGTTTTTTTTTTAGAACTTAGGCCTACATGTTCTGTTTCATGCATCTATTTCCATCCTGTAATTTACTTTGATAGATTACTTCTTGGAAAACATTATACAAGTAAAAGCATGCTTTTATAAAAGACAAGATAAGTAATTAGTTTAAAATGATTTAGATATAAACCATTGTCTGTTAAACTAAGACAATATAGATTGCTGCTTGTCAAGAGCGGAACAGGAATGCCTTTGTGGCTCCTCTACCCAATTAAGTTTCATAACATAATCAGGAAATCTTTTTTACTGAAGATAAAAGTTACTGTTTACACTTAATTACATATCAATACTAAATTACATCAATTAATTGCTAACAACCTGTAAAGCAGTTTTAACAGAAATCCTAAACCCCTGTAATTTACTAAAAAGGTAATTTGCTTTCTTAATTGAATTTTAATTGTTTTACATACACCTCTTTGATATACAGCTAACATTTGCATTGCATATGGCTTGATTTTTTTTTCCTAAAAGGAAATTATTTTTAAATTCTCCAGTTATGCTTAATTTTTCCTGTAACTATTTAAAAGTTTTCTTTGGTGTCCTTGGTAGAAAGCTATGGCTACTGACACTGGCTTTTGTCTTAGTAGCACATAAAAATTGGAAAGTGATGGGTTCATTCAGTTCAGTAAGCACTCAAAATCCATCACTTATGACATTGCACTGGGGACCCTTTTTGACCAAATTGGTCAAAAATATGATACCAGAAAATCTTGAAGCATGTGTAAGATTCTTGTTGGCAAGGTGGGTGTGTGGGTGGGTGGGTGGGGGTGGGGGTGTGTGTGTGGTTGATGACTGTTTTTTTGGCAAAGCTTTATATCACTGTCTACTGACTATATTGTCTACTGACTTTACTAGAGCACAGCCCCATGTGTTGAGGAGGCATAACATGCTACTGAAGAAGTAAGAATAGTGAAAAAGAGGAAGGTCAGCTATAAAAAGTATCAATCTAATGGACTTCAGACCTGTTTACTATAACTTTGAATGCTGGCTTTGATATAATTGGAACTGAGGCGTTAGCGACCAAGCAAGGACCAAGATGTTCTCTAAGCTGCTTAGGATGTGGGCTAAGAACTTTCTCAGTAGAAGTGAGGAAGAAATTCTCACAAGCTTTCCTCTGTTAACATTAGTCTGGTTAGGACTCTTATTCAGAAGAGGGAGAATAATTTCAGTGGAGCTGGTGCAAAAAGGTTCTGAATTCAGGGTGAAAGGCCCATTTTGTTCTAGATATTCTGAAAATGATGAATGCTTTTACTTAAAAAAGGAGATTTGGATTTTCTAACTCATTTATTAGAGTCTGTAAGCATTTCTCCTTTATCCTCTTTGAGCTCTGATTGAATTCTCAAACCCAGTGGGACCCAACTTCTGGTTGTAGTGCGGTGGATTCCTTATTTGCACAGTCAATAAAAGTTTTCTAATATTTCAAATCACTCCAAATTCCCAAGGACATATCTAAGCAGGGGGACTGTTTGTGGGGGTATGGATTTGATCAAATCCAATAACTTCCTGGAAGGTAATACCTTCCTTTGAGGTACTGTTGATGAGTAAATAAGATGCTTCTAAAACCTTTACACTTATTTCTCTTTAGAGGTACTTGTGTCAGTGTGAAATTATAAGATGCAAAACTCCTTTTGCAAGATGCTCTACCAGGTATCTTCCTTGTATTCCATTTTCCGATGCAGATTCAAGAAGTCCAAGAAACTGCAAAATAAGTTTTTCATTTATTTATCCATATCAGCCAACTTCCAAGGATTCCATCTGAAACTTCTACTGCCTAAAGACATGAGAATTTGTATTGGTATATTTAATCCTAAACCAACAGTTTCAAGCTGCTCAAGATCTAAGCAGAAAAGGATGTCTTAGAATGTCTGCTCATTATTGCAGATCCCTTACAGTACTAAATTTTAAAACCTTCCCCAAGCTTTGAGACTTTGCATATTTGTTTAGAAAGTATGTATTTTCTCTTGTGAGATTTCAACCACAATGTACTTTAAACATTTAGCTCCTGAATTCTCCATTTTAGTAGCTGCTAGTGTATCTTACAGAATTACTGCTGCATAGATAACTGTACAACCTCTTTTTATTGGTAATCCATCGAGATTTTCCTATTACGAAAAATAGGCTCTGCATAAACTATGCATACAATACACAGCTTGTGTTTTATCATACATGTAAACAAGACCCTGCAGAGCTTAAGAGGCTTTAGATGTAAAAGTGAAAACATAACTTCTGTTCGTGGAATCAGTGCTTTGGGAGAAGAATTCTGTCTTTAAAGGCATAGAATATATCTGGACTGGAGCGTCATTCTGGGGAAGGAAAGAAGAAAGATGGTTGGAAGGACCGTTTTTTTCTGTTTGATAGAAACCGTCATGAAGCTTAGTGGGTTGGGTAACAAAACTGTGTCTACACTCCATATTTAATTCAGGGGAGGATATTGTGTAAAGCGTTATTATAAACTGAGATGGGAAAAATTATGTTTTCTTATTTTTTTATTTTCTGATGAAGTCTAATTAATAAAAGAATATTTTAATTGCATAGCAAAACAATAATAATTCTTACAGAGGCTTTCTAGTAATTAACAGGCAATTAAACAGTTGCAAGAGGGCCCAGGTTTTCATTGGGCTGCTGAATAAAGACCCTCTCCAAAAATAGTTTTAATCTTTTTGAAGTATAGTCATCTGTAATGAACATATGTAGTTGTTGACTTTTATATTTCAAAGTGTTTTTAAAGCAGCAAAGACTAGAGAAGCTAATGTGACTACTTCAGTTCGTCAGAGGACAAAATCTTTGGAGAGCAAAAACTGCATAGGCAAAGCCTTAGGTAGATTCAGCATATCAAGGACGTGACTACCTGAAAAAATGATACTGGAAGAGAAGGAAGAAACATTTCTGCTGTTGTGTTTTATATAACAAAAGTGAGAGAAGTAAGAACACAAGGAAATGTGAGTACATGTCTTTCTTGAATCATTTCTAGATGTATGTTGTAGTGGGTCCTTCCTTGACGGTGAGTCTCTAGATCAGTGACACTGAAGGCAACTTTAACATAGCAACTGATGATAAATGTAGTCTTCTCACTGGGCCTGAAAAATCCTGCTCAGTTAGCATACACTAACTCATTTGAAAACAGGTTTGGAGGAAAACTGAACTCTACAAGAGTTTTCTAGAAAATAATTAAACTAAAGGATACTAATTCCAAGCAAGTTGCCCGTGGATTAGCACCGTTTTGGATAACAGAGCTATATTGTTTAGATCAGGGGTCCTCAAACTATGGCCTGCGGGCCGGATACGGCCCCCCCAGGGTCCTCAATCCATCCCCCCTGTATTTACAGGACCACCCCCCCACCCACCCCCCGCCAGGGGTTGGGGGGAGAAACCAAGCAGCCACAGGTGACTGCCTGCCACTTAATCCGTGCACCAGCCCCCTGGTTAAAAAGTTTGAGGACGCCTGGTTTACAGTGATAAGGAAGAAAAGGTAAGCTTTAGTTTTAAAGAAAAGTAGTTAATACTCATGTTATTTTGCTTTAACATTCAATTCCTTAAATACTGTTATGACAAATGGATTCCATTTTCAGTGGTTTTGAAACTAAGAGAATTGAATTGAAAAGTGTGGCATTAGAGAAAATATTAGAACTAGGTCTAGGCAAACAATTAATTATGTAAAATTATAGTATGGGATGAGATTTTAATGAAAAGTATATGTTTTTAATGTCATTCTATTTACCAAGGCAAAGATATTGTTTTGGATCAAGCTAAACAGTCTGCTGAGACCAAAACATAAAGTTTCATTTTCAGGGACTAACAGGAAATGGTGGCGAAAAACCAGGGCTGAATACACACACAAAACCTGAAGAGGTGCTCCTGCTGTTCCTTTCTGTAACCAACAGCCAGATTACTGAATGAGATTGTGGTACAGGCACTGCAATTCCCTCCTTTGCCAGGGGCTCGACCACAATTACTCTTCCCAGGAAAGTCCAATTAATAACCGTAGTGTAATTTGTCTGTGTTCAGAGGTAAGGGAGTCTCAGCCATCTCTGCAGAACCTTTCTATTTCACGTGAGAAAACAGCTTTGGCATGAAGGCTGGAAGCAGGCCGAGCAGCTCTTGAGTTTCCCAAACACCAAATGTGTGAAACAGCACTGTAAACGTACGGGTAGAAGTACACGACTTACACAGCACATCAAAACAAGTAACACTTCGATCCACAGGGACCTTGACAAAGTTGAAGATAGAACCAACAGAAACCTCATTAAGTTAAACGAGTAGTTCAAAGTCCCACACCTCAGAGGAATAACCCCTGTGCATCAGAACAAGCTGGGGACTGGCTGGCTGAAGAGAAAAATTGCTGGAAAAAGACATGGCAATTACAGTGCATGCCAGGCTTAATACAAGCCAACAGTGCACTCTCATTGCAAATTAAAAAAATTGCATACAGGGCTGTGGTATGACCAGCTCTGCTGGGTGACACTGCACCTAGAGTACCATCTAATTTTGGACCACCCAATTTAAGAAGGAGACTGAGAAACCAAGGTTCAATGAAGGGCTGCTCAGCGCACCAAGGGTCTGGAGCACACAAGTTGGCAAAGGAGGTTGAAGCATGTGAGCTTGTTTAGTTTGATGAAGCACAGGCTAGAAGTGACCAAATGTGGGGAGTTACAGAGATTGCATTGCCAAAATCTCCTCCACAATGGCAGATAACATAAAAAGGGGCAACAGTCACAAGTTTGGGAAAGACTGAGGTGCTAGAACAGATTACCTGGAAAATTTCGTGAAATTTCTGCCCTTGGAATTTTTTCATGTTCAGCTAGGTGAAATGCCAGCAAGTGTTGTTATAGATGCATAGAATTGTTTAGGTTGGAAAAGACCTTTAAGATCATCAAGTCCAATCATTAACCCAGGACTGCCACTTCGACCACTAAACCGTGTCCCTATGCACCACATCCACACCTTTTTTAGATTATCTCCATGGTTGGTGACTCTACCACTTCATGGACAGCCTGTTCCAATACTTGACAACCATTTCAGGGAAGAAATTTTTCCTAATATCCAGCCTAAACCTCACCTGGCACAACTTGAGGCCATTTCCTCTTGTCCTTTAGCTTGTGATCTGGGAGAAGAGACCAGCCTCCACCCGCCTACAACCTCCTTTCATGTAGTTATAGAGAGCAGTAAGACCCCCCTTGAACCTCCTCTTCTCCAGGCTAAACACCAGCCCTTCACCAGCTTTGTTGCCAGTCTCTGGACATGCTCCAGCACCTCAATGTCTTTCTTGCAGTGAGGGGCCCAAACCCAGTATTTGAGGTATGGCCTCACCAGTGCCCAGTACAGGGGGACAATCGCTTCCCCAGTCCTGCTGGCCACACTGTTTCAGATACAAGCCAGGATGCTGTTGCCTTCATGACCATCTGGGCACACCACTGGCTCATGTTCAGTCAACCAGCACCCCCAGGTCCTTTTCCCCCAGGCAGCTTTCCACCCACCCTTCCCCCAGCCTGTAGCGTTCCATGGGGTTGTTGTGACCCAAGTGCAGGACCCAGCACTCAGCCTTGTTGAGCCTCGTACAACTGGCCTTGGCCCATCGGTCCAGCCTGCCCAGATGCCTCTGCAGAGCCTTCCTGCCCTCAGGCAGATCAACAATCCCCCAGAACCTGGTTTTGTGTGCAAGCTTCCTGACAGTGCACTCAATCCCCTTGTCCAGGTTATTGATGAAGATATTAAATAGGACTGACCCAAATACTGAGCCCTGGGGAACACCACTTGTAGTCACAGCACTCTCAAAACCAGCCAGCTGCAACAAGGCCTTTTACCATCACATACCAAGTTAACTCCAATAAGTAGTTAGCACACCTTACCCTGGCACAGCCACCAATCCCCCATAAGGTCTCAAAGGTCCATCTACAGTTCATGCCATTCCTTCATGATCTTCTAGCCAGTCCTTCTGCTTCTCACCTCTGCTGCCTTCTCTAGGTCTCTCCTCACTCTGGGCACTTGTCCTCTCTGCTTCTTCCTCACCTGCTCTCTCTTCACTGGCTCTCAACCACTTAATCAGCCACAGCTGCACCTTGTCTACACCAGCCAACCCACCACCCCTGAAGCCAGCCCACAGATGTATATTATCAATGCTAATTAACATAGCTTCATTTCTCTACAATTTGTGGCCAGCCACCAACTGGGTTTAACTCTGTTCATCACCCCCCTTTGGACTCGGCCATCCAGTCAGTTTTTCATGCAGCAAACAGTACATGTGTCAAAGCCATGAGCAGCCAGTTTTTCCGGGAGAATGTTGTGGGGAATGATATCAAAAGCTTTACTAAAGTCCAGGCAGACAACATACGCTGCCTTTCCCTCATCCCCTAAGCAAGTTTACCTTGCCATAGAAGGAGATTCAATTTTCTTCCTGCATAACTTCACAACGTCCTTCCTGAGTTGCCTGCTTTGTCTTCCAAAGGTCATAAACTCTTCTCTTTTTCCTGAGCTCCAGCCGAAGCTCTCTGTTCAGCCAGGCTGGTCTCTCCCCTGCCAGCTTTTCTTTTGGCACATGGAAATGGCCTGCTGCTGCACCTTCCAGATTTCCTTCCTGAAGAATGTCCAGCCTTCCTGGACCCCTTAGGAGTCCTTAGTAGTTAGTCCTTGCTCTTCACAAAAATGTTAAATCTCACAACATTGCAGATCATTACAAGTCAGGTTACACAACATTTCAAACCTTGAAAAAGTTGGGGTTTTTGTAAATTTCAGTAAAAATGGTTTTGTTTGTTTTTTTTTTTTAATTTGGGCATGTTTCAAGATATGGTAGGTATTTTGCCAGCTAAAATTTTGCAGGGCTTGCTAGTTGACAGCTGGGTAACTCAAAGAAAATGTTCGCTTAGAAAGATATGGTACAGTGAAATCAGTTTGTGTTATTTGGTTTAATTTTGAAATTCTTTCACAGGAATTTGTATAACTCCTGACAGGTCTTGCTTATACTGGGCAAGATTTTTTCCAGATTAACAAGATGTGGTTTTTCTACCTTATGGTCTTTCATTTCCCCCCAGATTCTTCTACATTCACAAAGCGTCAAGTTAGCTAATTTTATTTAACAAGTCGAGTGGACTCTTTTTCCCTTGACATTATTCACACACTTCATCTCATAAAGAGGAAAATAATAGCAACTGTAGCACCTGAAAGGTGATCGCTTACAGGCGGTATTGTACGACCTTTCTCAAAGAATAACATAAGTCTATTATATTGAAACAATGACGTGTGTGGGCCTAAAGCTCAAGAGAAATAAGTGCTGCCTTTCTCACAGTCATCTAGGGCTCCTTGGAAACAATTAGCAAGCAAGTAATAGATCCAGATAGAGAGAAGGTAGAATCTAGTAAGGCATTTGGAAATGAAAGAATTCTTACAATGATTCACTGTCTCATAGAAATAGTTATGATTTTTTTGACAAACTCTTTGGAGGAGATGGGAACTCTTGAAATTTAGGTTTTTAATACAGAATTTACCTGATGTGTAAAAGGAAAGACAGAGAGTAGATGAAAGCAAGGAAGGACAGCCTGGTAGAGAGTTGTCACAGCTGAGAGAGAGTAAACCACAATCCGTGGTGGACTTGGATGCTGGGGTTTATTTATGGACCAAAAAGGTACAAGTTTTTACCATACCTGATTGTTCCACACACTCAGTCACTCTCTCCCCACAGTGTTATCTATGCTCCCTAGGCCCTGACTTCCCTTCCGCACACAGTCACTGCTGCACCAGGACAGCCATGCCAAAAGTCAGGTCAGTTCCCACCAATCTGCTGCTCTCGAATACCAACCTTTGGCATCACTGGCCAAGGCCCCTGGGAACCCCTAGCATTCATCTCCACACAACTCTCTGGTCTCCATGATCTTCCCCTACCTCCTAGATCTTTCCTGTAGCCTGGATCTTTATCTTCTGCTTTTGAGAACACTTTCTCTATTCTGAGACCACTTTTTTTTTTGGCACCAGCTCTTCTTTCTTAGCCCCCAAGCCTCTCATTTTCCCAGTCCAAATAATCCATGTGCAGAAGCACAATGCATGATTAGGCTTTTAACTGGTGAGCTAAACTGCCTCATGTTTTCTTACTAGCTGGAGGATTCAGGATGTGTTACTTTGTTCAGTCTGAGTATCACCAAAATTTGCAACCAGCTGCAGCTACCAATTGTCAGCCTTCCGCTTGAGAACTGAAGAATTCAGAAGTTAAGTTTCATATACTCATCCCAGCAAATGTTCAAAATTTAAACTGTTTTTCCACCTACAAGTGAACATTTGGAAAACCCATTTCCTAGTCCCGCCTTCAAACATCATGAACTTGGCTATTCCCTGTCCCTGGTGGGGGCTGTAATCTCTGGGATCTTCCTGGATGATGGGAAAGCTGAAAACATTGTTGAGCATCTCAGGCTTTTTGGATACAAAATGAGAACAAATGCACAAAACCTTGAATCCCACCACCAAGCAGAATTTTGATTATTTTTTTTTTCTCTCTTTAGTCTATGCAGAGATCTCTGAAGATGACCTGCTTTTCTGGAACAAATCCTGAAAAATGAAAGCATTTGATATTGCAGCAAAACATAGGAAGTAAGCATCCATCAGCCTGAATGACCTGTAAGGCATGCCAGTGCCTTGTCTACTGCTAGCAGGTATACTCAGATGGAAGTGCAGAGCGCAGTAAGTGTGGATTGATGGTTAGCCAAAGCAAGCTGCATAAAGTTTGAGAGTACTGAGGGGGTACTGCAACTTGCTATGCTCTGATTGAAATGGACTGCCTGCATATGTTATAGCCATGAAAAGAAATTGCAGAATCATCCTATGGATTAGATTGCTGACAGCTTTTAACTGTCAACTAGTCACACACATGACTGAAAAATAGCAAGAGTAGATTCCAGTGAAAAGTCATATTAGTATTATGCACTTTGTAGGCAATGCATGATCATGAAAGGGCCTTGGCTCAGTAATTGCTTCTACCTTGTTTATACACTCTCTGAATACCATTATTATTTCAGATTAGTTTTACAGAAATGTCCAGAAACCCTGACTGGAATAGGTAGTGCCTGTCCCAGAGAGCTTGCAATACAAAAGGATGCAGAGGCAACTGTTGAGTACTATGGGAAAGCAGAAAAGAAATGTGGGAGATAATGAAGATGAGCTATTGCGGTGATATTAGAGAGCTGTGGTGCTCTATAGGTTTCAGCTGCACACACATATTTCTGAAACAATTCTGCTGGAGTCTTTGCAACTACAGTAAAGTGAAATTTATGTGAGGTCAAAAGCAGATTCCTTGTAGAAGAATGTAGATGGGTTAATTATCATTGATAATATACAACTGTGGGTGGCTTCAGGGGCAGTGGGTTGGTCAATGTAGATAAGGTGCAGCTGTGGCTGGTTCTGTTAAGGGGTTGTGAAGAGGGAGCAGCCAAGGAAGAAGAGGAGAGAGAGGAAGAAGGAGATGAGTAGAGGAAGAAGGAGATGAGTAGAGGAAGAAGGAGATGAGTAGGGGAAGAAGCAAGTGGAGAGAGAGCATGCCCTGAGTGAGGAGGAGAGATGAGGAGAAGGCAGCAGAGGGACTGGGATGGAGAGTGTGCCAGTATGAGATGGTGAAAGACCTTGTTGCAGCCAACTAGTTGGGAGAGTGCTGTGACAATTCCTGTTGTTTCAGGTGTGACACATAGATTAGTGAGCCAGTTCTCTATAGTGTGCAGAGGGCATGCTTTTATAATATGACAGAAGATTTTGCAAATTCTGAGAGACATTTCCAAATCCCAGTGACGTACTGCTTAGCCTCCTGGGTCACTTACAGTTTAAAATTTCCTGGGCACTCTCATACATGCTTGATGTGCCACACTGAAATTTATCTTTTTTTAATGTATTTAAAACTTTTTTTGTTAAGGGGGAATGGAAGATAACTTTTGCACAGGTTTTTTTTTTTTATTCATCTGGTAGGAAAAACAGATAAATGTAGCCTTGCTACAGTGTTAGCTAGACTTACTTTCAAAGTATGTTGCTCAACTAATGTGCTCACACAGAGTACAGAACTGTTTTCACATCTCATTTCCTTAGTAGATGAGATGTAAAATTAATTTAGAAAAAAATCAAATAAAAATATAGTATTTTTTCTATATTAAAAAAACAATAAAAATAAATAATAACATTGCCAGTCAAATAAAGGTTTCACAGCCTAGGACATAACCCCAATCAACCTTTCTGACCCAGATAGCATAAGACAAGGCAAAGGTAATATAATATTAATCTTAAAAATACTACTAAATCCTTTTAAGACTATGATTACAATATGGCTAGTAACAGGTCTGTTTCTTATCTGTCATGAAGAAAAAGTCTATAAGTAATATAAAAGCTTTAAGTGATTTACTTATAATTTGAATTCTTTTGTACTAGGAAATATGACATGAACTCATGCATTGAGATAAGCAGGGACACCATGTGTGGAAAACCATTTAAAAACTGTTATGAACAAAAATGGGGTTTAATACAAGTAAAAATCACTGTGCACAGCCTGAGCCTGCTAAGGCACATTTTTTTGTGTTTGTTTGGGTTTTTTTTAAAAAAAAAAACAAACCAACATGTTTTGGCCTAGATCATAGATTTCTAAACAGTAGCATATATTCCACAGGTGGCTTGTAAGCTCCTTCCAAATGATCAGACACACAAATGGAAGCCACTTCCACCAGCAGTGTTACCTGCTGCTGCTGCTCTTGTTCAAGGGCCTGTAGGGCTTTCTCTGTCCTAGATCCTTTTTTTGTCATGGATTCCCATGTCAGATCTTGGTTTTAAAAGGTATTAGAAACTGCCTTAATGTAAAGTGTAGTTGAACTATAGTCAAATATGTTTTTCTTATCTTGTTTATCTTCTCCAAGGAGTAATTGATGAAAGAGAGTGTGACCTTACTTCTCCTTTCAGACCATCAGCCTCTGCTTTTCTCCTAAACTCCTTTCTTCCCTTGGAAGTTCAAAAGGTCATTTGCTTTTCTCTGCTAACCTCTGTGCATTTGAAAATGTCACTGCCCTCTCTCTGTGCAATGGCACCAGCTCCTGAATTTGGAAAAAGACCTTTCTCTTAAGGCAGATGTCACACTTTCAACTCCATACAGAGATGTTAATTACACTTTGAAATAAACTATTCATATGAAAGCCTTAGCTTATCCATACAAGTTCATCAACGGATGAAGCTTTGGAAGAGCTCATGAAAAACCCACCAAAACCAGAAAACATATGAAGTAACAGTGTTAAATTTTGAAATAAAATATCACATTTTGAAACAAAATCAAACACTGCTCACCTGAACTTCAAGTATCCAAACTATTCCACTGTGTGATGGAACTTCTGTCACCTTGTCATAGAGAGAGAATGTTTCTCTTCAGCATGGAAGCCTGAAGCAGGCCACTGATTCCCTAAAGGTAAATCTGACAAATCAGGTAGGTACTTGGATCTTTCCAGAACTGAATTCTTAACTTTCTGGATCCAGCCCATTGCACCTCCTGGAGCTGTTGGACCTGATGTAGCTTGTGCATAGCTGGTCTCAGAACCTGGAAGACAGGCAGGTTGCATTCCCCTCTTGGCCCAAGAGCTAACTCTAAAAATAAGCCTAAAGAAAACAGAAAATGCAAAGTTGAAAAGAGCTGGAAGTAAGAAGAAAAAGCTATTAAAATCAATATATCTGGATGTAGTCTGGGATTCATGAAATCCCAAGGTTCTTGATTATTGGAAGCCAGCAGGATACACCACAGGAAATATCACTTCATGCCTTTCCTGCTTTTTAAATGCTTTCTTTAAATATTTTCTGTTTGTCATTGCCACGGACAAGCTATTGAGCTGGATGAATACAATGGCTACATTTATCATGTTTAAAAACAACAAAAAAACAGGCCAGGACAATTTTTTGCAGCCAGCTGGTATGATATGTCCATATGACATATGTCCATACCACTAATTCTCTTACCCACCTAAAGGGGATGGTCTTATTTAAACAGGCTCTTGGAAACGATTCCTGGCCCATACAAAACCCTGATGCATGCCCAGGCTTTGCTTAAGAGGTTTCTAGTTGACACAGGGATCTTTCTAACAGTTTTAATTGCTAGCATGACAATCCTTAGGCAGGAGCCCACATGCTTATTGTGCTGCTATAGAGGTAGCCAATGTGTCACTATAAATTAAAAAAAACCAACAAACCAAAACAAAACAAAATCACAACCACAAAACAAAGCCCCAAAAACAACAAACAAACAAAAAAGACAAAAAAGCTCCTTCTGTTTTGGCTTTTTTTATTGTGCAGTTGTACAGTTCTGTTTGTGTGGACTGAGCCGTTAAGCACAATGGAAAGAGCAGCGAGAGAATTTCTCATGGTTCTTGAAGAAAAAAACCCTCTACCACACCTCAAAGATAGCTGCTTTTCACAGTATCTGTGTTTATCAATTCTCCAGTTGTCCACGTTTTTTTGGCCATGGATAACCCTTAGAAATACCCCAAACGCATTTTTACCAGAGCGTTAGAGGGGAGATACCCCAAGAGCCTTCAGCTTTTGCAGGTCAATCTAGGACATTTAGTGCAGGACTGGACTGTCTCTACCAAGAACAATTCTGCTTTGAGCCGTCAGAATAGACAGAAACACAGCACCGAGCAAAGTAGGATAGTCAACCTCTCCATATCATATCATGCATTACAGTACCCTCTTGCACTCTCATTTATATGTTGGCATGTGCAAGGCAGTTGGCCTGACCTCACTGTCATTTTCAGCTTCCAATGTCATGTTTTCTTTCTACTTTTTTTCTGCTAGATGTATGGTCCTTTTAATCTCCATTTCCTTGCAGTGCTTTTGGATAAAATACATGTGTTACATCCAGTTTTGCAATAGAAGTTGGTTAAATCCACAAAGACACAAAGTACCAGCAATCCCCAATGACTTAGAGTTAGTAGGAAAATATTGCCTGTTTTGCTCTGATTAAAAAAAAAAAAAAAGAAATTTTTCAACAGAAGGATTAACATGATCAGGTGTCTTGTAACCTTTCTAAGAGAGATTGAAATCTCCATACATTACATGGGACTTTCTGAGAAATGCAATTTCTTTTGCTAACTGATTTATCTCAGTAAAGATCAAGGAATGATTCAAAAGTCATTCACACCAGGTGCAGCCTTAAAAATAATTCAGGTTGGTATATAAAAACATCAGTATACTCAATCCTGTTGACCTTTAAAATGGCTATAGACATTCATTTTGAGTACTCGTAAAGG
The DNA here is from genome assembly GCA_035590215.1 of Microhierax caerulescens. NCBI lineage: Eukaryota > Metazoa > Chordata > Aves > Falconiformes > Falconidae > Microhierax > Microhierax caerulescens. Next base: position 60,528,034 of record JAVJGJ010000059.1, on the reverse strand, counting down.
TGAAGTCTAAATAAACATATAAATTGGTGCCACATGTATTCCATCATACAGGAGTTGTGATTCTCACATAAACCCTGACTCATTAGTTTTTCATGTTTTCAAGTCAATGACTGATTAATTATTTACTCTCCAGCTTTTGCAAATACCTGATTATCTAGTGAAAAATGATGTAGGGAATCTGGACTGAATCATTCTGTAGAGGAGGAAAGGTGTTAATTTAATCTTCCCTTGCATGATCATGGAATTAAACAAGGAAAAGGTGAACCGTAACTAAATTGTCAATCAGATGAAATCTCTGAAGATATTTTACTGTCTAGTGAAAAGTCATCTGAGAATGGATAGTTTTTAGAATTGAAATCTGCTGATTTAAACTACAGAATAGCAAATAAGAGGGTTTTAAGCTTAGGCTGAAAAAGCTGGTTTTCTCTTTCATTTAATATATAGGAGCCCAAAAAGCTCCTATATATTAAATATATATATGTTTATATATAAACATATATATATATATATATATATATAAACATATATATATATGTTTCTTGGTATTTTGGTCCCCGTTGCTTGAATTTTACACATTAAAATAAAAATTACTAACTATTAATTACACATTAAATTTATGTATGTTCAGTAATGAATATGTAAATGCTCCTTATGTATATCTTATATTTCCATATAATGTCATCTCTTGTCACATAAATTACATTCACCACACATTATTCATTATTGGCTAACCTTAAGCCATATAACAGGTTTGAAAATTATTTTTTAAATCCTAATGTTAGATTTTTCCACTTTTCTCTGATTGCTAGTTAAATTTTCACTTCCTATATTTCACTTGATTGTCATTAATGCAACTCAAAATCTTCTTTTCTCCAGGAATAATAAAACCTACTTTACATGCCACATAGATACACACTCTGTTAGAAATTAGGTTGTCTGGTCGCAAAAGGGAAATAAGTTGTATTTGGGCAAGGAGTCATAAAGTTCTGAAAGTGAAAATTACCTTAAAGATTAGCACAGGACTGTGTAAGAAAGATCATGACTGCCAGCATTTTGGGGTGCAGCTCTGTGATTTCTCTTGTTCTGGATGCCAGTAATTTCCCACTTCTTTGAATTTGTACAGTACAGCTTTCCCTGTGTTAAAAAGTATTAAAGAGAAATTCTATCAAAGCTTGTATATTCAACTTGCCTGTTCTGAGGTGAGAGTATGTGAGTTTTGGGTGCACAAATCCAAGTTTTGGATAATCTTCAGAGGATATTTAAAGAATGGATAGACTGTATTTGAAAAATACATAGTTCCTGTCACCATATAATAATTTAAAATACTAATCTATTGCAATTTTTCTGGTGAGACAGATTATTTTCTATAACTTTTGAGTACTATGCCTATTTATTCATATTTTTCTGTCCCCATAAATTAGATTTTCTATTTTCTGTCATGGGTTTTTTTTCCTCACAGCTAGTTTAATTTTAGTTTAATTTTTCCACACAGCTAATTTAGCTGTTGTGATATTCCATATAACTGTTAATTTTTGGAATGCTGAGCTGGGTAGTCACTGATGCAGACAGCTGAAGAGTGTTATCTCACCCCTTTGTCTGTACTGTGTAATTCATAGTAATGTGTTTTTCAGAAATTTAGAGTTTTTAATGACAATGTTTTCTATCTGAAGAAGGAAATAGAATACCAATAAAAGAGATAAAATATTTTTTAGTTTAGGGGAGGAGGAAGAGAAAGAATTATTCAAGGTGAACTGAGAGAAGGAAAAGTATCTTAATTATTTGACTATTACGGGAAAACAAGGGTTGCATTTTGAATCTGTAGTATGAGAGGACAGTCACCTGATTGAGTTGCTCATTTAGGATCAGGGGGAGCTGCAGTCACTGCCTCGCTCTGTTTTGTACTGTATGTGATGTCGGGCTTCTGCCTATTTCTCCGTGCTTATTCTGAACAGAATAGTAGCACTTGCTGAACTCTTCACAGTAAAACTTGTGGGCCGTTCATTTTCCAGGGTAATTAGGATTTTCTGCATGTTGGAGATAATGGTGATTCCAATATGTTTCCTATTTTCTGTGTGGAAATGTCCCAAGTAAAGGAAGATATTTCATCAGCCTGACTTGTTCTGAAAGGCAATGCATGTATTTTCCTAAACTATGTTTGTAATTATGTGTCATAATGAAAAATACAACTGTAGATTTTAGAACTGTATTTAAAACTGGGTCGGTAAATCTTAGCAAAGGCTATGTAATGATTCTAAAGAAATAATTAAACACATAAAATGGACTTGTACTAACAGTACTGATTTCCAGTGGCCAGAAACAACACACATGACCAACACTCCTGTAATGCAAGTATGGGAGCACCGTATGTTGTTTACTCCATGAAGTTATCTGAGGTTATTGTCTTAGATAACAACCCTTCATTTCCAATCTTTAATTCCTCAGAATAAAATCATATTTAAAGACTTAATCCCACTCCAATTAAAGTCAAAGCTGAAAGAACAACATAACTGGAAATAAACCCCTCTCTTAGTAGCTCTTAATAGGATACCCTAATGTGCTTCAAAGATACCTAAAAGGGCAACAAAAAAAAAACCCACAATAATGGTGTTCTTAAACTCTGTACTGCAAATTCCATGTGGTACTAAAAGCTCCAGTAGCCTGCTTTCAAAGATGTTTGTTACAATCTAGATTTGATTTGCTAGATCAAATTACTAGATTCAGGAAAAGCACTGGATAGGGAAAAACACAGGGAAAAGAATAACAGCAATAATAATAATAAAGCCTCCTAGGGCTTTATGTTTAGATCAGAGGGTTTGGATGTAAAATTACAAATGAAGCAATATTTGAAAGAGAAAAGTATTAAGAGTATGCTGGGAGGAAATATTAAGTGGATTAATGAAAGGACCTTTTAACTATTACTCAGTTAGAAGAAACAACTTTCACATGCCAAATGAAGGTAATTTGATTAATAAAAAAAAAGAAAATGATCACGCTTCTTATCAGCCTAAAGGCAATGTAAATGTAATGGTGCACTTTGTGCTGCGATGATGTTGTATACTGTTCATCTTGGCTTGGAGCGAAAAGTCAGGCACAGAGGGATTTTATGCAAAAACTCTGCAGTGAAAAAGGGGAACAGTAGCTTTGGGGTTAATACAATGTTCCTTTTACTAATCAAGTTCCTTCTTCAATATTTGAAGAACATAAATATTTCAGTGACTCTCCCAGTGTCGTGTGGCAGATGGTAAATCTAGAGGTGTAAATGAGAAAGAGCACATGCCAATAGCTTCTTTTGATACACACATCTGGCTACAACATTGTAGTATAAACTCTCCTAAAGTCTAAAATCATTCATCATGAAATTAAAGAAAAAAAAAAGTCATAAATTAGGCAAGGGAAAGAGAATAGAAATGCTTGACTGGGAGTGACATTTAGTTGTGTGTGTGCACAGTTTTGTCATGGAAAAGGCACTGTTTTCCTCCCTGCTTCAGGGAAAACAGTGTGATGACTGCCATTTTGAGATTCAGATGCAAAGTCCTACAGACTGAATGAAACCTCTTTCAGCAGTTTTATTCTGTTATTTTGCTGTCTCTTTCCTGAATAAAAACACTGCTTTTGGGCTTGTGTAAGATTAGTTGTTCTGAATATGAGAATAGAATTTCATTTTATTTCAGAAGGGATTTGATTTCAGCAAAGATTGACTTTCTCACTAAAGATGTGGAACAGGTGGAGGAACCATGTACCAAACACTTTATTATGACAAAAAATTAAGAGAGCCCGAGTTCTTGCTGTAATATATTTTGAATTTGTGGGCTGGTGGATGAAATTTAGCTTTTCTATCCTTAATTAAATTATTGCATATTTTAAGGCTGAGGCAAATTTCTTTGCTATGTTTTGAGCTATTTCTTCTCTGCTGTCTTCATGGTCTTGGAATTTACCTAAAATTTTCAGAGTTAAGGATCTCTGCTTTGTTCTGAACACGCAGATGACACCAATTAGTATAGCTGAGAGAAAAACTTCAACAAGTAATTTATTTCTTCACTAATACAGTGTTTTCTTAGTGTAATTTCCAGATCACTATCTCAAGTCTTGCAGACTGCCAGATTTATTTTTATATTTTTTTTAACAAAGTTGTAGCAAGTTCTTACTGCACCAAGTACTTTAAATGTACAAAATGAAATGGCCTTTGGTCACTCAGTCATTTTCTGTTGGACCTATGTTTTATCCATATTGTTGAAATGTATAGAGGTTGGTCATTAGGAGCACTACTAGTTTGTTGCATTCCTGAGCTACAGGGGTGAATGAAAATAGGTCCAGTTTTCTCATTAACAATACTTGTTTCTCCACTGCTTGTGAGCCACAGTGGAAACCAACCTCTGGAAAAGGTCCCTGTCACTCACCATATCAACAGTACTTCTTTTCAGATACCAGCCATGTAATTAATCTCATGCAGTCTCCTGGAGTCACAGTTTCCTCTTCCTTTGTCTCGTCTCTTTGCAGCCAGTAAGTAGCTGAAAAGACTTGTGAAAGTGATTTGGCTCTGGCAAAGCCATTTTCAGAATGGCAAACACAAATGCATTTTTTTCAAATGGGTGTCGGACTGTATTGTATGTCACCCTAACAGAGGTAAATACAGTTCCGAGCCTGCGTCTACTTACTCTCCAGGTAACTCACAAATGCACATGAGTTTGTAGCTCTTCTGTACATCAGATTTACTGTAAATGTACAGGCCATTTGTTCAGCACCTTGTTGGGATGTCCAACGGATCCAGGAAATGGCAAATCTCTTTTGCCCCCTTTACGTCTGCCTTAAGTCTGTTGCATCCAGAGCACCAGCATGGTGATGAGTAGATACGTCATGCATATAATGATTTGGGTGATTCATCCATGATCATGCTTGAGCACCACTATTTACACTGCAGTTTTCAGATGCCACCCTGAAAAGATTTCTCATCAGGAAAAAAAAGACATGTCTAGAAAAATCAACACATCTGGCAGTCTTAGCTATATCAGGACTTGCCATTTTCTGTGTGGAAAACTGGGACAGCATACACTCTCCAGTTTCCAGTGTGGGTCAGTGCTTAATGGCCATGAATAAACTTTAATGATGTCCCTGTGTGAGACCAAGCAAGCTTGAATTATTTATCACGTGCCAATGTAATTAGCGTCATAAACATGATTTAAACAGTGGGACACTGTGAGGGACAATCCCCAGCCACCAGCTGATGTCATTGTGAATTAGTACTATTGACTCACAAGCTCAGTAATGGACATGTGGTTAGCTAGTTAGAGAAGATTCATTAATTACCCATATATGGATACTGTAGAACTGAGTACAACTCTCTGGGATGTAAAATTGTGCAGTGGCACCTTGCTGGGGAATATTTTCCATATCTCTGCTACGTGATAAGAATTAGTTGACCCAAATTAGAAATGCTGTCCTGTGGGTTTCGGTATTCCTGGTACTTGACATCATGAACAGTACAAATACTGTGAAACTAGAACTTCCATGGCTGTTAACTTTGACGTTATGATGTCTACATCACAGCATCACTTTTCATATCTAAAAACAATGTCCCATATTCATAATATTACATTAAGGTATGTCCCAAGCCCAAACCACTCATCTGTGTCAGAACTAGTAATCTTTATCTCATAGTGATCATTATTTTACAGTCAGTTACTGCAGCCCTAACAACACAGTAGGGTGCCTGGCCCTAACCCATTGCTATTGTTTGAATGCCTGCACACTCATGCTCCATTAAAGCAAGCTGGAACCAGTCCAGATGTGGCTTAGTAAGCCTATCTGAAAGGCCTCTAGGAAGCTGGGACAGTCATGGAGACTTGACTTGTAATTAGTGTTCCTGAGGGGTAAGATGAGGTCAAATAAGCAGGGTCAAATAGCCTCAAGTGTCTGAAAGGGACGAGGGACCTCTGCAGAAGGCATTGGTAAGAATAGTTCATGATTGATACTTGAATTATCAGGCTTTCTTGACTTCTGCTTTCTCTCATGGATTTGTGGTTGCTTGTGAATATTTTACATGTTTTAATTTTTGCACATTTAGATCTTAAAGAGACACAGTATAGAAAGCAGCCCAGCACCCTCCAAGGTACCCCATTCATTACCATACACCTGTGTATGTCCAGTTTACTTAAGTGGTTCCTAAATTTGTCTTCACCTACCATGAGCTTCTTTCACTTCCAGGTGCTGCCACTATGCACAAGGACGTGGGAGGCCTGAGAGCAGAGCTTGTCAATAAAGGCCAAGGCAAGGAATATTTTGAGTCTTCACTATGTCCTTCATCACTAGATAGCCCTCTCCAATTAGCAGTGGGCCAACATTTTCCCTGATCTTTTTGCTGTCCATGCAGCTGTCGAAGCCCTTTCCACCCTGTTACCTTTCAGCCAGTATTTGTTCTTGCTGATTCCAGCCCCATGCACCTGGGCAGCACTTCTGCACTGCTGGGGGCAGCCCCTCCTGCTCCCCCTCTGAGTGTCTCCTTTGGTGGCATGGGCTCAGCCAAGTGCTCCCATTCAGCCACCCCAGTCTGCTGCCACACACTGCTTGCTGTCCCGCATGCTGGGATGGACTATTCTTGCACCTGAAGGCCTCACAGGTCTCCTGGGCATATTTGTTCTTTGGGACAATTTCCTATGGGATCCTGCTGATCAGGTCCCTGAACAAACTGAACATGTTCCTATGAATTCAAGGTCTATTATTCCCTTGGGCAGATGGGTCCTCCCTCAGGAGCTCCATCTGCGCCAAGGTCTCGGAGGGAACAGAGGCAGCTACTCCTACTGATGCCATGTCCTGACACACAAGTCTGTGGTGACAAGGCAGGTCAGAGTTCCAGCCAGAAAGTCAAAGTCACCAATACAAGGTCAGGATCATGAGGAAACAGGGCCAGACACCACCTTAGTACAACTTACATATGACACAGCTGCAGCAACTGCCTGAGACAAAGGCAGCTTCTGAGACAAGATGCAGAGGCTGCAGACAAGGCTTCTCACAGCTTTTTCTACCAGCTTAGGTGTTTAAACAAAAGCAGTCTGATCTGAGGTTACACAGCTGTTCCACGTAAGAGCTGACCATGGAAGCAGGCAGCCAAGGCCCTGGGGGAGGCAGAGCAAAGAAGCTGCAGAGCTGGTAGGTGTATGCTGGGCTTGGGCAAAGTCAGGCAATCTCTATGAAATCTCTTGCTCAGAAGGCAACTTCTTGCAGTATTCTCTGGTTTCTTGTCATGATTCACTGATTTTTGGGAACATCAGGCCTGCAGCATGCTCCTTACTCTTGCTCTGTGCTCTAAACAGCCTGCATTTTTAAAACTTGCATAGCTGAAACTGAATGACTAATGCTATGGGTTTTAACACAATGCTTATAAGCAACACTTTGTCCAGGAGGTCCTCCAACATTGCTTGTAGGCACAGGAAATTGATGCTGTCATGGACAAGGTTAATAGGAGAAAAGTTTATTGTTACCTGTGATATTTTATGAACATTCATAACTGTGGGCTAATGGTTTAATGTTATTTAACATCTATACAAAATGAGCTTGTTTTCATAGCGTGGAGTAACTGTGGAGTTATCATTTTCAGAAAAAAACTTATTGCATCTCCAGATTTTTGTCATCTAGCCTTTAAGTGTTTTACTACTTTGTATTTAGGAAAAAGGTTTTAATAAGACAAAATAAATCAATAGGAAAGCACTCAGCCAGGTGTCTGTTTTAAGGCTTTCATCTTCTTCCTGATGGAGAAAAAAACAAATTGGAGAAATCATCTTTAAATTATATCAGTGTGATAAGTTGCCAGAAAAGGAATATACTGTCCAGTGCTATAGTTTACCATGCAAAACAATGCATCTAATCTTCTTCCATGAAAATGTGTCAATTACGTAGTTATGTGACCATGTGCAAATTTAGAATCAAGAAGCAAACGTTGTCGACAGTGCATCTTTGTTTCAATCACTTTTGCTCTTTAGCCTTTTGTTAATGGTAAGTTCTGACTTCTCAAGATAAAACCTCATTCCCAGCACTCTGACTGTGGGAGAAGGTGACCATCTAGCTCCTGTAAAGCTAAGTCAGCACATTAAGTTAGATGAGGATGAGTATTCTTTCCGATTAAAACAATAAAAGTTCATGTATGATGTCAGGGCAAGTATATACCCTTCAAGTGACTACTTGTGCTATTATACAACACACAAAAGAGGCTGGATTTTTTGTTTTGTTGTGGTGGGGTTTTTTGTTTTGTTTCCCCCATCCTGCAACTTCTGAGTTTCTCAGTTGCTTCACTTTCACATAGGTTGGGTTTTGCTGCTGTTGGGTACCAATCAGATAACCAGCAGGCAGCAGCCTGGCATATAATTCAAACACAAGACAATCAGCATCAACGTCCTGATGTTGACTCAAATAGGGGAAGGTGAACATTAGGACTAGAAGCACGGAAGGAGCAATAAAGCCTGATGACAGCTTTCTACTGTGGGTATAAACCAGCCAAGCAGCAGCTTTTAATGGAAATCTAGTGATGTTAACCTAAAAGAGAGGTGAGATGAGTGCTTCATTCTTAATGCAGTTGAGTCTTGGGAGTGAAGACATTCAGATTTAGGAAAAAACTCTGGCTTAAAATTGAGGACAAATTGTGGCCACTGCATCAGCCCACAGCTTATTTTTGCAGTTATGGGTGCCATAATATTGCAACAATAGTCCTCTAACTTTATTAGTGTAGGGCAGGTACAGTGCAGTTCCTTTAGAGAAACCCACTCTGTAACAGAAAGAAAACTAAATGGCAGAGAGTGAACAGAGAAGACAATGTAAGCAGATGTTAGTGTCAGCAATGACACCTCACCGATATGCCACAGATCTAAGTCAAATGTGTATGGAGAAACCCTACAGAAGAAACCTGTAGGGTTATCCAGTTCTTGGCATTTGGTCCAGATCCTGTCACTGGTTACGGCCTCATCCTTCTTCCCTGACACCGGCCCGTGTAGCACCCAAGACAGCTGTTATCTGTAAGGAGAATCTCACGATCAACGCTCTTTCCCTCAAGTTATACATAGTAGCAAATATTAGAACATGGTTTAAGCATAATGCTGCCAAACTACTTTGTAGTTAATGCTCCAAAATGGCAAAACAAGAGAAAATCCTTTCAAAAAATGCCCCAATTTTATTAAAAATCATCAGTCTTTATTTCCTCTTGCCTCTTGCAAAGAACACGAGTGTTTCAATGATCATATTTGAATAAATCCTGAAATATACTCACTGCACATGCCACTTCGTGTACTTAGCCAAGAGCAGTAAAATATAACTCATTCATCACCCATTACACAGTGAATTGCTTGTTACAGCAAACCATTATAGACTCCACAACATATGTTCCAGACTGCAGTACGCAGGGCAGAGTAGGGACCTGAATCCCATTTATCTCGAGGTCTTTCTAGACTGTGCTGTTAATGAAAAGCAATCTTACATCAGGTGCCAATGAAAGATGTTATACAACTTGTAATGGTCAAGTTGTATAACAGATCTTTGCGTAAATGAGAACTCGGGCTGAGGCCATCATCAGTGAGACATAAAAGACCAAGTGCAGCTAATGCCAGACAGTGGAGATGCTACGAGCACTGCACATGTGGCTTCAGTGAGGATGCATCGTCTTTAGCCTATGAGCATAACCCACAGTAAACAATTTTATGCCTTTTTTCACAACTCCCACCTCTCTATGCAGGGCTTTCTGCCACCTGCCATTGGGTCTGATGTCATGGTTTAGAAATCCCAGGTCTGAGTTGCTGACAAGTTAGCCAAAATACAGCCACCTCACCAGCCTCACAGAGACTAGTCACACCGCATTCCAAGTTACACTTTTGGCTTCCTTCTTTCACTGCAAGCATGATCTAGTAAGACATCTCAATGAATCATCAACCACACAACAAGCTGCTATCCATGTAAATTGTTTATAGCAACAAGCAGAATTCAGCGGAGGGATCTGTTTCTACTCCTTGTGCTGACTGTGTACTTAGTCAGCATCTATTACAAAGGCTGGCTGCACTTTTGGGAGTAGGCCTGGTGAGGATGATTGCTGTCGTATCCCTGGGTGACTTCAAATAAATCATACAGCTCCATCTGTGTCTCAGTGAAATAGCACTGCAGAAAGCTTCCGTTTCTTTATGAGCCTGAATACCTGCGATCATCTGGGCCACAAGTAATGATATTTAAAGTCCCCTGAAGCAATAACTGAATGTTGCAGGAACAAACTGCTCTCAGCAGAATAACACTCAGCATGTCTATAACCATCAGTTAAGTACATGTTCTCAAGACAGATTTCCTCACAACCACAGATTATAAATCCTCCAGCTTCCACTTATCTCTTATCCAAACCCAAGCCTGGAGTTCACTGCACACCGGGAACCCAGGCGAGATTGGCCCCTAACTATAGGTGTAAGCTTTCACTCAAGTATCCTGGGTAGACTGAGGTGTGGTGGGACAATCTGTTACAGCTCAGGTTTTCCAGGTCAAGCATGGGCGCTTTGGTTCGAGGCTCCAGCTGGCAGAGCAGACTGAACATACCCACGCTCTTCTCCATGAAGTGGAGCTAAAGCCCAGCTGCCCTGAACTTGGTGCTATAGAGAGGAAAATGGAAGATGAAGTATGTAACTGGGGAAAAAAAAGAAATCAAGACATTATCAATGTCATATAATTCAGTCTTGGGAGGAGGTGCAGTCATGTACAGCTTTGAAACTACACTACACACCTCACTTCAGAGGTTCTGAGGCATGTTTTAAATGTTGAGAATATATGACTGCTTTGCATGTATAATCTGCAACTGTTTAAAAGGAACAAGCCTCAAAAAATAAGTTCCTAGGCTGTGACCTAGTGTTTTTGAAGTACCCAGCAGTGAGACTGGTCAGGGATAACTTCCACCTCCCTGCGCATTCCCACTCCTGCTGTGAGCTAGACAGGGAAAGTGATCTGGCCTGAAGAGATGAAAAAAATTTTAAAAAAAAATCTAGAGATTGCTTCCAGCTGGATCAGTTCCTTGGTCTGGTTCACAGCAAAGCCTCTCAGACAGCTGTGCCAGTACAACTGAGGAGGTAATGTGCTGTGACAGGAGTCGCTGGTGCCGAAGGCTTTAGTTTATGAAATCAGTCTCAAGTCTGTCTATAATTTTAGCAAGGTTGGACTCTAAAAATGGCTGGTTTGTTAAATGACCAGTAAATGGATTCATACTTCAGAGCTAGCAGGGTCTCAGAAGGAAGGACTAGGAGGGAAGGATTTATTTGTTTAACTTGTAACTCTTGTTTGATTAACTGTTATTGGGTTGATTATCTGTGAAGTTTTGGCCACATAGTGATCAATCTTACACTTGTAACTGATTCTTATCAAAACTGGTCCTGTTTCCAGTTCTATTTAGCAGTAGTGAAGTGTAATTTTAACAGTTATTTAGTATGTTTAGGGGCAGTTGCATAAAATATTATACTGTAATTTTGTAATGATACTAAGGATTTATAATTGCATCCCATTTTGACTTGTGGTGTAACCTTTGAGTTACAATGGTAATTTAAAAGTTTGAAAACTGAGTGAAACTTAGGTATTTAACAGTGAAGAAAAAAAATAAAACAAAATCACAAACAAACAACAGACATATTTGTATGGTAAATGCTTACCTGCAGGCCTCATTACTGCTGAACCAAAACCTTTGTGGTTTTTCTCTATCAGCTTTTTTGTGAATGATACCTGAAAATAGTGCAATTTAGCTAAGAACAAACAGGCTAGACCACTCACACTCCACCCTGCAGAGCTGTAGCACAAGAAAACCTGCTGATGGACAATAGAGTGCTTTTTGTGTGAGTGATGGATGCTGTGTTTTGCTCTCAGCCATTGGCTGGTAAGGCAGTGGGCGAGTGGTTGCTCTTGCAGAATCAGCTGCCAAAAAT
>JAVJGJ010000059.1:60489335-60507969 GCA_035590215.1 Microhierax caerulescens | reverse complement strand
TTTTTCCCCAACACTTGTGGGTACTGCTGGACACTGATTTGGTTTTCACTTCTGCTCAAGCAGAAACGTGGCTATTTGGGAGTTACTGTGGGATCTAACTCTGAGGTCAAAAAAGCTTTGGCAAGTCTGACCTGGACGCTTTGACTCACCTCACAATCAGGAGAGAGAAGCAGGCATTAGAAGCAGAAAAGGTTTAAACTAGGTCAAATAATTTGCTTTCTGGATCTGCTTATTACTTTTTTTTTTTTAATATTTGTGGAGGTATGGGAGACTAGATTAGACTTCAGGTGGCTGAAATTTAAAATGGATTAATCCCACCCTTTGGAAGGATGGAATCTGGTTATTTTTAGCCTGTTGATGTATAAATCTGTATCTTCCACCCAAGATGGATGACACAACACCTCAGTTTGTAAAGAAGACCACAGTAGAGGTATGCATTAGTTGGCTCAGGCCCAACTCAGATTAACTGAGACTGTGATGACAGGTTGGGAAAGTAGCCAGAGGAGACAGAGGAAGTAATCTTAGCTCCTCTGTAGGTAGAAATACATCTATCATTGGTTAACAGCACCCACAGCTAAGATGTGATTATAAACTCTCAGCTGCTGTTTGACAATTATGTCACAGCAGAAACCCAGATAGCCTTGAATTACTGGTGTTTGGCTAAGGGGCTGTGACCTTTCTGGATACAGACATTGGTAGTGACATGCAAGTCCTGTTGCCTTAAATCTTAAATTATTGCTAAACACTTGACACTATAGAGGGAGACCAACAGGGATTCTGGCAGTTCGCTCATGGAGAGAGCAACTTGATGGGAACATGGTTCCTCTCAGGTCTGTGTGGGCTTCCTGCAGGTTTCAGAGTGAATGCAAGTAACAGTTGAGGAACAGCCCAGCTCTTGCTATTTGCCACTATTGCTGCAGTTGGTATTTCTTTGCACCATTGATTGAGACAGTGCCAGGTTCAGGAATTTGGTGCCTCTGGTCTGAGATTGGCAGAATTTGGTGCTGTCCTTACCTTGGAAAAAAAATCTTTTTGATATTCTTGAGTACCAAAAGGTGACAAAGGAGACAGAGAATTTTGGGAGCAAGTCAACTTCCTGGGTAATTGACTTTGGCACTATCTATATTTAATTATTTTTAATTCATAATTAGTTACATTAGCGTGTATCTGTTGATCTAAATATACTAAAACAAAACACTGTATCTGTTATCCTAAATACATGTAAATTTTATGTTAAATGATGCTTTAAATCTGAATTTTAACCTGGATAATGGTTATTCTGAGCCTAAATGAAGTACTGCAGCTTTGACTCCCGTTGTGGATAGAAGTCATTCTCAGATGAAAAGTGAAAACCTCCATCTACCCTCAACTGTTCCTATCACATTCCTGGCAAAAGATTCTTCATGTATGTAAAAGACACAAACTTTTGCTGGCACAATTTATCAGATACCCAGCTGAATGCTGTTATGCAGATCTCACAGAAGTCAAGAGAGTTTGCCCAGATGATGACTGGTGAGTACCCTCTGGCAGACAGAAGCTGCATGCGTGATCTGTGCTTTTATAGGTAGGATAAAACTGGGACACTTGCCATAGGAAACCTCTGGGTTGAGAGCCAGGAATTCTGCCAGCAAAATACCAATGCATAGTGGTAATTGTTGGTGTTAAACGGTTGCTTTAGAAGAAGGGGAGCAGGTTTTTCATGTGAAGACAGAGGAAAACTGCAAAATAGTCTGACTACTTTGTTGTTCTCTTTTGCTTCCAGGAAAGGAAAGCAGTTCAGCTATGCAGGTTACCAGTTCCCTCCTCCCTTTTACTCTCCTATCCTTTTTCATAATACCTTTGAGACTAAAAAAGTTTGAAAAAAATAAAGGAAGGTGAAGATGGAAAAGGATGTTGCATTGTGGTGTTTGGAACATTGTGCTTTACCTCATTACTGGAAGTACAATAGAGCTCAGGAGCAGTATGGGGCTTCGTTAGCTCTGGGAATACCGGGACTGGACTGTAGGGGCTTTGTTGTTAGGTTATTCTCAAAAGAAATTTCTATAGGTCCACAGATAATAAGCACCCTCAAATTTGAGCAGCTGGTAATGTGAAAAGTTCGGCAAAATCATCTGAATTGTATATGAATTATTGCCTCTGGTTAACAGTGGTAAAATGTTAATTTAGTCTTTGAAAGAACATATTAGCATGATAACTCACAAAACAGTTTTGGTATGCTAATTCTGAAATAAAAAATATGTTCTGATTAATGCCTGAATCAATATGAAAACTAACGGATGCCTGAAATGACGAAGCTGATCAAAGCTGTCAAAAATGTATGGCAAATATATTAACAGCAATAAAAGCTATTTTTTTTCCCTTCCTGTCAGAAACAGCGTGAAATTTAATTATAAGTGGAACCTATTTAAAGACATAAATCTGCAGGATTAAACCTGTCCTTACCTTAATTCACATATTATTAGGTTTCGCTGTCATAGATTTTGTACTAATATTTCTAATGAGTTGTCACAAGTGTTAAGCTCCTCTGAACTTACTATTCAATTTCAATGACTAGAAAATTAAGGATTTTCTTAGGAACTTTGCTAGCCTTAACTTCAAAAAATATTTATTTATGTTGTTGTTTGATAAATTAAATTACTAGACCAAAACATTATTGCCCCTGTACAGTATGGATGAATGACTGGACTTGCAAGGTACGAAAATGTGTTGGCTGGAGTGTGCAGAAGACCCCCATACAGTGATGTGTCAGGCATCCCATTCTGGCATGTTCCTCATTTTGCTCACAGTACTTTTTTTTTCTTGTTAGTCTATATTAAGCACCAGAGTCTTGCCTGAGGGTTTACTTCTAGAATGCACATGGAAAATCAGTCTCTACTTTGAAAAACTTGGTGTCTGATAACAGCAATTAAGAGGAAAAGACAGCGTCACACAGTAGAAAGACTGAGATACAGATGAAAGCACTAAAGGGAGATGGAATACTTTAAATTTAATTTCTTAATATTAGAGACCAGTGTGATTTTTTTTCAGGTATTTCTAGCACTGTAGACTGTTTAAGCCTAGGACATACAGTATACATAATGCTGGCTTATAGACAGATACGTACAGACATGGAGAGCTTAAGGTCTGGTGTAGAGAAAACTGTGCTTTAAGGCAGCACTTGAACACAATTGTTTCTGCAATGTCTCCTGGTCTTGGCTAAGAAATTATAGTTATGTACGTGCTCTCCTGAATAGACACTTGGGGTATGGCTTTAGGTAACATAATAATGATTCTACCAAACCAAAAGCCCTAACACTCCCATTCAGGCTTTCCAAAAAACTATGTCATGCTGCGTCCTTACCATGTTACAATCATTTCTTGTAATTCACTTGGAAGAATGCTTGATAAATCTTATTAATGGTGTGCTAACACATTTGCATGCAATTAATTCCATGCTGCATAATTACAGTATAGAATATAAAAGTATAACGGTATAAAGTACAGTAATGTAATTGCATAGCAGTTTATTCAAGCCTCAAGTCAGTGGAAAGTCTGGCATTGATTTCAGTGATGAAATGGGAAGTAAATGAGAATATTTCTGTATTCTCATGGTGTGGTGCTCTCAGGAGGGAGGATGGTTTCAATTAACCTGCCAGGTCAGACCGGCAATTAAAACACACGTCTCCCCTCCCATGCTCTGAAGAAGGGGGTCTCTCTGATGGAATGGGCATTTAGAAAGTCCATAAAAAATGAAGCTGATCATTTTTGTGCACAGCTGATCAAATGAAGTGCACTTTGGAAAAACCTCCTGTGCTGGGAGTAGGCACTTCCTGGGGAGATGGGTTCAGATGCGCTTTAGAGTGTTCACACAATGATCTTGCGAGTGGCTGATGGCTGATATTAAGTAGTAGAATTGTTTCACCAGGAAACCTCCATCTTTAATTTTGTAGTTGTGCCCAAAACTAAAATGTTTCAGAAAGGTGTGAGGGTTTGACCACCTCTTTTTCTTTTTTTCTCCCCTGAAGGAGTTAGCTTCACTCTGCTAAAAAAAATCTTGCTTATATGTAATGTAACCCATCTTTCACAGAAGAAGTAGAAGCAAGGATTCAGCTGTAGGACAGTTCGAAGCTGTCATCCCTATTGCTGAAGTAATTTCTGGGACTGTTTATATTATTGCAAGCAGAAGGAATATCAACAACATTTGAGATGGTGTACTCTGATTTACAACCAAAAATCCTTTTTTTTTTTTTTTTTTTTTTTGCTTCTTGGGGCAATAAAAGTGGATCTATCTCTCTAGTAAAAGGAAGAGGTGATATCAGTGGCTTCTTTCTCTTTTCCTCATGGATAGGAGGTGGATGATGAAGGCTCCTACTCTTTGGAAAAAACAAACCCTTGATTACTGCTGCTATCTGGTGCCAAAGGAAGGGACATCCAGGTCTCATACAGGGTAAGACTTTTCTCTCCTCTTCTTTATCCTACCCTTTCTTCATCTTACCTAGTGATTGTACAGATGGGGAAGATGAAGGGCATAAGGAGAAAAATAAGAAGTAAAGAAGGAAGTGACAAAATGTGCAGAAAAGTGATTGGAAGGTGGATTCTAGGAAGACAAAAAGGAACAATGGAGAGAAAAGGGAGAAACAGAGAATCAAGGAAGGGATCTGGAAATTATGCACGAGCCTAGAGGGAGGGAGTTGTGGAAATAACAGGAAAATAAGATAGCAAAAGGGGGGGAAAGTACAATGAGGAAAGGAAAAGAATCATTGTATCAAAATTTGTCACTTTCCTAGACCAGGGGGAGGGACAAATAATACTGTGGAGCAATATGCAGGAGAGATGAAACAAGAACAGAAGAACATAATAAAAGAAGGGAATACTTCAGTAGAAAAACTGTGAAACTTCCTTTTACAGAACAAAATTACCAGGGGAGGCACATAATTATATCTTTCAGTACCTTTAGTCATACATTAAAAAGCAGTTCATTTTTCTCTTAAAGATACGATACTTTTTCTTTTAAATTCAAAAGCATTCCAAAGTAAAAAACAAAAACAAAACCCAAAAAAAACCAACCCCCCAAAAACCCCAAAAAACCAAAACAAACAAAAACAAAAAAAAGAAAACAACCAAAAAAGAACCCCTAGTAATTCTTCTTGGTGTGAATTTAGTGGTAAAAAAACCAAACCAACAAAAAATACAGTTATTAGCTCTCCTAATTTTTTTTTCCTTTTCTTCTTTCCTTTTTTCTTTAATTTGTAGTAATGATAAGAACAACTTATTCAAAAAGTCTCCTGGCTCAGTTGGCTCAGACTTGACATGGGAAAACTCCCTTCAGGAGAGTAGGATGTAGACTGTAGTTTGTATTTATTTCCTCATTTAGTGTCTCTCCTGGATTTTTAATGAGTATTCCATTAGCAAAAGTTGTAGCAGCATCAAAATGTTCCTTTTTTGTCACCCCTGTTTCCACTTAATTTTACATGTCACTTCTTACAATGTATGAAATTGAGCTGTTCATAAATACCTGTTGAGTAAGGCTTCTTTCCGTATTCTACTTATGGAGAAGTAAGTACGGTCCATTTTGCAAACCTGTCATGTGAAGAAAGGGGAGTTCCTCACACTCTTTGTATTTGATCAGCCTGTCAATTTCCCAAGAAAGATGAGACCCTTGTGTCCAACCAGCCTGTCTGTTACCTGTATTTTGACAGCCCACTGTATCGGAGGGTGGTTCAACTAATCTGTTCAGGGACCCCTGCTGACAGCATCACTGAGTCAAATCCCTTGTAACAACTACTCAAATCTCTGGAGACTTGTACAAAATGAATTTCAGCTGAAGATTTTTATTAAACAAAATACAAGTTTGTGACAAAATAAGGTTCAAAGATTGCTGGTGGTACTACACTGCAAAACAAGCTTAAAACAATACACTTAACAGCTCGCATGAGTTAGTCATAGACCAAAGTTCTTACCCAGTAGGTGTCCCTATGGGGGAGAAGACAGGTTCAGCCTATTGACTGATCCCAGAAGTTACGATAGAGTCTTCCTTAACTTCTCCCCTCATTTGTCCACTTTATATACTTCATAGTGCATTGCATATTCATTATTATACACAGGATCGGTTACAAGTTTCTCGCTTCTAATGTAAATTAGTGCTCATCCTCAGATAGCGCCACTGAAGATTTTCACTAACTACACATGCTCTCCAACAGGGTTCTGCCCTTTTTTGAGGGGCTATTTGAATCAGAGGTTACTATCTCCCACTACCACCATGAGCTTTGTTCTGCTTTTGAGTAATTTTCTGTTGGTGTATGGGGTTAGAACGCCTTATCAGCTTGTCTTCTCTTGCAAGCAGAACTTCCTCGCTTGAATGCTCCTTTCTTAAATAATGGTGTTCTTTTCGCCATCTGTTCTTTGTCACTCACCCTTCCCAAGGCTGACTCCATTGATTAGAAGTGCCTTCATTTGTAGAGAGTGTGTCAGCTTGACTTAACTTCATGCACAAATGTGTTTAACATGTAGCTAAACACTAAATCAGTTTGCTAATTCAAAAGTTTACACAATTCCACCCCTCTCTGGACTTATTTCAGTCCAGGAGCAGTCCATTTTCTTTACATATAGGTGGAGCTTGAGTGACTCTAGTCATACATAATTTTGTTTATTGGTATCACATGCCCACCATGGTGTGGTTGTACCTTGAAGGTAGGTAACATTGAAATAGAGGTATGCTTTAGTATTACAATGAGATTATTTATTTCGTCTGAGAAAAGTCATTTTGCCACTGTGTCTGGCTCAGCAGTGGACATCTTCTCATATATTCTTCATGTGACAACTGCTATACAGCTTATCAGCTGAGTGGTACATCAAGTTCCCATTCCTGCAGGGAGTACAACAAAGCCTGGCCATGGGGTCTCAACTCCACTCTACCCTCCACTACTCCCATCACCAGGGGCTGAGATGGCAGTCTATGTTGTTTAGGGAGCTGTGGTAGGTTCCATGCATGCCAACTGCCTTGAAAGCGATAGCTGTATTTCCCCTAAAAAGCCTTCTATAATGCCATGCTTCTATTAGGTCCCAGTTTGCTCTAATTCCCCTCTCCCTACAAAATAATTTTCCCACAAAACTGTAAGTGACTGAAACACCAGAGACATCTCTGTTTAGTTCTGAGTTTGGATCAGCCCTTATGAGGACCATGCTGAACTCCGAATACCAAGGCATCCTGCGGGAACAGGTAGAGGTAGAAGTCAGGGTAGTCAGGGGGCCAGGGTAGATCCTACACTCGAGGCAGCCCAGGGTGAGGGGACAACAGGGCCTCCCTTCACACTCTGGAGCAGCAACTTCATTGTAGGACTCTGAGTGAAGATGGCTGCTTTCTCCTCTCTCTCTTCCCACCCTCCAGACTAACTGTCAGGGCACACTGAGCACTGAGTGTTCCTGCAGGCAGGCAGCCCAGGATCTCAGGCAGACCCTCACTAATGGGTGCCGTCCCACATGGTCTGACCATGGTGGGCACAGATGGGGACTGGAACAGCACCCATCAACAGCTCCTGGCATGGGAAGTGATGAACCAGGGCCAGGGACTATCCAGGGGCTCCTGGGTAGGAGTTAATGCTGGTGGGCCAAAGAGGTCAGAGACAAGGCTGCAACGTATGATTGAGGTGCCCAGCCAGAAGACAGGTTGCACACAGTAGAGGTCCATGTGCATCCAGGAGGCATGGCTGGAGCCAGGCACTGTTGTGGCATCACTGGGACAGGGACTGATGGCCCCAGGGGGCTGAAGCGGAGTCCTGGCCCACAGGCAGGGTGAAGGAAGCACAAGGGGTCCAGGCAGGGACGGTCAGGCCTGGATGTTTCCAGGTTTGGGACCTGGCTGATTCAATTAAAGCAGACTGCTTTCGGTATGCTGTAAATTAAGACAGGTGGTGAGATGTCTCTTACTTCGGTTTCTGCCACACCCAATTCCATTTCCCTTCTGTGTCATGCAGTTGCTAGAAGTCCATCTAGATTCTTAGATGTGGATCAGCTGTAGAAGACAGGAAAACTTCTTTTCCTTTTGCTCACATAATTTACTAGAATTATGGTTCATGCAAAAAGTATTTTCATTCATTTGCTGGTTTTATTTACTTCTTTCTTTTAAATTGATTTATTGAGGGGGTTTTGTCTATGGAAAAGAATGCATTCATTAACTGCAAAATGGATGGATATAAACTGAATTAGGCTGATTTAGGTCATTTGTGCTAAATGGTTTCAATAAAATTCAAGGAAATCCATAGTTTCACTTGGACATTTTGTACAAATTTTAACCAATTTAGCAGCATCTCATTACTGCCACTATTGTTGCTAGGGCTGCTTCTTGAAGCTACAACTTACTGCAGATTGCAAAACCAGAAACACCACCTACAAACAGCTGCTACATGTGCTTACCTCCTTCCTAAAATACTTGCTCACTTTGTCATTGATTTAAGTGCTGAATAATCCAACCAATTAACATATTCATAATAAAATATGCTAAATTAATGGGTTCTTGCCAATAGTATCCAAACTTGCCAGTGTGGCTGGTTATCAGCAGTATTAGTTTTTTTATTAAAATATAAATTCCCAGTGACCATTATCAACCATTTCCTTAATGTAGACACATCTAAGAAATTTAAGCCTTCATTTTGAAGCAGGATTCCTTCCTTCATCCATCAAAATGTCTGAAGAGATAAACTGATCTATGTGAAACTCATTATAAACTTCCTGGAAGATTTAACTACCCCTATACTCTGGAATTTATTTCTTCTGGCAGCTAAACTCATTTTTTTTCTGGAATTAGTTTTGCCTGGTTAGTAAGGAATCACTATACTTTTAATTCTCAAACTAGTCTTTGGGATTGTCTCACTTTTAAAGTATCTACTAGCTTCACACAGTCTGTGTCACTGTTTAGTTTCTGACATCTCCTATGAGACGAAGAATAAGCAAAAACCTTCCAAACTTTGCAATATGTCAATACATTCATATAACTGGTGGACCAGCTTATGCTATAGGAGGATCCTCTCCTCTGCACAGGCGTTCATCCTCTTTGGTCCTACTGGCCCACCAAATCAGGAGGAGCCGTTGCATGTCACCCTACCTTTGCAGGCACAGTGATGGCACTCAGAAGCTGAATGCTGTTTCTGGGAATCGGGTATCAGTGAATTTGAAGAATCACAATCTCTTTGTGTTCCCTTAATCACATATAAAAAAATACTTAATTGGTTTATTTATTTATTTATTTAATTAATTTTCTTTTGGAGGCCTTTCTTACAGGGTGATCCTCCTTACACCATTATCTTAGGACTTTTGTAGACCTCAGTTCCTCTTCTAGCAGCTGGGCAAAAGGATGTCTTTGGGGGACATATTTTGCAAGGCAACTTTTTTCTGAATTCTGCAAATACGTGCAACATCTGCACCTGTCTTTTAACTGGAAAATTGTCATAAGATGACATGATTTATAATGCATGTTCTGTATCATACAGCATCAACTTTTCTTCAGCTCAGGATTTTGCCTCCCCTGCTCCCTCCAGATGATGACTATCATAAACTGCCGACTTCTAGGAAAGGTGAAGGGAAAAGAAGCCTGAAAAGAAGGGAAGAGGGCGGCAAAGCCTTTATAAACAGGTGTCTTATAGAGCTAAATGGATGGTTAAAGAGCAATAGAAATTATGATGCATAGCATGTGTAATAGTGGTGTCTAATTCTGTGGATACTCATCCTGGACTTACTACTGTCCTGGGCAAGACAAGCAGTAGGCTGTCACGTGCCTAGCCCTGTTGGAGTGGGAATCTAAGAATGGCTAGTGGTGATACATTGAGATCTGTGAAAAAATAATTACAAGCTAATGAGCACATCTTTCACTAATAAGGACAATTAGGAAATGGGAGAGTCCTGCAGTTGAACCAGTGAATGCATTTAGCAACCTAGCAGAAAGGTACAGCGTTTTGGTCTTGTGTGTTAAAAAATCAACAAACCACCAAACCACCAACCTTTATGATCATCTTTTGGAGATGGCCTGTCTACCTTTTCCCACATGATAGTCATGTAACTCTACTGCTCTTTATAAATCCCTCAGAAAGATAAAAGTGAAGCAGTCTTCAGTTTTTAAAGTTGCCTAGTTAATATCTTAAAAGAATATCAGTAAATGGACAGACTGCCTCTAAAGATGCCTTCTATCTATTCATCTGCTTGCTCTGCAACTGTTTTATCTCCCTAAGACTGCAAAACCAGTGATGCAGAAAAGACTTGACTGGGCTTCTGTTGAGCTGCATCAATGTGAGATGGAAGAAAGCAGTGACACAAGCCTACCCCCAGACTAGAAATAATGATATCAGCTCTTTGCAGCATCAAATAGAGCACAAATGCTGAAATGGCTATTTTTTTTTTTTATGGTCTCCTGCACATTTGTAAATAATAGCTTGTTTTCATTGCTGATCTGCCCTTAATGGACCATGACAGTCCAAAACCATTTTTTCACCCTCTTTTCCCTTTCCATAAAAACTCACAGGAAAGAGGAACTATATAACAAGATCCCTAGTGGCATGAGTTGCCTTCATAGGATCTGAGTGAACAAAAGTTATTCAAGACATGCTGCAAAATCTCTCTTTACTGCCTAAAAGTAGCTGACAGATTAAAGGAGGAATGTTTCCAGTTGCAGGTGTATTTTACAGTAATCAGACACTGTTATTCATTATCTGCTTTTGAAGAAATGAAAAGAGGGGAAAGACAAAGAAAAGTGGTGGATTCTGGGGCGTGTGAAAATAAATGAGGGATAATAGCAGACTAAAGTGGAATATAATGGTTTTGCATTCATTCTTGTGTAGTGTCTAGTGAAACACTTTGATCCAGTATCACTGGGGCATAGACATTCAGCACAGGAATCAAAATCAACTAAAGTAAGCAAATAACAAAAATCTCTTGCACCACTTCCCATAGATTGGTGTGACTCAGTCCAGTACCTTACAACTTGAGTTGTATCCTCTTCTACTAGGATTAGAGTCACAGCATTTCAACTCATGGTACCAGTCTCTATAGCTAATACTTTTACATGAAAAAGAAAATGAAATCATGATTCTGATGGCAGGAAAGAGTTAAATGGGTAATATTGTGGCCAGCATACCGTTCTCATTTCTAGTTGCCTAAACTTCATTTCAAACATCTGCTCCCTGGCATTTGCTCAGTTCCAAACACTATTATGCTGATAGCTGTTTGTCAAAGCACAAAGGGAGGGATTATAAAACAGTTAAAAAAAAAAAGTAAGGAAAATTATGAATAAACAAATCATCCATAAAACTGGAACATCACGACATTCCTTGGAGAGTGGGAGGTTAGGAAAATAGAAGTAGTTCTAATTTTCTCTAGAGCTGTAAATTAGTTGTGCATGCAGATTTATTAAGCGAGATTTTTTCCCATGTTATTTTTGACACTTTAGTCCTATTCTCTGCCCAATTACTGTTTTAAAGATAAATATTCATTGATGATGTACAATGACACCATAAAAATGGGCATTCTGCTTTGCAAAAATGTTATTTTTTGCCCAGCTACTCAAATATGAACAAAATAATTGTCTGATCGGCACTTTGGGTCCTCTTTCTCTGAAACAGTGGCTTATTTGAGATTAATTATAGATTAAAAAAAAATACCCCACAGTTCTGACTGTTGACAAGGGACTTTTCTAAAGTGACTGTGTGAAGTATGTGGATGAATTAATAGAATGATCTTATCTGCCTTCCCAATACATTCTTTCAGACTAGCATCACCATTTCTTCCTTTCCCCTAGAAAATGGAGGCCCCACGGTACAGAGAGTTACTGCCTTTTGTATTGCTAAGGGATGGGACAAGGGAAACGTGGTTTGGTGAATCAGTGTAGAAATGTTCATAGGATTTTTCCTCTGAATGCACCTTTTCCGTGTTGTTGACAGAGAAAAGAGGGATTATAGCCCTTCCTGTTTTCTTTTTTAAAATCGAGGCATTTAGACAAATATCTCTGGTGACTTTACTCAGTATGGTTTATTTTGCGTAGCCTCTCTGAGAAGCTATTGTTACTTCAGAGACCATCAGAAAGAAAAGGAATCACGCAATGACTGGTATCTAGGTTCTTAAAACCTGTTTTGCTGAGCTGGAGTTGGGCAAGGATGGTATTTTCACAGGTCAAAAAGAAACAACTCATGCTACTGAGTCTGATGATCCCAGCTGATGCTTACTACTGGGTAACACAGCTTTTGACAGGAGTAATTTATGGTGAGGTGCACATATTTTAATAAATTACCTTAACATTTTAGGCCACAGGATGCAGAAGGACACAGTCAGCTAAAAGCCCTGTTTCCTCTGCCCAGAACTAGAACTTCACATTCTTTTGTGTGCAATGTGTGTGTGGTGGGGTCTGTTGATGGTTCTTTGTTTTTGTTTTCTTTTTAGAAACAGTTAAAGCACAATCTGAAGTGTAGAATTTGCTCTCATGCAAACTTCCTAGGAGGGAAAAATAGGTTAGCATATTTTCCACTTTTCTAGTAAAATTGCCGATATGCATTATGCAGTAAGATTGAAGCAGTATATTAAAATAAATAACAAATAGGATATACTGGATTATACTGTGGCCTCAGCCTTGTTCCCACTACAGTCAGAATCATTTTAAGACCAGAGGTCAACCACTATAGATTTTTGAATGGATTGGAGAAATGTTTGATTTTGGTATCAAAGAAATGCAAAGGGGTAACAGCCTTTGAAGGGATCATTTAGTCCATTTGCATACTTTAGGTAGAATTGCACACATTTATATGGCTCTTGGCAGACGTTGACCAAATTGTAAATCTCTAGTGTGAAGCCTTTCTGAAAAACCTATTCTGATATTTAAACATTTTTATACCTGAGCAGTTTCTTCTTACGTCTTTCCTTAGTTTTAGATTAGACCCGCAATTTGTTTCTTAACCTCATACATGTAGACAATGGTATCTTTCTGTCCGAATTAGAACAATCTTTTGCACATTATCTTTTTCCCAGTTTTCTCTTTACTTTTTTTTTTTAGAGTTTTTTGTTGTTATTGCTGGGGTTTTTTTAACTTTTCCACATAGATCACATATTCTAAGAACCTTACTCTACAATTTACTCTTCCCTCCAACTTTCCTGGATGTGGTCTTTCATTAGAAGCATTAGAAGCATTGAACAAAAAGGTGTACTTGCTGTCCTTTTGTTGTGTATACAAAACTAAGTAATGCTTCTTAAAAAGACATTTGCCTTATTTTCAACAACATAGATTTTTGTGATGTGTACATTTCACTGCAAGTGTCAGAACATTTTCTGCCATGTAGCTTTCAGGACAGCTATTGCCTAACTTAATTTTTTAAATACAATTGCTTTTCTTCTTAAATGTAGTTCTTTGCTCTTGCAATTTTAGAATTTTGTTGCATTTCAAATAATTTTTTTACTTTATGAAAATAATTTGAATTCTTATCCTGCTTTACAAAATCTTTGCTTTCTAGTTTGGTGTCATGCCCAATTTTAGATACCTATAAATATCTTATTTAAATATCTATATTGCTGTCATAAATAATAATTGGGTAATAAACACAGGATAGGTGAGATCACTCTGTTAGCTGACATGCTTTCTCTACTTTGAGTCTAAACTCAGTAACTGTTCTTCAAGGTGTTTTTTAGTCTAAGTGCATGTTTTATGCCATTTTCCAGTGTGCTTATAAGATTGCTACATCAAACTAGATCAAAAATATTGCTAAAATAGATAACATCTTCTTTATCCATGTGTCTTCTAGGAAATTTGTCCTATTAAGAGGAAACAAGATTGCTTTGTTTAAAACCTGTTTTTGACTAACAAACGTTGCCTGTTCGTTATCACTTGATTGCTCTTGTATTCTTGAGCTTCCTACTAATTAATTAATAATGTAGCACCTAATGTTTTCCAGGCATCAATGTTACATGTTCTGTTGGGTCTATATACCTTTTAATATTTTTTCTCCTTACCCCTGTCCTTCCGCCCTAATGGGAGTTGTTTCCCTTTTTTCAGTCCACTGAGCCCTCAGGATTCATCCAAGAAAACTGCCTAAGCTAGTTGCCTTAAGCAATTCTCATCAGGGAACGATAACTTAAAGATCTTAACATCATTACCCTGCTTATTCCCTAATATGGCCTGTTTTTTTTCATTCCTGATAATTAATATTAATCATTTTAAGTGTCTGATCTCAGTTAACCTCTTTATACAGAATAAAGCAACAAAATTAAAGCAAGAACACTTCAGCTTTCTGTGTCACCTGCAATAGCTCACCTTCCCCCTTCAAATAACAAGCCCTTCTTTCCCCTGTCACATTATTACATCTGACATGTTTCAGAGCATTTCCCGATTGCCTTTTACATTTTCTCCCAGGTGCATATAATTTTGTGCCATAGGCTTCTGTGTTTATCTGTTCACCATGTGCTATTCTTCTAAGCTGTTTTTTAGCAATAAGTCTTTGTTTCCATTGAGTACAACTTCCTTGCCCTATCCTCACCTCCTGATCACTGAGGAGCTCCTGCTGGAGTTGGTGCCTTACTACATCCATCAGCTTTTCTCTGTAATGGGTTGTCACTAGACTTTGCAACCTCATTATAATCAGCTACTTTCCTGCACTATGGAAAAGGTACAAAATCTGTTATTAAAAGAAATGTGAGGGAAGATTGCATGAACTGTAAGCCAGTAATTTCCTGAGCAGTATCAGAAAATTATTTAAAATGATCCTTCATAGGTGCGTATAAAAACATCTAGTAGAATGTGGTATGCTAGATTAAGGTATAGCTTCCATAAACTAAAATAGTACGTATCCCATCAATAAACAGTGGTAGATATTAATTTGTATGAATGGGAGTAGCTCTGTTCATGTCTCAAGCCTTGTAATGTGCATACTCGGTGTACGAAACAGAGCTAAGAATTGGATAAAAGATGAAATAGATGAAACTTCTTTGCACATTAGAAACCGTCTGAACACCATCTTTCACAAAGGTTGTGAAGCATGGCACTGAACCCAGTGGTCCTGTGGGGTAATTTAATTTGTGTTTTCCCATGAGAATCTCTGAAATCTCTACTGGTGGTGTCTGAACTAGCAGATCCCTTGGCCTTCACTGGTGAGAAAATCCTTTTGCTTGAAGTTCATACAGAAGTATTGCAACCCAAGAGCAAATGGGTGTTGGAAAAAGTAGCAAATGAGATTTTTCAATACAAATTCAATGCTTAAATATGGTGGCAAAGTTTGTATTTGTGTGATTAAAATAAAGCAAACAGCTAAAATAAAAAGTGCCTTGATGGAAAGAAACCCAGACTATAAGTGAACAAAACCAGAAGCCTGGATAACACATAATGGAAGGTAAAGAAGATTCTACTTCCAGATCAGAAAAGAGATACTAAATCATATGTATTTGAATTTATAAATGTCAATATTGTCATACTTGATCAGAAAAATTGTTGCTGTCATTGCCTGACAAGTGAAGATGTCAAGGGAACGTGTGTGAAAAGGTTAGATGACTGATATTTGTTCAGTGCAAAGTAAAGAATCACATGCATTTGACCTGTTTTATTCTGTTTATTTGTTTTACCATGCAGCCTTTTCAACGTTTTTTTGAGGCAGTAGTAAACTATAGAGTGCTGACAAACAGGTAAACTCGGCATTTATGTTTTGTGTTCATTCGTGCAGAGCTTGGCTGTGCTGTGAAGTATATTGGAAGGATAAGCCTTACCTTATGACGGTGTCACCCTGTGTGCATTAGTTCCCAATTTTGAGTTCAGTAACTTTTAACATGTGCCATTCAAATACAGATGTCTTCCTGTAATGGCATAAGTTCGTTATGGCACAGCACAATGTCTTGTGTGGGAGCAGCATTGCTGATACCAACAGCTATCCTATCCATATAAAATATGCCTATTTGTGTAAGATGGACCATTTCCTTCCAAAGGAAGACACAGTCATTGAAGTAGCTAAAGGACTTAAGACATAAGCAAGTATTAGAGATTTTTGCACTAATGCTTTTTTTCACTAGTGCAGATGACAGCAAGCTGGGGGGCAGTACAGATCTGCTTGAGGACAGAAGGCTCTGCAGAGGGCTCTGGGCAGGCTGGACTGATGGGCCAAGGCCGGTTGTATGAGGTTCAACAAGGCTGAGTGCTGGGTCCTGCACTTGGGTAACAACAACCCCATGTAACACTACAGGCTTGGAGAAGGGTGACTGGAAAGCTGCCTGGGGGAAAAGGACCTGGGGGTGCTGGTTGATGGTTGGCTGAATATGAGTCAGGTGGCCATGAAGGACAACAGCATCCTGGCTTGTAGCAGAAACAGTGTGGCCAGCAGGACTGGGGCAGTGACTGTCCCCCTGTACTGGGCACTGGTGAGGCCGCACCTCAAACACTGTGTGTGGTTTTGGCCCCCTCACTGCAAAAAAGACTCTGAGGTGCTGGAGCGTGTCCAGAGACTGGCAACAAAGCTGGTGAAGGGTCCAGAGAACAAGTCTTCTGAGGAGTGGCTGAGGAAACTGGAGCTGTTTAGCCTGGAGAAGAGGAGGCTCAGGAGAAACCTTGTTGTGTTCTACCACTATCTGAAAGGAGGTTGTAGCAAGGTGGGTGTCAGTCTCTTCTCCCAAGCAGTAAGTGATAGGACAAGAGGAGATGGCCTCAGGTTGCACCAGAGGGGGTTTAGGCTGGATATTAGTAAAAATTTCTTCACTTAAATGGTTTTCAAGTATTGGAACAGGCTGCCCAGGGAAGTGGTGGAGTCACCATCCCTGGAGGTATTTAGAAGAGGTGTAGATGTGGTGCTTAGAGACATGGTTTAGTGGTGGAAGTGGCAGTCCTGGGTTACTGGTTGGACCTGATGCTCCTTTTTTTCATTTTTTTTCATCTTTTCCAACCTGAATGATTCTTTGATTCTATGATTAATTGGTTTGATTTATTGGTTTATCAGTTGCCAACCAAGGTTCAGAAGTGAGCAATGAATTACAGAAAATCCACTGCTATTTTTTAAATACTTTTTTAAAAAGAAATAAAATCTCAGACTCTGCACTGGTCTAAAAATGTCTTACCATTCTTCAGTTCACGGTGCAACCATAGCTACCTAATAAATACAGGAATTAACGAACCTTATTCAAATGCTGAACAAGCCAAGAAGAAGATTAATGAACAAGACTTTCAGAGGAAAATTGTTGCAATCAGACCACAATGCAAAGGGATGGTGAAAAATTTGGGTTAGTCTTCTGGCATTGCTGTTCCTGAGCAGACCTGGATGTCAGACCATGTAGGACCACCAGAGGATTTATCTTGTATACTGGAAGATTCTGGTAGTTTTACTGGTTACTTGGTCTGAATTACTATGAACTATCCCCTGTTTCGGAGCCCCAAGGGCACCACTCCACTTTCTGTAGCTGGCCAATGAATGCCTGGCAATTCTCACTTTGTATTGCAGCAATTCGCTTCCCCCAGTTGTCTCATTTCCCTGGCTCCATGGCTAGCCATTGCAATAATTGCTGAAGTTCTGCCAAAGCAGAAGAAGCAAGACTTTGATCCCTTTTTAGAACTGATCGAAGAATTGCACCAAATTTTCAGCATCTGTGCATGTAACTGTTTCCAGGAGGGTCGGAGCATGGATGCTACAAGAGGGATTAGCAGAAATTTTTAAAAGCTGCAAAAAGGAAATTTGCAGGAACAGAAGATTCTGCTTGAAATGTGAAAACTTGACTGATAGTTGTCACCCCACAATGCACTGTAGAGGCATTTCACAAAGAATCAGCTGTTCAACACTGATGCAGTCCAGGCTGGTCTGGTATAGTGTATCTTCTGTGATGGAACCCCTTATTGTACGCCCATAGCACAACAGCCAACGGTGTTTGTAATTTTGTCATGTCAGATGCCATTTATTTCTGATACTTCAGCCCCTGCAAAATCATTGAGGATAAGCATGACTTTTTCACCTACTCCCTCTTTCCTGAATTGATTGATGAACATTTTCTGTTAGGAGGAAAAAAAACCCAGAAAATACCCTTTTAAATTTTTCTTTTTGTTTGTTTCTTCATAATCGTAAGACAGTGTTAGTAACAGTCATTCTCCGAGCAACCCTACAAAGGAAAGCATCTGCTCAAATGCTTAAAGAATGCAACCAGAAGGGTATATGAACTCGGATGAAGAGGAGGTCCGCTCAGAGCGGGAGTTCTTGGGCTCTTACCCCACCCAGTCAGCCTTGTTTTAAGATGCATGGTGAGAAGCTGGTCTCTGCACACACAGAGGGGCACAGAGGAACAGTGGCAAGTAGGGGAATCCCAGTTACCCAGTCAGAGACAGGAGTCCCTGACCTGGCTCCCCAGAGCATCCCAGGAGGGTGTCAGGCCCAGAGGCTGGCAGTGACGTCTGCCGCTATAGGGGCCTGGGAGAAGCTGTCCTGAGGTCACCTACAGACTGAGGGGTCACTGCCAAGGAGTATTATGGGGTACCAGGGAAGAGCATTTGCACAGGACTTATTATAGAATGTTTATGGGAGGAACTAAAGGCTGGGAATAGGAAGGGTCAGGGTTATTTGGGCAGGAACAAGCATAGGAAAATAAAGGGATAAAGGGGATAAAAGGAACCAGTTGTATAAACAGGTAGCTGATCAGTGCCCTTGTCTGTCTTGGGATATTATTCATTACCTTT
>JAVJGJ010000059.1:60462588-60489235 GCA_035590215.1 Microhierax caerulescens | reverse complement strand
TCTGTCTTGGGATCTTATTCATTACCTTTCCTAACTCTTTTTCCTGGGTAAGGGTCTCTTTGTCTGAGTGCGTGTGTGTTATGGGGGTCTGAATGCAGGCACTGGAGAGGGGACCGTGAGTCAGAGCCAATGTACCTGCGGCAGTGAGGGTGTGTATATCATAGGTTTTTTAACTGCTTTTTTCTTAAAGACTAGGTTTGAGATGAAACTACTATGTTTAAAAGGAAATGGAACAAAGAATTGTTTCATTTTCTTAGAAAAAATCTTGAATGAAAGGGCTTGACTTGAAAGATCTGTTTGTTAAATTTTGAAAAAAAAAAAAAAAAATCTTCTATTTTTCTTCAGGCAATCCAAAGTGTTGAATTTCTTATTTTTGGAAGCAGTATTGTTTCCGTTGAGGTATTTAGAGTTTTTTTTCTGCAGTTATCAAAACATTTACTTCTACTCCTGGATGCGTTTAAAATTGACAAGTCCCAAAGGTAACATTTTTAAATCCCAGGGATTATGTTTTCATACATAAGAAAATAGGACTCACTAGATTTTCAAATCCCCAAAACACTTTGTACTGTGCAGGTGAAATAGACACAAGGTGGCATCGCACAAGAAAAATGGGAGCCAGTTGTGCTCCGCTGCCACAGTTCAATGAGTCGAAGAAAGGATTTCATTTTTGTTTTTATTTCAGATCAATTCATAATGTCTTGCTAGCCTTCTATAGCTATATATATAACTGAAATTAATGGCTTGGTTGGATACATAGCCAAAGAAATCCAGCCTGACATTTTCTGAGTAGTAGGAGTAATTATCATTACAATCAATTTTATTGCACTCTGGTAAATTTATCATATTTCTCACTGCTCACACAGTGATATGTTGATCCTTGTTTGAAGCAAAGGCTGGTGCTTGATGATGTGGGAGGAGTGCTATACTCTTATTTTTCTCTCTGTTGTTTCCTCTTTTCATGACTCCTTTCTTCTTGAGAAACCAGTTCAAACCATGCCCTGAGGCTTGACTTATGCTGGAATCTGTGTCTAAGAAAATGTCCTGGAGGGGGGTTGTTTTTTGCTTTTACAAGTCTCAGAAAATGTTCAGCTTTGCTATGAAGTGGCACAAAAGCAGCTCCACTTAGCAGAGGAAGGTAGTGTCTGGCTGGCCATTTAGAAGTCTGGATGGAGTTTCTCCACTCTTGCTTCCCCAGAGCTGCTTGGCCCTTTAGTGACACAGAGAAAATGGGACGGGAAAAGTTATGATCCTCTTATAACTTGATGGTATGGTATTTGCCATAAGAAATACCTTCTTCTATATAGGAAATTGTACCATTTCAGAGTTTCCTCAAATGACAGTATGTAAGTCAATGAGATCTTCTGGGATGTGTTTTTATTTCAGTGTGATGGGAGGTTTTTGGTTTGCTTGAAGACAATTTGATTTAAAAGCACACTTTTTGTATCATGTCATGGCCTTAGACAGCTAGAGTTCAGTTCCCCAAGGAGCTGGATATATGGCATGAAGGACCCTGTCTTTCTGCTATTTGTTCAGATAGGAGCCAACTGTGCTCAGAAAAGTCACCTTGAATCTTTAAATCTTCCACCAAGTATAAATATGTTTTGTTTGTATAAAATGTCAGTGGGGAGAATGCTACTGGTCTCCTCCTGGGAGTCTAATAAATACCATCCTTCGTTCAGTGTTTTCTTATTCAGAAGAAGTTGACAAATTGTTGTTGAGCACTGCACAAACAGAACAAGTCAGGAGGGCGCTGAAGTTCCAATTACTAGTTGGTTCAGAGGTGAGAGACAAAGATCATGCTTCATCAACAGGAGCAGGAGAACCCCTGGAGCGGTGCAATTGCCAGTGTCCTGTCATGGTGAAGGCAGGGCACACCATGGAGGCAGGTACCATGAGGCAGAAAGAACTGGTTATGATTTCAAGACTTGCATCAACATAACTGGACCAGGCTTTTACCAGCAGTACCCTGCTTCCGCATTTGAAAGACCTTCCTCAGTCCTAATACCAGCCAGTGTCTTGAACACCATGAAAATGTCTAAGTTCAATTACTCAGATTAAAAATTCGTATCTTCTGCTTAATGATTCTGCTGACATGATGAGATACATGTATTTTTATTTTAACAGTTCTACTTCAAAATCTGTCTTTTGGGGTTTGGAGAGTTCTGCATGGCTTTCTTATAAAAGCAGGGGGCCCACACGTGATAAATAGAGAAGTAGTGGTGTGGGTGATGCTTGGCTGTTCTTCCCAAACACTGGGTGAAGAAAATGAACCTTCTGAAATAAAACTAAAGAAATACTCCAAGTCAAATAAAAACTTAGAAACCTTCCCTAGCTATATCCAGGTGCTGTAAAATCTATGTCAGAGGAACTACTTGCAAAGCAGTTTCTTTCTCTTAAGGTCAGGGACAGAAGTTTTCCACTGTGCATGCAATTCCCAGCTCACACTGAGCATGTAACTCTGTTTTCCTGAAAAATGGATAAAGGCAGGGACACACTGTGGTTTTGAATTATGTCATTCCCACTAAGGTGAGTGTCAGCCATGCTGAAGCAATACACTTACAGAGCAAAAGGCAGCTTTGTCCTAGACCAGAGAAAAGCCTTGACAAAGAGTGACTTCAGAGGCCTTCATATAAAGGAATAGCAAACCAGTTTATATAGTGTTCAATTTATTCACAAAGCAAAACTTTTTCTGTCTTTTGAAAGGACTGCACTAGCCACTCATCTTGACAAGCTCAAAAAAAAACCAACAAAAAAAAAACCAAACCCAAAAAATTTGTAGTAGTGCTGTTTGGGGGTTAGATCATACAGAATAAAGATTTTGGACTCTTCTTGCTGGCTCCCTCTCTGATCAGCTGTTTGCAAGGTGGACGCCTACACATCACAACACACACCAGGATCTGCAGTGTTTAAACACATTGACTGTGGGTCAATAATCTTTTCTAAGCTCAACTCTGTTTGCAAACCAACTTTGGCAGGATATCTATTGCATCTGAAGTTTTTGTCTTTATGCAGCATACCTGGTACCATCACATTTTTTCCAGCCAGCTTAGACAAACTGGAATCAGCCTTAGGATCCAGATGAAACTTGAACAGTCTCCACTCATACTACTAGGAGCTGAGGATAAGCCAAAGCATTCCTGGAATCAGACCTCTTTCTATATTAAACCATAACAAAAGGCACAATTTAGAGCTATTTCTGGAACTGGTCTCCTGTGGATTTCTGCTCTACATTTTCTTGGTGTGTAAAGTGAGCTTGAGTTAAAAGAAGTGATGCTGCTTCTGCTGCAGCTCTGGAGAGCACTGCTGGGTAATGTCCACTACAACATGAGGCAGCTGCAGTGTCATCTCAGGCAGGCAATTGAAGGGAAATTGTATTCCACAACAGCAGTCAGTAACAGATCATCGCTTCCTCCTCCTCCTCCCAGCTACTTCTGTTGGGAAGAAACTGTTCAGAAATAACTAGAACTGTTGCAAAAGTAAGTACTGAAGTTTTAACAACAATCTACAGCATCATTATTTATTGTTTTGATTTAGTGAAAAACAAGCCTATCCAAAAGTCCAAGAAAGCACATGAAATAAAACACAAGTCAAAACCAGCACCATAATATAAAAGCCTTCCAAAAGTACTGAAAATAAGGTCTTGTCCACCATCCAACACAACCCATTCATCCTGGTTTCCCAGAAAGAGCCTTGTAGAAAAGATATCCTTTGTAGCACGACCCAGAGGTCAACTAATTCAAGCTTTGTGGAAGGATGGGAAAAGCAAGTTCTGGAGTTCAAGACCTTCTGGCAGAACACTCTGTCTCAGCCCCTCTCAATTATATCAGGGCTGTGTTAATACCTCAGGCAATCTCCACTGTCATGCTATTCACCTGAAAGGAAAAAAAAAAAAAAAAAAAAAAAAGCATCTTTGATAAAGGGAGACTTCCAGGAAGCCTGGATTAGTACTTTTACGTACAAGGAAAATACACTTTTTCCTATGGTTAATATCGGTTTAACACCCTGCTGCATTGTTTGTTATGAAAAATGACCCTTATTAATTAAACATTAACACAAAACCTTACTTTGTGCTTGGAAAATGTCTGGATATCCCAAAATAGTTATTTTGTTTATTCTTTATATTATGGTAACACCTAGAGGCCAGATCTCTACTGTGCAAGGCACTGTACGAATATACACAAGGGGCTGGCTTTCACTTTGAGAAATACTTTGTAAATGCAAGATGTAAGCAGCAAAGTGCAGTACCAGAACAAGCAAGATGTTGGTTGTCAATATGAAAATTAGGGACTGCAGTGACTCACTTGTTGAACTGCGGCTGGGTTTTGTAAAGCACCGTTTCAGAGAAGACTTCCCAGGATTGACTTGGAAGAAGCCATTGGACTACTGACTGACTTGGCGAGGAACTGCTCTGAGCACACGCTGTGTTGGATACATATGTTAGCATCCCTCACTAGCTTCACTTCCAGGTATTTTGGTGGGGTTGTCATTCTGTGTTCAGCAGTGACTAATAGATTACAAGGAAATAATTTGCCTGAAGATGGTAGTCCATCATAGAATCAGTCAACATGGGATTTACATATGTCCTGGAGAGCTGAGGACATTGGGTTTCAGATTTTCCTTTTGAATGTTACCTAACATGTCAGAAGAAAAAACCTATTGATAGTGTTGAATAGTCCTAGAACTGCACTGCCCCCTTCCTCTGCCTCTGTCTACAGAGCTGGTGACAGAAAATGTCAAGAATTATTATGGTTTCAAGAGAAATAGTAAACCCATGGAGAACATTATTATTGGTGTCTAATTTTTACAGCAAATGTCCTCTTACTCTCAGCTGGACAATGTTACCAAACCTGACAGTGACCTAAGACACAGTGTCAGGTTTGGGTGCTGAGTATTAGCATTGGCTTTGGTTCAAGTACTGAACCTGTTGTAGAGGGAGTTTATTGTGTTAGTGAATATCTTTTCTATTTTTGTAAAACAGCTGTGAAATCCTCCTTGGAAGTGGGTGGCATTTGGCTGGTGAGCTAGCTCTGAAAAAGTCGCAAGTTCTGTGGTATTTATCACATGCCAACATTTTGCTCTGGCAGCAAGTCTTCCATGAGGCATTATTCTTCTTGTTATCAATGGCACTGGAAAGCTTTCTAACATCTTCCCTGAACATTTTCCAAAACCATCTGGTTGGCTGGGAAATGCTCAGTGATACACAAAAGTCACGTGTGCCAGCTGCTGACTGATCTGTGGTGACTGGCACATGTTACTCTCTTTACATGGAGAGGCATGAGATGGAAACCGCAGCCCACAGTTTGGAAGGACAGAGACGTATGAATAGCTCTGCAATGGCACTGGCTTATCACACGTCACCTGTAAGTCCCGCCGCACTTTGCTTGTTACAATGAAGAGGTAAAAAAGTGTTAAGAACCGGATTTTACAGTGTAAAGACAAAGTCACACACAAAAAGTAGGTGCCAGAGAGCTTTGCACTGTGTTCAGCTCCTCTATTGTCCAGTAGTGCTGTCTAATTTCACTCATCAGTCTTCACTCATCCCTTATCTCCTCTGAATTACACTTTTTTATTTCTATACTTCTACATTTCCACTACATACAGCTGGGGGACTCTTCCTCCTAAATCCTCACAAGCTGTTTTCAATAGTGAAGTCACTATGAAACGTGCAATCACAAATTTTGAAAGAAATCTGATTCCTGGTAGCCGTTAGCAGACATATCTTTCTAGCCTCGGTACTTCAGAAGTAGCCTATCTCTAGCAGCATGTTTTTATGATTGCTTATTTTTAAACATTTCTTTTATGTGTAAAGTGGGAAGAAACTCTTAGATGAAGAGATGACAACACAGTTAGACCATTTGACAAGCATAAGGCTATCAATAACACAAGTTACATTTTTATCACAGATAATTGAAGGTTGTTAACTGAACAAGTGTTTCTGGTATCAAAATTGGCGAGGACTGGGTAAGACCAAGTGCATACTGAAATTCAGGCAGCAAAACAGTGGTGCACGCTGCAAAGGTGGCTGGAGTACCATAAACTTGAGTGACGTTTTGCTGCTAGTGAAAAGTTAAAATTTTCTTCTGTCCTCAACTTTCCTCTGAATATAAAAACAATGTCAGAAGACATTTGGTAACAAAAGGCTTTGTAGCTGGTGTTGCTTTTCCCAGTTCCCTGCTCTTCCATAGCCTTCATTTCCCTTCCAGCATTACCAGGCAGAGGCAGCACAGCCGTCCCACAGCCCCTTGGTGAAAGTGCCAGCCTCCTTCACTCTCCTGCTTTTCTGTACTCACTCCAAAAATGAGTTCATGGTGCTTCCAGATTAATATCCAGGCTAGCTCGAAGACTGAATATTGTTCTTCAGGTAGGTTTATGGATGCAAGTGGGCGTCTTTTCATATTGTATTGCATGGTGCAAAGCCTCTATTTTTAGACTGGCAAAATTGCATCACAGCTTCTGTAGACCTAATAATGCTGCTTTTTGATTTTTTTGTCCCGAGTCCTCTTCAGTCTCATAACTGCAGAACAGAATTAATTGTCCAAATCTCAATTTTTTCAAGCTTTTGTTTATCTGTCATGACTTGTGTTCATTTAGGACACAGAGGCAGTTCCTTCAAAAGCTGTTAAATGGTTTTTACTAGCAGGAACTGGCAATATTTTTTTTTCTTTGAAGACAATAGGTCTGATCCTTTCTTCCTCCTGCTTAGCAAAATCAACACAGGATATTACTGTGAAAGCATTGGGGAAGAAGTGGAGCATCAGATTCAGGAAATGTCATCTCATGGTGCTTTTTGTTCTCTCAAACTTGAGCAAAGGACCAGGGAAAAAAAAAGAGTGACCTGGCTCTTTTGTAAATAGGGCAGCACAGTGTATCACCAAGCTGTTACTGAAGTGACTAAGAGAGGCAATTTAATCAAACGTGGCCAAAAAAGCCACACATAATTTTTCAATTATTGCCTCACAAGCCAGTGCCTGAGTACATAAATGTACACAAATGATTTGATTCTACCTGCTTTTGTATTCCTTCAGTAGTGGTTTAAGTATGTGTCCTCATCTCACAGCCTTGTTCAGTGCACATTTCTGCAGCGATTTGCACAGAGGTTCACCTGCCTCATGCTGGTGTCTTCCTAATATTGCTGTAAGTACTGTTCAAATCCTGAATGCAATGGGAACAATGAATAATTTTTACTGGCTGATAACTTACACACCAAAATATGCTTTTATATCACCCAAGTGAAACCATTTTGACTGACTACAGAAACCAAAGTGGTAAATTATCCTAAATGGATAGAACCATTATTTCATTAAGCATCTATTTCACAGTTCTCATTCTTTACTGTTGCTCTTGTAACCTAGAAAGCTCTTCTCAGTAAAATGTAACATGTCTGCAGTCACCAGTCTGTAATCATTTAATAAAGTGGTAATTCATGTAGATTTACCAGTAGTCTGTGATTTTTTTTGTTTGTTTGTTTGCTGTTTAGCCAGTGTCTGATAGAAGCTATTTCCTGGTAGGCAGAGATCTAAGCCAGTACTTTTCCTAAGTACAGCCATTCAATATTTAAACATTTTTTTTTTTCCTGTTGTTAAATCAAAACTGATTGGTTTTGGACTTGTTCAGAAATGTGGACTATTGTGCAAGTCTGACAGACCCAAGAAAACCACTTGGGTTATTCACTGGCAAAAAAATGCAATAGTTTTCATCTTCCTGGTGAAATACAGACTCTGGCGGGCAGGACATTGATGAAACACATGGACTCCTCACTCCCCACGGAGAGGAGACACAGAGACACAGCAGAATCCTCTCTGCCAGGCCCTCTGAGGCTTTGCTGTTCTGTGAGACTTCAGATTGTGGCTTAATATTTGTCATGACACAACAAGTAAATAAATACCTTGGCACAAAGCCTAGCGCCTGTCAGCACTGCCCCTGCTGCAACCTCCTGTTCAAAATACAGAGCTCTATTTATCATCTTTCACAGAAAGCCTGTTCAGGGGAAATCACCTAGGATATGTTTAATTTCCTTCTTTGGCTTCTCGATGATGTCACTTAGATAAACCACATAGATATCCAGAGACCCTCGCTGAGAGCGTTAGGCAAAAGTAGCTGTGAGGGCTGTTACTTGTCAAAGTCATTTAATTTAAAATGATGTGTTTCATAGCGGGTCTGTGCAAAATCAGCTTAGGCCAAAGGCTTCTATCCATGTTATTTCCCCTAAATGCTGAAGTATGGAATAGTTACAGCAGCTGTTTAATGAAAAGGTTCACAATCACAAGGATTATCACGCCAGATAGGAGTCGCAGTGCTGACTCTTTTTATCCCTTCAGTGCAGGGCCCCTTCCTAAACATTCTTGCTGAAAAGTGGTAAAATGCTACTAAAAATGTACGGGGAGTAGGAAAGTAATTTTTATCATTACCTTCCCTCCATCAATAATTATTGTGTTCAGATATTACAGTGGTGGAATTGGGTGTATTTTGGGTGAGGGAAGGAACGTGGGAAAGAAGGACAGAGGTGACAACAAGGAAATTATGGATGATGTATTGAAATAGAAGAACAGAAAGAGAAGAGTGATGTCCAAGGAAAGGTAGTCATGAGAGTTAGCAAACTGGAACCTATAGATGGAGGGAAAAAAAGAAAAAAAAAGATTAATAAACAATTGCTTCTTCGGGAATTATATAAAGTCATGTCTTGAAAGACCAATACATATTGTTGGAAATCTACGGTCCTGGAGGTCCTTCCTCCAGATCTCTTGGATCTGGCTACTTTCAGAGGAGGTTTCAGGACAAAGAAGTTTTGCACAGCCTCTCCATGCTGTAGGTGATGAGGAGAATAGGGCCACAGGGCGCACATTAGCAACCATCTGCTGCTCAGTCTAGACTAGATTACTCTGGGGTGTGAAGCATATGTTCAGGGATCTGGCATGGAAGAAGAAAACAGAAGGTGTCCTTGGACTGTGCTTCTGGCCTTAAAATTTCGGGGTCTCTGAATACTTCTCTTGGGAAAAGAAGTGCTCTGGTACCCCATTTCTACCTTTTCTGGAAAGCATTTAATTTTTTAAA
This sequence comes from Microhierax caerulescens, assembly GCA_035590215.1. Classification (NCBI taxonomy): domain Eukaryota; kingdom Metazoa; phylum Chordata; class Aves; order Falconiformes; family Falconidae; genus Microhierax; species Microhierax caerulescens. Next base: position 60,480,184 of record JAVJGJ010000059.1, on the reverse strand, counting down.
GAGATGGAATAGTGGTTTTTCTTCTTTCCTTCAGAATGTTAACTTTTCAAAATCAACAGGAAACACAACATAATCCAGTATTTCAATCCTATTTCTCCTCTGATGGCTATTTAGAATTGCTGCTCAAATAGGAAATCTGCTTCTGACCTTTGACACTGGCATATAGTTAAAATTCCTGCCTCACTGTGCTCTGTCAGCTCCTTTTCATGCATGCCTTTATATGTGGGCTAATAAATATAAGTTTGGGAGCAAAAGCTCTGGCAGCAAAATCCAGCTCATTATTTTGCTGGGAGACATGCTTGCAAAAAGTTTATCTAGCAATCTAAAAAGAACAATTTTTCACTTAGAACAGTTTTGAATATGACATCACTATTTATGACTGACATTAGCAAGTAATTTAATGTCGGAGTGACACATATGACAGGATCACTAAAGTTTAAACAATGCAGAGATTCACATTTTAATTAGTTGTCTTTGTTGAAACTTACTTTGCCTGAATCTGTGATAGAAGATAAGTTTATTTTAATATTACCCTGGCTACACTTTTGTTATTACAATACATTGCATTTCAGTCTGTGTAAGTACAATGCTCATCTTTGTGCTATGAAATGAATTCAGCAATCTCAAGCTACATGGTTTTGCTCTACATCTCCAAAATATTATACCAATCAAACAGAAAATATTTATACAGAAGACGATGCTCAGAAGACAATGAGAAGTAATGGGATGCATCGAATCCTTTCAACCTCACAGCCCAGGCTGGGGCTGAATCAAAGTCACCAGCTATTGCTTAGAGTCTTAGACAGTCTAAAGTGGATAGGAAGAGTAATTTCTGCCAAGGCACAACCTTAACAGTAGTCACTGACAATATATCTCAACTGTATATCTTCTATATACCATAGATTAAATCTGCTGTATATCAGTCATGCTATAATATGTTAACTGAAATTATTAAGTTTGAAATAAATTCAGAAAATAATGAAAATCAAAATAGGGTAATAAACTAACCATTGAGTTGCAGCACAGTGTTATTATGCTCCTAGGCTTTTGAGATAAAGAGGAGAATGTAATTTAATGATAAAGTTCTGTGTCAATAAGCAAGGGTTTGAGAAGAAAATATTCTCCTACATGGAAACTGTCAGGGTAATTACTACAGGAGTTTATGCATCATGACAAAAAGAAATATTTGGGCACTGATAACACCTCTAGACCTTTAGGCACATAAGAACAAAAATATCCATGGTTCTGGTCTGAATGTAAAACTGCAGGTATCAGGAATAGTGATGTTTTTATTTTTACTTTTCTGTGGCTTCCTCATGCCAGATTCAAATGAAAGTCAGTTTCATCTTTCAGGGTCAAAATGTGTTAAAAAATAGTTAGACTCTTTCCTATAAACCCTGATATGCTTGTGTAAAAATGCTTCAGTAGAGCATAGCACCAAGTAGCAATAAGTTCGCTGTTTTCAGGACTTAATTTTTAAACATGTTTTGGTATTTTTTCTGTCAAAGCTTTGCATTAAAACAGCTGTAATGCAAACATCATTAAAATTAGTGCATTTTAGAGAAGTATCTATGAGTCCACATATATGGTTTGGTGTAAGGATGATGGTGACTGAATTTTTCCTGCAACTTTAACATGCAAAGATGTATGAGCACAGGAGTTAGAAACTTGTCAGCTGGAAATGGTTTCTGCTTGAATTGGTTCAGTATAATGTGTCAAAACCAATATTTTTCACTCTGAAGTTTTTAAGATTTGCATTTTAGTTGTTTAGCTTTGGAAAAGGAAATCTCAAAATAAAACTAAAACATTTTTTTCCCCCTAAACATTTTTTTTTTTTAATTTGGATCCAAATGACAGCTGTCTTTGCATTGAATTCAATAGTCTTTGGATCAAGTGCTGTGTCCTCTAGGGTGATAGCAGCTGGCTGGGGCTGGTGTGTGGCTTGTACTAAATGCTGCTTGGGTCTCAGTTCAGTTGCACTCAGACAAGAACACAGACACAGGAGCTGATGCAGGTGATAGAGTGGGGCACTTGGGGAACTGTGGTGTCACCAGGAACTGACACTGAAGCCTGAACTCCTGCCTAGAAATGGGAGTGCAGGTGAAAGCTAAATCAGAAATCACTGGGTAGTTTTGGAAAGACAGTATCTGTTTGGTGTGTTCTTGAGAGCAAACTCACTGCTGGTTGTATCAGCCCAGACTCTTTTATATACCCTCTAATTTGCTCTCTGTGCCTCCTGGGAGGGGTGGTCAGACTGAAGTGCCCCCAGTCTCCCCTTTATATACGCAGTATTCCACTGCGTATAAAGTACACTGACACTCTCATGCAAAACTGGCTGAAACTAATATCAATGGCTCCGTAAAACTGGTAGATAGAGCATCTGTGAAGGAGACACCAACTCAGATCTACTCATAGGTGATAGTGAGCAGGGAGTATAAAAAGATCCCAAGCCTCTGGGAGAGGTCTACAGTAATGTATTAGGATGACATGGGCAGGGCTTCCTTGATCTCGCTTATTGGAGCTATTTGATTTTGAATAAAATATTTTAAATATTAATCAGGTCAGAGAGTCCCTGGGAATGGTGCTTCATCCTGGCAGGTAGAGTACTTGCTAGGAAGGTGGAATATCTGTGTGCAATGAATCTTTAATGATTTTATGTGAGTTGAAGAGCCATGGTAAGAGAGTCTGAGAAGCCATCATTGCTCTGCCCTAGAGTGCTAGCAGTCAGGTTGCTGGGGCAACTTTTCCCAGGCAGGTGGCAACTATACTGACCCTTGTCCTGGCTGCTGTGCATGATCTGCTGGTTAATTAGGTAGAACAGGCTGACAGCTTTTTTTCTCTTGTTATCCTGTGAGAATCTGAAAGCAGTGTACATCTGGTGAATTAGAATCAACCCTTTCAGCTGGCTTTTCTAGTATTTATTAAACTCTTTCATTAACAAAAAAAAAAAAATATATATATAGTGAAGATTGAAGGAAGATGGACAGGTGTGCCTAAGCCACCCTTGTGGGCTGATAAATCTGTATTCAGAATATTTTTAACTTGATCCATTATTTTTTACTGAAAGAGTAAAACATGCATCCATGATAACACTGACAAAGCTATATGTATTATATTTTGGTGCTCCTTTTGAGATCTTGACAGAAAATATTTGATCTTGAAGGGCAAGGATGTGTGGCTAAAAGTGAAAAAGAGTTTATTAATTTTAAATTGTAAGGTATTTTTGAGTGCTGTAGGACCATTTGATTACCTTTTATGACCCTTTGTCCTTGATATCCTCTGGCTGAAAACCATTATGCCACGTACCATTTTTCATTCCTTTCGTGTGTCTCGTTTTATCCATCTTCTTGCAAGATTAACTATCCTATTCTTATTTGTCTTTTTCCAGTCTTTTACTGTCTTGAGCATATAATTTCTCCTCTCTCCTTAATTCTTCCTTCAGCAAGATCCTGTGACCTGGGTCCTGGATTCTAAGTGAGGAGGCACTGCGGGTTTTGAACAGCATCCTATAATTTTCATCTTGTGTTTTAGCCATTTCTGTGTACATCCTACCACCCTGGCTTTTGTGACAATCATGCATATTGAGCCAAGATTTGTACTGAGAAGCCTGTAAGGATGCTTCTTTGTTGGATCCAAGCAGGTAATTTAGGTACCTCTATTGTTTCCAAATGATATTGTGTACTATACCATGAATATGCTTGTGTAGTTCTGTACGAGAAAAAATGTTTACAAAAACCAGGAGCTGAGGGTGTAGAAAGGACGTTGTGTAAGCCCCTAATCATGGTTACAAACTTTTTTGGCTAACTTAACAACTAATGAACCTCTGATGGCTGAGAAAATAACACAAAAAAGGAGGGAAAGGTAAGTTAAATATCAGCGCGCTTGTCTGCTTATAGGTACCAAAACTTTTGCATAAGCTTGTTTTTGTATGTCTGTCTCCTTAGCACTTCTTATTTGCTAAGTCACTTGTCTGAAGAGAATGCAAACCGGCAAGCTAGAAAAATCATTTATAAAGCATTTATACCAAAAACATGGTTCAAGGAGACCTCAGTCCTGATGTGGGTTTCAAGAGACTATAATAACACAAATAAGAGCAATGTGGCAGCCAAAGAGAGGTAGGACTTCTGTAATGTAACCCATGAAGTAATATCGAGATAAAACTGGACAAAAGCTATTTGAGCCTGACTGCTGATGCACTTTCTAATGGTGACATCTATCAGAGTGATACAGTCTCCAGAGGGAAGCAGTAGAAACTCCAGCAGTGAATCATTTAAAAATTAGTCTGCTAAAACACTTGAGAATGTAGTAAATAGAAGAGGTCTGTGTTGGCAGAGGACAGCTGAGAAAAAGGGACATCTTATTTCCAGAACTCAGTTCTGTGAATCTCGGACAGCTAAAACACACTTTCTTTCACTTCTCTGGTACATCTAACCAAACTGCCTAATTTTGTAACACTTGGGAAAGGGAGAAATATATTGTATTAAATGCTTCTACTTATGAGCTGCATATATGCCATGAAAACTATGGCAGTTCTTCTGTTCCCACTGGAGGAATTTCTTCTTAAAGTCTTTTCTATCAAAACAACTAATTTAATCAGGTCCAAGTGCCAAAATAAAATGTAAAAAGGTACTGTTCTTCAAAATGTTCAAAGCCAACTGTACAAGGTGATATACTTAAATATCTGTGAACTGTATTTTCCCAAAATCAGATATGGAATACACTATATAGTAGAAATTAATCTTTATGTTCTAGCAACAGCATGTAAGCCACAATGAGACAAAACAAACAAACAAAAAAAACCTCTCAAATTAATTTTCACACACTGTGTAAACTTCTGGACTATGCTGTTCTTTTATACTACAGCAGTATTTTCATTTTATTTGAATTGGATTTTTTTCTAAACAAAATGTAAAATATTATAGGAGATTGTTTAGGGATTTTGCAAATAGCTAAACACCCTTAATTATTGTAGGAAGAAAATCTCAAATGTTTGCAGCAACTGCCCTCCTAGGTGAGTAGATACAGAAGTTGTATGGTTATCGTGTTTGTGTTGTCACCAACGAGACATTATCAAAACACGCCACAGAAGTATGATTGACCCCTTCTGACACCAAGGAAAGGATAACCTCTTACCATCTGCACTGTGAAAAGATGGTGGCAAGTTTTGAGCACTATGGGTTTACCTGTAGCACAGACTGTGAAAGGTAAATAGCAGTGTTCTTCAGCTTTGTTTAAAGACAGAACCATTGCAAGCAATGATTTTGCTATTTTTTTCATTTTTCCTACTTTAGTTGCGCATGGCTGAGTTTAGAAGGTGCAACTACTACAGAGGACTAACCCCAAGTTTCTCCAGCCATGCACACAAGTTGAAGAAATCCCTGTTCTTTGAATCCAGCTGGGACTTTTTCCCAAGATGAATATTTGTTTTATGGGATAGCAGCCCCCGAAGACCTCCTTGGTGTTAGACAAACCACAGACACACACATTCCTCTAATCTGTTGTTTAAGAGCTTGCAGCCTACTTAAAGGTTGATGTAAAGGTATAATGAAAAGTGGGATGTGATCAAAAAGGAGTGACTGGGAAACTACAACAGCACTGTGGCTTATCTCACAGGTGCAGAACTGGGTAGGTCTCAGGTACTTTAGTTTAAGTAGGTTTTATGAAAGACTCCAAACTTGCTGCCTCTGTGCTTTAGCTCTTCACATCCTCACATGCTGCCCCTAACCTTGCCTTTACCTTCGGCATCATTCCCTTTGCCTTAAATAGCTTATTTTTACAGTTTTCCCATAAAACAAATCTCCTGGCTGCTCTCCAGAGCATAGGTTGCAGCAGAGAAAGCAGATGTTTCACAGCAGAGCTGCAGAGAGGACAGGGTTTTTTTTACAGGGCTGCTGAGGGTCAAGTCTTCCCGCGTGGGGGTTTCAGAAGCGATGCCAGAGGCCTGGGCACTGCTTGGGCTGCGCGCTAGTCCCCGAGAGCTCGGGTCTTGGTGCATCTCAGAGCCAGCGTGCTCCGGTTCCAAAGCAGAGGGAAGAAGGGGAAAAGCTCTGTTGTTCCTGAGGTTCATTGGTGAGATCTAAACAAAATGTTGACATTGTGCTATTTTAGAGAGTTGGTGCATATTATAGCAATTTGTCTTGATCAGCAAAGAGCGGCAGCAGCTGGGCTATGTGGACAGACTGCCTGGTTTTTTTAGTCACGTTTTCTAGCTGTACCCTTGAGCTGTTTACCCATGTTCTGCAAAGCTCTTGCAGTTTGCTGGGCTGGAATCATTCCAGCATGGTGTCTTTGTGTGCAACCAACACAGAAGTGCTTAGAGATGTAGTTTATGTCTTCTGCTTATTTTCCTGGAGTGCGTATTCACCAGAATATGGGGAAGATTGGCATGTCACGTTGTTCAGTTAAATAAAAAATAGTGACGATCAACACTTAGTGGGCCTTATGGTATAGGTTTTCAAAGAACCTCCTGAAGAATCAGACATGCTATAGGGCAGCCAGTTGGTGATGTCTCTGGTATTATTTTTCTTGGAAGAAGGAAATGTGGGCAAAAATATATGGACTGAAATAGCAAGAGATTTAGAGAAAAAAATGTTTTAGAAAACATAGTGGGTCTGTTAGTAGTGCAGCTTTGTAGAATCTGGAAATTGAGTATGCTGGGTAATCGCGCATACATCCTTCGTTCAGAGAGCGCCAAGATTCCTGTAACAAATCTTCTTTTTGCCACAATAGCAAGGAAGGGAACCTTGGATCATTTTGATATATTTCTGCAGAGAAGCACATTAGACCTAATGACTGCACACTGGGTGATGGAAGGTACTTCACTTATCTGGGAAAAAAATGCTTTTTAATGACTTCATTTATTCATTTTTAAAAAACAGTAAAGTTGTCATGTTATAATCTCCCAGAGATACTCCCGGGTGAGCTGTTGAAAGGTAATTTCAGCACACCTAGGGCTTCACACTGTAATATAACCTGTTGTGCCTTACAACTTAATCACACTGTGACATTTAGAAATCATTCACTGTGGTTGGCAAAAATGTCTTACAATAACACCATTACCGCAACTTACATTTTTACAGCAATTTTTACTTCTTAGGCAAACATGCTGAAGTAGTCTACAAAACATTTTAAGTACATAGCAGGCATTGAATCACTGAGCATTGTGAGTCCCTTATGAACTAGCAGTGTCCCTTATATAGTAAAAATATATCACTTTTTCATAAGGAGTTATCACTGCTATAAAACACGCATATGTTTTTAACTTACATAAAACTTCCTTTACCAAAAGATCATACTGAGTCATGGACGCAGATACCAAAGTTACAATGCCTTATACCCACTTGGAGACTAGCAGTCTGATACCAAACAATCAAATGTTTTAAAGAAACTGTAACACAAGCTTAAAAAGGGCTTCTAGCAGACTGCTGGTCTTAATTGGGGTTTACTAAACTCTGGAGTGTGCAACACAGGCAATCAGCACGTGATACTCCTAGTGCTCAAGGAACAGGCTGTCATCCACATTTGGAGAGGAATTCATCTACTGGTATGTCATGGTGGAATATCAAAATGCCCCTTCACAGGTGAAAAGCATGTTTAATTTGCTAAGGTTTTGGGTGTCATTTATAAAACTTTTCACGTTCTGGGTGCTGCAACTGAAGAGTTTACTACTGTCGATGCTCCTCTGCAGCAATGACATTAGGCTTATTCAGTGTCAGATGGCCCTGCCTAAACTGGCTGGGTTCTTTGTTGATTCTTGGAGCTCACTTCCCCAGGTGGGCGAGGGGGCCCAGGGCATGCTGACAGGCAGCAGGCTTGTCCCAGGTCTTCGAGGCACAGAGAACTGTCCTCAATAAAAAAAAAGGGATGGATGGACTGAGTGGGTGAGTCAGGAAATACGTAAGTTTCTCGTTACTGTCTGTACAACAGGTATGATACTTTTTTTATAAATGCAAAGAAATCCATTATGGAATTGTAACATTTTACAGTTATAGATAATAAATGGACTATGCGAAAGAGATGGAAATCAACCTGTTTCATATATTACACTCAACACCAAGATACGATTTTATATATGTAACATACTTATGATGTATTTGAAAAAATATACTGAGTGTGTTTTTCTTTGCAGAGTGAACTGAATCTATGTCTTTGCTAACATTGCCATAAGAAAGATAATGACATCTAGCACAGCTCTTAATATATTTAGAGCAGTGATCAGAATACTTTATGAAATACTGAAAGATAAGAAATAGCATGCTTATTCTGCTCTGGTTAATCTTACAAATAACAAAACCTACCAATACACTTTACATTTGGTAGAAGGAAGGAAGTTCTGCAGCACTAGAACTCTGTTGCCAAGTGACCTTTAATCTTGGCCTAAAAACCACTGTAGCATGAGCCCTATTACCAGAAACCCCCAAACTTGAACAATGTCGTTGTATATTCAGTATTTGGGGCTTAAGAAGAGAAAGGTCTAACCTGAAACTGAGAATTCAGAGCCAGATTCACATTTTCAGACATTATTATGTTTTGTCCTTAGGAATGGTGGGGAAATTGAGACGCTCAATTCCATTTTAAAGGAGTAATGAATTTAGAAGACCTGTGTAGAACTAGAATAAGCAGTCGTTCCTAAATAGTTTGTTTCTTTGGGCTTTTATTTGCAAACTGGCAAGTCCCATTCAGGAGCAGTGCAGGATGCCAGCTTTCTCACAGCCGACCTAGATATAGGCAACACGCTGTATATGAAGAAGCTGCAAAGTCATTCTTCATTTGCCTTGCTTTAAAGTTCACAGGATTAGTGGCTGCAAGTCTCAGAGGTCATCCAATACACAACATGACTCGAAGCTGGCATCCTCATCAGTGCTTTATTGCCTTGATAGGCTCTGAATCTAGTAGTTCTTAAATAAATTTTGCTTAGAGTGTGTTTTAAAGTTATAGGAAATGTGAAGGAACTGGAAACTTTCCAAGTGTAATCTGATCATGATAAGTTAAAACCAGTCATCTGACAACCAAATGGAATTATACTATGGTAACCATGAGGAGGTTCCAGCAAGGACAGTGAGACGGCTAAATAAATATTACTGATCAGCTCACCCAAGGCAGACGTGTCTGTATGGGAATTTTATATGTGATTGTATACGACTGGAGTGGTCTGAAGTCAAACTGATTTTAAAGTAAATATTGTTGGCTATTCACCTACAGCAAAACAAAATCTGTCTCAGACCCAGGGCTGATGTCACCCTTACAATACCCAGCTACTGTTTTTCTGCTCTTGTGCCATTGTTTCCCTTTTAAGCACTTTTTTTTTTCTTTATGGGAAGAAAACAAGGAGAGATTTGTAAGCAGCAGAGGAATGAAGGGAAGACTGCTCACCTTCCTGTGGTTCAGCCATAAGCTATGGGCTTTCAGTAGTACCATGTTCTAAATTTGGGCTTAGTGTATCTTGAATGCCCAGAGGGACCCGCTGTACTTTAAAGCCTGGAAGTGGGCCAGGAAGGGAACATTAGTTTAGTACTTCAGACTGATTTTAATTTCAAATCTCAGCTAATTGCCATTCAATTTGCAGATTTACTGCATTACTCTCTGTATGAAAAACAACATCCCTCATTATTTTTTAGAATTTTTAATATTTTAAAACTTATTTATTCACAGCTATCATGTATTTGGAGCATAAACTCCATTTAGGCCTGATAGCGTGCCTAGAAAGTTCAGTTCTGACCATGACATATAGGCAGCCAGCACTGAAGTCTGTGTGGGTCCACAGAAATACTTGGGTCTAATCTCTGCCATTGCCTCATCCACTTACAAGCACAAAGCTCCGTTACAGAGGGATCCTGATCCAGTTGTGCTCAGTGCTGCCTTGCCAGAGATTAGGTGACACTTGAGCAGTGTGGATGCAGCTGTTCTGCCCAGGTGAAAGAAAAGCACCTTTACATGGGAAAAGCCTGGCAATGTTTTAGGAAGATGGCACACACGAGGGGCTATATGGTGGCCTCGTGTTTGGGTTGAATATGTACCTAAAAGCCACCTCACTACACACCATTTTTTCAGACACTTAAAAGTTTGGAAATAAGAGGCGTTTGTTAATAAGAAGCTAACTCTTTTAATGATGTATAAATATTTCATCGAACAACAAAAGCAGGTTCATGCAGCGAGTGAAGAGACGGGACACAGCTTGATGCAAGCAAGACGTCAACTTTATTGTGCACCATCACAAGTTTATAGATGTTTTCAGAGGCCACGTGCTTTAAGCAGATCGGATCTTTAGGCTGAGCATTAGTACTGGGCCATCCCCGATTGACTTACCAGACAGACAAAGGACACCTGAAGTGAGTTTCGCCAGACAACTCGTTAAGTCGTTATCATGCAGCTTGTCACTCCTCCTTTGGCGCCACCTGTTCCTCATTTCCATCTCTTATCTCCTGTTCCTCATTTCCATATCGGTGTGACTCAACAGTCGGCATCCTGTCGGCTGTTATCTATTCATCCCTTTTGTCATCCCAAGGTTTGTGGCCGACAAGTTCCAACACGTCCCCTATTGTTAATTGGACCATGCTTGGAGGCTGCTCCTCAGGCCCTGTCCCACTGGTTCAATGCAGCAATGAGGAAGAGGCAAAAGTGGAATAACTCTTGAAAATCATCATTTCATTAATGATGTACTTTAAGTACAAAAGTGAAAACTAATACAAACCTAGACTTTCCTATGGATTAAGACGTAAAAGTGGGTTATGTTTCACAATATAGTAACTTTGGCTAGTTCCTATAACACCGTTTTAGCCAAACTTCTTGTGAACACTTTTCCAACAGGTGAAACCAGCTGACTTTTCACAAGAGGGAAGCCCTAGGGGAGAGTCAGAAATTTGCAGCGTTGCTGCAGTGAATTCTCTAAAAGCCTTCTGAGCACTGCCCAGCAGAAACAGAGGAACAAGGCTGGATCCAAAAGTGGTGCAGTGACCTGAAGGACCGTTTAAATACCTGTGAGCCAGAAACTCCTTGCATGTCCCATAGATATTTAAATACTAAAGATGTCTCTGGTTTATTTGCTTGTTTGATTTTTTTTTTTGTTTGTTTGTTTTAATTAGATGTTACCACTATGCATATAAGAAAAATCTCAACTTTTTTAATCCTTCACAGTTGTGCCTCTAGCTCACCATTAAGACAGAAAGCAAAGCATTCTTCTGCCTTTCCCTCCGAAGTGATCCAAACTGAAAGGTAAGCACTGAGAGCAAGTGCCACAGCAGGATCCATGCCAAATGCAACAGTGTCCATTATTTTCATAACAGCTGGGTGAGAAAGAGAGGTAGCCAGGCCTGGGTACATGCTGTTTCTCTCCACATCTCTCACCTTTCAGAAGAAAGCAGCAAGTAGTGGGGCTACAGATTCTCTGTACACAGAGAATACCTGGAAAAGCTGTTTCACTTTCAATAAGCTGTCTGAGATTCATTGCATCAGAGACAAGAACCATGATGTCCTAATCTATACTAGACCCTGATGACTCACCCAAACGTGAAACATTTAACACATGGGGCCTGAGCCATTTTGAAGGGGTCATAGTCACAGTGGAAATTTGCATAACAGCAATGAAGTCTAACTGGGGCTCTACATCATAAACATTTACCCATCTAAACCCATGGGATTACTTATGCGATTAAGCATCTGTCAGAACTGAACCTTAAATATGTCACACACCCAGCCTGATTGTGGGCGTGAGTATACAGCCATGCAAAAATATAAACACATAAATATGCCATCCTCTATGTAGCTGTCAGTAACTGATAGAATCATCTGCTTATCGAAAATGAATTCTTAATTAAAATATGAAATTCTTCTCAATGTTTTTTTGGGTTTGCTTTTTTTTTTCTGAATGGTTGGAAACTAATTAGAGGTCTAATTAAGCAATTTCACCTGACATAATTATCTGAATATTAACTCATCAGTAGTGCAGTGAGGGATTTTACATGCTCAGGGAAATCTGCTCCATTTCCTTTGAATCCCTTGAGTGTTGTGCCTATCAGTTTTATGTGGTCTTCCCAGGCTTTTGACTGGGGATTGCATAGATGTTGTTCTGCTTTATTTTTCAGGTATACATTAGTATAAGAACTCAATGGATTTTCTTTTTTTATGGGTGGTTTGCTTTGGGGGGTTGGGTTTGGTTTGGTTGCCATTTTGTACGTGAGGAAGGCATGAATCATCTGCGATAGCAAGGGGCAGGATTTGACAAGTCAGACGGCTCTGCCCAGGTCTTCATTTCCAATTCATATTTTGCTTGGTGCTGTCCCTGCACGTGAGTGCCCGTGAACCTGGTCATTTAGCTGCATTGTGTGTGTTTTCTACATTAGCTGCACAGTAACAGACTCACACAATTCTGCCTTCTAGCTGTATTTGTTTCTTGGAATGTTGCTCAGGACAAATGTTCAGCATTACTCTGGCAGGTAAAGTTATACCCAGTTGGTTGTGCCCTAGTGAGATGAACCACAAACCTGCACCAGTGTCCTTTTAACATTAAAATGTCCACATAAATAATGCTCTGTCTCCTGCTATAAGAAGAAAAATGAATACCTGGGCACTTGGGAATCTTTCTATTTAAATGCAGATTCCAGCTTTCCCCACAGCCCTTCGGAACCATTAATCGGAACTTTCTCTTCCCAGGGTGGAGGGAGATGGGACAGGGTTGCCTTTCAACATGTTTTTTTTGTCTGTGCAAGCCTTTAACCTTTAGAAACTGGTGGATCTGCCCCAGTTTTACTGAAAGGAAAAGAAGAGGACCTTAAGTCTGTTACCTCTAGCACTAGAAAAGGTTCATTACTTCCAGAGTGTGTCTCTGCCCTGAACAAGATTTTGAACCTATATAAACTTAGTTTGGGAAGCACTTCAGCTTTTCTAGTAACTCACAGTTGCCATAAGACCAGTAGTTACTGAGTAGTGTACGGTTTAGGAGACTTTTTAAAAAATTCCCTGTTTACTGTTCCCAGGTTGACTGCTACCTGCAGGCTGCTTGAAGCCAAGCCGCCCTAACAGGTTAATTTGGGTTAAGTGGAGTTGTGCCAGTTATGCTCAAAGGAGTAAGGAGGCCAGCATTTAAGTCTCCTGCCTGATGATACCTCTTTGGGGTCAGCTTAAAGGGGACTGGGTCTTTCTGACAGTCCCCAATGCGTCTTTAATTCAAGCAGCAGGACCTGAAGCAAAACACTTGAACTGTTTTGCTGCCATGCCCTTGTGTTAATTAACTCAGTTATGATGCATCGGGCAGTCAGGTTAGTTTAGGGTTTTCTGTAACCCAAAAGATTAATTTAAGGTCGGGTCATTTAACACCAAAAGAACTGCTGCTGAACTCTGTCTTTTCTTGAAGTGATCCAGTTCAAGAAGAAGTAAAGAGTAAAAGAAGAATTTATGATGAAACTTCAGGATAACAAGTTTCTGGCAGAATCCTCTTCTGTTGCTGGATAGAAATCTCTCTTCTCAGGAATTTATAGGATTTTTTTTTTATTTTATTTTTTTTTTTTTTTTTTTGTGGGTGCAGGGGGGAGATTGAGGCTCCACATACTTTATGCATTAAAACAAATATACAGGGTGTCCAGGGCAAGCCAAAAGTCAGACCAGCCCAGAAGCCTGGGAACTCCACTCAAATCCAAGTGCTCTTCTTCCTTTCCCAAGGATCTTCACTTTTAGATAAAGCTGATGATTTTTATGTTCCTTACAGATGGAGAATTTCAACTTGAGGCACATTGATGAGGCAAGCAGAGCAATGAGATATCTCAACAGAGGTACTGAACACTGCCCTGAAGGCATTTAAAACTCTCCTGCTTTGTTTCTCTTTAGGGTATTCGTACTGCATGGTTGAGCATAAAAGATGTAAGAACTCCAGACTGCAGTTTCACTAGCAGTAAATGCAACTGGGAGTTTGTGTAGTGTGAGGCAGAATACTAAAATACTAGTGGCTGTTAATAATGGTGTTAGTTGTGTTTTTTTCCCCACCATATAAGATTAAAATAATATATTTAGTTGAGTCAGAAGAATGAAACACTAAAAATGAAAAGCGAAGCCTTACTGTGAGCAGATTAGAAAGCAGGGACATCTCTTGAAATATTTTATTTTAAAAGCCCAGGAAGCTGAAAAGAACTTTGGATTCTTTACCTCAGTTTCTGTTAGGAGAGATTTCCAGGGAAGAAGCTCCTGCTTTTGTAGCGCCATGAGGGCTGGAACAGAACTTAGCTCTGGCCAGCTTGGACCACAGGACTTATCTAATCTTACCTTTTGCATGAAACAAGTTGGAATGAACTTCCATTTCTGAGATTTCTTGGACAAGCTTTCCTTTTCCACCTGGAAATGCTACCTGGTTTTGAATGGGCTTCCTGACAATCTGGTGTTCCTAACAGACCAGAAACCTTCACTGTAAGGTTTGACCCTAGTGTGCCCATTAGGGTCATGAAGCTCAGGCTTGTTCAGAAGCTAATAGATTGTGCTTAATGTTTCAGAAGTTAAGCAGCTGTGACTTAAAGGCGCTATCTGATGGGTGAATGTGCTACTGAAAACATCTTCTGGTCTGTGGTATTCACTCTTCACCACTATTTTAGACTTTTGGGTGGTTACATCAATGATAGGATTATAACACCCAAAACATGTTGTTGAATCTTCTCCCCTACTTTTTCCTCCACTGCAAAGAAGAAAACGGTGCAGCTGAGCAGCAGTAATATTATGATAGTCTTCCCAGCTGTAATAGCCTGAAGAGCTATTGTTACTAGTTCTAGTTCACAGCCATTGAAATGTAACCCTTAGCAACATAAAGAAGAACATAAGGATGGTCTCCCTGAAGGAAAGACCTAACAAATGAGGGGAAGACTTGATAACTAACAAGAACAAAACTCTTTCCTTTTATGAGATGAAGGTTTCTCATTTTCCTGCTTCTTGTGGCCTCTTGCAATAGTACTTGGTGCTTATACTGTGCTTGTGATCTTCAAAGCACTGTATAAACGTTAACTAATTAATCCTCCAAACGCCCCATGAATTAGGTGAGAGAGCAATATTTCCATACACTCTCTGCTAGCGCTATAGGGAGAACATCAGAAAAGACTTTAAAAGGAGACCTGTGCTCATTTATATGTATTAACATTTGTGTTACATATGTCTGAACAACAGCGTTTCCTTTAAGGGCAGACAGCAAAGCAATAATATTTATCAGTATTTATCCGTGGTTTTTTGCTTTTTTTTTTTTTTAACAGTCTAAGAATTAAGTATATCTTTCCCTCCTGCAACTTGGATTGCTCTCTGACTCCATTTCAGGGTTTTGTGCCTCACTCATCCCTGAGGTAAAAGTTAGCACGTAAAGGTAATATGATTAATCTTATTTTGGACAGGGTCTTTTAACTCCTACCTGTATTATTGAATTCCTCCTCTCCCGTCGTTAGCTTTCCCGTGATACCTGTGTTTGTGCTATTCTTGCTATTCTTTTTTCTACCTCAAGACACAGGTCCTGTTACAAAACTAGATCCTAGGTATTGCGAAGCTTGGAACGGCAGTAATTAACTTTCGAGACTCTGGCGCTCAGTTCATTTGCTCTGACACTGTAATGTCTTGAGACCTATCTGTCTATCTGTGGCTTTTATCTGTGTGCAACCTTAGCAGAGAAATTTGAGCACACTTTGCTTTTATCTTCTGCTTGCTGGTGGAAGTGCACTTGTCTGTTCCTCCTCAGGATGTGTCTAGGGGGATAACAACCTTACGAGGCTGCGAGCAAGCCATTGGGCAGCTGTTACTGCCTGCAGCCACAGTGCTTAATATAAATTCATATTTCTTCATATACCCAAAGCCATCACTGCTTCCAGGACCCATGTTATGCTAAATCTTGTTGCTATGTTTGACTTCTTACATTTCTGCATACACTGAATTCTACTTTCTTCAATTTCTGATGTCAAAATCTTTCCTGTTCCCTGTGTTGTGTTAGATGAGTGTCACAAGGTGGCAACTGCTATTTCACTCTATCTGCCATGCACTTTGTCCCTGAAAAATGATATGTATAATTGGGATCTTCCCCTGTAACCCTTTTTTACTCCTTAATTTACCAGTCCATCAGATCAGGGTTTTCTGAGACTAATGAAAGTTAGGAAGTTTACTTTCCATGAAATAACTAAATAAACGCTACTGAAAACTGCTTAAATTAATGTGCACTAAATCTGTAGATTGTTACTGTTACATAGGGTATATTGCACCTAACAGTAAACCATCTTCGACTCTGTCTTTCAGAAGAAACTTTTTCACAGAAAACTGAAAAACAGTCATGCAAGAAAACAGTTTTCCACATATCCTGTATATGTATGTATATATTTACTTTTGGTTGGCTTTTCCTGCACCACCAGCATACACTTTCCTGCTTGTCCTGGTCTCTGTTTTAGGATATAAAATATGTCTTGATAGCTTCCTAGTACTGTTATTCAGTAGAGAACAGAGTAAAATATAATTCTGTGGGTTTTGGGTTTGTTCTTGGGATATTTTTTTTACATTCTTAAACAACCTTTATGCAATCTGTTAAACATACTGTTCTCTGCTGTCTTTAAACAGAATTCCTTTTCGATTTGTGAGATTCCCCTTGGCTTGATAGTAGTGGCTATGAGAATGAGCTTCCAACCACCCTGTGCTAACAGACTAATTGTTTCCTCTGTCCTCTGCTCCACCTTCAGTTTATCAAACAACTTCTTTTTTAATCAGACTTAATTGTGTTTTTACCATATGCATTAGAGAACGTGATTGCAGCTATTAATGTTCCTCTAAACTTGTTTTCAACTTGTAAACCGTATATTTTAAACTGGAAACATAAGATTGTTCTCTTAGGACAATTTGCCAGCTTCCTTTGTCAGTGTTGGCAAGCCATTTTCCTTGTGTTTCACATAGCAACATTCACTCAAAGGAATGGACATGGCAGTTTTTATATCAATCCACTACTAGGTTGATTTGATTCATTATGTTGCAAGCCAGTGGTATTTTTTTATTTTTTTCTTTTTTTTATCTTAATGCTGAAAGCAGATTTTCCAATGCTTTGCTTGAGGAACATCTGTTGTCTATAGGATTTTCACTTTGCTGTCCCAGTTCCTCAGGACTGGGACCTCTTTAAAGTCACCTTATTTGGTTTCCCAAACTCTTGCCTTCTCCATAGCTACCTTAAATCACTGTTTGTACTACAGAAAATTTTCAAGACACTGGCATATTTTTTTAAAAAAACACCTTTTATAATAATATAGTTATAATTGTTATCAAATATAAAATAATTAGATATTATCCTGTATTATCCAGAGCATAATTTCAGAATTACTAGAAGTCCTATAGCAACACAGTAACTTACATGTCAACGCCTAGCTTGGGAGAAGTGTTGTTTCATTTACTTTCATGTGGGCTGTCAACTCAACTTTTGTAGGAACACTGTCTACAGCTCTATGAGGAGCTCTTATGTGTCATAATTCTCCTTGCCTGTGTACTAGCAGTACTCAAAAACTGTGAGAAATAATGTGGCTCTTTTTATTCCATTGCATATTTCCTATTTTCTAGGCATTGCCTAAGCCATTGCTCTGTCAGAGAAAGTAACACGCTGCATATTGTTTTGTTCATA
>JAVJGJ010000059.1:60424035-60462578 GCA_035590215.1 Microhierax caerulescens | reverse complement strand
TAAACCCTGAGGTTTGTGGCCATTATTCCACAGGTTCTTGGGCTTTTTTTATCTACTTTTAGAGATTCACTTAAGTTTGGAAAGTCAGACTCTGCCCAGAAATGTGTAACTCACATTGTACACCAAAAGGCAGAGGATGAAAGCTTGATCTCTACATAGTCTTATTCTGAGTTTTCTACTCTAAAACCAATTGGGAACTGGGTTTTTACAAGTTGTAAGGTGGACTTTTCAGCCTCAGATCAATCTTTAAGTCCTCTGTTTTTTCTCCTTCCCTTAGTCTCCTCTGATAAAAATCAGATGCATATGAAATATATTTATAGACTGGGAAGCAGTACTACCTAAGTTTCTGTACAAGCTATTAGGCAAATCAGATGCTGTGGAACCAGCCAACCATGAGAAATACCTGATGTCTTCCATTAACTGCTCCTCATTACATGCAGAGGAATTCATTTGGGTTTTCTTCCAGTTTTCTTGACATTTCTAAAGAGATTCAGCTACTCTGATAGAGCTTTTAGCAGCTCCATCTTTTCATTCAGAGTATTTTAGTACATTTTCTTTTACTTTTTATCCCTATGGGTAATGTCTCTGATCTGTTGTTTGTTTCAGACCTTTTTAATTTATTGTTTCAGTTTCCACGGCCTTTGAATTAGGAAACAAAAGCTGCTTAAAGGTGCCATTTCCTTTCTGCATCACATCAGTCAAAAGACCAAATAGATTCAACAGGCTCCCAAAGTACAGCAGCTTACAGCCACCTCAGTTTCTTGGCAAACCATTGGTAAGTTGTTAGAAGAGTGGGGGGCTTGAAGGCTGCGGCAGCTGGTTGAAAGAGAGGAGAAAAGGGAACAAGCCTAAATGCAGAGCGAAATAATTTTTTGTCTGATTTGTCTCTTCTGCCACCCATAAATCCAAAACTACACTTGAAGGAGATGGCAGCTTTTCCTAATCTTCTGCTCCTTTTCAGTCATTCCTTTCACAATTAAACGGTTTTTATGCAAGCTCCTTTAAAAAAACCAAAACCAAACAAAACCAACCACAAATCCATCTATATGGTATATATAATTAATGAAAAAAATACACAGGGATTTAGGAGAAACACATTGTGCCAAAGAATTAACCACTCCAAAGTAAATAAGATAAAAATGGATACAGCAAACTAATGTCAAGTGTCTCAAAGATATGTGATTTTTTATTAATGTGATGGAATTTTGCAAATATAAAGAAGGAGGTCATTAAACTTTAGATTCAGAAATATATTGAGAAGGGTATTAGTCATACCTGGAGAACAAGGTTTATTCTCTAAGAAAGAGAATAATTTGGCTCCAGTATAAGACTTCTGTGAAAACTATCCACGTGGAAATGTTGTGCCTTTCTCTGCTGTTTGTGGAAATGCTGTGACAGGTTTGTCACTCACTCAAGCAGTGGTGCTGCAAAAGCAGCAGAGCACTTTTGTTTCAAGTGAGTCTGTCAGAGTGCTGCTGTAGCAAACCAGACTCCATTTCTCCTTCAGTACAAACAGCAATCTTCAACACTGCAATCATATCAAACTTCTGGGAAGGGGAGAAAAGTTCAGGGCTGTTGTATCCAAAACACAAAAAAGACTTCTCCAGTTTTACTTCTTTTATCATCCAACAAACACACCAAAAACCCTGGCAAGAAGAAAAGACTTCTTTAAATGTAATATTTTCTAAGAATTTCAGAAATCATAATAACAAGACAAAAGTGTCAGTTCCAGCTGATGGTTAGAAAGTTTTTTAAGACAATTAAAGAAATAACTGCATGGGCTGAAGAACTCTGGGATGTAGAAGTAGCTGATCTGAAGGACTCTGTTTTTAATGGACTTTTCTGGTAAGCTGTCAAGATGCTTTTCCCTCATGAATTTTCAATCATTTCACTGAGTCTTTTTCTTGCTTGCTGTTTATTCTGTTTTGATGGTTACTAAAAATTGTTCCTGTTTCATCTAGATCGGTAATTCCCAAACTGCTCACCAAACACTGATAGCTACAAGGCTGTAATAAGCAAGATCCATTTTCAACAAAACAATGTGGGTATTCTAGGCTTTTTTTGCATGTGGTATTTTGACCACAACTGAAAATGTTCCTGGGTTTAAAATGGAGCAAACCTATACAAAAGAATTTCTCGTCCACCAAGAGATAGAAATAGTGTTGTGTTAGGCAGTATCAAAAGTATCAACATCAAGAAGGGACGGGGTGAAATAATTTACACTACTATGTTGACTCTTTACAGATGTGAAGCTGGTGAGTTTCCCACAGTCTGCATCTGGACCGAGCCTGTGCATCCTGCAGTGTGTCCTGGCTCCTGGTCCCCTGGGCATCAAGCTGTATCCAGGGCTCACCAGGGCTCCTCCTTGCCCCAGCTCTTCCTGCAGGGATGAAGGCCTGGTGAAAGACAGTGGCTGTGCTAGCCAAGCCATGGGGGAAAACTCCAATCCATCATCCATGTGCTTGGCTTCTGAAGAGAGAGTGTACTATGGGGGCAAGTTGTAAATCTCAGGGTAACCTGAAAACTCCCTCGGTGCTGTGATTTAGTGTGGGGTGTGACGGATTGGATGTGGTGGCTGAAGCAGGAGTTTTGGATGAAGGAAGGACTGACCGAAAAACAAGAAGCTGAGCAGGAAGAATGTCGTCTTCAAATAATTAATGTCTTACTTTTGCCTTTCCCAGTGACATCTTTTCAAAACGGCATTAGCAGAGTTTGCCCAGCTGTGTTAACACAGTTTCTTTACTAAAACAGGATTCTCTTTCTTATCTTGCCTATTGTTTTGTTATGTAGCATATGGGTTTAGGCTGTGGCAAATTTCATGTGAACCGTAATGAGAAAATAATCAGCCTCAGAGAAGGCAGACAGAAGGAAAGAAGTTCTGGAACTTTAGCCTCCCCAGAACCATATTCAGAAGTGAACAAATTACATACTTCTCCATTGTTTTCACAGACCTTAAGTTTCTGGATGTATGAGGTATATACCCAGCGATTATTTGGGGGTGGTGGGTGTGGAATTTGGGGGAGTTTTTTAATCGGTGGTTCCTGTGCCACTGGTAGCGTGGGTTCATAAATGCCAGCAGACCACGGAGCTGTGAGCTGTGGCTTCCCCATGGGGTTCTGCAGGGGTTTCTCCAGCCCTCTGCTTATTTCCTCAAGCTTAAATCTCTGTCATCTGGCCTCACTAAATCACTTTCTGAGTTCTTCCTATTCTCATTTTTTTTTGCCTGCATTGTCTCAACCTGCATCTATCGATATGTCACACCAGTCCCACAGGCACATTCACATCCAATGCCAATTCTTCCAGCACCCACCTCCCTTCCCCTTGCATCCCTGTCCTAGTCTTGCTGAGCTTTTCATCAGCCACAGACCACCTCAATGCTCTCTCCTTGGCTCTTTCAATAGTCTCGCTTCCTCTCTGGCCATTTCCCATCTTTTTGCATCCCAGCATGTCTCACACAGTTCTTCTCCCTGTTATTTCTCCATTCCCTATTCATCTCTTCCAGATTGCACTAGCTATGGCAACAAGCTTCTCCATGTTTTTCAACCATTTGCCCAAGTTAGCCAAATAACTCTGTGTCTTTTACTAGCTCCCAGTTCCAGTCTCCTTCAACTCTTTGGCTTGTTCAGCAAAGTCCTGTTTGCCCTTGACCTGTCTCAGCTCTGGCTCACCATTGCCTCCTAACATTTCAGCCAAAACAGTTTGCAGAAACTGCAAAGGACCTAAAAATATGAAGCACTGGTGAATTTGATGTGGGGATGGCATTAGCCTATGTATAACACAGATTGCAATCTCATTAGAGTAACACCCTTGTCTTTGTTTTGCTGCATACCCATAAAGTGCCAAAGAAGTCATTAGAACCATTTCTTTTTATTTTATTATCTACCAATAGTATAAGTAACTGCCTATTATAACTCAGATCTCTCTGGCTTTGGAGAAAATTGAAGCAGCATCAAGTAATAGAAAAATGGTAATAGAAACAATAAGCCAGATGCTAAGATGGTGTAAATCATTGTGACTGTACCGAAGACTATGCAGGAATCCCAGTTTGTACTAGCTGAAGATTTGCTTTCTTGAATATATATTTGCTAGTGAGAGGAATGCTAATAGAAAAGTTGTTAAGCTGAGGCTAAAAATCTGTTTCATAATAACCGCAACTTGATCAATCTCTTCTCTCTTAAGCTCCATTTGTATGCAAAAACATTAGGGTTATTTTTATTATCTAAGTAAACTTTCTTATTAGATAAAGATTTATAACACAAACATACAATGTAAAGAGGTCAGTTCATCTACACTGATTAGAAACAGAGGTTGTATTCCCTAATAAAAACTACAGATCTATTATTTTTCCATTTATAAAAAAATACATTAAATCTAAGGGGTTGGGTGTTTTTAATTATGATTTTAGTTATTTCTTTTTTGGTTTGTTGTTGTTTTTTTTTTTTATTATAGCCTGAATTGATGTAGTACTAAGGTAATTTCTTCCCCTCCTTAAGAGCCTTTAGCTCCTTGTTCTATTTGGATATTCTGATTTCATTTTTCACTTTCCTTCTTGCAGGACCCTTAATCTCTATTTATATTTTTTATAGTCCTCATGATTATTGAATTACAGTAGGTAATTAACCTGTTTCCATTTATGGAAGCTAGCTTATTTCAACTAGTTTCACATGAACCAATTTCTTTTTTATTTATGTTTATTTAAGTGTCATCTGTGTAAAATTATTTTATAGTGTTTATTACTACTTTCCTTTTTCATTTCCAACTCCGGGTAGCAACTTTCTCAAGTATAACACAGGGACACAATTTTCATTTGAGGACTAATGTAACTGGTTAATGCATGCCAGGGCTGGCTAACTTAACACCAATGCTCTTGCACAATTGATAGAGGTAGCCCCCATGGTTCAGCACAGCATAGGGCAGCTGGCTATATAGTTTCCATGTTTAACAACTTCCATATATCTGGCTTACACAAAACAGAGCACGGACCAAGGAGTGTTATCTAGGAATCTCTGCACTAGCACAAATTTCATCTTGTGTCTAACACAGGTGTTTGGTAGAATTGGTAAGAACAAACCTGACAAAATATTTCCTTTTGATTAAATGTAAGTTTTCACAGAGACGTTTCATTTCAAGTTTTCCACAAGAAAAATCTCTCCCCATTCATTGATCACAGACAAAAATCCATATATATAAAAAAAAAGTTACAGAACTTTTCTGTTTTTTTCATCTTTACAGCTTTCACAGACAAATTAAATTTTTTTCAGGTATCAATATCTTCCAAACCCAAATTCCTTTGCAGCGAAACTTTAATGAATAAAACCACAACAGACCAACAGCCACTGTTCACTATTCTCCACAATAACATCCAACCTCCAAACATTTTATTTGTGACACTGAGCCTGAGTCACAAAGATGACTTTGGCGCTGTATATCTACTGATTGTGAATGGCAAACCGCATCCTCAATTACAAAGATGTGAGATTTTTCTTTTATTAGCCTTTCCCTAGTGATTTCAGCAAAGCTTTTTGCAGCCATCTGAACCCACTTAGCTGCTTTAGTGGGGGCTGGCAGAAGCACTGTACTAAAGATATAATAAGCTATACTGTAATTAGACACTGAATGTTCATAACTAAAGTAATTTGTTCTATTCTAGCTGTTGATATTTCCCAGCTTGAATATGCTTTAATTATTTATTTGTTTGTTTATTTGTTTATTTCAATTCTAGAGGGCCACAAAAAAATTTCAATCTCCTTATGCAATAGTTAAACACCACAGAAAACATGCATATACAGAAACGAGAGTCTCAGTCCTACAATTAGACAAAAGGGGTGAGGAGGTGTGCAATATACAAATGAATGAAGTACTGAAACGTTGCAAGTGTGCTGGCAGCTCTAACTTTTAGTTTTTCATGTTGTTTTCAAATCTGAGATAATTTTTTTATAACTCTGGTGGTTTTTCACGTAGGTTTTCACAATATTTGCTACATGTCATTCTCCTTTCCAAATGACTGACTTGCCTTTGCCTATCCTTAAATGTAGAGAAAGAGAAGCCTGGAAAATTTACATCAAATGCTGAAAAGTTTAAGGAAGTTATGGTATGAGGAAATAAAGGCAGTGCTGGAATGCAGACAAATATGAGACTACAATGGTATTGCACAGCTGCTACCCACCAATTGTCTAATACAGCATGAGCAGTGAAAAAACCTGGAACACTTCTAGTTGTCCCTTTTTTCAAAGAATAATGCAACAATACTGCTGCCAGGTTTCATCCCAGCTCTGTAAGCAATTAAATATTTTTGCACCTCTTCTGTTTTCCTTGGTGGTCGCTACTGTTCCTATGCCTTGCAGGAGAAAGTCACCAGAGGGTAAATCTAACATATAACTATATTTCTTTGGCATATTTTCCATATACAGTGAGAGGCTGAATCCATGCTTTCAGAAGTAATGGCATCCCAAGAGAAAAGGAGGTCTGTTTTAACTGCTGCCTTGCAAGCACTCCTTGTTTCACAATTTATGGCAGGTATTAAATAAATGTTTACACAAATCAGAATGGATTTAAGTGCAACAAAGTAAAAACAGAAATAAAAGAAAATTAAATGCAAACACCAGACTTTCTAGTGCATCAAATTATTGATGAAAAATTAAGCTACATACAAAATTAACCTTTAGGCATTCAGTGCTCCTATTTGACAACACTGTATGGTTTTCCTTTAGATATTTCCTTGCTAAACTTGTACTTGTTTCCTTGTGTTTCCTCTGCCTGACAGGAGAGTCTTAATAATTAATTCACTGAATAGTGTTCATACACAGTCAAAGAAAGGATTTATACAATTTTTTACAGCACGCTCTGGTGAGTAGGTCTGTCAGCCAGGCAGTGTTGTGAGATGGGGCTGTTCTATGGATGCTTGTATTGCAGCGATGCAGCTTGCACGCCTATGTTCATGTTTCAACATGACATTGTTGAATTAGTTATTTTTCCATTTTGTTTCCACTGTCTTTGCTTACATTTTGGAGTCTTTAGAAGCTGGTCTATACTGAACTGAAACATCAGTGAGGCTGGCATAGAGGGGATCCCATCCCAAAGAGACCAAGTAACTTTCAGTTTGATTGAACATGGTTAGAGTTTCAGAGGTTGGAGAAAACTGTTTTTAGCAGACAGGTAAAGGACAGAGAATTGGTCTGCTATCCCTGCTCCTCTGGAAATGAAGTGTGAGAAGACTGAGAACCTTTGTGAATATTTGAGCCAGTCATCAGGATCACTAGGAAAATGAGGATTTGCTATGTACTTTGCATCTGTGCAAAAATATCCTAGGTTGCTTTTTTAGCTATTTTTTTCTAATTTCTTTTCTCTTCATCTATGTTTTTACTTCATGTCTCTGTCTGTCCTGCTAAGACTATTGTGCCAGAGAATGAATGATCTCTGGCCATGAGGTTAAGTGGCATATCTCCATACCAATCACAGAGAACTGCTCCCAGAGCAGAGTTACCATGTCTCTAAGTGTAACACTTGGACCCGGACCCCTCTAGGTCTGTGTCCAGTCTGGGTTCTCGTATTGTTTCTTGTATCCTGGTGCTTGTTCTTCCATAGAAGAGGGCCTTATTTTCTGTTTTCTTCTTTTGACTCTCCTGCCCCAGCAGCCATGTTTATAAACTCATAAGTGTTTCCCAGAATTAACTTTCTCTGTCTGGTGAGAAGCTTCATCACATCCACAATCAGACCGCCCTTCCCTTGCCCTTCTACATGCTGTGCTCTTTAAAATTGCCTCCATCTAGCTTGTCTCATCACTAAATGAGATGCAATATGAGTAAAACATTTGATTATGAGAAAATATGAAGTATAGCATATCCTCTTTTCCCCCTCCTGGTATGTGAATTACAGCAGACTTTGTAGGTGCTCCCCTCTGAAGCTTTGATTCATACATGGTGTTGTAACTATGACTCTACATTGATTCTGAAAGCAGTAATTTAGAATTAGTGACTCTCTACAGCAAGCAGACCTGTAAGTGTATACATCCCAATTAGCAGGGGCTGATTGTTTGACTTGTTCATTTATTAAAGCCATAGGACTGTAGCAGGAAACTAGTGAAGAAAATGTAGGGTATCTTAGTATATCTGTTTTCAACTACCAAACTGTAATCCCAAGTTTCTCTCATCATTATTCCCATCTGGCAAGGTGTTAATTTTCAGACACCAGCTTGCATTCCCTCTTGCTGACTGGATATAAATTACTCCAGGGATTGCTTTTGATTTGCATTCTCCTATTAATGCTACCATTAGCCTTGATAGCTTTGTTGAGAAGGTTACAGAAAGAAATAAGTGTATTCATCTGGGACCTTGTGCTTTCTTGTTTGGCTTATTTTGAACAGATTTTTCACTGTTGAGAAGAATTAACTGAAATACTATCTCAGCCTTTACTTGGAAGGCAATGTTTGCTCCGCTACTGGAAAAGCTCGGTGTCCTCCTGTCATCTTTGCCCTGTCACTAATTATCTCTTAACGTTTATAAGTTGTCCTCCCTCTAGTTTAGATCTGAAAAGAACTGTGCTTGGAAAAGATACAATGCTAGTGTTGTATTACGTCAATTCGTTGACTGTCTTTATCTCTGTCTTTGGTTTGGCTAAGAAAAAAAATTTAAATGGAGAGCTGGAAATGGTGCATTCCAAATATTGGAAAGAGGTAAGGTGCAGTAAGGTAGGTGACCTCTCACTTCAGGATTGTCATAGTAATTACCGATATTCTTTCTGAGTAGATCAAGTGGAAATTGCTCAAAGATGTGGAAATTGTATTACAAACACTAGCTACAGATTTGTGTAAGAAGCCACAAACCAGAAACTAAATACTTTGAGTAAGTGATGGCCACAAGAAAATTAAAATAGATATCGCAGTAGTGTGGGCAGCGAAACTGTTTAAACAACCACAGAGTAGGACAAGAAGCATTAAATGGCGGTGAACAGAGAATTTTTTTCTGCTCCTATGGCAATATTGCCATGGGAAGGATGAAAGCATGCATTGAAAAAGGAAAGAAGAAAGAGAATAAGTAGGAGAAAGGTAGGAAAACAATTCAGATACTGAAGGCTTTTTCTGTGCAAAGGGACTGCCCACAGCGCCTGAGGAAACCTTGCCAGCAGGCACATACTCACCTGGGTGGAAGAGACTAGAAGGAGGTAGGCTGTGTCATTTGAGGCCCAGTGGTCCCCAAGAGCCAGGTGTTGCCATGTTAGAAGGAGCAGAGTACACAATGTACAGTTGCACATGGACAGAAAGGGAAAGAGAGAGAAAGACCCCCCACAAAATAAATATAACAAAGGTATGTTTCAGATGCTCCAAAAAGGCTACGCTTAGTTCCTACCTTGCTGGCAAGTCAACTCATTTGCCTGTGCTTGAATCTTCAGTAAAATGGTTCTGCTTCATCTGTCACCTATTTTGTTCATGAATGGAAATCATAATGGTTCGAGAAAGGACTTTTATCAGTGCATAATGTTTTTTTTTCCATAGAGGATTCCTGAGCTGTGGCCTTAGTCCACCCCGGAGTGGGGCCTGTCTTTTACTATAGCTCATATGCTCTTTCTCTAAATATATATACACAATATGTAGTCTATCACAAAGGAGTCTGTTGGCTCTGAAGGGAGTGATAATAATAATAATAATAGAGATAAGGCTGACAATTATAATAATAGTCAATGTTTTACAGATAGATCTCTAGGTTAGATATAATTGATTCTGAAAGTGAATGAGAGCTATATTTACCCAGTAAATACATGGTTTTAATGCAATTACTGGAACAAGATATTTGCATCAAAGAAAACACAAGCATTTTAAGAGTTACACTAATGGTTTCTTTCAACACACAGGGCATATTTAGCTGGGCAAGGCTGCACAGTTTCTGCCTTTGCTCTGCTGATTTTAGAAATGAGCATATTGGACTGAATTTTCCAACCTTGTCAGCCCAACTCTCACAAGCATTACATTCAATTAGGAAGAAAACCAAAACCAATTTAAAACAAATTACAAAAGGAAGAATCCACAATGAATAAAGTTGCTTGCTCACCACTGTAATGGCCATCCCACTTCCTCAGCTGCTGGGATTATCTCAAGAGAGTGATGGCAACTATTGTTTTTTTCAGTTTATCTTAAGTCTCCATGATGTCTCAATTTTCTAAGTATGTGTGTTATAAAACAGCTTTCCTTGTAAATGCAAATGGTATAGGAATGGCCTCTTAATGGCTTATTTTTATGTCCAGTATTAACTTAAGTGTGACTCATTTACCCAGCCTTCTGCTGCATACAGCAGAGGAATCAAATAGTTATTATTATTATAATATTGCCCCATGCAAGTGCCAGGTTATTCAGCATGTCTCACTTTGTGTTGTCGACTCCCCCAGCATATGCAAGTTTTTAATGCTGGCTGTGTGCTGAGTTATTGTGGATTTTTAGTTGCTCCTGATTTCACAAATGCATCTCAGCATAAATATTATAATTTGAAATTGTTTTTATAATAGCTATGTTCAGGTGTCTAAAAGTGACCTCAGCATGTACTTCTTGAAAATTGTATTGGAAATGAACTCACCCTGGGAAGATATTTGGGACAGATGTGTCCTACTAACCAGCTAGGTCCCTTTTTAAGTTAGTTTAAAATAAGTATCAAGCCTTTTCTTTTTAATGTTAAATCATTTAGCATCTGTCACTGGGTTTGTACCTTTATCTTCTGCTGTGTAGTCAAAGTACTCTATTTATTATTTCCTGCTACAGCTGATCCCATATCCTCTCCATCTATGTGCTATCAGTGCCTCACATCTTCTAGCAGGTGCTGAAATTTGTTCTGTAAATGTTAACAGAAACGGCAGAAGAAATTTGAACATTCACTAGCAAATGCCCTCGTAAAACCAGCAGTTGAAAGAACCCAACGAAAAGCTCCTGCCAGAAACTATTTGATCATAAACCTCTCAAGCAGAAAATTGGCAATCACTGCAGAAACAATTCCTCAGGAAAGTATTCAACTTTCAAATAACCCTGAAACACAACTCAATATCATTTGATTTCCAGTGAGGGACTCTAGCAGTCCATCCCTGCATCAGAACCCAGTGCAAAGTAAAGACCTGACTGCTGTTCCCACAGTCGCTGGAAAAGATATGTTTTAGGAAGAAAGAATGCAAAAAGTCCTTTTTAATATAGAGATGATGATTTTCTACGTGTGTTGACCCACACAGAAGTGAGGAAAACACAGAAATTCTTGGCTGATTTCTAGAAATGCCCTAAGGTTTTTGTAAATCTCTGGGTGGATTTACAGTAAGCAAAACGTATAAAACAGACATGATTAAGATCTGATAATTTCACATTCTTCCATTCATGCTGCCCGTGTGTGTGTGTGAGATGGTAAACTCCAGCAGTGACTGTATGTGTGTGTGTGGCCTGGATTTGGAATCCAAAACAGATGTGTGAGCTGGCACATACTCGCAGCAGAAGATGAAAGGGGGAAATGGCTGGTTTGGGACCAGCCTCTCCCAACTGCGCTCCTAGCTGAAAGAAGCTAGAGGCGAGGCAGAAGGCTTTGCAGAAGCCTGCAGGTTGTGAATTATTGTTCCACTTCTCTCAGGTGCAGTATACAGGGAAAAAGAAATGGAGGCGGTTTCCTGTGCTCTTGGTATGTCTTCATCCACAAATACAAAAGGGTTTATTGCAATATGAAGCAATAAAAACTACTTTCCACACAGATCCAAGAGTTTCAATGGGAAGCTCTACAAACAAGGAGACAGAGGTCTGAGTGTACCATTAACATGGGAAACACCTTTTGTTGCTCAGCTGAGAAAAAAATGTACTGAGCTGAAAACGCAACAATCAGGTTTTGGGTTGTGAACATAACCAAAGAATGCAGAGAGGTGGTAAACTTACCCAGCAGGCTGAGGTCTTATAAAGGCAAAGTATCGATCATAAGACAGCATTAAATAGACTTAAATGTAAAATTATGGTATGTGTGAACAGAATAGTGTATAATTTTTCAGTGTACTCAGTTTTTGCTCTACCACCTCATGACCTTCAACATTTATTTCTTTCTGTTCCCCTCAGTAGTGTCTACTTTTCAAAAAGACAGCTTTGGGGCATAAATTAAGTTCCATAATTGTAGACTATGATCACTAATTTTATATGTGCCTAAATCATATGAGTGACTTGCTGTGGGAGAATGTTTTGAAAAAAAACTTAGTTTACATTTTGGAATGATCAAAATTAGCAGAGGCATCAATTAAAAAAAAAATCATTTTCAGTCTACCACATTGGTTTTCATGGCATTGGCTCCTGATTTTGACCAACAAGGGAAACTGGGAAGGACTGAAAATTATTCAACCATGTTGAGTAAGCTCAGCTCCCAAATATGCAAATATTTCTTTTCTGTAGAAGAAATGCAGTCAATCTGTGGATTGCCTCAAGTCCTGTCCTCTGTGCAAATGGACTTCAGCAAAGCTGATTTTTCAGAAGATGTGTTGATACGTGCTCGTGCATTAGATGTCAGGGATTAAGCCTGCAAGGGGGTGTGTGTGTGTATATTTGTATGGTAGAGGAATGAAGTGTACAACTGCTGGTGACAAGACTAAGGTAGTCTTTCACATGTATACTTTTTCTGCCTCAGGTAGTAACAGAAATGGAAAAAAAAAAATTACGTAGGAGTGGAATGAAGTGTTTTAATTTTGCAGTGCATAATATACAGCTGGAGGTAGTAATAAGGCAAATACCAAAGGGATTAAATATCTTTTGAATATCTGAAAAACAGTCCATAATAGAAAAGATTTAATAATTAGAATTTCATCTTTAATGCACATCAGTGTAGAAGATTCCAGTAAACTTCTTAGCTTCCAGCTTTCTTAAGCATAGAAGTCAAATGCTGCGTATAAATAGATTTATATTTGGGTATTATTGAAATGATATGCTGATTATAGTATACAGTTTATAGACTGAAAAAGCAGTAGGAGTTTTCAAATATTTTAGTAATTTTTAAAATAACACGGAAAATAAATAGTATTTGTGACTACTGGAATATAAGAAGGTGGGAGTTTATGATATATTCTTGCATAACACAAGTTCTTAACTATTCATAACTCACAAGCAGAATTTTATTTTTTTTTTCACTCTAAGTGGGACAACATTCTGCCATAGAATATATAATATTTTTTGTATAGATCATATAAGGTACATTTTTAATCTTACCAGTACTTAATGAAAACCAGTGTATGACTAGTGAAACTGAGGCAGAAAGGCTAACTAGCTTATTTTGAGGAAACATATTTTATCACTTCTCTCAGCTTAATTTAACTGTCAACTTAATTTCATAATAAAAATTATTGTAGAACCCTGTCAAGCATATTTCCAACTTCTTTCTCCTCACATGCTCTTATGATTTTTATGAGTTGCCTAGTGCCCACTGTGGTATGATTTTAATTTTTTAGAATTATTGTTACTGGTATTGTGTTAATTTCACAAAAAAAGAAAAAAAAAAGTATTGTAAGAGAGGGGGAAGCTCTCTGACAGATCTTGGAGAAAAGTTTTCCCTGATTTTTCCCTTATCATAAGCTTAAATCCATAAATGTCAAGTAAACATTTAAGTAAAAGAAAACAAAATTACAACAGATAATGATGAAAATGCAGATTATTACTTAGGCACTGACACATTAATTATAGAGAGACAGTCCAACATTTTTTTTCATGTAGCTGCAGGATGTAAATGCCTGAGACAGATATCTAAGACAGTTTAGATGATTTATGCCTGGGCAATGCTTGTATTTTCCCCCCATTGATTATAACAGGGGCTAAAGGTGATTAGTTTAGATTCAGAGACCTAATTTCTTGACATGTTGAGCTAAAGAAAGATAAATCCTGGTATCTGCTGGTCCTACCAGTGGTGACATTTTGTACCATTTTTTTTTTAATTACCCCACATAAAATTGCTTTGCAGTATACCTGTTTTTCTTCCACATTTTTATTAGATGTATTGACAGTGTGTGGATATTCATTTCTACTAAAACCAAGGAACTCTGCAGTCCTGAGAACAGTAATTATTAACTTCAACTCCAAAGACAGCTTCCATTAATCACCAGCTATTATTTTGTTCAAAGACCTATAAATGAGCAATTTTCTTATTTGTCAATATTTAATAGAGGTTTGGTTTGGTTGGCTTTTTGGTTTTTTGGGGTTTTTCTTTAGGTCACTCCCTTCTGGATTAGTGCCAGTACTCATGCTGGCACTGGATCAGTTGGCAGCATGTCTTTGATGCTCAGTCACATTTGCGGTTCACCATCAATACAGGTGGTTTCACAGGTCTCAGGTCAGGCCTGTTCTCTGTTTACTTATTACTCAGTGAACATGAGCTTAAATGTCCAAAAATCAATGAGAGCATTTTTTAAAACTGGTGATGTATTCAGTGCAAGGTCTGTCACAATGATTATCTTTCCTAAAGTATTAACCTTCTATAGTTGCCCTGGCCTAGGGACAGCCATCACCTAGATAGGATCTTTCAGTCCTCTCAACTGACTTTTCTTTCACTGGAGAGCCAAGCATCACCTACCAAAACATGGCTGCTGGCTTCTTTTATATTATTTCATTAAATTCTTGTGGGGTCCCCAAAATTGTATATTGTATGCTCTAGTTCTGGCCTTAAATTTGAATTCTGATGTTCACTGACATGGCATGGGCTCAGAAAGCTGAAAGTGCTGATGTTCATTCTTGTTCTCTGACTTTGACTGTGGCTCAAGATTTGCTTTAGGGTGACTGATAGGAAAGTCAGATACTAGATTTACCTAGTCATTATTTGGGAGAATTCAAGAATGAAATACGTTTTGGATCCTTTGAAACATCTGTCGCTGTATCTAAATTATATTCTATGAACAACTCGGCTGCTATCAGTGACCAAAGGTAGAGACTGATAAAGTTATCCCAATTAAACTAAAGGTCACTCAGGGTTTCTGGACAAAACTCCAAATGAATTTAACCTTTTTCATATTGATTTCTATGTCCATGCACATCGTAACATACTTGTTTCATCTAAGGCTACAAACTGCTCCAGGAGGTGACGAAGAACCTTGTTGAAAGAAGAGCTGGTGCTCTGTGCTGTGCATCCCAGAGCCTGCAGCTCAAGACAAAGCAGCATAAACTTGTTGTGCCCTTCCAGTGGTGCTGTGTTGGTGGCTACCCTGTTTCTGTTGGAAACATTTAATTACAGCGGCTACAAGAACAGCTGCAATATCTGAAACAGTGTCTGTTGCAGCCTAGCCTTGACAGGCCCCTCTTTGAAAACTCTTTAATACTTTTTCAACATTGTTTCCTCGGTAGAAAGAGGCCTGTCCAGACCAAGGTTGTAGGGATTTGAATGGAAATACTATTGCAATACCGTTCTCAAAGGTGCATGCTCAATCCTTCCGTAGCTGCTTTGTGCTCTTCATACAGTATAAATGCAGTCTGTTTGTGGTCTGGTACCCTCACACTGTATGTGCACTGTCTGGTGCATTTCTATTACATATTATGCATTTTTTTCCCATGTTCAGTCATTAAAAATAATATTTTTGTTGTTACCTTTTATTTTTAGTTCAGCCTTAGGAGGACCAGTCATTAAATGGATTTCACCTGAAGCGTCTGTCAATGGAAAATGAAGAAATCAAGAGTTCTGTTTGCAGATATGGTTAACACACCTAAGGGGAAAATACAATTATGTTTATTTTTTTTGCCCAGGTTCTTGCTTTTCTGTCTTTTCTCTGTTTGTCTGTATGAAATCCACTAATACATATCTGTTTATTTGACTACTGTGAACAGTTTTTTCTGCTTGTCTTTGGTCTGTTCTGAAAACAAAACAAAATAACCTATTTTCAGCATGTTCTGATTGCATCAAAATCAGGGACTACTGCGGATAGTTTTGAGGCATTGCATATGCACATTAATGATGTGCATATGAATAGCTACTCAAACCTCTCATTTTAATTATCTCTCATAAAACATCTTTTGTGGTTTCTTCCTCTGGATCTGTTTTGTAGTAAACCCACGAAAGTGGACTGGCTTGTTTTTGAGAGAAATTTCCTGTGAGGTGGTGTCTTTTTCTGGTGGTATCTTGCTGTGAGGGGAGTTGTAGGAAAAAATAAAAAGATAACCTGTTGAGGCAGGCAAACCATTGAGATCTGTCCTGAAATCTGCTTTAGCAGAGCAGAATATGCTGGAAAGTGTGAATAGAAGTAATTTAGAAGTGTTAGTTTACAGAAAAACTCTGTTTAATTTGTGGAGACTTTGAAGGGATGAGAATGAATTGCCTCATGAGACCTAATACAGTGAGGCTGGCTGACTCCAAGGAGTCCAAAAAATACCCAAAAAAGATATAGGAAATGAAAAGCATCCACTAAAGCCCCTTGCCAAAGAACTTGTGAAGAGTAAGAGATGAAAAAGAAGAAAGAAAAATGTTCAGGGAGCATAGGAAGTAAGTTTTCTGTGAAATCTGCAGCAATGGGGCAACAACAGGCAGCAATAAAGTCCAAAGACAAGGAAAAACTAACCCTGTGTGTAATATTTCAAGAAGAGGTGCATCTGTCTGCAACACAAGAATAATTCAAAATACCTACAAGTGATTGTGGATAATACTTGATACCTAAAAAAACTTTATTTTTACCAGTGGTTGATAGTTGCTTTTTAGGAAGCAAATTGCAAATATGTCTATTTTCTCAGCTACTTTGCTATATTCTTAAAGAAAAGCAGCTTTCTAACTGATGCTGGAAAGCAGATAAGGACTTATCTTGAGCTCTTAATCTGCAGAGCAGAGCAGCGAAGGTGCTGTGCACTGGAATGATGTTCTCCCATTTTCTCGCAATACCTATCTCCAAAGATAGGCTGATCCATTTGGGGAACAGATGACTGCCTTTTCAAAGGACACAAGGAAATTAGTTGAATGCAATGATGCGCGAAGACAATGGGAGCCTCTTATTTAACATACTTTTTCCATATTCTGTGTATAGGGATGTTTTACTGGTTTCTAAATCTGAATTTCTAACCCTTCCTCAGAAGTCTCAGAGCTTTCTGATGTTCCTGCACAAAGGCAAATGGATGGTTAATATTGAAATATTGTGTTTACTGCTGAAATATTTAAGAATGTAGTAATGACCTTCTCTTCTGGAGTGTAAGGTGACTTACATCAGGACACTACAGTGGACATGGACATGGAGTAAACATTTAGAAGAAGGTGGTGAGACCCTGTGGGCAAACTACAGATGTGCTAGAAGCCAGTCTGTCCATTTTAGTACAATTGGCTCCACTGCCTGCTTCCAGGAACTGTGTACCTCCTGTGCTTGTCTTAGTGTAGAGCTTGCTTCCTTCCTTCGTCTCTGTAGTCATGGGCCTGAAAGTCCCATTCCATACTGCATCCCTGCATTGCCCTGGCCTGCCTGCATCTCGGCCTCTCACTCCTTGCCTCTGCCTCCACACGTGGGTGGCACTCACTGACCTTGGGAGAGCAGCGGACTGCAGCCATCTACTTGTGTTGCAAAGCCATGCCGGGCCAGGTCTGGACTGAGGACCATCACAGGAATCAAGTGTGTACCTGGAAACGTTGCTGGGCTTCCTGATGTGCTACCAGGACTAAACTTCTCTCTTCATGTAGTGTCAGGGGATTTGCTGCTCTTGTGACAGATGTCAGTTAGGCAGTCAAAGGCAGCCAGAGGGACCATTCAAATGGAGGACTGCATGGAGCTCTGTGCTCTACAGCATGCAGTGTGGTTCTTAGAAGGTAACAAGTGTCCCTTACTCCTGGTTTCAGCATACTTTGCTTTCTCTACTTTCAGGTTAAATTAAGTTCCCTGATTGTGATGTTGAACCCCAGGAATAGAAGAACAAGACCTCTCTTAAGTCACATCAGTGGTCTTCATCATCATCAGTGATGTTTACCTGGGGGATTGGATCTGAGGGAAATGAACAGCTGTTTGGCAGGTATCATCATGTTTCCACTTTTCCCAATGGTGAGTACAATACAAACCCCATCTCTTTGCAGATATCCTCCCATAACAATAACCTGCATTTCAATCACTTGAAAAATATATATTTAAAAGACATTTTTATCTGTGTTATAAAGCGACTGTTTCTGAGACAGTCACAACAGGCAGATCTTTTCAAACAATATCCTGGTTCCACTTCATGCTGACAATAAACTCTGAAATAAACAAAACCAGAATTAAATTAAGGTCCCACTTTTCCTTGCTGTTTCTGCAGGGTGATTTTTTTCTTAGTACTCTTCATTCTTTGGAGCTGGAGTACCAAGGTAGTCACAGTCAGAGTGGTTGAGGGCAAGAGGTGGGGGTTTTTCAGCTCATACTCTACAGAGATGAGGTTTAGGATTTGTGAGAATTAAGGAAGATGAACCACATCATTTTATTTGAGCTTTCATCCTCTTGTAAGAAATAATTTGCATGTAGGGGTGCTTACAAAACTGTTATTTCCTGAAATTTTTGAAAAGCGATAGAATATAATGAAGCAATTTA
Source organism: Microhierax caerulescens (assembly GCA_035590215.1). Classification (NCBI taxonomy): domain Eukaryota; kingdom Metazoa; phylum Chordata; class Aves; order Falconiformes; family Falconidae; genus Microhierax; species Microhierax caerulescens. The sequence continues at coordinate 60,444,092 of JAVJGJ010000059.1, read as the reverse complement.
CATATACTGAGCCACTCATCAGCAAGGTGAAAGAAAAGTCCATGATATTAATGAATATCTTGGCGAGCTAGATTTTTTCAACAAGCATTCAATAAATTAAAGTGGTTCTATTTGACACTTGAATACCAAATTTAATTTTGCTTTTGGATTAGGGTTGTTCTTATCACTCAAACTTTTTTTTTTTTTTTTTAAGTTCAGAGAGTATGCAAAGTTGAGAAGTTAGGTCATTGAAGTTCTCTGACACACTATCTGGAGTTTCAGGTCAAGTAAGGATTTGAACTATCTCTCTGTAGCAGGAAGTCACTATCTGTGTTCAGCTCATTGCTAAGTAGGAGTTTCACCTTTTCTTCTGTTGCTATGATCAATCAGCATATGCAAAATAAGTTATTAGTCTTTGGGGCTCAATAAGAAATGTTTGTAATAATGACTTCATGCTTCTCAGAAAAACGTGCACTAGTGCTCTGAGAACATATGAAAAATAAGGAGGAAGCCATGAAACTAAAAAAATAAAATAGTGTTAAAAATTCAGGTGTTGATAAATGCATAGATTTAGCTCTATTTTTACACCTGTTGAATGTTAGCTTCATTTCACTGGAGAGCGAATTTCAAAAGCGACATTTCGCTAAGACAGGGGAAATGGTCCATCTGAACTACGCACATTGCTCATGAATGAAAATCTGCTGCAGGTAAGATCGATAATTAGATGGGTTTCATTTACTGCTTCATTTTGAGTCTTCTTTTAAAATGCTTATATATGTAAATGTTGGTTTGCTCTTTATGTCATGAATGTATGAGATCTCATGACTGGCAGGTCAAGGGATTGTCCCCCTCTACTCTGCTCTTGTGACACCCCACCTGGAGTGCTGCATTAAGCTCTGGAGCACCCAACATAAGAAGGACATGGACCTGTTGGAATGAGTCCAGAGGAGGACCATGATGATGATCAAAGGCCTGGAGAATCTCTCCTGTGAAGACAGGCTGACAGAGTTGGGGTTGTTCTTCCCGGACAAGAGAAGGCTCTGGGGAGACCTTACAGCAGCCTCCCAGTACCTAAAGGGGGCCTACAAGAAAGCTGAAGAGGGACTTTTTACAAAGGCATGTAGTGATAGGACAAGGGGGAATGGCTTTAAACTGAAAGGGGGTAGATTTAGATTAGATATGAGGGTGGTGAGACACTGGCACAGGTTGCCCAGAGCAGCTGTGGATGCCCCATCCCTGGAAGTGTTCCAGGCCAGGCTGGATGGGGCTGTGAGCAACCTGGTCTGGTGGGAGGTGTCCCTGCCCATGGCAGGGGGCTTGGAACTAGGTGATCTTTGATGTCTCTTCCAACACAAACCATTCTATGACTCTATGAATTGATACTACTGTGCATAAGGGATAGAATATCTTATTCAGTACAGTGGGAGAACTCAACATGTAAAATCAAGAGACTTTAATATATGCTGTTATGGGGGAAAAATTACTTTCTCTTTTACACTTTCCTCAAAGTTTGATGCCTGAATTTGTTTATTCTGATGGATAGAGAAGGTCCTAGATTTCATATTTTTTTTTGCTGTTTGTGGTGGCAATACTTAACTCAGAAAGTGTCAGTTGTTTGTGTTCACAGCACATTTTTATTTGCACCTGTACCTTTGAAAAAGAGTGTGTGAACAGAATAAGGTATTAATAACAAGAGATTAGCTACAACACCGTGACTAAGCAATTTTAATTCATTTAAATAAATACAGAAGAATCAAAAGCTTTTTTAAAATGCATTGCCTAAGCTGTCTGCTTTAAAAAAATAAAGAAAACAATAAGCTGTCTGCTTTAAAAAAATAAAGAAAACAAACAAAGCAAAACAAGCAAACAAAAAAAATTTTTTTTTCTTTCTTTTTTTTTTTACCTGCAGAAAAGAGGGGTGTTAAGGTGTTACTAATTAAGATTTGGTGCATTCTTGCAATCTGTCTAAGTACATTTTCTGTCATTAATAGATTTGTTAATCTTGCAAAGCTGAATTGGCTTGCTTTGCTTTTCTATGTACTTCTGACCTACCTCTAGGCACAGAAATTTATGAGAGATTTGTTTAACTTTTTCATCTGTTAAAACTGTAATGCTCCTGGAGTTTGTGAACAATGCAATAACAGTTTATATCATCAAGGAAGTACCACATCTATTGTAGTTTCTTTCAAGGGTAATGACACTTTCTATTATCTCTGTCAAAGTACTATGGTGAATTATCTGAATGAATGTAGCCTTTTTTTGTGTGTTCATAAACTGATCCTGAATTTTATGGAAACAATCATTACTTGCAAGTATTTGCCAAACAGCAAACCCATTTTGTGTTATGGATTATTTACAAATTGTTTGTTTGAATTCTCTGTGTGCCTGGTCACCTTCTTTTTCTTTCCTGCATGGAAGTATCTTTTAAAACCCACTGGCTTATCAATAACAGGGAGAAAAAGTACATGCTGAATCCTCTGCTGCATATGCAAATATACTTCTTTCTGCATATGAAAGGTACTGGGGGAACAGTAACAGAAACAAAATCCCATTAATAATAAAAATAATAAAAAATAATTAAAAATTGCTAGACCAAACAGCTTTTTGTGACTGATATTCAAATAGATGCTTGCAAAAACGTCTTCTTGGATGTTTTGCAAGAGCATCTTTATCTTCTCGGAATATCAATGGCTGGATGGATTATATGTTTGAAGTATATCTCCTGTTTACATTCCTCCTTTAGTATAAGGTAACATTGAATTGCATTAAGCTTGTCTTGCAAGCCTTTCTATCGAGCTTATCAAATGAACCAGCTTAACCTCCTTATTCACCCTTACACTGCTCCAACTATATGTTTGAGTTATCAAAAAGTTTGGTACTTTTAGCAGCTTTTGGAAGCCCACAGATGTTTTTGACCTAAGTGTTTCCTTTCGCACAGAATTAAACAGCTGTGCAAGCAGGGATAGAGAGCGGAGTGTGGGAAGAAGGCTGACAGAGGGAGATGCCTGTTAGCTCTAACGGTTGTGTTCATTCAGTGTGTACTGAAGCTTCAGTGATTGTGAACAACATCTTGCCCTGCTAAAATAACAGCAAAATGTGAAACGAAATATGGATTCATTACTGTCTCATACAATCTCTCTTGGAATGGTAGATGACAATGGCATGTATCCATCTCAGATAACAACCCCACAGACATTTTCTGCTGCACTAAAAAACAAGTAGAAAATAGTATTTAAAGAGTTTTTAACCTTAATTTTTAATGTCCCCAAATAAACACCCTAGTAGATTCTCTACATGCAAATTTATTTCTTCCTTTTTTATGTTTAAAAGTTCTTGGAGTGAAGAACCAACAAAACTGCTTAGAGAAACTGTTGGCTTTTGAAATCCAGATTTAAGCTCTGTAGTCTCTTACTGTCCTCCTAATTATTTGCCTCCTATACATCTACCAGTTGAACTGGAATCTGCACCAGCCTGACTCAAGGAGGTAAATAAGGGAGCATTCTGACAAGAGCATGTTTATGACTGAGACTTGTAGAGCATAACTGAGATTGAACGTATGGGGGTCTAAGGAAACCAAGAAAATAAACCACTTCGCAAAAATAAAAAGCCTTCCTATAACCTTTTTAAAAAATTTTATACAAGAATATGTCGGGTATCTAAGTCCACAAGATCCTCAAATAAGGGAGAAGAGCCAAAAGGCAGCTGAATTGAGACACTATAATGGGAGGAAAGTAAAGGGAGGAAAGCAAAGCTGATTCAAGGTTTAGCTGCCTCCATTAGCTCCATTGCAAACCCACCAACAGACTAAGCTTGCAATGCCACTTGATGAAAATACTTTTGTTAATTTTAATTACTTGAAACAATTCAAAAGTAGTGTTAATTGCCTAAAAAGATTGGGTTAGATGGAATCTGAGACTTTTAAATGAACAATTTGATGGACAATTTAGGAATAGAATGGAAGTTGGGACTACCAGATCTATGTCAGAATGATCCTGTTCTAGTATTTCTCCTTACAGAGCTCTACAACCAAATTCTAAAATAACTTCAGATTAAACAAATTTAATCTTGGGTATATCTCCTTAAGAATATGTTTCTTCTAAAATTCAGAGTGATTTTTCTTTTATTCATATTCCCTCTGGGCTACTGATGTCTGTGTGACTATTAAATATCCTATGGTATCTGATCCCTGGGGAGATTTTCCTCAGACAAGTAAGGCTTGGGATGCTTATGATTATCAGTGCTGTTCTTTACCCAGGCAGGTGTGAATACATGTAGAACAGGGAAGAGACCACAATCTGCTGCAAATATTTTGTCAACACACCGCTTGCAGTTGGAACAGCCGTGAATGGGGCCAAATCAAAGAAAAGAGAGTGCTACACAATTACCCTGCCATATATACTGCTCGTGTATTTGCCCCATGTTGAAAAAGCTACTTTAGAAACTCTTGGAAAGTTTAAAAAGAGAGAGCTTGGACAATTTATTCTCTCTTCTACAATCCATCACCTGCTTAATCTTATCTATGACAGGCCAGGATCTCCTTTGAAATGATGTGATTGCTTCAAAATCCCTTTGCAGCAAAGCACTTACTTACCTCTCTTGAGTATGTAATGACTTACCTCTGGTGAAAGCTTGGTGACACCTTGCACACACACAAACGCCCTGCTTCAGCCTCCTTGTGACAACCACTGTGGCCAGAATGAAACCTAAAAGCTGAACAAATCTTGAACACTGCAGCTGAGGTTTTCATTGGCAAAGAAGCTAGAATATATTAGAAGCTATGACAAGGTACATATTATTGTGAGGGAACTTCATAACTCTAAAGACAGAGGCTGGCTGTTGTCATTTATATGGGTGTTTCTAAACATTACCATGCGTGTTTTATCTCCTAGGTGAGGCCAGGGCTGAAAAGGCATCCAGGTGAAGGTGACCTACAGCTACTTTAACACCCCTTCCTAATTCTGTGTGATGTCATCTGACCATGAGTCTTACGCCAGCCATGAAGCCATGTGAAAGAGATGCATTAGTAGAAATGAAGTAAATAGGAAAAAAAATTAAACCTTCTTTGAAAAGTACAACACACGTTCTCTTTGTGTATAATCACTTTCAGTCCCAGCACTCAATCCAGAGGTAGGAATGTGGAATCTCGTGTGCTCACTTTGCAAAGTGGCCATCTACCCTGACAGATGGGGACAGCACTAGATTTTGAAACGTGCTATGTGGCAAGACTATTGGTGCCTACTCCAGAACGCAATTTCTCCATTTCAGTCCCCAGGCTGACATAATCCCATGTAATCCATGGCAAGCATTCAATGCAGAGGGGAATCAGTAGGGTTAAATTTACATTTCAAATTCAGAAATTGAAACTTTTTCTTTTGCAGGCCAGTCTTTTTAAGGTTCCTTAGGTGAAGTTGCTCAGACCTAGAATATTAAAGTGAATTCCATGAAGTTGTATCTTGTGGTAAGAAGGCAAATGGCGTGATCAGTAAAGCAATGAATAACAAATTGGCTGTTTATCTGTGGTTACAACACATGCAGGACAAAAGAAAAATGTGTCTGTTGTAGACTACCAATATCATTGATGGACCATAGGCAACAGGGCACTACCATGTACTTCCTCTAGTACAGGGAGTTCTTGCTCATGGCATGAATTAGTACCCTCAAGACACATAAGTAGGTACATACACACAGGTCTGTGCTCATTATTTTTTTCTGCTGAGTAGAGAACAGAGGAGAAGCTGTTATGTGTACCCAGGGGCTACAAAAGGCACATATTTTACAAACAACAAAAGCAGAATGACAGCTCAAACTACCCTACTAGATTTGTGTGTGGGTCATAAAAACAGAGGCTACTAGTAGTTTGTGGGACAGTGTGAGGACCCCAGGATGGGCCAGCCTAATTAAGTCAGTCTGAAAAAAACATTTAAGGTGTTAGCAGGGCTGGATTTATTCTACTTACAGCTCACACTGAGGAAATTTCACCACTGAGCATTATGAGGCAGGAAACCTTATACTCTCTCTCTGTGTGCTCAATATCCATGCTTCTTAGTGTGTGTTCATGCTGTATACTGAAATCTTTAACATAACCTGCCCGATAACAGTTTATTCTCTGCCTCCCCCAAGGGGACTGCTAAAAATACTCAAACCCACACAGCAGATAACAAGATCGAGGGTGCCAGGATACTCCCAGTCCTTGCCACTTTTCCAAGGAGGGTCCAGCAGCATGCTGCTCCTACCACTTCATGTGCAAATCGTTTGCTTTTCATTTGCATTGCTGAGATGGCAAGGCTGGTTGTTCTGAGAATTTGGTGTCATTCTGCAAAATCTGCCCTTAGAAGAAAAGCTCCTACACTCAATCCAGCAAAAGACTTGAATAATAGCAAGAAGAAATAAATTCCTTCCCTACCTTATTTTCCACTTGTAGAACTTAAAGGTTTTACTCCAACTGTGCTAAGTGCCCTGCACAAAAGCATTAAAGGGAACAACTTGTACCTTGTAAGAAGCAATTTGTTTTAACAGTCCAACTAGACATGAGAGGCAGTGGGGAGGGCTGCTATTATGGCTGCCTATTCTGTGGTACAAAGGGATTTGGTTAATTAGCCAAGACTGTGACAGAAGTCTGTGGAAGATGTGGGAACTGAACTTGGCTCATCTGAGACCTTCTCAGTGCAATTATAAGGTCATGCTTCCATAAGGGTGAACACCAAACGTTTTATTAGGCATTTCTTCCTCTCCAGTTCTGTCTCTGGGCAATTTCCCCCTCTTTTCCACCCAAGTCTCTCTTATGACAAAGTTTATTGGTCTTTTATTGATCCTGGATACATTCTTCTGGTTTGGAAACTCTTATTTTGCTACTCAGGAATTGCTTACTGATAGATTTCAGGACTATTTTAAATTTCATTGTTATTCTGGCCACTCTAATTGAAGAAATCCCTAGCACATAGATTAGGGAATAGATCAGATAAATATAGTGGACTAGTAGAATAAATTCTCGACAATATAGAAAGTATTTTTTCCTACTTGCTCCAACAGAAGGATGGAAGCTAAATAACATGCCCAAATTCATACATCATTTACAGCACAGGTAACAACTAATTTACAGTTCCTGTGTTTCTAATCATCAGTAATGGTATTTAATTTATCCTTTCTGGAGGCCTGACTGGTCTGTTGAAGGGTTCCCACACATGTGAGCATGTTTGGATCTTTCCATTAATAGATCTCTTGGTTTTATACATAGAAACACTTTGCATCGGTGATGATGGCTACTGTAATGTTCAGATGCTTCAAATATGGCAACTTCTTTGCTTTGCAGAATCACTCACCTCTTAGTGTGACAGTCCTGAGAAGTTTCTAGGAGCTCCAGTTAGCCTGTGCTCACTTAAGAAACATAACATATGTCTGCTCTGGAAGAACAGTGACAATCAGAAAGGCAACACTGAAAGGGAAAAGCTGATTGTGAAATCTCTTGGACATTTTCCCTATCCACCTCTGAGCAAATCCATCAAAAGCCCTCTTGGGGTTCCTCAGAAAGGACAGCTGCCAGAGCGGATTGTGAGAGAATCAACTTAACTTACTGTGCTTCTGCTGAAATCCTGTCTGAGGCTCCTAATTTATTCACAGATAAACAAAACACTCTTTATTGCCTCACATGCAGTTTTGACAGATGGTTCTTAGCATTCAACACAGGTGTAAAGAGACAGAGATAAATGGATCCGTTCTCTTTAATTCACACACACACTTGTGACTTTCATCTATATCTGAAAAGCTCCTCAGGCTGTCTATCTGTTTCTTGTTCCATCTATTAGACAGATCTTCTTCTATCCAGATATTCACTTTATTGTGCCTTTTAACAGAAGTCCCTCCCCCTGGAATATGCAATTTTCAGAGCATGAATCATACATATCATTAATATCTGATTTAAAAGTAAAATAAAGTTTAATTATGAATGCTCAGAGTTCTTGGCCCAGTGGAAAGTCTTATGAAAGGGAAAAAAACACCTATCCCCTATATAAAAAGAGGTTGTTTCATTTCACATTCCAAGTAGTAATGATTAGATAAATTACGTGAAGTTAAACAGTGAAAGTAGCAGGATGGAAATGAAAGGGGTCTTTTTTAATACAGAACTTTTCCTATCCTAATAAGCATCTTGATGGACTTCCTTGCTCAAGTGAGCAGATAATGTGCAATACAGCACCTGGGAGAAGTTTCATGTCATACTCATATTTTGCAAAATTTCTTATGCCATAGGGAGCACTGCATTCTTCAGTACCTTAAGCTGTGTCACAATGTTGGAAACTACAGAGGATGAAAAGCAAAGAAAATGGCAGAGTAGTAAAAGAGGTGCCTGGGACTTTGCCATTAACTCATATCTTAGGGTGCACAGAATCTGGAACGTCAAAGTATCTCTTGCCATTAAGAAGGAGGGCTCCAGAAACAGAAGAGAAAATGGGGCACACAGGATCTTTGCAGTAAATTTAATGATGTACTCGAGCAACTTAAAAATAGAAAATAGATCACCAACTTACCTCTGGTCTTGTGGTGAGTACACCAGTAGTTCACACCTGTTTGCTTTATAATGTTATTTGAATTTATGCTATAAGGCAAACCAGTATTAAATTTATGTCAAGATGCCCTAGACCACTATCAGCATTAAAGAAAGTTTTATTCAGGGACACTGGACATGAACTTACCCTAGATTTCAAACCAGAAATCCTATTGACTTAGCAGAAGTTTCTTGCCTGTCTTGTTTCATCTTTTTCTCTATTATGTTATATCGCTATCCTTGCCGAAGAGTTGAAAGTATGTCTTCTTCTACACTCATGGTTTGGTCAACGGAATATGAAAACCTGGCTGTGTCTCAGACCTGAAGACAGTAGTCTGAGTCCAGTATCTGAGTCCAGTCCACTTCTGTCTCTTTACTAATTTAACTTAAATGTGTCACAGAACTGATTTCAGTCGATCAACATCACCAGAGTGATGTGCCATACAACATGATTTCTCTCCTGTGCTTTTAGGAAGCTTTGTAATTCAGTGCAAATTGGAGGGTTTTAGTCAGGATTTTGTAACGTGGCCAAATAAACTTGTTTGGGATTCGCTGGCACTCTTTTGCCTCCACAAGCTGTCACCACTGTAACAAATTTTAGGAAAATTTAGCCATTGTCTCAATAAACAGGGTAAATTCGCTGTGATTATTTGAGGTCGGTAGATCCACAGGGTCCCAAGTGGAGAACCAGGCTGGGCTGCCAGGGACTTTTCCTCCTCTCCCTGATTGCTCAGAGTATCTGATAACAACCAGTATCGATCCTGTTTCTGGTGATGGTGATAAACAAAAGATTTCACTGACTCTAACCACTGCCTTTCGCTGAGGTGTAAGGCAGGAAAGAGGGAGAATTGATTATATGTGAGCAAAATCAGTCTATGCAGTAAGAAACATTCTCTGCATGAATTTTACCCTTCTTGCCCCCAAACAGTGTTTGAACTGCATTTCTAAGAATTTCTGATGACATTATTCAATGATATGTTACCACTAGAATTTAGAATTCAGAGAACTTCTTTCATTTCAGGATAAGTATTTAGTGGCTTGTTCTACTTGCTTTACCTGAATGTCAATGTTAGTTAATACAAAACAAAATAAAAATTTTAAACCTTCACACTTAAAGTGGGGTTTGCTTTTCTGTTAAAATTTGTCCAGAGCAAGTGAGAAGTTCAAAGGAAACAGCTCCCACAGGTGAAAATGAAACCTTTGAAACAACCACTGATTCTGTTAGCTTGGGTAGAGAAGAGATCTTACACTTGTGCTCCAGCTGCCTTCATGTGCACTGCATTCCTCCCTGCAGGAAGAAGATGAGAAAACTCAGGCGAACAGAATCCGACAGAAGAGGTTGAAAAGGCCAATCTCAAAAGTTGCTGCTTGGTGTGAGGTTGCTTTCATGCTGCAGGTGGCTCAAGGAATGCCAGGTTCTTTGAGATGGAGAAGGCCTGATACTAAAGTTAAAAGATAATAAGATGCAATCTTCTGTTTAAAATTCCATCTATAGGTTTGTGATTCTCTGTCCCACATGTCCTGTCTTCTAGCCAGTCTGTGTACAAGACTAGAGAGTTCATCTCTGCTCTGATGCAAATATAAAGCTTGGAAGTAAGAGAACATTCTTTACTTTGGTTAAACCTGTGGAAAAGCACTGAAATCTGGCATACTGTAAACAGAGAGCACTTGAATGTCCTTTCTGATATTAATGTTTGGGAAATGGCAGCATTATCTTGGCAAATATCCTGACTGGAATTGTTATTTTCTGGAAATGTTGCAAAGCTTGTCCTCCCAGGCTCTTTTTCCCTCTGTTCCCCATGGTTGCCTATTACGTGAAGTCAGAGTTCAAATGTGTATTCCTTGCTTTGAAATACTCTCCTGTGAAAAGATGCAAAATCAAACAGAAAAAAAAGTTTTTATATTCTACAAACTGGTCCAGCGGTGACTGAGGTTATCTGGTGCCTTGCTGAAGAGTCTGTATTATTAATGAAGTATCTGGAAACTTTTCTGTGAAGGAAAGGAGGGTGACAGAAAAGACTCTGATTATACTTCCACCCTCTCTTTCTCCAGGCATTTTGTGGAGATGAAATTTCCTAAGGTTGCACTGCCTTAGACTTACATTTCAGCTAGATGGAGAATGCAGTGAAACCTTTCCCTTCTGTGCGTTGCATATGTGCCTCAGAGGAACACGTTAGTTCCAACACAGAGCCATACCTCTATGCAAATATATCTATACAGCTTCCAGATCGTAGCTGGCTCCTATACAACCACCTTGGAGCGTGGGCAGAATAACTTTTTGCCTGCCTCCAAACCACCGTGCAGGCATACCCATTCCTCTGGATTTGTGCGTGCTGTCGTTGGCACAGAAAGGTGGTTTTGAGCCCCCATGCAAGCTATGAAAGGCAGGAGCTGAATGCACTGACCTTTTCAAAGCTCTTCCACAGCTCAATTGATTTCTTAACAGTTGTGGCTTCAGCTTCTGGGATGGAAGGTAGAGGCAGGATGCCAGCTAGTCAAAATTAAAGGATATTGAAAAGGTTAAATCAGTCCAGCATCTTCATAACTATCCTTAACAAATGTTGTTAGGCAAAATAGTTCTGATTTCTTGTACTGCTGCTGTAGACAGCTGAAAAAAAGAAGAATCCTTTAATGAATATGCATGATTGGAATAAGAACAGAAAATGGTACGTACACTTAACCTTTCTTTATTATAATTTGAAGACTGTACTCTTATGGTCCTCCTGATGTGATATACCTGAGCTGCAAAGCAGCATTTGCATAGCTTTTGATCTTACAAAGTCTTCTACTTTTATGAGTCTGATATGATTTGATGCTTCATTGGTTTTGACTTATAAATGGTAGTTGCAAATTCCTTTATTTCGGAGCTGCAGTTGAAAAATAATTTTAGGGAGAAATAATTTTTGTGAGTGGAAAGAATTGGCCTATCTCTGCTGGGGAGAGAACATTTCTGTGCAGAGTGGAAGACAGTCTTTTTTGGGGGTAGTCCCTGGTATCTTCTTCCTCTGAACTAAGCTCTTTGGGTTTTTTAAAAGGGAAAAGTACAAAGACCTTTAAGCCAAGGAATTAAAAACTGTGGCTTAGGTAGCCACAGTACTTTCCCCCAGGTTTCTTTTTTTTTTTCTACCGTGCCTTAGTGAATTATCAGAGATGACAAATATTTGAGGTGACTTGGTTGCCTTCAAAGTTTTGGTCATCTATAGGGAGTACAGTTTGATGCAAGCTTGACTAAATACATAGTGGTAGAGTCTTTTTTAAGAAAATTACTTTTAGCATCAAAACTATGCATAAAGTCAGAGAGTACTATTAGAGATGGCAAATTCCTTTCAATATGCTGACATTTAAAAAGCAGGCATACTATTCAGTATGATTTTCAATTTCTGAGCTGCAGCAAACACTACATCCTGTGAGGGCTTTGTTACAAAATGCTCTTAAGAAGCAATTTGTAAGGAGATCTTCACAGGATTTAGTGAAGATCTGCAGTGGAGTAAGGCATTCTTGCACTGCTTACTATACTGAGAAAGGGACTGCAGCTGTAGTAACAAACACAGGTAAGCAAGGAGCAAGTAGCTAGGGTCCAAGGCTCACAGTGTGCAGACCAAGCCGGCTGAATCAGGAGGGAGATTAAATCAAGCACTGTAAATTACCTTTGTACTTTTACTGTGAATTAGCTTCGGTAGGTTCAATGAAGACAGGTTTCACATGTTTGATTCAAGAACAAAATAGGAACTCAAAGGTGACCTCAGCTAAGTTTGTTGTTTGGGAGTGAACCTATTTCATGAATCTAGTAGGAGATTTATGAGACCCTAAATACAGATCTGGGACAAAGTTCAGACATCTCGGCTCAAAAAGCTGGTTTGTATGTTACAGAAAGGCTAGTTCTGAGTATAATAGAGGGTATGTTTAGATCCAGGTGGAGGCAATGATGAAGTTTACAGGTGCAATTATTCATGCAGCTGAGGAATAAAACAAAATCTGCTTAACCAGGGATTTCTGTGTTGCAGCTCAATTCTTGCTTGACAGTGGTTTCAGCAACAGAATGCTGTTGACAGCACAGTGTTCAAGAGCATACCGTAGTGAGGCCACTCTGCTTATTTCTGTAATTACAGCATCACTGTTAACCAGAAGATGGATTTTGATATATACCTAACTTGTGTACGAGCCAGTGACTGGCAAGTTGTAGTAATTCAGCTTCGGTTCACTGAAGATTTTCTGTTGCAATCCTGTGTTAACGAAAGGGACATTAATTTGTGCCAGTTTTTGTAAGAATGTCAGAAAAGTTGTCATCAAAGGACAGGTGCAGAAATCAGGCAAGGGTGGGAATTCTGCCCAATGAAAAATGCATCAGGTTAAACTTTATTATTCTGAACGTAGAGATACTTGGTGTACAGTGCCTGCTGGCAATGATCCTCACTGGCTGAAAAGCCTGTGCTAGTGCAGTCTGGCCCCTAATGTGTGGATCCAGGCACTGTGATTTGTTAATCTAAGAAATCTAGCACTTTGTAAATTTAAATTCTAAATGAAAAATAAGTCTTATGTTTAAGACAAATCAGGAAGATCTTATACTTGCCCTCAAAAAGGCTGCACCTGGGCTGGTGGTGTTAAGTCCCTGAGGCTGGCTGGGGCTGTGTGTGACTGACAGCTCAACACAAGACCTGCAGCTCAGGGGAATCTACTACAGTGACAAGTTGTGATAAGCAAGGCTGGAAAAGCAGAAAATCCTCCTTTCTGCTTTGTTCCAGTGCCAAGCTAAGGTAGAGTGCTAGGAGCATCTGACAGCCTCCAAACTGTGACTTGGACACCTGGGCTAAGTTGTTGCTTATAGCAGAAAACCATATAGAGCCAGCTAGTTGGAAATGTTAGATACAGAGTCTTTGGTGGATTTTAAACTGCTGTTATTGAACATTGCCTAATGAGGCAGCTTGCAAGTCACTCGGGTAGTGAGGAGGAACAGTACCTTTAGTTGTGATAAGGGAGTGAGGGAAATGGGACAAAACCTGGTTTAGTTAAATGTTTTAAACTCTGCAGTTGTACAGATAAAACAAGGTTGAAGTGATACTTCAAAGAGCTTTTCTGTGTTGTTCATTGTGTCACATTCTCAGACCAATGATGGGTACCGAAACCAGGACAATTCAAGTTCAGGATTGCTTGTTTCAGTTACTAAAGATAAGAAAACTGCCCTGGCTCAGTAATACATCACATTTTTCCCCATTTAAAGCTCTGTAACTGAACTGAGATTCACATAATAGAGACACTTACAGAAATGAGAAAGCAGGGAATAGAATATCCTCAACCTGGTACCACATCGTGTGTTTCTACCAAGCTTATCTTCATGCAGCAAGTATAAATTGTAAATAACCATTACAGAAGTAATTTTTAAGAGAAACTAGCCAACCCACATGCTGTGCATTTTACTTGCTATTACAAAGAAGAGCCTTTTGTAATGACTGTGGCTAATACAACATTCAAGAGCCTGTAAATTATTTTCTTTCACCAAGCTGGGGCGTACATGTATATGTAGAAACAGCACTGTTCTGGCTCCTAATAATCTAGAAGCATAAAATAGATGTCAGGGTGTTCCATACCTTCGCTCAGGGCATCTGTCAGTGCTACCAGAGATGTAGAATGGTTCATGTAAAAAGCAAACACATTAAATCACAAGGGCTCCTTTCCCTGGGTGGAATGAGAGTATTTCATGTAATCCACAGCAGTGTTTACAAGGAATGGGAAATGCATTTATGCATAGTGTTGAAAGGATCTCTGAGGTTAACAGGGATTAGGGCATGAATCTTAATCATTTAATGACTCTCCTTTGTTGGTAGTGGTGATTGCCTCCTTCCTGTTAAAAGTACGTTACTTAAAATGTGTTAGTGTGATGCTAAAGCAAGTACCGGTTCTTAATTGCAACACTTCTTTTAGCATAGACATACAGAATATTCTGTGCCTAAAACTAAAACAGTCTTTGCTCAAGAAACTCTTCACTAAGTACCTGCAGCAGCTGCTTTCTGGTACATAAAAATTCCACTTCCAAGCCTCTTTCTTGGCATCAAAAGTTATGTATTTTCTTCTTTAATATTCTACTAGTGTTCAGAAGCACTAAAATGATATGCAAATAAAAAGACATTTTATCAAATTCTTAATGGATCCAAAAGATGTCACAATATAGTGAAAAGATACTCTGGAACAATAGATCAAGGATTGTAAAAAAAAATTTACTTAGGTTTGGAAACAATCTACAGCAGAACAAAGGAAACTCTTGGGATAGTCACAGAACCTCAAACGGCAAGGACAACCAAGGATAGAGGAAGAAGTCGGGTAAGCAAATTAAGAATAAATGAGACATGAGCTATATGTTCTTTTAGTCCTCGGTGCTGCTGGAGTGTATCGGTTCATCTGACATCTCTACTGTCCAATTTGTTGTCCTGGCCAATGCAGCTTGATGTGAGTTTTTAAGTAACGTCAAGTTCCTTAAGGTAGGAACTACATCCTCAGGTAGAAGAGTCAGTGTCCAGGATGTTGCATGCGCGTTTGTGCACCTATGGAGGAACAACGTTGCCTTCTAGGCCTGCCTTGGGCAATATCTTTTCCCAATGTGTATTTCACCACACTGCATGCAATTGCATGTTAGTTTTGCTGTTCCTCCAGCAGCTCAGACTTTCCTAACACGAGGAGATAACTTTCTCCCTAAATGCCATTCAGCTCTCAAGTTAACAATACTTGCCATACTGTGCTTCTTTGCATAGGTGATGGGCAAATCTGTGCTGAGATGTACTAGCATCCAAGGGTCACCTCTCCAGAATCCCCTCTTCCCACAGTGCTTTGTCTCTTCTTCCACCTTCCAGCCTCAGTGGACCTACAGCTCTTCATCCTGCATGACAGCAACAGTATCACAGTAGTACTGACCACCAACATTCATGTGAGGTTAGACCAAGACAAGTTGGTAGGTCTAGTGATGACAATTGTATCTTGTGAATAAGATGCAGACTCCTGTTTTCCAGGTAAGTTGTCTGCTTGAAGGCATGGTTTCTGAGTAAATTCTGTCCTCCCATAGCTCACCGTGATACGAGAATTATTTACTTTAAAAAAGAAAAAGAGATGGGAAAAAAAAAAAGTAAATATAGTGAAAAACAGAGGATGTTAGTTAAATTTTCCATGTTAACAAAATATGGCCTTTGGAGAAGGAACAGATACCATAAATATGTCAAGCAGGGACACAAGAAGATAAGCTCGAGGAGAACAAAATGGTTAATGAGGCTAAACAGAAAATTACTGGAACTATGGGTGAACTATCCTAATTAATGTACTAAATGATCCACCCACCCTTGTGCAAAGGAAGACCCCTAATAACAAAGCCCCCTTCCCATAGAACAATGGAGGTGGAAAAAAAACACAACACTGTACCTTTAAATGGAGACAAGACTTGTAAGAACCCATGAGAATGAGGTGTGACTAATTGCAATTGTAAACAATTGTTCAGAGTGTATAAATAATTTTGCTATATGTTAAGATGGGCTAGCGCTGTGGATTACCACCCAGAACCCATCTCTGCTCAGACGTGCACTAAACAAATATCTCGACTTTGGACTCCGTGTGTGGATCGGCTTTTGCACTTTGGGTGAAGAACCTTTTCATTGCTCCCCTTCCTGCCTTTCTGTTCACTACAGACACTGCGCCCTCTTCAGAGTGAGGACACAACTCTTTGACCTTGGGAAAGGCAATCTCCAAAGGCCTTCTTTCCCTCTCTTTCCTCCTGAAGGAAGGCACAGGGGTGACTACTGAAACACAGGGCAGCTGCGGGAGTGCACAGTGTGGTGGGAAGCACAGCAACATTTCAAATGTGCAGTGTTGAAAACTGCCACAAATATTCCTGTGGTCTCAGCGCTCCTTGAGCGGATAAATCAGCTGTATTGAGACTCCAGGGTGGACTTAGCTCCACAGATAAAACCCACAAGCTCAGTTAGGAAGTAAAGACTGAGATATGTTTATTGTCAGCAAGGAGCTTACTCTGACAAGGCATTAGCTAACATTGCTGTGACCAGGTATTAAACACCACACTACACCCCATGATCCAGTAAACAGCTGTGAAGTTTCCAGCTTCTGTTTCCTACATTGATCCAAACAAACTACAGAGATAAAACCCACAAGCTCAGTTAGGAAGTAAAGACTGAGATATGTTTATTGTCAGCAAGGAGCTTACTCTGACAAGGCATTAGCTAACATTGCTGTGACCAGGTATTAAACACCACACTACACCCCATGATCCAGTAAACAGCTGTGAAGTTTCCAGCTTCTGTTTCCTACATTGATCCAAACAAACTACAGAGATAAAAATAGATTAGATAAAGCCTTGTACCCTCACACCGATAGTTGTAATCAGGATCCATCCTGTTTGTATGTTCAGGTTATATCCATACAGTGTCTAACCATCCCCTGTTTCATAGCCTTATCTCCTTTACTCACTCTTGGACTGAGTTCTGCATGTTTCAGTTTCCTCCTTTTAAGTTTAAACTCATTGAAGAGGATGGATTTTGCATGGTAAACAGCTTCTTTCAGGCCCACATTGCTCAGCACTTCAGCAAAGCCTTTACATGAGATGAGCAATGCTTCAGCAAGACCCACAGTGAATACCAGAGAATTTTTTTTTCTTTCATGAATGTTGCTTCTACTGCTAGTGTAGTAAATTTTGCTTTGTCATACATGCTTCAGCTACCATTTCCCTCAGCTGAGATGCTCCAGGTGAAGTCACTTCATTTACAATAGGAATCAAGTGGTTATGTTTACTCTAGCTGGAATTGATTACTGTTGATTGAGTAACATGTATGTATGGTGTTTAACTTACCCTCTGTTGTGTCTGTTTCAGGTTCTGTTTGATGCCTGGGAAACTTTAATTCTTCTTTGTTTCTTTTGACTTAACCTAATCTCTGTGTGGATACACAACTAGAAATCCAGAGTATGATTATAAAGGTTTTTAATAATTGCTACACTAATGGTGTGCTTACAGCAAGAGGTGCCCGTTTTCAGCATTTCAGCAAACGAAACCTCCTCAACTATACAGAAAATGAGAGGCCACTTTTGCAAGGTGGGTGCGTGCATGCTTTTGAAAAACACTATTAGCTCTCCTTTTTAACGAGGTGTCATTTACCATGTGTACAAGAGATTTGCATACTCCAGTCAGAAAAATCAAACCCTTCTGTAGGACTGTTTCTTGGCAACAGGATCAAGTGTCCTATATGCCTGGTGTACCACAGTGTGACTATCCATCACGAACAGAATGGCCCGTGTAAGTGGGAATGGTTGTATAGAGGCATCTGCGGTCAGAAGGGTGGTGTCTTTCCTGCATGTAGTTTAGAGAATGGCCCCAAAGACAGGATCCACCTGGGCTGTGGGGAAGCAAGACTTAAGCCTTCGCTTTTGATCGTGCTTGAGCTCAACTCTTACACATCCCCAAGAGTTTTATTATGTGTTTTTTGAATTTTCTATACTTTTCACCTGAAGACATCAGGGCTATTTTGACATCTCTTTTTTAAAATCATGCTATGTAATTGTTTGTTAGACAGACCTGTTGAAGGGGGAGAAAAACTAAGGTTTCCTTCTATTTCCTTTTCGCAGGTGCCTTTGTGGTGCTGTATGTTTTTGTTTTGGACTTAAATTTGGAAGGAACTGGGAGGTATCTCCCCATCTTTTCTCTGCTTCCTGGCTAGAGGGAACATGCAAGCTCGATCCAACAAGGCAGTCCAGCTGAGGCCAAAGTCTTCTGCTTTGTTTCTGTACCAGTTTGGTTTGTGTTTGGTGGTTGTTTTCTTTTTCGTTCTTTCTTTCTCTTACCTCTCTTCCCACACAGATCCGGGACATCCATCAGTTGGCTAAAACTCCTTCAACAGTGCTGTTTTCTGGCTGAGTGGGTCCTATTTCATGCCAATGACATTTGGTGGAGTCTGGCTGCCAGGCCAGGTGGTTTGTACCAACGCCACTGCCTTTTTACTTCATGTACGCTCCTTGCATGTATGCTACCTGCATTGCTGCCCATAGTCATGCGCTCCCAGCGCAGCCTCTGTGCCCTTCTCTGCAGGCAAACATGTAGCTCTGCCTTTTGAGTAGCAGAATTAGAAACTGAGTGATCTGAAGTAGCAAATGTTTGCATACAGCTCCAGCAATCACTGATTTCTTTCGGTCAAGTTTATTGCACTGACATCCTTCTTACAAATCCAAGCAGAGTTTCCATTCTCCTCTTCCTGCTTTGTCAGCAAGCAACAGTTTGAGAGGTCCAGACTGTGCTCTTAACATCAAACCAGTAATATTTCTTAGTACATGGGCAGAATTCACAAAAATTGGGGTTAATATATGGAGCATACAGATAAGCTGATTGCTCTGGGGCTCCTGGAAAGGCAATCTGACTAACATTTCCTCTAATGTTACCAATGGCTGTGAAACAGAGGGTTAGGGCTGTCTGCTTCCATTGCCACTGCTCAGAGCACAGTGCAAGGGGAGTGAGGAATGAATTGATATAATTCTGACTTGTTTCCAAATATCTTTGCCTTGTTCCTGTCCACAAGGTTGTATAAGGACAGTATTATTTTATAAAGGTATTAATATGGCAAGCAGTGAATACATGTCCCAGTGCTTATTTTGGCAGCCTCTCCATCTGCTTAATCATTCCCTGAATGATGGCATTGGGTGTTCAGGTCACACAGGCACCTAGAGAATGCACCAGTTTAGCAAAGCCAGACTTCTGGACTCCAGGAGTCTGAAACAGGAAAGGATGTGGGATAATTGCTATTTCTGCTCTGCAGAGGTAATGAGGTAACCGTTTCTCAGTGCAGCCACATGCAGGATTTGTTTCTCTGCACTTATCGCCCTGTACCATGCTCTTGATAATATTCTGACCCATGAACTTCCACACAGCTCAGCTTTCTCAGCTTTTGTAAGAGCATTCATGTACTCAGGTAAATATGTAGCTTTGAATGAGGCAAAGATAGCAGCAGCAGCAGGCACCACTGTTGTTCCCAACTTTTGACTTCTTTTTCTACCTTCTTCCCTTTTTCAAACGCTTGCAGAAGTGGCAGAGACAGCCAGCTCCTGCTCACAGCAGGTGAACTTTCAGATGTGGAACAGAAATCTTAATCCAGTTCTTGTTTATCTAAATATGTTCTATTTCAGGCCTCCTTTTCACGGCAAGGCTGCACTGAAATCAGAGGTCTTCTTTTTTTGTTCACTGATGGCTGTGCTTGTTTTCATGGTTCTTCAGACTCTTTTGTGCCATCCTGCTTCCACTATTTTGCTCTCAGGAGTTCTTTTTGTTCCCTTCCCTAGTCCCAGACATTTTGACAAGATAGAATCAGACCTGCTCTATTGGGTTGCATATTGGGTTGGTATTGTATATGGGTGGCTTCTGTGAGAAGCTCCTAGAAGCTTCCCCTATGTCTGATGGAACCAATGCCAGCTGGGCCCAGGATGGACCCACCACTGGCCAAGTCTGAGCCCATCAGTGATGGTGGCAGCACCTCTGGGATAATGCATTTCACAAGAGGGTTTAAAAACT
>JAVJGJ010000059.1:60369133-60423761 GCA_035590215.1 Microhierax caerulescens | reverse complement strand
CGCTGGAGCAGGCTCCTGGCAGGAGCTGTGGCCCCATGGAGAGAGGAGCCCAGGCTGGAGCAGGTTTGCTGGCAGGAGTTGTGACCCCACAGGGGACCCACGCTGGAGCAGCCTGTGCCTGAAGGACTGTGCCCCATGGAAGGGACCCACGCTGGAGCAGTGTGTGAAGAACTGCAGCCCACGGGAAGGACTCACATTCAAGAAGATCATAGAGAACTGTCTCCCATGGGAGGGAGCCCATGTTGTAGCAGGGGAAGAGCCCTCCCCTGAGAGGGAAGGAGCGGCAGAGACAATGTTTGATGAACTGACTGCAGCCCCCGCTGAGCTGCTGGTGGGGAGAAGGTAGAGAAGTTGGGACTGAAGTTAAATCCCGGAAGAAGAAGTGAGGGTTGGGGGAAAGGTGTTTTAAGATCAGGTTTATTTTCTCATTACCTGACTCTGATTTGTTTGGTAATTAAATTAAACTAATTTCCCCAAGTTGAGTTTGTTTTACCCGTGATGGTAATTGCTGAGTGATCTCTCCCTGTCCTTACCCTGACCCAGGAGCCTTTTGTTCTATTTCCTCCCCCTTGTCCAGATGAGGAGGGAAGTGATAGAGCAGCTTTGGTGGGCACCTGACATCCAGCCAGGATCAACTCACCAAAGCTGCTCAGGTGGATCATGGAACACTTACTGGCAAAGGACGTGCTTTTCAGTCTGGTATTTCATCCTGTGCCCTCTGCTTTGCCACAGGTCCCCTCACCCTGCCTGCTGTTCATAGCCCAGTGAAATTGAATATTTGGGAGTCACAACGAAGAAGTTTTGTTCCAGCTTTGCCAAGCACTTCTGGGTGTTGTAAGATCCAGCAGTGCTAAAAAGTAGGTGCCTGTTCTGGGGGCAGAACTCATCATAAGGTTGACCTAGGAATGAAAAGATGGCACCACACTATTACAGGAAGAAAAAAATAAACCAACATGAGGCATCACAAGGACATGCTGAGTGCAGTCACACCTGCACTGAAATGCTAAAGGGAGGAGTGTGTCTGCAACTTTTGCCTCCTATGTAGCTTTACAAAATTGGAAGAACACATGAGTTAACTACCTGCCCTTAGACTCTCCCTCATAACCCAGGGTTTAATGCACTCACAGAAACAGTAGGAAACTGGGTTTTCTAGGCTTTCCATGGAAAAACTATGAGGAGAAAGTCTCCACAGCTAATTTTAATTGCAAACCCGCTGCAGCGGACTCACCTAGCTTCAGGGGGGGTTCTAACCATGAACAGCAGCAGGTGCCGAGGCCAGACTGGCAGGCACAGAGAAAGGGTTCCCTGATTCTGCCCGCTTGCATGCTGCAGCTCCTGGTGCAGGGACTTCCCAAACTGAGGGTTATATTTTCCATCTAATAGCCCTTAACTTTTCTCCCCTAGATTTAATTACATTTAGATTCCATTTAGACTTTTGGCCTCCACAGCCTCCCACAGCAGATGGTTCTGTAGTTTAAATACACTCCGCTTTACACCTGCTGTTTGATAATTTAATTTAATGCCCCTTTGTTCCAACATTATGATGGTCTGGAAAATATTTCTTCATCCAATCACTATTTTATATATCTCTACCATATTCCCACCCTGCAGCCCTTTCTTTTGTCACCTTAACAATTCTAGTTAATTTCTTATCAGGCAGACATCACGCCATACCTTTTTCACTTTTCCCTGTACCATTCATAGTTGTATCACATTCCTTTTGAAAGAGGTGACTCCATATAGGAATGAAGACACAGACATGTCATGAATATATACAGTGGCAGTTAATATTTTCTTTGTACTCTCTTTCTGTCCTAGTAATTTCTATAGTTCCATTTATTCTTTGACACCACAGATATGAAAATAGTATTTTCAGAGAACTGTCTTCAGTGGCTCCAAAATCTTTTCTTTAGTAATAACGGGTAATATCAAGCCCCGCATTGTGTTCAGATAGTTAGGTCTGTTTATTCCTCATTTGGATTCCTTAGTGCTTATCAACAGTGAACGTAATTTTATCTATACTGATCTGAATGGAATTTCATCAGTGTTGCTTAATACCATGAGATCCTCTGAAATCTGCCTTCTCAGTAAGTGTCTGCTTTACTCCCTTGAATTATATCCATATCTTTTCTAGCTCACTGAACGTCCCAGACTCCACATGCTTGTAGAGCTTACTTGCCTTTTATTACATTTTTAACTTATAAAGAGGCAACTGAGGGCTGGTCAGAAACTGGTTTTGTAAACAGTGAGTCCATTCTTTCAAACCCATTCTTTTCAAATTATTTCTTCTTTTAAAAAATAGGATTTTTCTGAGTACATGTAAGGAGCAAGTTCCCTACTAGATAAATTGCAGAGCTGTTTTCTTCACTCTGGGTATCAATAGGAAGGAAACTGGTGCTCAGCTTGACAAATGGTATGTGTCTAATGGCATGGCCTTGGGCATCCAGCAAAGTTCTGTCCTGAAACCTGAGGACTTGGGTCTTATCAGGAGTGTACACAGTTTTGCCTGAACAGTTCTTCTGGCCATAAACGGTTGTTGAATGTCTAATGTAAATTTTCTATGCAACTGCCCTTTTCTCTGCACATTTTGGTCAGCCTGTTTTACCTCCCTCTAATAAGCCAATTTGCGTGGCTTCACAATTTGTGAGTGTGCTGAAGTTCTCTCTTTAGAAAGAGAAATATTGGCTATATCCAATCCCACTTTTCACTTTAAGAGTATCTTATTTTTATTGTTTTGTTTCTTTTTATTGTTGTTGGGGTTTTGTTGGGTTCTTTTTGTTGTTTATTTTCTTGTCTGGTTTAGGGTTTTTTTCTTTTCCAGAAACTCAGACCCACAAACCACAATGATAGGGGACAGTGTGAAATCAAGCCAAAGTCTTTAGGTACAGAAGGAAGCTGCAGCACCTCTCCTATGGAGACAGGCTGAGAGAGCTGGGGCTGTCCAGCCTGGAGAAGAGAAGGCTCCAGGGAGATCTTATAGCAGCCTCCCAGTGCCTAAAGGGGGCCTACAAGACTGATGGAGAGGGGCTTTGTACAAGAGCAGGTAGTGACAGGACACTTCAGTGGTCTTGTAATTGTGTTATGCAGTCGTTATGCAGTGGCCTGGGAAAAACATTATAAGGAAGCAAGGACTCTTTAAAAGAATTGCTAAATTTACTGATAACAGAAGTAAGCGGTAGATGATAGATTCCCCCTCCACTGCATTTTTCTGTGGTGGCACCAACTCTGAGACTGGAGTGAGCTCAGCTTCGTGGCCCCCCAGATCCTGCAGAGGGGACACACACAGCAAGGAGAGGGCAATTAGCTGATTCCCCATTTCCCTCCCTGCTGGCCGTGCTGCCCTCTTCTTCCACGGCTTCAGTTCAGGATCCTTAAAACTCCAGGGAGGTACTGTACTACTGGCTGGTGCTGGGATTTTGCTAGGCACCATGGTGCTTCTTTGTTTCCATCAGCCAAAATTTATTTTTCATCACTGAATTTATTTTTCAGTGCAGCAATCTTAATTTTGGAAGTGGCAGTAGAGAAAGGTTTATGCGGCCAATGAGCTACATGTGCTTTCACAACAGCTAATTTTGCTTTTCCTACTGGATACAATACTTGATTTAGCCCTATTTTTGAGTTTAGCAGGTTTGTTTGTTTTTTTTAACTTTCAAACTAGACATGTGGCACATTCAAAACCAAATACTAGAAATATTTACTTTAAAGAAACTAAACAAAGAAATTGATTTGGCTTTCCCTTTTGTTTATTTATTTTAGAATATTTGTGTAATTCTGATTCAGTCACAGAATAATTGAGGTTAGAAGGAACTTTCATATGAATGAAGGAAGATTGCTTTGTCCAGTCGGCATTTTCAATGAGTGGGAATAAATCACACCATTGGAGGTTGATGCTCCTTGCAGTTCTGAACATATTCAAACACAGAAAGCCCAAGATAACTGCCTGTGTTCCTTAGAAGGGGGTGTTACAGTATGTATACAATCTACCCAAGACAAGAGAAATTTAAATTTAGGTACCACACCAAGTCAAGACATTTTAATAAATACCTAAAGCAAGTTTATTCTACAGAGTTCAGATGGGGAAAGCACTGTCATTTTCTTATATGATATATTTTTACTCCTTTACCTTAACCCCAGAAGCTCAAAGTTCAAATGCTTCCTAATACCCTTTTCCTCACGTTTAACAGGAGGGAGACACAAAGCAGGTAAAGAGTTGCATTTCACTAACACGACATGGAACTGCAAACATGTATCAGTTGCTGACAAAAGAATTTGCTGACAAAGTATAGAGCACTGATGTTCAAAAAATCTGTGAATCAGCATGTTTGTAAAAACTGTCCCTAATTGTCTACTTTAGAGACTTACTTTCCTCGTAGCGTAAACGGGCCTGAAAAGAGGATCCTACAAATGTAACGTGGCTTTAGCAGAAAGCAAAATCAGCCTATTTGTAAACAGAGTAGTTTAAAGGCTGGAATGTCTCTTCTGCTTTGAAATATATGAAAAATGTAGCCAGAAATACCTTTGGAACACTTTGGCTGCTTCAAAGAAAATCTCCTTTCCATGTAAAGCTGGAGAGATTTTCTTGAGTATGATGAAAATAGTAGCCTACTACTTTGTTGTTATGCATCAGTTCTAATTATTGTTGCCATATTTTATACTGAAGCTCTTATTCAAAATCTAGTCAAGGTGTTTCATGACATCTCACTAAACTTAAAAATTAAACTATTGAGTCAACTGCAGAAATACATCATGCCAAGTGTAATAGTATTTCAAAGAAAGACATTTTAAGACCAGTACTTGAAAAATACTACTTCCTCTTACTAATTGCTTTAGAATAAAAAACTAACAGGAAGTATTAGGTCTGTAAATACGTTATTAAGAAGTATTTTAAACCCTACATTTCTTCTGCAAGGGAGTGTTAATTAAAAGGAAAGAAAAGCAAATGTATAGGGAACCTTAGTAATTTCACGATTCTTACTATACACTCTCTACCTGCTGAGTCATTCTTCTGCTGAGTCAGATTTTAAAAGGAAACCAAGCTAAGTGTACATCTTTCCTTTACAAGCATGACAGTAAGTGAGAGTTAAACTTCAAACCTTTTTGCAGCCCGCTGAGATTACCAGCCTTAGATGAAAAACACCCAGAGAAGCTTGGCAAACATTTGGTCATAAACATCTGATGCCAGAAACTGTTCTCATAATGTCCCAAGTGGACAAACATAATTTGCAACCAGTACCAACAGAGCAGGAGCGCACCCATGAGCGAGAGGTGTACAGCACAGGTGCACGGCTCTGCTGGCTGGTACCTGGGCACCTGATCCATGAGTGCCACAGCAGCTGGATGGAGCAACAGGAGGCATAGCATGTGGTCAAAACAACACAGCTGCACTCGTGCCCCAGCAATAACATCTTTATTTCATCTTTATTTTATTGCAAAAATGATGTCTGGCAGCAGAGGTTGGCTTTGAAAAGAAAGGAACTGAATATTTAGTTTTCAGTTGAATTTCCCTGCTGCATGTAGGGTGCACTCCAGCTCATCTGACTTGTTATCTACAGTGTAGAAATCTACCTCTGAGTTAAGCACCTCAGGCTCTCTTTAGAGTCAGTGAAGACCTATAGGCACTTTTAGGGCATCGTTCATGCAGTCTGGTTTAGCCACCAACTTCAGTGACAGATGAATTAGAGCCCCAAAGTACCTATTTTTCTCAATTGGCAGTAAAGGGAGCCTGGGGTGACTAACTCAAATGTAGATGTCTAAGCATGCATCCCACTCTGCAGTGTCCTAATAAAGCTCCCTAAGGCCTTTTTCTACAAAGAAAACTGGTTAAAATATTTTGTGACCATGGTGTCCATCTAATTTAACAAACTATTTTGTTTTAAAAGAAATAATTGAGTAATTTGAGATGGAAAGTAAGCTTCTTGAGGTATTTTTATACACTTATTTGCAGCCTTTAAAGGATGTTGTTGTCTATATAACTGGAGAAGCTTTTTTAAGAAAAGCCCTAAAGTGGGCACTCTCATGCTGGTTTTTTTTTTCTTTTTTTTTTTTTTTTTTCATTAAGTGAAAGTTTAAACAGAGTGATTCAATCATAATTCAAAGTAGTCCCCAAACCCTTCTTGTTTAGCATTTGTATTCTGACTAACTCTGAGAATATATTTTAGGACTTTTTGAAGTTTGAAAGCTTTCTTTTCACTAGATCTGCTTGTGTTGTGTATTTGTTTTCAATTTAATGGCAAGCTGGAAAACTTGTAAGAACAGCTTAGTCATCCTTCAAAAGAAAAAGAAGCGGGTGTGACTGAAGAGGGCCCAAGGTGTTTATAAGATGATGTTACTAGAAGAGACATCCCTCTTGAGTGGTAATTGAGATTTGTAAGTTTAATGGACAAAGCAGTAATCAAGCATATATCCAGAAACACCGACTAGCCCCTCTGTGTCTGTCAGTGTGAGCTTTGTACAGGCTTTCTTTTCCTTAGATGTGTTCTAGAGGGAACTTTGTGAATTGCAGTGTCAGAGAATGAAGCCTGGAGGTGCTCAAAGTACTGAATCTAGCTTTTAGTGGATTCTCAGGAGCCCATGCAGCCTGGGAATCTGAGCATTCCTTTAGACATCCGACAAGAATTAAAATGGAAAGCTATGCTAGGTATTATCTATTTGATATTCATTAGAGAAAATAATCCACGTGTTCCTAATTTAGCTGTGAGTGTACTTCAGTCAAGAAACAGCAAGAATATTCTTAAGCCCTCAATTTTAACTCAAAAGCATTGGGGGTGCTTTCGTCCGGCACACAGGGTGTGAACCACTTCCTACAACTGTCTGGAAGTTTCGCTCAACAAATCCCTACTGCTGGCACCCAGTGGCACTGGTCTTAATATCTGCTGCTCACCTCTTGCCACACATTAGAACTGAGGATTCTGCCTGTGAATTTCTCCTGTGCTGGTGGTAAGCATTTGTGGCCCTCAGTGAACTTGGGCTGTGAGATGAAAGTGTCCTATGGACCTTTCTGTTTCACTGCGATGGCTGGAGATGCACTTTCAAAACCCTGTTGGCTGCTCCACAGCCTGCACGGTTAAATTTGTCTAATTGTTGAGAGCTGGAATAGAGATGAGCTTGTTCCATCGGGCACTGCTAGGAAATGGGATTAATGATACTTCTTCTACCTCCCCTGCTTAGGAACGGCAGAAAGAGCTGATTTGTTTTTCCTAAGTTTGACCAAATGCTACCTCCCTATGCCCCTCTGCTTTTCTTTGCGTGTACCTACTTTACCTGAGTTGAGGAGTTATACATAGCTTAGTGGTGATGACTTAGTAAACAGTCACAACAGTAGCACTTAGCCAACAGTTGTCACAGCATCCACCACCCATGGTCATTCTGCGTCCTGGATGTCCATGGTGTTGAGGCTGGGCTGAGGTCTTCAGATAGACCATGTTCAATTCTTCTCTCCATAGGAAAGCAAAGACTTTTGCTGTCTCCACCAGTCTTTGGGAGAAAATCTCTCCCTGACCCCAAATCTGGTATGTAGTGTAAAACTTCAGCAAGCCAAATGACTTCTTTAATCATCTGTTTCCCCTTGTCTTTGTGGTTGAACACTCCTTGCTGACAAATTTTATAGCATATGATTGGATATATGACAAAGCCTGTCATTTGTCTCTTAACTTTTTTCTTCTTAATTGAATGACATTTGAGCAGGTTGCTGAGCCAGAAAGAAAAGACCATGCAGGTATTTTATAACAGATATCTGTCATCCTTTTGACAGGTAAATGTTAATTTATACTCCTCTTTTGCATATGATATATCAACATTTTGCATGAATGTCATAATCAGTATCCACTATTTCATTTTCTTCAATAGCTTTTTTGCCTGATATTCTCCTGTAAGAGTAATTTAGACAAAAAATGTATGGGATCTTCTTTTTCAGGAACCAAGTCAGCATTGCATCACTTTTTTTTTTTTTTCCAGAAGACTGAAATAAAATAAAAAAATTAAAGATAAAAATGGAAATAGAGAGTGGAAAAATTAACACAGCTGAAATATCTTAGAATAGTCCAGTGACTTTCAGAAGTACTCTGGTTAGCCAAAACTAATATGAATATGAGCCATATGTTGTGTTCTTCTGCAAGCATAAATGAAACAATTACAAGAATGATCAAGGAAGGTCACTAAAATTGTATTTTTTTGGTAAAGGTATTGAAGGATTTTTGTATCTGTAACATCCAATTGTATTTATTGCTTCTTTTACTTCAGATGCATTATTTCTTTTCGGGTCTTCTCTATCTGTGGTTAAAGCATCTGTATGCTATATCCATGTTTGTTGTGCCCAGTATAAACAACCCTTTTTTCACAGTGCCAGCAAACCATATATACTTTATATATATGACCTTTAATATCTTTGTCTTTTGTGCCACGTACACCTAGCTGTATTAAAATTCTGTTAGTTTGGTATAAATACTTCCAGCTACACCCAGATTTTCACCCCTACCACTCTTCATTACAGTCTTTATTTAGACTTCTGGATATAAATATTTTTGTATTATATAAATATACTTGGACTTGTTGGACTTTATGAGGTTCACATGAGCCCACTCTCAAGCCTGTTAAGGTCCCTCAGGATGGCATGTGTCCCTTCTCTCAAACAAATCAATTACATCAGTCAGGTTGGTATTGTCTGCAAACTTGCTGAGGGTGCACTCAATCCTACTGTCTATGTAATTAATGAAGTTATTAAGTAGTACTGGTCCCAGAAGGGACCCTTGAGGGACACCATTCATTACTGGTTTTCACTTGGACATTGAACCATTAACTATGCCCCTTTAGATGTGGTTATCCAGCTAATCCTTTATCTATCTACTGTCTATCTGACAAATACATATCTCTCCAATCTGGCGTTAAGAATGCGGTGGGGGACTGTGTCAAAGGCCTTGCCAAAGTCCAGGCAGATAACATCTGCAGCTCTTCTCTTGTCCACTGATGCAGTCATTCCACTCCTAACTTGGTTTTTTTTCTTGCTTGCAGTAATGTGTGTCAGGAGTAACTCTACGGTACTTCATTGAGTTACCCTGATGTGAAGTTACAGCTAGTAAAGAGCCAGTAAAAAGCACAATATATTCCTTTACTCCTTGTAACTACTTCAAACAGGGGGAGTTCACTCTGAAAATTCAGGGTAAGCATAATATAGACATGACAGAAAACTACATTTTCTTCTAGGTTTCATAACCATGAATACTTTATCCATGTTGTGTTTCTGGAAAGGCTTTTCACTAATTAGATGTGGACGATTACAAATAGGACAATATTCATAGTATCGCTTTACTCATTTTGTACTTACAGATACAAAGGCAGAGATGAAAGATAGACAGATAAAGTGCACACCCATGTAGAAACTTCAGTGACCTACTCGGCTGACAGGAGATAAAATCAGGTGCACTGAACCATAATATAATACACTTTGTAGCACAGACTTTTTTAATGGGATGTTTTGATAAACTAAAATAGCTATCAAAATAATTTTGATAAACAGACTGTCATGGGCCAAATGAACAATTTTTCCATTCAAAATACTGATGTGATAACATGAAACCATTTCTCAGGAAAATGCCAATTTTGTCAACATTTTCTACAAGTTATCACTGAGACATTTTATTTTTATCCCATTGAAATATTTCGTTTCAGCTTTGTTATATTATATTAGATTTTGAAAACAGAACAACTTAACTCCCCATTCTGATGGACCAAAACATGTTTCAAATCCAAAAGAGAAAAGCCAAATTTTTCAAACAGGTGTACAGTAGACATGTAATCTAAGGTGCATGCTTACTCAGCAGAAGAGTGCAGTTTCTCACAGCAGAGAGCTAAGATGCTCAGTGTTCCTGTAACACTGTTCATATATTTCAGATATTTTAATCCAGGAAACAGGGAGTGAGATGATGCTCTACCCAACAGCTGAAGCCATATTTCAAAATTCCTGAAACCATTAGTTGCAAAAATACAGTGTTTTAAAAGAGGATGAAGGGGTATTTCATATTTTAAGGGATTTTTTTAAGATCCTGGGTGGAATTTTTTTATATTTGGATCTAATTGTATCTGTTTCTAACTGCTTTGGGATATACTTTGGATCTTCTTTTGGGTTGCTGTTACATTTCACTCCACTGATAAAATGTACAAGTGTTAACCTGCTCATTTGAGAGTGGATTTGCTCATTAATGTTTTGTAGAGATGCATAGCTCATGATTTCCACCCACGAAAATCTCCAGGTTAATTCTGAAATGAGTCCAGTCCCTATCACTGTAAGAAATGGAGGTAGTAACTACATGTCTCATGGTCTGGGGAACTGCAGAGGGGACTTGGAGATGTAGGTGAACATCTGAAGGGACCGTAAGAAGTGATGCATGCCCACATAGTTAATAGTGTACATGTGAAGGAAAGAAGATGCTTTTCAGTGAGAGATCCTATAAGAAGAAGCAATATCCAAGGCTGGGTCCCAGCAGTCTGACATTTTACTATCCATAATAATCTTTGGTGAAGGAGAGTAAGGGGATAAAAAAGCAACAAAAAATATACAGACAGGACATTTAAGGAGATCACTGAGGTCCCCTAAGACTAGAAATGCAGATAGCCATGTACAAAGTAAACATGTGGCAGAGGAGATAGAGGTGACCTTCAACATGGTAGCTGAAGCAGTTATGTGCAATACCTGCAAGTAACAATTCGAGGTGTCTGCTGGAAAACCTAGATTGCTGATAATATTGGTAAAAATGAGGGGAAATCTTGAATTTACCCTTAACGTGCCAGCCTGTTCCTTTAACAGGTAATTGTTCTGCGTCTTTTCAGGGTGCTGAACTCCCCTCCAGAGGCTTTTCAAGGTGCTAATTCTGTAATGGCAAGAGTTGGAACCAGGACCAGTGATGAGCCAGTTTAACACATCTTTCATCAAGCTGTTGTAAAATGAAGTGTCTGGAAAGCAACAGAAGGTTTATGGAATTGTTTTCTGAAGCCACATTGACTTAGCAGCTAAAGGGGATCTTTCCTTGAAGGCTGTTTGGAGTCAGTGCAGCTGGAAGAAAAATTAACAGTAAAAGGAGTTCAATTTATTTTGTCATTAAGTTTTATGTTGACAGATGATTTCCAAATGCTGTGGTAGACTTAGAGATTATAAAATGTGAAATATGTATATTTCATTCATAAACTAATCAGTAAGGGCTTTTCTGTAATCTCTGTCCCAGAAATTTTCTTCACGACTACATCTACATCTACTAGAAAACATACAAGCACAAACATAATACTTTGTGGTTTAAATGTGGAAAAGTGATGAGGTTGTCAATTAAAATGCATAGATGAATGTGTACATCTTTATCAACTTGACATTCAAATCACTGTTTAATTCAATTTCCAAGAGGCTAAGTAACCTACTTTTAGTCAGCACTTCTTTTGGATGGTTCTTCTTATTGCAGTTGCTGTTGTTCTTGGACATGTGAGCAACAGTTTTATTGGCTCAAGTACAGAACAGCTGGCTGATCCACAAAAAGCAAAGCCATGAATGAATTATTCTTCTTGTCCTAAACATATAAAATAAATCCATCTACTACAGCAAACAACCCAGGATTCTTTATCTTTCACATTTTAGAAAAACTATTTTATAGAGTAAAAATAAAAGACTTTTAGGAAAGTTTTATTGTTTTATTGGTATTGACTCTGTCCGTTCCTTTCACCTGGCAGGGTCTTTGCTTGCTAAAAGCTATAGTCATTTAGGTTAAGCATATGCATCTACCAGTTCCTTTCACCTGGTTAAGCTTTGGCTCCCTAAGAGCCACGGTAATTCAGGTAAAGCGAAATGTGACTCATACGAAAAGGGAGTACTACTTTACAGTGTACTTCCTGCTGCGGATCATGGTCCTAGGTGACATGCTTTCCCTGGTCACTGAAAACCAGGACTCAGACCTACGTCTACAGCTCCTTTGTACTGTAAAGTGGTTTTATCAAAAAACACTCTTCTAAAAAAAAAAAAAAAGAATTTTTTTTTTTTGTGGGTCAGGTATACCTAACTGCAAACTGTCAACATTTTGCATTCTACTGCTGAGCTATAATGAGAAATCTACTTTGTGGATGATTTTACCCTCTCTGGCAGTGTTTTCCTAGCATCTTTTCTTTCCAGCTTTACCAGGTGATTTCCACCTCCTCTATAGATAAGGTCATCATACAGTTTCTGTAATTAGGCTAGCTTATTCCTTTGTTATTCCTTTCTTCCTTCCTCCTAACACCAAGCTTGGGTATTGTTTACATCCCACCTGCCTTCGGGAGTTGTTTGCACAGGGAAATGTGCCCAAATATTTGTTAATTTTTCTCCTTTTTTGAGCAGAGCTGCTGCTAGTGATGACCTGAGGCAATCTGGCACACCTGCTGTGATGCAGCTCAGGGGGCACTTGTGCATGGGAGATTTACCCCTGGGGAGGGACATAGGGTAGATGTTTGCTCTGCATGTGCATGAGTAAACCATTCTTTTGCATAGCAAATTGTGTATGCAAGGTAGATTGTTGAAGAGCTGATAAGTTTCTGAAATCGAAGGGGTTTTAGGGTCTGTGGAAAATCTAGATAGATGCCAGTAAGTGGTCTCTAATGCAAGGCTGGGCTATGCACAAGGCTGGGAACCCAGTGTTATACAGCCTTGCCGGTTTTCCTGGATGCCCAATGACAGCGGGCTGGAGGACACTGGATAGGGGTTGGAAGTCTCATTTTGTGAGGAAGGGTTTCTTCATAATTGGACACCCTGATACCAAAGGCATACTTTGTATACTTAAAGTCCTTGAGACACTAGCTTAGACAAGAGCTCATGACTTGGAACAGGTGTGCCTTTAGCTTCTTTTCTGCCTTTGTGCAGAAGCCAAAAGCCATCTCATTAAATTGTCAGAGATTTTGTCTTGCATTGTCCTGCCAAAATACAGTTTAAAAACCAGCATGGCAAATCAGATGGTAGTTGCCACAACATCCAAGGTATAATCTATTTAAAATAATGTGTAAAAATCCTCCAAAGTGTTCAAGTCTGTGATCCACACAAAAAGCTGTGCCATTAATGAATGGCCTTTGAAAAATTTTCCTACCAGAATGAGGAGCAAGGTCCAAGAACTGGTTGAAGAGTTAATTCTGCTTCCCTGACATGACTGCTGCATATTGCTCCTTCTCCAAATGGTAAAGCATAAAGACATCTGCTCAGTGGGGCTGCTGTTCCCAAAGACCCTTGTATCCCTGTAAGACAAGGAGACCAATTCCTCATAGCTCTTAGGAAAATCTCTGAGACAGGTCTGTTCACTGCTGTTCTTCAAACTGTCATAGTACATGGAGGAGATCAGCACAGACTGTGGAACTCACCCATGATTCACATACACCCCATTTTCTCTGTCTGCTGTTACCAAGTTCTTCTGTCATGTTTTCCACCTGCAGTGTGTTTACCCTGGAGGAGCCAGTAATGGCCTGGAAAACAAGTAGCCGTATAAAATATATGGGCTTTACTATGTCAATTGCCAAAGACATGCAACAAATAATCAAGAATTTGGTCTCATCCCAGACCAGGAAGGTCTTTGATCATGTTTTTTCCACACTCCTTGTTCTAAAAATGTCTGAAATGTCAGCCTTTCCCACAAAGGTGAAGCAATATTTGTTTTAATGAAGGATTCCTTCAATTCTGATTTTGCTTATGTGCATAAGCTGTGGCTGTCGGTGTGGGAACTGGTAATTTACTAGTTTCTGGGAAGTAAATCCCACTTACCCTGTTACTAGTCTGTAGATTCTTTGGAGTTAAAAATTGAGTTGCTCAGAAGCTGCTGTTATGTAAGTTTTAACTGTCCCACCTTTGCACAAAATCTTTGGAAAGATCATGTGCTATTATTATCAGAAGGTATAAAAAAACCAAAAAATTGCAGTAATAAGAAACTGGAGGAGAGCTTCATAAATCATATTTTTATAAGTATTACTACACTTTCTGAAGGAAAGCCAAGACACAATGACTGTATGTTTGGACAGGTTATTCTTGCAAGAATTTCAAATCAAAGTAGATTCTGCCCCCCAGACACTCCCATCCTACAGAACTTTTTGTTATTCAGTAGAAAGCAAAAACACTGTATTTTTTTAAACATTAGCTAAATATCTCAAACAGGAAAAATCTGACTCCCCTGTAAGTTTTCATGATTTAAGTTGACAAAGTAATTTTCTCTTCCATAGTTCAGTTTGATTAGTTTGATCACCTGCTTTGACTGTCCAGTGCTTTGATGATTTGAACACGCTCATCTTGTCTCTACTTATGACGTTGCTTTCTGCTATGAAAAAAAAAATAAATCCTTTCTTTAATTATCTTCCAGAACTTAGGTATCAGCTTGTCTTAGGCTAATTTGTGTATTTGTTCATCTTTTTAATAAAATCCGTGTTTATTTTAATCTATTTGAGAATTACTTTGCAAATTACAAAGGTACTGGTAATCTCCTACAAATAGTTTGCACGTTGCTTGTATCTCCTTCCTAAAACAGTACCATAGTTTTCTCAGCTTGTCTCAATGTCACAGAAGTGTCCTTTTAGTGCAATATTCCAATACTGTAGCCATTCTTTATCAAAATATAGAAAAACATGACTTTCCTGAATGCCCTTGTTTCCTGGGAAATCTGGAAATAGTTTAGGACTCCAATTCTTCAGTATATTTTGGCATTCTAGGCTGGGGCTACTACAGTCCCCTCCAGAATGAGATCTTAGTGATACGGTGGACATTGCCTTAACCTTAATTTCTGCTCTGTTTTGCAGTTTTTGACTGGGCTCCTTTTGTCTTCAGCTTTTTGGCTTCAGCCACTTTTCTTTCTGAATCTTCATTATTTCTCCCAATCAGAGTCAAAGGAGCATTTGCTTTAAGCCAGGTTCTCCTCTTTGAAAGTGGAATCATAAACTTTTTTATCTAAGAAGGATTTTCAGAATTCTCAGATATAATTTTTCCAAACTAGGTTTCTTGGGTTAGCCATGTTCTTACAAAAAATCAGCTGTGATAAATAAAAAGACCATTTTTTCTATAAAACAGGTATATGAATTGATAGCTATGGCAACCAGTGTTTTCTTTGCAAAGACGCTGTAGCAGAGTAGTACATTATAACAAAAAGTACAAAACCTTGTAATGACCTCCATTTCCATGTTCGTTGGTGGGTTTTTTGTTTTGTTTTTGTTTTTTTTGTTAAAATACAGCATATATTTTATCAGCGCAGAGAGGCATACTGAGCTTTCATCTCTCTCTCTCTCCCTCTTAGGACTGTAAACAGCTTAAAGCTGTCATAGTGAAGCAGACACTTGTAAAGAAGGATTTAGTTAAGTGGTACTTAAAGGTTAATGAATTTTACCCAGAAACTGGGTAATCTTTTGGACTAGCACTGACTGGTATACCTGGCTCAGTAACTTGCTGCATAGTTAGATTATCAGGATGCCTACATTACAGCTACCTAAATACTATCTTTATCCCTCCCTGCTTTTTCTCTCTAAAATTTCCATCAAAACCACCTAATTATAGGCAGAAAATATGTATTAAAATGACCTTTGCATTTTGTAACTAAAGCACACTGAAGTTAATGTGAATCTTTCCATTTACTTCAGAGGATTTTGCATCTAGCCCTAGAGATGATTTTTAGAATGGTCTTGTACCTCGTGGTTTCTTCTGCTGGAATGATTGCCTGCCTGTGAAATTGCAAGTCAAGAAGCTTTGCAAAAGGCGGGGGTGGGGGTGGGGTGGGGTGTGGGAATCAAGAAGGTAAAAAGAAGCAAAAGCAAAAAAACCCACATCCTATCAAGGATCACACTGGAACCTTGCCATAATGTGATACATCAAAATAGCTTTTCTCAGACTCTACATAGCCTATCTCTTGAGAGCATGGTATTTCACCCAAAGTCATGAGTTCTCAGGTAAATTTCACGCTAGAAACCACTAGAGTTTTCAGAAAACAGAAAATGTGTTCTGTGAAAAAATATTATCTTATCAAAAGTGTCTTATAGTTTTACTAGTATTTATCCTCATATTTATCCTCCAATTAACCAGTGCACGTTCAAATTAATTTTAATGTGGAAGGGGAAGATGTGATCAGTGAAACAGTGTGGAGGAGCTGAAGATGCCAAGTGATGGTGGCACGTTCATCACAATGACAACTGAATCCAGTAAATACTACCAGGAATCAATTTTTTATTGATGGATGGAGTATGCTTATGCTCATGCTGTAAAAGACAGGGTAAGGGGAGATGGAAAAGAAAAGGGGTGTGAATGGTACAATATGAAGGCAAAATACAACCAGGTGAGAAGAGCTGAAAGACAAGAAATGTTCAGGTCTGCATATTTGGCAAAGGATAAGGGACAAAAAGGAAGGAGAAGGAAGGCAAAGGAAAGAAGAAAAGAGTGGAATGAGATTTTATAGGTGTTTTAGTTTTGTTCAGTTTTTTGTTACCCTTCATTAAAAAGCAGTGAAATCCTGTGATAATAGTGAAAAGGTGAGGAAATCTTGAGAAGGAACTCAAAGCTGGCATTTAGTTTTCCAGTCATGTAGGAATTAATTTCAAACTGAATGGATAAACTGTATTTCTTAAAACCAATGAAGCCCATGATCTGGGCCACAATATGATTTGGGTAGCTAAAAGATATTATGTAGGACTCATGGCTGGTGTTTATGGGGTTAAATAATATTTTTTACTTTTATAAGGTTTTCCTACATGATGCTGAAATTGATGTACTGAAAATTGGAACCTGGATTTCCCAAAGGCCAGCAGTGTACTATGGGGTAACAAACAGTAAAACGAGACCATGTACTAGAAGTGGGCTGTCTCACTAAATGTTCTTAACAAAGGATATACCGATTCTGTAGATGTTTTAATTTCTTAGAATTTTTCCTCTTCATTAAACAAATTCACTTTCTCACTCTTACATGAAAGATGAGTTTAATATTTCACTTTAATTAGGCACCGGAATGATGTCATGTTTAATTAGTTCAGCCTCCCACAGAGTCATGATTGCACACACAGTGTTTTAAACTGTTACTAATATTCTATAATACATTTAGTCCCGCATATTTTTTTGTGGCAGTCCTGGTACAAGAACTCATATTTGATTTGAATATTTTTGGAAATGGGAGATTTAACCAGGGGCTTTGGTTACTGCACTCTGTCCCACCAGGAAACACAGAAGTTCTCTGTAAAACTTGTCAAAACCTCCATCCAGTCCAATCATGCATTTACCTATTAATATTTTGGGCTGTTTTATTATTTCTATGACACCCATTCCTTGGAATCAAGTTGAGGATCTGCTCCCTATTGTTAAGATTTTTACATTCTTTACCCAAAGAATATAAAATATTGTTATTGGGTAGGTGGTAACTGATGGAAAAGCAGGCGATTGGAACATGGGGTTCTTCATCGGATGAGGAATCTGATAGGGAATTCTGCACAAAAACAGAATCCTTGTCTTACTTCTTGCCTAGCTAGTGCTAGAACACAGTGCTCTGGGATGTCAGGGCACTCATATGGTGTAGGCTCGACTGCTTAAGAGAATAAGATGGCAATTTTCTGAATTTTGGCAGGTTGTT
Organism: Microhierax caerulescens; assembly: GCA_035590215.1. Classification (NCBI taxonomy): domain Eukaryota; kingdom Metazoa; phylum Chordata; class Aves; order Falconiformes; family Falconidae; genus Microhierax; species Microhierax caerulescens. The sequence goes on along the minus strand of JAVJGJ010000059.1, from coordinate 60,406,188 downwards.
ATTACCTTGCACAGGGATAACATAGGAGGGAATATGCTCATTTGAACCAAGTCACTTATTGTTTCCATTGCTATATAAACCTATTTGTTTTGTATTCAGATGTTAATTTTTATGACCAGAAATCCCATAAAACCAGCTGTCTCTTGTAGTCTAAGCTTGCAGTTAAAAGTGAAAAATGCTTGGCTACTTTCACCTTGTTTACCCTCTACATCTGTAAATGTTTTGGATGGGAACACATGCTGAAATACAAATAATACTTGCTTTGCTCAAATTGTTGAGGTTCTGTCTCCAACCATATCAGCCCAGTTTTCAAAAGAACAAGCAGCAGTGGCAAGGTTGTACTGCCCAGCTGAAAGGGATTACGGAAAACTAGTGGTGGGTCACTTGCTCATCTCCAGAAATGTTGATGGTGCCTGCAGTGGTCCTGCTTTTTATGTAGGACAAATTCTAGAAAAGAGTTGCTTCCAGGCTTTCATGTTGGTGTCCACAAACAGTTGTTCACCATCTGAGAACAGTGGTGAACTTTCACATGCCTTGCTTCCAGAGCCCCTTTTCATAGAGCCCCATTATCATTGTATCTGAAAGGCTACAAGTAAAAAGTACCCTTTTTTGATTGTTTCACTTCCAACAAGAATCCACTATAATGTTACAGATTTGAAGATTGAACTGGACATGTGACCTAGTTGCTACAGAAACCTTTCTGGAACAAAATTAAAAGCAAGGGGAGGGAACACTGATGAGTGTTAATTTACAGAACTAAGAATATTAAGTATTCTTGATCTGTGGTAATTAATACCACCTCCCTGTTTTATTTATTAGAAAAATGGTTGAAAAGAGATCTCTCTTAATTTGCCCCCTGGAAAAAAAATACATACACAATTGCTACTTGGCAGTTATGGTCCATTAGTCATATTAGCTTGGCTAATGCAAGAAGGATTATTATTGCTCGGAGCTCTATCTGCAACACACATAACACAGTGCGGCCACTCTCAGTATGGGTGTTACAGCTGTGGTCCCTCAGCAGCCACAGAACAATGTGTGGTGCTTTAACCTTGGCTGGCTGCCAGATGCCCACCCAGCCACTCTCCGCTCCCCCTCCTCAGCAGGACAGTGGTAGAAAACAAGATGAAAATGTAGAAGCAAAGAGAGGGAAATTACTCACCAATTACTATCACAAACAAAAGAGACTTGACTTGAGAAAGATTAGTTTAATTTCTTGCTAATTAAAAATAGGGTAGTATAGTAAGAAACAAAACCAAAACTAAAAGCACCTTCTCTCTGTTGCCGTTTCTTCCCAGGTTCAACTTCATTCCTGAGTCTTCCTCCTCCTCCCACCCTAGAAGGACAGGTGGATGGGGAGTGAGGGTTGTGGTCAGTCCATAACACTTTGCTGCTGCTCCTTATCACACTATTCTGCTACTCCAATGTACAGAGGTTCCTCTGTGTTGGTTTTGGCTGGGATAAAGTTAATTTTCTCCACAGTAGCTGATATGGGGCTGTGTTTTGGATTTGTGCTGGAAACAGTGCTGGTAACACAGGGATGTTCTAGCTATTGCTGGGCAGCGCTTACACAGAGCCAAGGGCTTTTCTGTTCCTCACCCCACCCCACCAGCGAGGAGGCTGGGGGTGCACAAGAGGTGGGGAGGGGACACAGCCGGGACAGTTGACCCCAACTGCCAAAGGGATATTCCATACTGTATGACATTGTGTTCAGCATATAAAGCTGGGGGAAGGAGAAGGGAGGGGGAGACATTCAAGTGATGGCATTTGTCTTCCCAAGTCGCCGTTACGTGTGATGGAGCCCGGCTTTCCTGGGGATGGCTGAGCACCTGCCTGCCCATGGGGAGTGGTGAATGAATTCCTTGGTTTGCTTTGCTTGTGTGCGTGGCTTTTGCTTTACCTGTTAAACTGTCTATCTCAACCCACAAGTTTTCTCACTTTTACTCTTCTGATCCTCTTCCCCATCCCACTGGGAGGGAGTGGGTGACTGTCTGTGTGGGGCTTAGTTGCCAGCCAGGGTTAAACCACAGCACCCTGCCATGGGGTACAGTGCTTCATACACTGCCCCAGTGTGGGTCCTTTGCATGAGTTAGAATCCTTCAGAAATTAACTGGTGTAGCATGGGTGCCCCAAGGACCACAGGTCCTGCCAGAAATCCTGCTCTTGCATAGGCTCCTGTCCATGGGCCACAGCTCCTGTATGGGCTCTCTGTGGGCTGCAGCTTCTTTCAGGGCACATCCATCTGCTCCTGCCTGTGGTCCTCCACAGGCTGCAGGTGGATATCTGCTCTGGCATTGTTCTTCAAGGCTGTGGAGGGACAACCCACATCATCACGGTCTTCTCCAAGGGTTGCAGGGGCATCTCTACTCTGGCACCTGGAGCACATCCTCCCTCTTGTTTTTCGCTGAGCTTGGTGTCTGCAGAACTGTTGCTCTCATGTATTCTCACTCCTTTCTCTTAGCTGTTGTGCAGTGGTTTTTAACCCTTTTTTAAATATGTTATTACAGAGGTACCACCAACATCCCTGATGGGTTCATCTTTGGCCAGTAGTGGTTCTGTTTTGGAGATGGCTGGAACTGGCTCTGCCCATAGTGGGGGCAGCTCCTGATGTCTTCTCACAGACACCAGTCCTGCGGGGCCCCCCGCCCCCCCTGACAACACCTTGATACATACATCCAATAGAAAATGTTAAATTGCTAGCAAGTTTCTGCAACGTGGATTATCTAGCTTGGATATTATTTTATTAGTTTTTTTTAAGGAGCACCACTCTGGCATATAATCCAGCATTCAACTGCTTTATAACTGGCTTTTTCTGCCCAGCCACTAACAGGCTGATATAGACCAAGGGTGGGATGAATACCTTGGCTGGATGTCAGCATATGTGACTATGAAGCTGCTGGGTACAGTGTAGCTGACCAACCAAAAATACAACCTTTCTGTAAGATCTTTCTACAAAAGTTCTGCAGAAATCTAGATCATGGGAGTTGAAAGCCTCTTCTTTCAGTGAACAAGGCACTTCAGCTCAACTGAATCAGCTTTCTGTCTAATCTATCTTTGTCATTATCACCAGTTCTTATAAACACATGAGTTTTCCTCTTTGGTGCCTCTTTCTGCTTTGTGTCTAACACTGTCCATCCACTTCTTGTCTTCTGTGATTTTCATCTGACAGCAGGAGGCAAAACATGAAAGTAGTCAAAGTGAACATAAAAATGTTTTATCAAGTGGAAAGGACCAGAGCAGAAGAGGGGTAGTGAGTACATATATGCTGTCTATTTTGATAAATCATAAATTATAAGCCATCTTCCCCTAACATTCCAGTTACTCTTTAAACAAGTTGGAATGATGTACCTCCAAAGATGCCGATCTGCGTTTCTTCCTTAAGTGTGACAGCATCTTGTAATTTGCATAGGTAGTTTGTCATTATGGGTGTGACAGAGGCCAGAATACTTATCTTCTTTTCTTTAAAAGTTTGTTTTAAACCATATAGGTGCAATACCAGGTAATACATCATTAGTGCATTCTTTTACTGCACATGACACATACATGCAGACTGCATCCCAGTGGTTATACCCAGTGGATTTGGTTCATCACGGTTTAATGAACCACTAGACCATAGCATGTCTTTCTATCTAGGCACTGTCTAAAAGGATAATGTTTTGTAACTGGAGCTGCTGCTGACATTAAAAGTTCCAAAATCTTATTTGTTGCACTTTACATTCTTTTGTAGGACTTTCTTTTTTTCCCTTTTCTTTATTTTTTTGTATTATTTTATTGGTATGGATGGAAAAAATGTATAAATTGTTTCTAAAGCAGAAGAGAAAAAAAATTACAGCAAAGTCCAGTGCAGTTCATTCTAACTTACAAAGCTGATCAGTGATGTGTAGAGTTTTTCCATTTAGCTCCTACCTGCAGAAGTAATACACTCTGTAGGTCACAGTAACCTGATAATTCTGTTTTCTTGAGTTGACTTTGCCATTTGTTAGGAACCGTAAGAGGGGCCAGGTGGTAGAGGCTTACAAAAGACAAAGATTATTGATGCTTTCCTCTTTGCTGTCTGTACTTAGAAATCTCTTGACAGTGTACTGTTGCTATCAGTCGGTTGGACTTTTTTTTCCTAAGTATGCATTACACAGTATGTGACATTCTGGGTAATGTTTTTATATCTTCCACCTAGGAGTTTTTAAGTTGTCTTTAAACCACCTCCTTTACACATATATAAATAAATGAAAATATATGTTTATATTTACACACACATGTATATCTCATGCTTGTATGAAAACTGAATTTGCTGGAGTATAACATCTCCCATCTTCTGGGAATAAAAGGCCTGCACAGTAGGGGGATTTTTTGACACGTGCCAGAATGAAACCTTTTATTACTTAGAACCTGATGGAAATGCATCTAATATTGACAGTTGTCTGCTTCTTTCCGTCTTAATTATTAAACTTCAGGAAATTAAGAATAAGACCATTGAGATTTGTTTCCCTCTAAGTAATATAGTGCGTGCATGACACCAAAAATCACAGTAAAATATTTCCCTGATAATGTCAAGAACTAATCACGGGCATTCTGTCTTCAGGAAACAATTAAGAAATTTTTCCAGAGGGGATATCTGCTAGAACTGCTTTGCAAAACAAGTTAGTGAGACTGAGAAGGAATTAATTTTTTCACCCCACCTTCAGAGACCTAGGGACATTTTTCACCTAGTTTATTTTCAAAGAAGGACAAGTGCAGAGACTTCTCTACAGAAAACTAATATAAAAATTAAAAGAAAATGGTGTGTCCATTTGAAGGGTATAAAGACACAATTAAGAGGTTTACATGTAAGGAAAGGAATGACCTTCCACAAAAATTTGTCTTGATAAAAAACAAACAAGTGAAAATATTAAAAAACCCCCACAAAACATTAAAAAGACCTCAGTGGTAGAGGAGACATTTGAAAATGTGTGTGTGCGAAGGGAGGGGAGGGGAAAGTCAGAGCCAGTAGGTCAACTTGCTACTGGCAAACTGATTACAGAGTAGGACTTGAAATGTCTGTCTGGTGTCACGAGGGAAAAAGGAGATCAGCAAGTCATATGTAAAATAACAGCTAACTAAAGGTACAAAATATGCATTACCTTTGTACCCTTGGGACTGTAGTTTCTGTGTTGAGAATTAGAAGACCTCAGACTTTCATCAGACCATTTTCTGTTAGGTTCATTCTCCTCTCCTACTTCCTTTCGCTATGAAGTATTGGTAGATCCAGACTTACCATTTCCTAGTCAGTGCAGGAGGACAAATTAGTAGATTACCTCTGGCTTGAAACTGTTTACAACAAAGCTGAAGCAGTCACAGAAAACCTTGGGAGCTTGCCTCAGTTTCTTATCTTTAGAGGAGAATCTTAGCACTTTGAACATTGCAGACATACTGTTAACAGTTCTGTGATGTTAAGATGTACACTCTGTAGTAGTGGAGATGTATGCGCATTAGTTTGGGTGGTTAATGGTAAACAGGAAAAGGAGTTATTTATCTGATAAGCTGGGTGCACTTTCAGACGTTCATGGAGAAAATTGATAAACTGTATGTATAAAAGGAGGTGCAATCATATGTGAAGCAAAGAATAGCTTCATCTTCCAGAGAGGTACTGGAAGGGCTCTGTAGTTTTGTGATTAAATATCTTAGGAAGCGATTAGAGTTAGAAGACCGGTAGCTATTTCACATGACCAAGCACATGGAGTAAGGACACACCTGTGTTACACATATTATAAGACTTATGTTTATCTCTGCCCTACTATGAAAGACAAATTTTTTTTAAAAAAAAATTAACAAAGTTTGCTTCTCTCCTGTACAGTACTAGCCTAAAAATTCATAAGGTTTTACAATATTGCTGTATAATTACACGTGAACTTGCAAGAAGTCCTGCTATTACAGAACTAAAGTTCTAAATGATACTGCCTGGCTCCTACTGTTCGTTTCAGACATATCAAAGTATGTGTGAGTCCAGCCCAGATAAATAAGTAAACTTCCAATGAATGCTTAATTGCAGTTGAAAACAAACACCCCATTTAAAAAAAATAATAATCACAGTCTGCCTCAGCCAGTCTCTGCTCTGCTATTTACTGGCTGGATAGTGTGTACATCTGCTTCTTCTCTATTACTTTTAAACTTTTGAAGGTACAACCTTCTTAACAGGAAATTATTTGGGTTGATGGTTGCTTGTTCTTGGTGCCTGCAGTAATCTCTAACTTTCCCATTTAATGTATGAAGAATGAATGATCTTTCCATCTGTAACAGAGTTATTAAACTTTGTGAGGTTACTCCTTTTTGACACGAGTATTACCAAAAAGATGATCAGACTCTAGAAAGCTGTCATTTCTTGTATGCTCTGAGGGCTGTAGCAAAAGTTGTTGAAGTAGCACTGTGCACTATGCTCTAAATCAGCTACACATGCTATCTACACAGTCTGCTTAAGAGACACTAGAGTAGGCCATGATCTGAGCTTTGAAAGTAAATGGAGATGATAAGCAGGAGCATATTTCATTCAAGAACTCATTAATGCAGTCTAGGCAAGTGGTGTGTAGGATAGGTCCTGGAAATTTGGTCCTATATATCAGCGGTAATGGAGTTCTTCAAGGGAGAAGGGGTTGCATATTGCATCCAAGAGCCAGCCTTCCTAGGAGTTAGATTAATGCTCTACTCCTGCCCTACAGATTGGCCGTCACTGATTTGTTACCATGAATTACACTGTCTGTGCAATAAAAAGTCCAGCCCATCAGGGGTAGATCTGTGGAAACCAACAAACATCTACTGTGCATGATCTTTCATCAGGTTTTATATTAACTCTAGTCTGGTCCTTGTTTAGCATGTGCACTCCTGAAACACATATTTCAGTTTAATTTTGTCCAAAGGTTTTCTAGTTCATGCACTCCAAGACTGCTTTGTGATGTGAGCCAAAGTGTGCAAAGTGGGGGTGGCTGGGAGTGTCATTTCAAAAGCACGCTTCTGGTTCAAAATAAACTGCTGATCTAGTTGCACCAAGTAGAAATATAAAGTGCATGGAGTATGGTCTTGCTACACAAAAAGCTTCTTCTGAACTTATCTTGCCTTTGCAGTGCAAACGTACTTGGAAATCTGCCCTCACAACTGACGCTGTCAGTCAGAAAATAAAGGTCTTTCCCTTTGGGGAGTATTTAAATGTCAGTCTTATACCAACGAAGAGCTTTTCAACATAAAGTCAAGAAACCTGTTTCCTGGATAACTGTCAACCAGGTTAAAAATCAGTGAGTGTAAGGAGAATCTCCAGTGTGACTTTGTGGAGGCCTGTACATTTTAAGGCCAGAAGGAGCCAGCTTTACATCCTCTGTAACATGGGCCACAGATTTCACAGAGGGGTTCTTGCATGGAGCCCATTAACTACTGTTCACGCTACAAATGTTCTTTTATTTTCAGGACTTCCAGAGAAAGGGAAGACACTACTCTCAAAGGGAATCTGCACCTGTCATTAATTACGCTTGCTACTAGATGTACATGTTGCCTGCGATGTGCAATGTGTCTGTTGGCAAGAAGAGCAACATGGAGATCAGTGGAAATCAAGTATTCCTGGAGTAAATTTTCTATGTAATAAGTACAGGGGCTTTCATTAAAATTACTTTGCCTTCACTTTTATATTCATTGCATATAGTAGTCCTGGGAGAACAGCCTTACTGAGAAGTGTAGGGCCACTCTATAACTGGTGTATCTGCCAGCAAGTGCTGGAAAATAGAGTTAAGTATATACACACTGCCAGCAGCGGCAGCAGAACACACTCAGTGCTTTTCCTGAAATACCCACCCATACCAGCAAATCCACAGAGCCTTCAGATAATGGTTTGATAGCAAACAACACTGAATTCACCCTTTCAGCTAGGGATCAGGTTGGCTGTCTCTGGATAAGCATGAATAAAATTCCTGGGCAAAGGAGCTTTTATGACTATTGTCCAGAGGTCCCGAGGATATGCCTTTCTTGTTTTACCTACAGTTGTTCAGTGTCTACAAAGCTTGTGCAGTCAGCTTGGTTTGAATGCTGAAAGTCCGGCAAACTGGATACACAAATGAGCACGATTGAAAATGTTTAACCTGAATATGTGTTTTAGGGAAATCTCCAGAATGTCTAGTTGCTGGTTTTAGTGGTCTTCCCTCTCACTTCCTGGTTGCAAACGCTGTGTTCAATGCTGTGTTTTGCAGATTTTGTTTCACATTTGCAGTACCTCATGTTTATGTTAATATATGTCTGCACCAATAATTTAGTGGTATAGGAAAAATATTCAGAGGTATAGTATAAATACTTGCCTCTAGTTGGACTTCCTAGAAATTAAAAGTGGGCTTTAAACTAAAATTGCACGTCGAGGGGAACCTGAATCCATTCCACTCCTACCAGTTTGTGGCCAGTGCCAGCAACAGGTGCTCTGAGCCTGCAGAGGGATCACAGATCAGCAGGGGAGCACCTAAAGAGCAACAAAGAGGAATTTCAGATACTCCAGCCAGTACATCAGCTTCACTGGGGGCCCAACTTAAATGACTCTATGTAAACACACATAGCATGAGGAATGAACAAGAGGAGTTAGAAACATGCACATGTGCAGGGCTATGATCTTACTGGCATCACTGAAGTCCCTGGACCTCAGGAGAGCAGACGTTGACCTCTTCACAGATCTGCTTGGTAGAGTACCACAGTGTCGCAGCACTCTCCAAACTATCAAGCTACAACAAGGCCTTTTACCATCTAGTACCAACATACCCTTCATGCCAGCCCCTCTGCTGCCTTCTGCAGGTCTCTCCTCACTCTGGGCACTCATTCTCTCTGCTTCTTCTTCACCTGTTCCCTCTTCACTGGCTCTCAACCACTTAAATTAACCAGCCACAGCTGCACCTTGTCTACATCGACCAACCCACCACCCCTGAGGCCAACCCACAGCTGTATAGTACTAATGCTAATTAACCCAGCTTCATTTCTCTACACCATGGGACAAAGCCCTGGATGGAAGAGGGGTCCAGGAAAGTTGGTTAATATTCAAGGATCACCTCTTGTAACCTCAGGAGCGATGCGTCCCAACAAAGAGGAAGTCAGGTAAAAATGCCAGGAGGCAAACTCAAACACAAAAAGGAAGCCTGCAGAGGGTGGAAGCAAGGACAGGTAGCATGGAAGAAATACACAGAAATTGCCTAAACAGCCAGGGATCAGTTTTGGGAAGCTAAAGCTCTATTAGAATTGAATCTACACAGGGACGCCAAGGGCAACAAGAAAAGCTTCTGTAGTTACATCAGTGATAAAAGGAAGACTAGGGAAAATGCAGGCTGTCTCTGGAAGGAAATGGGAGACCTGGTTACCTGGGACATGGAGAAGACTGAAGTAGTCAACAACTTCTTAGCCTCAGTCTTCTCTGGTATCAGGACTGGTGCTCTTTAACACCTTTGTCAGCATCACAGACACTGTGATTGAGAGCACTCTCAGTGATGTTGTTGATGACACCAAGCTGTGTAGTGCAGTTGACACGCTGGAGGGAAGGGAAGCCATCCAGAGGGACCTTGACAGGCTTGAGAGGTGGGCCCATGCAAACCTCATGGAGTTCAACAAGGCCAAGTGCAAGGAACTGCACGTGGGTCAGGGCAAACCCAGGTGGAAGCACAGGCTGGGCAGAGAATGGATTGAGAGCAGCTCTGAGGAGAAAGACTTGGAGTGTTTGTAGGTGAGAAGCTCAACATGGACCAGTGATGTACACTTGCACCCAGAAAGCCAACCATATCAGAGGCTGCATCAAAAAAATGATGACTAGCAGGTTGAGGGGCATGATTCTCCCCTCTGCTCCACTCTCATGCAACTTCACCTGCAATACTGCACTCAGCTCTGGCACTCCTAACAGAAGAAGGACATGAACCTGTTGGAATGAGTCCAGAGGAGGACCACAAGGATGATCGAAGGGCTGGAGAATCTCTCCTGTGAAGACAGGCTGACAGAGTTGGGGTTGTTCATCCTGGAGAAGAGAAGGCTCTGGGGAGACCTTATAGCAGCTTTCTAGTACCTAAAGGGGGCCTTACGAGAGAACTGGAGAGGGACTTTGTAAAAAGGCAGGTAGTTGATAGGACAAGGGGGAATAGATTTAAACTGAAATAAGGTAAGTTTAAGTTAGATATAAGGAAAAAATTATTTCCTGTGAGGGTGGTAAGACACTGGAACAGGTTGCCCAGAGAAGTTGTGGATGCCCCATCCCTGGAAGTGTTCAGGGTCAGACTGGATGGGGCTGTGAGCAACCTGGTTTAATGGATGGTGTTGTTGCCTATGGCAGGGGGTTGGACCTAGATGATCTTTAGGTCCCTTCCAACCCAAACCATTCTGTAATTTTGGTCCAATATGTTCTACACTGATAGCTGAACATAGGGAAAGGGTTACTTGCAATGTTGTTTCGTTGTTGGTCAATTCACCATCATTTCATCTCGGGCTTGTTGACAGACTGCTTTCTCATACCACCGTTGCTGGAGAGGGGAGAAGTTTTTATCTCAGTTTTTTTAGTATTTGTCTAAACTGGAAGTCTGTAGATCTGTAAAGGTTCACCCTGTAAAAATAGAGATTGTGGCCCTGCTAAGTGAGTTTCATTCTGGGCATGTCATAAAAAATAGAAATTAATAAAACAGAACATACTATGAGTTTGGTATTACCTTTAATTTTTTTTTTTTAATTGGATTAATTTTTCCTTTCTTTTGTCTGTGATCTTCATGGTTCAGTGTTTGTCAGATAGACAGAGTTTTTATGTAAATGCCAGGAATGGCATTTATATCAGCATTTGTATTGGAGACTTCCTCTGTGTACCTGTGTTTATAGCAGCAGCTGATCTGAGCAGATGGAAATTAGAAGCAAGAGGGATACACTGAAAGTCACACTGTGGGAAAACACTTCAGATTTAACTTGCCTGTTGGACTGTAAAATTACCTGGGATGGCATTTGGCATTTTGTCCTCAGTTGCCTAATTCATCCAGTTTGACTGACAATGCCATAAGATGGTGTGGATATCCCTCATGAATGTGCAATATTATCAAAATTTTGGAGATGGGAAGTAGCACAGAAGAATGAAACACTGGCTACAGAAAAAAACTTCTGTGCTTCTCCCAGCTCCAAGGTGCTGAGATCATATGACAGTATGTCCATGTGTTTTCATCATACCAAGAGTGCTTGTATATCGTTACAATGCTTTTGGGTGTGTGTAGACATTATTATATGTCCTAAAATTCAAAGAGATATCATTAATATTTTTTTTTTAGGTTAACGCTGCTTTAACAGTGAATCTGATGTCATTGCTGTTGTCCTTCAGCCCTGTGCATAAATAGAAGAAAATCAGCCTGGTGCTTTTACAGAGGATGTGCTGTCACAATGTCACTATGCTAAATCATGCAAAACACTGGAGAATTTGCAAAGTACCGCAAGTTCTATTTGTATGGTGCATGGAGCTTACATTATGCAAATGAAGTTATAGTTTTCAAATACACTAATCACTGAGTTTATCCAGATGTGCTCAGTGTAAAAAAAAAAAAAAAAATAAGTTAACTAATCTTATTCTCTGAGGAACACTGTCAGATGCTCTTCAAAAGTAATTCATAGGTGGAAAAAAAAGAAGCTGGTGCTCAAATTGCAGGAACAGCGTGGAGGTTTTTTCCTTTTAGATGCAAAAGATGAGAAGAGTGACACTGTTAGTGATGGTTCAGCTACGTAGCTGTTTGTAGGAGCTGGAAAAAGTATCAAATCAGTTTGTAATATTTGCATGCTGAAAAGTGCAGTGTTCATTCGCTTATGCATTTATGTCTCTTAGATTCTTTGGACAACTTCAGAAAGGCATGAGGTTAAACAATTCGATTTCAAGACCAGATTTCAAAAAGAAACAAATATCTTTCACTTCTTATTGTGCTTGTATTTGATGAGAATGGTTTAATTTGTCAGCAGTGTCTGAAAAAGCAGATGAGAGCCACTGCGGAGCCCATAAATTATATTGTCTATGATTTAGCTATTTTTATATTTTCTTTTTCCTTTCAGGTTCCTTTATTTCAGATCTCAGATACCGCAGAAATAATGTCACCAGAGGCATGATGTGATCTTCCCACTTAAATCTGTGTGGACAAGAATCATTCAGTCATTCAGATTTAATAGAATGAATAAGTACATTTAATTGTAAGACTTTTGTACTACTATGATCTGTCACACTTCCACATATAAGGTCAGATTGTACATTCAGCTCTGATGTCTGTGGCTCAAATATTTATTCTTTACTACCCATATTTCTTGACTGCTAGAGTGAAAATACTTTTGACAGTCACGTTTGCTTTTGAGATTACTAGCTCCATTTTTCTTTTTATACTAGAGACTTTTGAAAACCAGCTTTGTTGTGTTTGTTTAGGTTTATAGTATGACAAGGGCCCATCTCAATGGGCGAGGTGCTTCTAATGAATAGTTAAACAAAATCAATATGTAAAAAAAGAAGCTGCAAGGCCACTTCACATCAGCTCTGTTTGCTTCAACAGGCGCTCTGAGTTTAACTGACACAAGATCTCCCATAAGGCAAAGAGAGATGTGGGTGACTCAAAGCACGTCAATGAGATCTCTGAAACGTTAATCTATACTTCACCTACTTTAATCAATATTCATTGTCTATGTCACTACTACTCAGTGGTTACCTTTTGCTAACAGGTTAGGTTAGCTTTGTAAATCAGATTTTGGTATCTATACACATCTGTTCAAAATACCCTTCCTCTTCAGCCCTGGCAGTGATGTTCATGCTGTGTGAGAGAGGTTGGAATGAACATTTAAAAGCACCCTCAGAATGTTTTAGTTTAGTAGCTGGACATATCAAGAGCACTGAAGACACAGGTGACAAATACTTTTGTGATGAAGACCATACAGAGCTGCGGCGTACACTTGCAAGGACCTTAACTACACAGAAATTTGTGTCATTGCACCTGGTCTAGGGGTTGGTACTAACCAAAATTGCATGATCTGAAATTATATGCCTAATTTCAGTCTGAACAGAGCTGAAACATCAGTGCTATTAATATTCCCCATGTCTATGTAATGGGGAAATTATTTCTTTTTTTATTCTTAAATCAAAATAATCTCTGTTCATATAGTGTCATTCGTAGTGCTGGAAGTGTTTCAGGTGGTGACTGAATACTAGTGAGATGTTCCAGTTTTCTAGAAATTATTTGTTCTTCATTCAGATTGCCTGATAATCTGTTTAAATACAAATTAACATCTTCCAGATAAGAAAAGATATTAAAATGTTTTAGGCAAAAAGAATTATGTTCAGGTTTGTAATTTAAAAGGAAATAGCTGCAATTTTCTCTTTCTCTAGGTTTTTTTTTTGTTGTTGTTGTTGGGTTTTTTATTAGAGGAATGTTATTAATGAGAAATATGGAGAAATATGGGTCTTTGTCATAAAGGCTCATGAAAAATCTTCCAGGAAGCTATAATTAAGTTATGCAGTTTTCAAAGGGAGGCATCATGGACTTGAATGGGCTGGAAGCTTAACTTGGTGTATGACTGCTTTCTGCTCTGAGAACCTGTCATTGGTCTGCCACTTTCTCTGCCAGGCAGTTGCTCTTTTACTCTACTGATGATAATCATGGCTAGTAAAAGATTAAAAGGCTAATCTTCACACTGCTGTCAGTTGCAATCAACAGAAAAAGTGTTGAAAGGTGATGCACCGTTTGTAAGCTGAATAGGGAACAGCGTGCACTTTACAGTCCTGAGTAATGGATGGTGAGCAGAGGAAAAAGGCACTCCACTTGGAGTGATGTTAAACCAAGAGCTGCTGAAGAGCGAAGCCGTTTTGAAATGCTGCTCCCTGTGACTGGTGGTGGCACCGCTGAGGACCCCGAAGCAGGAGATGCATTTGCCACCAGGCAGCTGCGTACCTGCCGGGGTGGGGGTGGGGTGGGGTGGGGTGGGGTGTGTGGGGCAGCTGGCAGCACAGGGAAGGCAGAGGCAGCTGCGACAGTGACACAAAGATGGATTCTACCTGACTTGAATTGAAATTATGTCATCGATTACAAATGAGACTCAGGCTTGGGAACCACACTGGGCTCAAGGGGTTTATCTCACCCTGTTCATTTGACTGAATGTGCTGTTGGTGTCCCACCCCACATCGGAGCCCTGTGCTACGCTGCCCTGCCTGCACAGCTGGCTGATCAACATCTGTCAGTCTTCACGTGTGTGCTTCTGCAGTGACTAGGGCACACTGCCGGCTCTCCAAGCTCACGGCCCAGCTGTGGCTGTGTCCTGTGGCAGGGCCACCTCAGTGGTGGGCAGGCGCCTGGCTCGCTTCATTGCTGAAAGGGGCAAGGGAGTATCCCAAGTAGGAGAGGAGGTGGCTTTGCTGTTGCTGTAGTTGAGATTCTTGGCTAGTTTTACAGGAGTAACAAAAAGCAAATGTTTCCATCTGATTTACTGCCATCCAATGGTAGTAAAACCTTTGCTAGCAACCTCTGGCTCTATAAACTTTTATCAGCCCTGAAACCATGTAGACCTTGCAATGTATTCGTCCACCTGTTAACACCAGCTGATATAGGTGTCTGCTTCCAGCACGAGAGCAAAGGTTGTTGATGGCCTTTCTGTGGTATTCTCATATTAATCCCTGCAGGAGACACAGTGAAGGTTAGATTTAAAACAACAATATCACTCAAAGTATATTTCATAGTCAGAAGTAGTGCCGGTGCTGCTGAGCATATGGTGGGATATACACAGCAGAATACCTTCTGTACAAGGTAGCAAAAATCGGGAGGCTAAAATTAAATTATCAAATGCACATTACCTAACAATTATCTTGTTAGACAGAGTTTCTACTACTTAGTTGTATTTCACGGGAGTGCTCTTTATTGTGCAGAGTGCCTTTTGGAGTGAGTAGGGGCACTCTCTGTCCACCTGTCATGTGAGAATTGGTATTTACTGATGTGCATGACCTTGTCAGAATTTATGGTGCTGGTACAGGCAGCTGGGCTGTGCTGTAATTCCCTCCAGAGAAGGCAAAGGAGTTCAAGTGTTTGGGGTGACAGATAGGGCCATGGTAACTTTTTATGCAGGAATGAAGAGTAGCATCAGTTTCTCCTTTACTCACTGCAATCACTTCTGTTGTAGGTTAAAGATGGTGTAATTTAGAGCTGCCTATTGTCAGTGTTTCACTCCCTGAATTACTGCTATACTTAAGTGACAGTATCTCAACCCATTGCAAACATGTATATCTTATTCTTCTCTTGGACGCCTGCCACTGTTAAGCTGAGTAGCAAAGGTTTTCTCCTGAGGATTAGAGCTTGCTGGAAGCCTTACAACTATTTATTTTTCTATGAAATATATTGGTTTGTCAAAAAGCAACATGTTCTGTAGAAATGTTCTTTTCTGTACCTGTGCGTTTCCTCCAAAGCATGAGAAGGGATCTATCAAAACCTACCAAGTGAGTCTGCCAAGCTGCCAGATCACAAAAGCACCGACGGTGTGGTTCTCTGGGTACCTCTCATATTATGTACACAACACCTGGGTCAGGCATTGTATGTGCTTGTGAGCTCTTTGTTTCAGAGGGACCCCATTAGCAAATTGCTGTAACTGGGAATTCCAGCACTTCTGGGTTCTCTGTTGATCTAAGAAAACACGGGAAGAGCTGTTCTTGAAGCCATTTTCTATTTACATGGCATACAATTTCAAAGTCCTAAAAGCCCTCTTCTACCCTCTGCTTTTCCATGAAAGGCTTTTAGATCTTCAGAAGAAGGGTTAGCCAATTGATTTTTATAAAAATAAAAGAAGTCCTAATTCTTCAAAATAATAATAAAGATTCTCAGTTGTATTTCTGCAGGAGTCCTCATTTGGGCCAAAAATCAGATTTAAAAGCCAAAATAGAAGTCTGTAAGGGGTGAACATGCCAAGTATTGACCAGCAAAGTCTGTATGGGATGACCACACCAAGTTTTGACCAGTTGTACCAAGGGAGCTGTTTTCCATACTTTACCAAAGAATACATCTCTATGCAGTCATTCTTTCAGGACCCAGATTTTGGGACCCAGTTAAGACCTGGGTTCACCATTATTCTTCTGAAGTAATACAGAAGAGGAGGTAGCCTGTGCCCCTCCCGTGTGCTCTGCTTTATGGCAAGACATTTGCCTAGATGCTGTGGTGAACTGAAACCTACCTGACAAAGGCAGTGAACAAATGGAAGCACATGATGGAGTCTGGGCAGATCCAAAACTCTCTGTGATAGTACGATGTTGCCTTCACTCCATATGCAGCCCATTTCCAGTCTTAAACACATCAGTTATCCCCTCCCATTCCAATCCAGCAAAGCAGTTAAGCATCTGCTTAAGTCGAATTGCTGTCAGTCTGATTTAAGCAACACTTCAGCAAAGCACATTCTTAAATGCTTGTGTAACTGTGAAGGGATTGAAACGTGCTTAATGTTCAATGCATACTGGTATGTTTCGCCGGGTGGGAACTTTGAAAATGGAAAGGGATTAAAGCTGTTTTTCTTCATTGTACCAGTGCTTATTCCTGCAGATATGCTGATGGCTGTTAGAATGGGATGAGGTTAGTTCAGACTGAGTTCAGTAGGATTGCTCTCATATATTGACTTTTTCAAGTCCATAAACATTTAAAGGAAGGAAATTCCATTGCTGTGGTGAATTCTGGAGGGTGCAGTAAACCACAGTCAGTATAGCTGAAAGAATAGAAAAAAGCAATTTCAAAACAGTATGATTTTGAAGATGATTTTCTTTTGGATAGTCAGCAAAGTCTGAAAAATAACATAGAAAGACATTAATCAGGAAATTCACTTATATCTTTATCAGTAAATGGAGATTATAGTTTTCTTCAAGATATTATGAAACAAAGACATTTTAATCCTGTTTTGATTGAAAAAGTTAAATACCTGAATTACTCATTTTCACATATGTTTCTGTAACATATCCTGTTTACTCTTTCACAGTTGTGTAGAATATGCTTACAACACTCTGTTAATGACTATGGATCCTCTGATAATAAGTTATAGAACTTTATTCAAGCATGGTTACCTAAAAAGTTACTTTTTACATTATTTTTTTTTCCTCTACTCAAAGGCTCTGTGTGGTCATCCTAGAGTTTCTTGTTCTTCTTTAAGGCTTCATCTTAGGATTCATGTCACTTAATTGACTCATGTCAATTATCATTTGCGGGGGGGAGCAACCTATGTACATGTCATTTGTAGACATTATTTCTTAAGTATCTGACTAAGTTCTACACAACTTTAGGTGTGTGAATTTAGCACCATCATTCAGAACCACATGGAGTATTAACTAGGGGTTAATTTAACCGGAGTAGGTTGCTAAACCACAAAAGTTAACAAAGCATTATCATGCAATGGAGCTGTTTGGTTTCTGTACACACTATATGTAGTGTCAGGTCTGATGTCACTCAACATTTTCATCAATGGCCTAGAAGAAATATGAAACCAGAACTAATGTGCAAGATGACACAGATTATTACAGTAGCAAATGAACAGTGACGATGGGTCATATAGTCCTCCTGATCACTTGCTAGTCTAGGTCTTTTCAAACATTAGGCTTCTTGCTACAGTTTCAAGCAAATGTATGTACCTAGGAATCAGATATTCAGTCCACACCTTAAAAAACTGAGGGTTTGTCTCAGTATCAATGACTCTGAAAAGAAGAAGAAGAGCTTAATAACAGGTAAAAGAAAAGCATTAACCCTGAATGTTATACTGGAGAAATGTAAGATATAAATTATTATATAAAAATGGAGGAGGGAGTACAAGGTTATTTCATTCAGTATGAGCCATTGTGAAGTTAATTGTAAATTATTTTATAAAATGCAGAGGTCCAGAGTTTTTAAAGGTGAAGTAAAAACAACAGTGAGATTATGGAATTTATTAAGAATTGGAGAATACTTCAGTGAGATACTTAAAGCCCTTTGTCACTTGATTACAGTTGTTAAGTACCAAGGTGAAGGCAAAGGCAAATATAATAAAAAGTGTTGTCTTTAAGCAGTGTCTCCACCAAGGAATTGCCCAGTTGATGTGAAAAAATTTACCAGTGTGGGAAAATAATGGAAGAT
Organism: Microhierax caerulescens; assembly: GCA_035590215.1. Taxonomy (NCBI): domain Eukaryota; kingdom Metazoa; phylum Chordata; class Aves; order Falconiformes; family Falconidae; genus Microhierax; species Microhierax caerulescens. Next base: position 60,388,105 of record JAVJGJ010000059.1, on the reverse strand, counting down.
TGGCGAGGAGCATTGTAAACATGCTCAAGTGACTTGCAGCTGGGTTTTAGAAAAACATCTATCATACTATCTGTTGTTTAGCCTTGCGTGTTGGACAAGTAGAACATCTGTGTTTAGATGACATAGGTCTGTGATAGACTTAGAGGTGCCCTGTTGAACATGTGATTCCTGCCCTGCTGTGGGAAAGATCAGAGCACCATGGTAAACTGCGTCTGCTCCTGTCCCCCCGACACACAGGTAAACCCAGCCAGTTTGGTGATCTAGCGTGAAACGAGCACCACGGTGCCTACATCCCTGCTCGTGTGCCTCTGCCCAGGTGCTGCTTTGGGATCCCCTGGTTGGTGAGCTAATGAAAATAAATTTAGTCTTTGCATTTCAGTCATGGTTTTGTGATTCTTCATGCATCCTGCCTGTGCCAGCTCACACAATCACCTCTCCAAAATGTGTTCTTTCTACATTATGAATACAGTAGAGAAAGTGCTTTTCAGTGTCTAGCTGAGCAACGTTGTTCATTCTAGCCATTTTCTCATCAGGAAAAGGTTTTTTAATCTAGGGGAGAGAAGAATAGAAACAACGTCTAGAAACTGGAGCCAGACAAAATTAAAAGGGGAAAAAACATTTTTAACAGCTAGATGAACTGCATCAACTGGAAAAGCAGAGGGAAAAAAAAAATCAAGGGACATCACAGAGTCTTATTTCTCATTCTCCAATTCAAAACTCAGTGTATATCAGAAACTGTGGTTTAGTCAAAGGCAACCAATTCTTCATCAAACACCAGTAACTGAACTACTGAAGGGTAAACTGATGAAAACAAATTATTTATGACATGCAGAGGTTCAGAATAAATTCTCTTATAGCAGCATTGAACGGTATGAATCTATTATTTCACCTACCATTTTCTGCCTCCTAGTATCCCACCACATCTCTGCAACTGAGTTAACTTTCAATGTTCTACTCACCAATCAGCAAAGCAGTGCTCCTCAAGCACTTCTACAAATGGTAGAAAGGCCTCCTAGCTATATTTTTCATGCCAGGGCTCCTACTGTCCAAAGAAAAAAAGCATCATCATTTGTGTACAGCAATAATACCCTAAAAACTAACCATAAAAAATCCTCTTCTTATTAAAAAGCTGAAAAGCAACATCCCTATAGCTATCATATCCTTCCTGTAAGGGTAAGAGTGAACAATGAAGAAATATGTGCAAACAATCTCAAAAAATCCATACTGTCCTGTAGTATTTCATGTTCATGTACCTTTACCAGCTTTTGCCTTTCAAATTTCCAGTTTATAGCCCCAGCCTGCATAGTGTCCTGACCCAGTGGGGCACATTATGCATACGTGCCAAATGAAAATCAGTCTTTGAGTTGTATACCTTTTCATGTCATCATTTTTTGCACAAATGCATGGGCTCACATTTCCTGGGGGGACTGATGGCCCTAGGCAAGTCCATGGTGTGTTCAGTAACAAAATGGCTCTAACTTATGCAAGAGAGAATCCTTGCCAAGAGTTTGTGAGCTCATCCTTGTTTATCCTTCAAGTTTTTAAAGGTGTGGAATAGCCCACGCTTGTCATACCCTCACATCAATCTGACTGATTGATTATCTGATACTCGACCACAAGTTTTTGGAAAAAAATGCGCTTACTATATCCATGTTATAATTGAAATTGACATTGACCTGTAAAAAACAGTTGCAAAAGAAATCCAGAAAACTAGTACTGGAAAGAAAGGATTTATATTTTAGGTTAAAAGAGAAATTCAAAATTACAAATGAGAATTCAGAAAGACTAAGCTCAAAGTTGCGTGTGGTATCTGGATGTATATGCTGGAATCATCCCTGACAGAACTTGAAACTGGAATTCCAGTGACATTTTGTGACTTTACTATATGAGGAAACTACTTCAGTACTTTGCTTTGTAATATAAAGCTTCACAGAAACCTTTTAAAGATAGATTTCTTGAGCCCTGGTCTGTGCATTTTAACTGGTTTTATTCAGAAATATTGAGACTTTAGAGGGACTTGGACCATAAAAGTATCTTAATTAAGTGATGGAAACCCTTTTAATTAAGTTGCTGTTTAAGACTATGTGAAATGTGTGCTGTGTGGTAGTAATGCATTTTTCAGCATTAACATTTTGAAATTTCATACTTGGAGACCTTCTGAGCTCACATCGTTTCACAGATGAACCTGCAATTCTTCCATGGATAGAAATGAGTCCTGGATCGTGCTTAGACCAGTGAGATAAGCCACATAGTTCATCACAACTGAGGTACAGTATCACTTTGGTAATTAAATATGCATGTTACAAGAATCTTTTCTTACGTTGCTACTTCTATAATGATATCTCTAAGTCATCACTGTTCTTTATATGCTCTCTTCCGTACAGCTGGAGTTCTTCATTCTCCCTTCAGTTTATTTTTCCTGAGCTGTGATTTTCTGTGTAGAAAAGCACAGATATCAATGGATTTGTGTGATTATATTCCTGTAGTCACAGCAAAAGATTAGATTTTATATTCTTCATGATGTTATGTAAAGATAAAAACTTTACTTCTAGAGTGAAATATTTCCCTTATAACAAAAGCTGTTTGAGTAAATGCCTAATGCAAAATCTTGTAATGTGAAATGGAATCTGAGAAGTAATTTGGCCATCTTTGTTTATTTACACCCACTGAGGCCTAAGAGTGCTTCTTAGTTTGAAAATCTTCATTATACCAATTTCGGAGTCATCCAGCTTCTTTTGTGGAATAAATAGTGCATTCTCCTGCACCTTCAGGAGTAACAGAATATAGCTGAAAGCATACTTCTGTATGAGTTAGTTACAAGCATGTCTAAATTTTCTTTCACTCCCACACTAATAGACATGCTTTCTTAGCTTCTCAGCTTAGTATATCACAATTTCAAATTAGCGAAGTGTCCTTAGTGAGGTTCTTCAGTTTCTAAAAGTTGCACATCTCCAACAGGGCCCAGGAGGGATGGAGCCAGCACAGCCTCCCTGAGCAGCTGCACCACTGCCAAGGTGGCCCCAGCGGAAAAGCCTTTTCCTCAAGTCCTGTCTGAACCTCTTCTCCTTGGTCCAACTGATGCCTCTTGTCTCTCTGGGTCCCTCTTCTCGAGTCTCTGCAAGTACCAGGAGCTGTTTTCATTCCCCACTGGATCCATCTCTGCCCTCAGCACCATTGAGTGCAACCAGTTGGGTGCCATGGATTTTTACGGGTTGAGCTCTCAAGCAATCCATGACTTGATCCTCATTCACTGCTGGTCTGCCTTGTCCTTGAACCCTTTCAATAAGCACAGAGGCATGGGACATTTTGTTACACCTCAACTAAATCACTTACTCTAGTCAGAACGAGCCACAGACCCACATTTTTAGTGCCAGCTTTAGCAGAACTTCTAACTTCAATACCAACATAGCAGAAGTTTTGCCCTTCATGCCCCTCACATGTCTCAACATCACTTGAGCTTTGGCTTTCCCAGCACCATCCCTGCATGCTGAGAAAGTGGTTCTGAATTTCTTTTTTGTAGCCTGTCCATGTATTACCCCTCCTGTATGCTATCTTTTTGCGCTGGAGCTCTGCCATGACTTCTCTGCTTAGCCAAGTCAGTCTCCTGCTGTCTGCTTGTTTTCCTAAGCACTGGGATGGGTTATTCTTATGCTGTCAGGATGCTGTCCTCAAAACCCTGCCAGCTTTCAAGAGCTCCTTTGCCCTTCAGATCTGTACCCCATGGGATCCAACTTACCGGTTTCCTGAATAAGCTGAAATCTGCTATCTGAAAGTCCAGGTTCTCTATCCTGTTGCTCTCTCATCTTCCTCAGGATCTGGAACTTGACAACTTTGTGGTCACTACTGTAGTATCATGTAGTAAAATGATATCTGAATGCATTTATCAGTTTGCTGCGGGGCAGTTTTATTAATTGCAATTGTGTTTCTAACAGTCCATTCAAAATGTAACCTAGAGTTGAAAAAAGTTTCATATCCATTTCTCAGAAACTGATATGCAAACACCAACACATCAGTCTTTTTCAGCATCAGTTTTGTTCCTAATGAGAGTTTTGCTTGATATTGCCTGCTATTAATGAAGTTGGTTTATTTGGAAGCCTATGCTCACAAATGTTGCTTGTGAATTAGGAATCAAATGTACTCATCTGTGTAAAGAAGCAGATATTACTTTCCCTGTAATAATTTGTGCACTTACACTGCTAAGCCAGTGTTGCTTCACAAGGCTCCTTTTGTGTGTTTGGTGCTCTCAACAGTGCCGGTTGATCCTGGTTAGTATCATCTGAATTTCTGGGAAATTCTGCCACATAGTGTAAGCTAGTAAGGAGCTCAGCATTGTCATTGGAAATTTTGCTTCCCCCCCCGAACATATCCCAAATGCCCCTCATACAAACTGTGACTAAGGGACTAGTCTGTAAGAGACCATAGCATAGCACTGAGGGCAGATGCACTAAAGGAGATGAATGGGTTTCCTCCGTTATACACTACTGTGGTTGTATAACATATAATTTGGGTGGGTAAAATTATTTTTCATCAATACTTGCTGATTCTGGGGTAAGGATGCCAAGCTTTTCTTTCCATATCATATTACTCTGCCTCTTCTCAACACACAATTTCTCTATAGCTCTTTTTTTTATTTCAGAATTTTTTAATTTTATTTTACTATTTTTTTCTGATCTGTAACAACACTCCTTGTACCCTGTGCTATTCTTTTGTCTGAATAGTAGCATCACTTCTGTGGTGCTCATCCTGCCAAAAAAATAACAAGTCTAAGGCATTGCAGACAAAATTCTGTAGGTCCCAGATGTATTTATGTAGAAAATTACCATTTATACATTTATAATATTCAATATGAATTCTGCCTCTGTAATATGACTACAAAAGATATTAATCTCTGTTTGTCACGAGGGATGTAAATATAAAGCATTAAATTTGTTAAGTTTTCTTGATCTCACAGACAAAACTACCTTCTAAAATGGTTTAACCTTTCGAGGGGGCTTTTCTAGTCTATTTGTGCTGCCTTTCCATGGCTGTTGCTTAATTAAACCAGATTCTGAGTGCTCTGGGAGGTAAAGTATGCTTGTCTTTCCTTCTGTGATTTCTAATTATGTTGATATTCATTGTCAACAAGTATATGTATCAGAATATACCAAGCACTAGACAGACATCTGCATACCTATAAAACTGTTTCTCTTTCCAAATAACACTAATAGAGGTTGCAGTCTGAGGGACTGCAAGAAAGACAGCAGGCTGATTAAAGAAATATTTTGTTTGAAGTATATTCTGGTCTGAAATTTATTTTTACTGCCTTTTACTGTGAAAGAGACCATAATTACTAAATTGTGAGATAGAGTAGAAATCAAAAAAAACTTCATTTACCCATGGTTCCCTGAATGGTTGTGTTTGGTGAAGTCCGCTACAGAAACACGTTGATCTAGGTTGTATTATACCATGGATCCTGGATAGAGCAGTTGTTTACATTTCTCTAGGCCCTGCTGCAGAAAGCAACTTTCTAGAAATAGCTTGAGTTGTAAAATGGGCAATGTTACTATCTATAAGCATAAGTAAAACAAAAAATGGAAAATACAATTTCACGTGAAGCTGATAATGATTTCTGCAACTTGGCTCACATCTGGCATTATGTGAGTAACCACATTCGTACTTTATGATGGCTACGGACTCACTGCCATGCATAGCTCTTTAGCATTGCCTGGTACAGCACATTTCAGACCGTGGGACAATCTTACAACTACACCTTCTAATCAGCAGCATGCTTAACCTAAATTCTATGCCTGAAATGCTCACACATCTCCAAAAATGAGACTTCTAACCCACAGTCATATTTCTGGACTCCTCAGTTTCACACATGCTGTGTTTCCTTCAGCATTTGCCATTATCATGTCTACCAATTTATTTAATAGACTTATACAAGGTCCACTGAGATTACTGGTCACACACTGCTTCGAAATTTGTTTTGAGTCTGGGCTTTAATTGCTGATTTGCCCTGTTTGCTTATTTAATAAAGAAATAAGCATGAAAAGCAATCATGCACTTCCTTTCTCTGACTTGAAAGGTTTTATTTTGCTCTCTGGGAAGTTTCCTTCCTCACACTCCTGGAGCTATGATCCTTTGAAACTACTTAATGTCCAGCAGATTAGATTGTTTGCACATCTCAACACCTCCTGCAGCTAGAAAATTGGGTCTTTCCATGAAAACATCATTTAAATTTTTCTGCACAAATTGCCATTCCATGAGTGGTTCTATTCCCAATGGAGACATGGCAGAAAGAATGTTATCTTCACCAGCACTTTGAATTTGGAGTTTAAATAGGCTTTCTAATAAGGGGCATCAACAATATGATATCCATAGGCTTTCTGTACTATTTGCAGACTGACAGACCTGAGCTCTGTATTCTGCTGAGGGCTTATGCACACGTTTTGTTTTAAGCAGCTGGGACTGCTCAGGGTGCATCAGGTTAAATACATACATAAATCTTTTCAGGATCCAAGCCCTGAGAGGGCTTCTGACATCTTATAACCTTCAAGCTTGAGTGCTATCCACCCTGCAGGACACCAGTGGGATTTGCACACTTTTCTAAACACTCCACATAGATTGTTCCTATTGATGCTTGTTCCTTGGTTGTCTCTAATGAAATACGCTGTTGAGTTCAGATAGAGTTTTCATCCTTGACAGAGCTGGGAAGACTTTAGACTGCTTGCCACCTGCTGCTATGGTAGTGATAGTTTCATAATGATGTTAAAGATTTTTCGAAGTGGAAAGGTATTAATTCATGATGGCAAGCTGATGTCAGAAGGGGTAGGCCGTACCAGACAGAGAACTGCTGGAACGAAGGGATTATTTGACTCCGTTACAAAAGCCCAGTATTTCAGTGCATGATCAGGGGTGAAGTTTCACGATGCATTCTGAGGTCCTGACTACCAGAATCTGTTTTGCAGTGCTTGAAATAGATAAGCTAAAATTTCATTAGAACATAAGGATGACCGTGTCAAATGAAACTGAAGATCATCTAGCTCACTGCTTCTGAGAGTGGTCTGGTGTGAATGTTTGTTTCAGAAGCTGAGTATCTGCCTGTGGCTCTTTTGATGATACGGTCAGTTGTTTTCTTTAAAATTGGGTAAAATTCTTCAGCCTTTTTTGAGGCAGTAGCCAGAAGCTCCAAAGACAGAAGCCAGGCTGTAGGTTGAAGAGGAGAAGCACTGGCAAGATCAGGAGAAAGGCAAAATGAAAAGTTTCACAAGACGGGGGAAAAAAGAAAGAAAAAAAAGATACTGTTAAAAATATTCAGATGTTCCACTGATTAATTTTTCCCAGTTCCTCAAGATCCTGTCAGCACTTTGGTCTCAGCTCACTGTGGCAGTGCCCTGCCTCCACTGCCACGGAGCCACTCGCTTAGGATCCTGGCCCACAGGCTTCTCCCACGTGCAAAAGGACTTGTGGAAAACCACGAATCTTTGTACACATACAGGGACACACAGAAGCATTGGGAGGGGGGTGGGGGGAACCAAAATAATCTAGCAGATCTAGACAGAAATTTCTAGCTATTCCTCTGTACAGACTTTGCAGAGAAAACTGTGAATCTTGAGGCTCAACATTTTTATTTGCAAATGTTACAATTCTAATAAAGCAAGTATCTCTACTCTCTTTAGTGACAGGTCCACATCAGTTACAAATACTTGAAAAGAAAAATGATGTCAGCAATTGAATCCTTCTCCATTTTTTAATTATTTAGCTTTAAAATGATTAGAGGGTTGTGCTATAGATCTAAAGATCCCATCCCTGAAGATGATTCATGCAGATAGTAAATATAACCCTACAAGATGTAGTTCTGAGACTTTTAATTATAAAAAAAAAAAAAGGAAATTACTTCCAAAAGCAAGTGTTAGTCTCATTAAATCACATTCTTAAAAGTCAGGACATGCCAGCATTATGACTATAGCCTATGCAAATCTAATTCATTCCTCTGACGTTAATTACAGAGTCATGTGATCTTTCTTTTTTTTTTTTTTTTCCTCCATAGGAACCAAGTCATATCTCCATAGGACAAATAAATTTCAGGGACAGTCCTGACTAGTTCAACAAGTATCTATTAAGTACAGAAGCACACCTTATCTCATCCTGCAGAAGTGTTCTGAAGATTGATTTTTTTCAGTATGTAGAAAGTATTAAAATGTTAGAAAGACATTACCTGAGGAAAAACCTTGAAGAAATTAATTATGTTGCCCTTGGTTCAGGATTTAAATGATGTGTACAAAGATGTACAAAGCTGAATAATGTTGATAAACAGAAATACTGAGTCTCTGCTAACAAAGTGAACGTTTCTTCGCAGGTATTGAATGATCAAGCAATCACAAACTGTTTAATGATTCATAAATATGAGGGACTAGAAGGAATGTTGCTCAAGCAGCCTCAATTTTGTCAGTTCCTAATGTCTGAACACTTGATTTTGCAACCTTAAAATTCATTCCACTGTTATTTTCTTTTTTCACGTAATGGGTATATATATAGGATTTATACTATACAGACTTGTGTCATAATTCAAAATTAGTGATATATACAGAATGTATTTTATTATTAGACATAAAAGCTGGCTAGCATCAGAAATAAAAGACAATGCAGAAAAGTAGTTATATAAAGCAGGTCAGAATTTTAACAAACAACATAAATATTGTTGGTCAGATAAGAAGACCTATTTCTAGAGGCAAAATAGTAGGTGTCCTTAATAACTGAACATACAATGTCCTTCCCACCATTCCCCTGCATTGCTTTCTCATTTTTAGTAGTAGATAAGTTAGAAGTGACTTTTAGTTTGATCTTTCAGCAGACTTCAGCCACTGCTCATGCATCAAAATTCCTTGTGGCACTGCTGACTTGATAGAACTCACTGCTAAAAAACAACAACAACAACAAAAAACCCTCCAATGTCTGCTTTCTCATGACCTCATTTTTTGCTAAATTTAGTTCTTAATAGCTCTCAGAAATCCGGTTTCTCTTCCTTCACAAAGCTGGAAATTTCAGCTACCTAACTGTGGTAGTCCCTTGAGTGCAGCATGATCCACCTGCCAGTCCATCAATATAATGATGTGCCACTATAACTCAACAATTAATACAGCAATGATGGAACATCCAGAGGCAAACAGCATATATTCCCCTTAATGTTAAAGGTCTGAATGAAACACAGAAAATCATGGGAAATTAGGGTAGGGCATCTGGTAGGAAAAGCTGGATGAGTAGAGAGATGGTCTAGGCATCATTAAAGATGTTTGCTCTGCTAAGAGGCACCCTTCCCTCCCATTATTTGAGAACAATATATCTCAGCTCAAATAAAAGTAAGTTTGTTTCCCTGCTATATACAAGCTGCCATTCCTTTTACTCCCTGCCTCTAGTGATGCAAGTCTGTTGACGCAAAACAGGAGAAAAAGACTGAGTGCAGCTGAAAGATTTTGATATCTTAATGGGAACCCCTACTGTTTTGATTCAAGTCACTTGTACAGCAAAACCTGGATCATGAGGTCAGGATCCTGTCCTGGCATCACAGTCTGGTTCAGATTTAACAGATGGGTCAGAAAGGCTGTGCTCCCCTACTGCTTCTTTCTTTTCACTGTGGTTAACATAACTTTATCCCAGGGATCTGATCTGATTATTGGTCCTTCACAATGCCTACTGCAAAATATGAGTATGTAGGAGACAACTAAAATTCCTTGGGCAAAGAGAAGTGGACTTTAATAAAGTGTTAGCATGCAGCACCAATGACTGGCTTAGGGCAAACTAGAGAGGTCTGATTTAGGAGAGAGGAAGTAGATACAGAAATAAAAGCACAGTGACTGATTCCTTAGGAATTTTTTGCTACAGTTGTTACAGGAGATACAATGTTTCCCATGTGTATTAAATATGCATGCTGTCATACAATATTTAAGATGAGTGCTTTTGCTGATTGTCATCTGGAACATACACGCGTAACAGTTCAGTTTAAGTTATCCCACAGTGATGAGAGGTAAAATGTCCATTAATTATACTTTATTTTTCAGTTTTATGGCAGTCTGTAATTAGAAGCTCCTAAATTTCTTTGATTAGCAATACAGACAGAGAGAGAGACATAAAGCTTTTAGTTTGTTACCAGAGTAGGAATACAGAAAACTATCCACCACTCGCACCCTGTGGTGAGATCTAAGGTGCATCCACTTTGTGCCACCTCCTGCTCTCTGGGTGCTTGGCTGAGTTTGGACTTTAAGCGCATTTCTTAATGCCTGTGTCACTAATGTATTCATAAATTGCCTTGATGGAGTGCTGGTCTCCTTAGGGCCAATAGGAATTGTGGTGTAAATGATTTGTAAAATAGCGGGTAGGTACAGTTCAAAACACAAGATGAAGGGGGAGAAATGATACTGAAACTTCATGTGGAAACTTAGATGGTAGCGTCTGCCTAGAAGTCTGGCCATGACCTGCTCTCTGGTCATATTTGCAGGGTGTGACTGGGAAGCTCATAAAAGCAGTGATCCTAATGTGTGGAAAAAACACTATTCTCCCTAGATCCAGTGAAGTGTGAGGGATTTTTTTGTTCTTCCTGAATTTGCAATGAAGACTGGCCTTCTGGTTTTCAAATCTCCCTTCATCTTCTGTGTTATTCTGGATCTCCTAGACCAGTCAATGACGTTGACTCGATATTTGGGCTTATTATTTCTTGGGATTAGGTGGGATCTTTAATCTCCAGCAGTCATGAGCAGTTGATACTGAACTCACTCGCTTGGTAATCTTAATAAAGAGATTAGTTTGGTATTTTTCCTATCCCATCTACCCTCCTGACATTCTCTTAAATCATTAAGAAAAAAGCCTATGTCAAACAACAGAATTAGTGAAATTGCTAGAAAGTCTTAAAAGCACATTGCTTGACATGTCTTTTGGGTTCATACATTTGCTTCCCTAGAGAGAAATGTGAACCTAACACTAGCTTCTTAAACATTTAGGAACTCTCACAAATGTTTGCCTTATTCACATTGTTCACATAATTGAATGAATAAAGGTAGAATTCCCAGTATTACAGAATTGTCTGTAGATGACTTCTTAGAATAGAGATTTACAAAAATATCTTAAGATCGTACTTAGCATTTTGATGGAATCAAAACACATTAATTAGCCAGAAAAGTAATAAATGTTTATTACAATAATACAGTTATCACTTCAGCAAATCATTAAAGCAATAACTATGTGTTTCTGTATTGAGGCATGTGTGTGCATGTATGTTTGTGTGTGCTTAAATTTGTAAATTCTTAATTTGTCCATCTTGTACATCCAGAGGCAATTTTCCTTTCTCAGGCTGTGATAGTTCCTGTATGTTATTCATATAAATTGTTCTGAGCATCATCAGACAAAATAACAGTGTGATGCATCTTTTTTCTGGCTTAAGAAATAAAGGCAACAACAATGAACTGAAATATCAGATACAGTTTGGTCTATGAGAAGAAGCTTTATTCCATTACTATAATATTTAAGGGCCTCAAAATCTTTTATATGGCACATAGGTAGGACAAAAAAGGTAGCATTGCCTAACTTTAGGGGAGTACTATTCTTACTATTTTACAGATCAAAAGAACCGAAAGATAGGCAAATTGTCTAACATATAAAATCAAGTGAAATCAAAATATTTCCTGGAGTAAGCACCTTCACAACAACTTCTCTCCCATATACCCCCAGTATCACTATGGGCTGGGGGGTGAAGGGATTCAGAGCAGCCCTGCCAAGAAGAACCTGGGGGTACTGGCAGGTGAAAGCCTGGATGTGGGCTGGTAATGTGTGCTTGCAGCCCAGAGGGCAGGTCCAGGGAGGTCCAGGGAGGATTCTCCCCCTCCACTCTGCTCTCGTGGGACCCCGGCTGGAGTGCTGCACCCACCTCTGGGGCCCCCAGCACAGGAGAGACACAGACCCGTCAGGGTCCAGAGGACACCACAAGAATGATCAAAGGGCTGCAGCACCTCCCCAGTGAGGAAAGTTTGAGAGAGTTGGGGTTGTTCAGCCTGGAGAAGAGAAAGCTCCAGGGAGATGTTATTGCAGCCTTTCTGTACTTAACGGGGGCTTATCAGAAAGATGGGGACAAACTTTTTAGCAGAGCCTGTTGCAATACAACAAAGGGTAAATTTTTTAAACTAAAAGTGGGTTGATTTATATAGGATACAGATATATATAAGATATAAGGAAGAAATTTTTTGGAATGAGGGTGATAAAGCACTGGAACAGTTTGCCCAGAGGTGGTGGATGCCATGCCACTGGAAACATTCAAGATCACGTTGGATGGGTGTCTGAGCAACCTGATCTGTTTGAATATGTCCTGCTCATTGCAGAGGGAGTGGACTAGACATGTAAAGGTTCCTTCCAAACCAAACTGTTCTGTGACTTCATACCACTGGACTATCATTCTTCTGTTATATTCTTCCATTCTATTCTTTCTACTACATACTGAATGTATACCTGCTTTCTACCAGTTCTTAGTCATTTGAGATGACAATGTCCATTTTGCTACATTTTTCCTTGGATAACGTTGGTCAATAAGTCTGTAAAAACAGGTCAGCTATTCCTGTTATGTCTTTTTCCCTGAAGTAATTATCTGACCCAGTTTGTCAGAAAGTATATATTCCATTCCTAATCTGAGTTTCCTATTGTTTATCCCTTATACCTGTATGTGACGTACTTTTCTTTCTGTATGAACCACAGATTTTAGTGAACATATACCAGCAAAGCATATGTGTAAGTAAATGTAAAGCCTCGGCAGCATTAGCACAGAATTTGCTGGGGTCGTATTGTGATATTCCCACTGAAGTTGGTGTTCTCAGATGTTCTCAGTCTGCTTGCTACTTTTTCCTCTAATAATTCTGATAAATGCTTCTCTTGTTCACCTTCTAGTGTTTTGGGCATAATTCAGTTGCCTGCTTTCAGTCTATGGACTGTGTTTGCCTGATGAGCCTACTGAAGGTGTGTTTGAAGACAGGTAGGGAAAAATTATATTTATATTTTTTATATGAAGCCATCTAGACAATACCTATATCACACTCAGAACTGCTATTTTAGGGACTGATCTTTATGAAGTCAATAGAATTGAAGATTACATAGTTTGGATTATGTAGATTTGAACTATGACAAGATAAGGGACCAGCTGGCTTAGAAAGTCTAATATCATGTCTCAGGCTTTACTTAGAAATCTTACTGAACAGTTTCGTCCCTGTGTAGAGAGAGCATATTCTCTCATTGTAAACCTGTATGTCAGGGAATGAGTGCCTTCCTGTGGCACTACTGTAAAAAATGCAACAGTACTTGACAAATGGTACAGGGTAGTATTTGTATGGACAGGGAGACAAAAATCAGCTTCCCAGGAAAATGAAAGCACAAGTCCCTGAGGTTGAACTGGAGTACTTCAGCAGAAAGTCTGGGGTTGTAAAAATCCTGCATCCAAAAGCCTGGAAAGCACAGAGGGCTCCCAAACCCCTGCTGAATGCTAAAGCTGTCCTATTTTGTGTTGTAGTTGTTTGTAGCAATTAAAAATAAGCATAATAGATCATGAAAACATGTGGAACAATATTTATTGCTGTTCTACATAGTTATATTTCCACAAGGCCAATCCTGATATGTTTCTTGCTGCCATAAAAATACAACCGACAGTTTATTATCCCCATTACAGAACATCCTTCATTATTTATAGAGATTGTGTTTGGAAAGAAAAATGACATCTGTTCTTTCCAGAAGCAGTAATAAAGTGATAACACTTTTTGTTAACAACCAGCTCCTTTCTTACCCCTCGCACTTGCTGCTTGCTCATCTGATCATGGGGTTTCAGTCAGTTTGACAGACTGCACCGTTGTATTTATTAGCTGTCACAGGTTAAGGATGGCTTTTCATCCACTTCTATTTTCCACCCTAATGATGATAGAAATAAACAAAGTATTTATTGAAATTAATTAATTCAGTTATGTGTTTTGTGTGTGTTATTTTTAAGCAGCTGCATAAATACTTATGTTAGTATATGGTCTATTTTAATAGGCTATATAATAGGCTGACAGATTACAATGATAATACTTCTTCTCAAACCCTCCAAAATGGCCTATTTTAATAGAATATATCATATGCTGACAGATCACAATGATTATATTTCTTCCCAAACCAGTGGTATGGGGCTAATCCTTAAACTGTGTTCTTTGTTAGACAAATATTCTAGACAGCAGTTCTTTGATGTATATAACACAGTAATTATTCATAAAATAAAGTATTATTTCTTAATGACTCTGAAAAACTGAGACACTACTGCTATGAAGCTGATTCTCAGGCTTTCAAGCACCCATTCACTGATAATGCTTCCTATTTATGAGCCTCACAGATGAGCTTCGGCATAGTATTTCAGTAATTTGTGTAAAAGACAGCAAAACTTTTCAGTCTAGTGCAGATACAAGCAGTAAAATCATGCCAGGAATTCAAGGATATGCTGAGCAGAATTAACAGTGAGAAACACATTTCTATTCTGGGGAAAGCCAAGCAGAAGCTGAAATAATTTTAATCAAACAGGGAGCTGGATGTTGTCTAAGGTGTACTTCAATTTGTGTCTTTAAAATAAAATGTGCACTTCCAGCTAAGGAGCCTAGTTTATGCTTTGAGCCTCTGCTAAGTACATGAACCATGGCATTATTCAGAGATAGCACAGTAAATATTAATTTGCACTATGGCTATATTTTTGGTGAAGCATCAACAGAGCAGAACAAGTTGAACCTTACAGTAATTAGAAAACATAGCAAGTTCACGATGGTGAAATGTGAATGTTTGAGTGGACTTAAGAAAAAAAGTTAATGCACAGTGTATCAGAAAGCCAGTCTTGACAGCCATTCTTGACAGTAAATATAATGAATGGGAGCTGGATCACAAGGCTGGATTTGGCTTTAGTTTCTCATGCCTTTGCTGGTATATGATAGGGAAGAGGACAGAAAAAAGGCTTTTTATTCTGTTTTCACTCTTTGAAGAACTCAGAATAAGTGACTGCATCTTCAGTTTTCTTGTGTCTTTTTCCTGTTGTATCAGTATAAAACTACTATCAGCTTAAGCATGATGATAATAACTGTAAGTCTAATAAGTAATTTCTGCTTATTGATGATTGACTGCTGTGTTTGGCGGAATGTGCTTAAACATCAGTTCTTCTTTTTTTCTATTTAGGTGTTGATGAACACTCCCAACCCTCATTTTAATCCCTCTTCTAGCAACAGGAATGGACTGAACAGTGGTGTTGCCTTGTTTCATGATTTGCTTTGGCATTTTCACACCCACCTGGTTAATTCAAAGTAAATTTCAAATAGCTTTGCTGAAGAATGAGCTGTAGTTAAGCAAGTGTTGCGTCTCAGATGTTCTGAGTTAAGGCCTGTGGAGTATGCTACCATATTAACTAGATTATTTTACAGTAGTCTATGCTGATCAGTAGTGCTAGGCACACATACTCTGAACCTAGCATTAATTGAAACTGATATGTTTATGTGAGTCAGTTATTGGCTTGGTCCTAAACCCAGAAATAGTAAGTTGGTACTGTGCAATCCTAAACATTTGAGGCAAGACTTACTAGCCTGAAAACAAGATTTTTCTGTTGCCATTCAGATGGTATTATCTCTATTGTAGTGGGGCTCGTGAGTGTACCAGTTGGAGGTAGCAGCCGTACAGGCTCCCTAGAGTACATCTGTAGAGAGCTGTAGGTGTGGCTCACACATTTTGTCATTGTACAAGTACTATTGCTATTTGCAAGAGGTCAAAGTGAAGTCAAAATGCAAACATTCCTTACCTCTACATTTCCCGTTCTTAAGGATGCCCTCTTTTTCTACTCTGGGAAAAAAGGCTGCCTTTGAGAATGCTCCATGTCTTTTTTTTTAGCCTCGTGTATTATGAGCTCTGCAAGTGGACTGTATAAGTACTCAGGGTTCCACAAATGTGACATAAAAGTAATAGAATATAAATAGGTGTTAATAACATAAATGCCTGAAATATTGAACCAGGTCAGACAGATTTTTTAATGTATGGGAGCTTGTCTAAAAATATTGAATTCTTTCCCGCCATGTTTGCCTTAAACCCAGGAAAAGGGAAATTAAGACAGAGTGTAGAAGCAACATTATTCCTGACAATGGAGAGCCTATAAAACCTGCTTTGTGTTTTGTATAATATGTTATGGTGAAAAGACATTGTAGTATGACTCTCAGCTTCGGGTTTGCTTGCATTTTACGGACCTAACCAGCTACTTTTAAACAAATAGGGAAAAAGAAGGCAAAGAAACCCAAAACACTAGGGAGTTATGGTATATTAAGGCACAGCAGAACTCTCAAGATAGCTATTTCACCACATTTTCTAAGCAAGAAAACACAAAGGATTTACACAAATTAAAATGTTAAAATAATGGATTGTGACTTAAAAAATGTAGCAGAGGCAATCCAATTACTGAAGCTTGGGAAACTATTAAGCAAATATGTCGAACTTATTCTAAGAGAAAGTAGGGGACCCCTTTAAAATTTAAATAGCATCCTCTGGGGTTTCATTTCAAATCATCTCACCTAGAATGCATTGAAAGTTTATATTGGAAGTGTTCCTAGTATTGAGTCATTTGGACTATTCACTTAAGCTGTCTGGAACATTGCACAGTAAGTTCCAACATTTGAAAGTTATAACTCGCAGCTATTTTAAAACCAGTCTTGTTAAGATCTCATTTTCCTTTTTAAACTTGACATAACTGGAGGCCAAAATGTAATTGAATCTTATGTGTCCTCAGTGTGTGTGGGGTGTAAGTAGGGGTTAAATAAAGGTTACACCATAGCAGCTTCTCTTTAGCAAGAAAATGTGGGTTTATCTAATGAGTGCTCAGTATGGTCTAGTGAGAATTTTCAATTCCTACCCACTTGCACAGCATTTTATAGCCAAAGAGACCTTACAGACTGGGGTGGAAGAAAGATCATTTGCTGAAAAAACAAGAGATGTTCAAAACAAAAGCCACTCCCTCTTTCCAGACTGCTCACCTGCCCCATGCTAAAGCTAAACAAAGTCCTTCCTCACTCCAATAATCCAAAACAATTTGTGAATCCCAGTTCAACAGAAACATACAGGCTGAATTTAGACAGGCATCTCAACTTTTTACATTTGCAGGGCTCCCTGTACATGTCACAACTACAGTGGAGGTAACATGAAAATAATTTGCATGATGTAAGGATGTTATGATATCCATTTGGGGTGATGTAGGTTTTTCTCATTACCAAACACAGCTTTATTTTCTCATTCTTTGCCCCATAATTTCTTGTTTAGATATTTTGAAGAATAAGCAGGTAGCATGCTGTTGACTGCACTTAGGACTGCTAAGGTGAATCTGTATTGTCAGCAAACCCTGTGATCAGGATGTAAAATTAATGATTTTGGATATGGTTTTGACCCAGTTCTATCTAAAAACTTTAGGGCTGCTTTAGTACCAACGGAGGTCATTAGTGCCCACCAGATGTACTTTCATTTGTCAAACTATCCCTGCTCAGACAAACTGTAATTAAACTGTAATTTGAAAAATTAAAATTCTGAGATGCAAAGAAATAATAATTTATTTTGATGTACTTCTTCCTCAGAATGGGTTTCCCAGATAGCCAATTGTGTCCTGATGAATTTCACCATGTCCATGGTAGAACACAGGTGGGAGCTGTTCCTGTTCCTGCAATGTGGTTTTTGTTTTCTGAATTTGCCTCTGGAATACAACAGCAAGTTCTACTTAGCAGAACAGGGGACAGTATCAGGTATTACTTGCTTTGTTTTGGGAAATGTCTTGAAACTTTGAACTAGAGCCTGTCTTGCTTATTCATGTTGAGTGCTGAATTTATCCACCAATAATCTATTGTTCTGCATTCAGGTTTATTCACGGAACAGAGATGTTATTCTACACAAAGGAGAGAAAATTTCACCTCTAATTTGCAGAGGTAAAACAAACAATACTTGAACAATCATCCAATATCTTCTTGGAAATTATAAATCACTTTTAGAATTTAAATAGCTGTGTAAAGCAAGTATTGGCTTGTTTGTCTTCTCACAAATAGGTATTTCACAAACAAAATAGCTTTGTATTTGATATGGCACTTAGTGTGACACATTTAGAAGTGAAGTTTGTAGGATGTCAGCAAGAATTTGAGATTATTGATCCTCCTGTTTTTTCACAAACATGTTATCTCTCATAACTTCTTCACAGAGACAGAGTTAACTGCTTGAGCCCCTTCCAAATATTTTTCCTTCTGTCCTCTGTTGTTATTCTGCATCTATCATGTCAAAGATCTAAACTACTACCATTCTTGAAAACTTCTTTATCACCTTTTCCATCAATCTTAAAGTATTGTTCTTTTTTGCTTGCAAAGGGTAGGAATAAAAGAAAACAAAACCTATGTAACAATGCTTTCTACTGATTGATGTTTTGTGCATTTGACTTTCAGGAGCTGTTGAGCAAGAAGAGCTGATTATTTGTACAAGATTTCATTTTTTTTCTCATCCTTCCCTTTCAATAGCATATTGCCTTACAGTATCATTTCAGTACATACCCTGAAGTTATGCTTCTGAGTTATGGTGACAATGAATATGGCTGCTTCTTTACACAAACAAAGTAATCCACCATGAAAGAAGATAAACTTTCTTTTTTATCTACTTTGTGTAAAAAGATGCTCTTTTCTTCAGGTACATTTACTGTGTGGGACAGATTGCTCTTTTTCCCTGCCTCTTATTGGATACTTGATTAATATGCAAAGTATGGATTCTTGGAATAAAAAGATCTTGTAACTGCTTACCATTTTGACACACCATGTGAAAGAAAAATCAATCGTACTCCAAGGTTCCATTACCATAGGCTAAGCTGAATTATTCCATGTCTTATTTAAACATTTTAATTTCTGTGTTAAAAATTAAAAAGTCTTTTGTCTCTTTATTTTTAACAACAAAAAAACT
>JAVJGJ010000059.1:60316516-60350412 GCA_035590215.1 Microhierax caerulescens | reverse complement strand
TTTCCCTGTGAGGAACGCTCCATTTCCCTTCATGTTAAGATGATTACTTCTGTTTCTGGTTCCTTTGAAATGCATGTTACAGAAAAGATGCCACTGGTATTTTAAAAGGTTCACACAATTTAGGAAGCAAGGCCAAAAGGGCCTTTGTTAGGTCAGAACAATTCCGTCCTGTAAAGTAAAGAATAGGAAAGACCAGAGAGAGCAAACAGTTTGCAGTGTCAGAGAACCTTGCAGTATTTTGCAGAGAATCGATAAGGGAAGTTATGCTGTATGAGGCAGAGGAAAGCAGAGACAATACCAGTCTGTTTGGGAGCCTTACCAATATCAATTATCAAATCCTGCAATCACCATAGCTTTGTGAGCAAGACACATCACCCAAGCCACCTGAGTGATTTTTCTATACGATGTAATAGCACATTTCTGATAGTCCTGAGGCATATGAGAAGTCATTCGGGAAACAATATTAAAATATGACAAGAAAAGCCTTCCCTGAGTCCCCTGATGGACTGAGAAGGGAATCCTCCTAGAAGGAAATCTGATGTGTTGGCAGCTCGCAGACATAAGACTTTATCTTATATCTTTGTAATTGTGTCCAAGAGAGGGTTGGAGCTGATAACACTGACTTTGAAATCATGGGAGTTCAGACTGTTCCACACGTTATTCTCTTTCCTGTTTGAGTTCACAGGTAGGTGGTCTAGCTGGCTGGCTCCAGGATGTACAGTCTATGCATTCAGCATAGTCTGAGCTATCATGTGAGTCTGAACCTTGAGCCAGCTGGACAACGTAAGTGTACCCGTGCACTAGAGCTGTACATGGCAGGAGAAGGAATAGATGGACCAATGTGTACAGATTGCCCATTGCTCCATGAAGGACATGAAAAGATAACTTTGATCTATTACTAAAGTAGCCTTCACATAATCAGGTAATATTTATAATGTAATTTCATTACTACAGGCACTCTTCAGTTATAAAATACATCCTTATCAGCCTCCATCCTCTCTACTCCCCTAAATATGTGTTTGGGCTTTCCACTTGTTTTTTCAGCTTGATAAAAGCATGTAAAGAGCAGGGTTCTAATGAAATGCATCGGAGCGCGTATATAGAAGCAATTAAGCACCGATAAAGAATCAATTGCTAGATGAGATTTTCCAAAATTTCTAATTACTGAACTCCCTCATGAAATCTTTTCTTAGGTAGTATTTGTACTTTCAGGCATCCAAATATGATCTTTGGTTTTAAGCAAGTTTGCAGTATAAAAAAATATTTATAAAGTATTGTAACAGAAACTTGTGTTCATTTGTGCAAGAAGGCTTCAGAAAACTATTGCTTAGTTTTAAGAGATCCGATTCTGCATGCTTAGTTTAATGCAGTCCTAAAAATTATTTATGACAGCGGAAAACTTTCAAATACAGAGTTGTTCAGACCATTATATTACCACCAACAGCTGGTTGTTCACGGTCTCCAGGGGCAGCAGAATTAGACTCAAGTAATTTATTTTAATTTAAAGTCATACTTGTGATATGCATTAGATAATTTGCCCTGAAAAATATAGGATGAGGATCAGAGTTATGATCTGAGACCTGAGGGTGGGTTCACGTTTTACTGAATCATAGTGCTAGCATATTTGATCCCAGTGTTTTGTAAGCACATTCTCTATTTTAAAACAGAACAATTTACAGGAAATTTTAGGAAGTCAAGTCCTTCTAAGAAAGAAAGGAAAGAAAAAAGAAATCTATTAAAGATAGATAATCTTTTCTGTACAAGCTTGGGATGGAATTTGGATTTTCTTAGCCTTGACTATGAATGTAATAACGGACTCCAGAGCAAAATTAAGAAAAGAAAAATGAAGGCACAAAATGAAGGCACAAAAAACCTAATTGAAATCTAAGCCCTAGTCTCAGTGAAGCATGTGTTTGAAATAATACCTTGCATACTCCAAAGCATCTCTTCTGCTCATAAACTTTGAAACTCAGTTACACTGTATTTTGCAAACATTTTTTTTCTATATGCCAGTGATAATCCATCTCTGCACCACAGGACTTTGAGCATACCATGTAAACTGGGTAAGATGAAAACATGCTCAGATGAGCCAGAAAAGTAACCACTTGGTTAGACACAAGTACTGGTGTTTAGAAATCTTGATTATGACACCATTGTAGTTAGCTATGAGCTAGCAACACAACTACTCCATATTTCTCCCCCAGCTGGGACTAAATAGTCACCCAGTTAACACAAACTAGGAGGATTGCTGAGTTTCTGTTTGCAAGGCACTTTTAGACCCTCTGGTAGAACATCTGATCTGAATGCTGTGGTCTATTGATATATGCATTATATAATGTGTTTTTCAGATTGTGGCAGGTTACAATCTATAGCCTAAAAGCAATCAGACCACAGATTTCAAGAGAAATTATTCTTGATGGAGCACCTTAAACAAGCAACCCATTATTAAATGTTAATTTACATGTTAAAGCATAATACAAATGTTAAAACCCTAGATGGCTTTGGAGAAGGAGACAAACGTTCCCTCTTACTCCTTCCTGCTCCAATCGTATGCATAGCCTTAGCACTTTAATTTTTTTCACAGCTCTGGCATTTTTTTGGCTTCCATCACTGTCTCTAAATAAAAATTCTAGGTTGCAGAGAGGAGAGTAATTCAGGTAAGGGCTTAAGGCACATTGCTGCATAGCTGAAGACTGCCAAAATCAGCCAATTATAAATTAGTTAAATTTAGAATTGATATTACACTTTCAATTTTATGAATGTTCTTTAAAAAACTCTTTTTTCAACTGTATAGAAAAAAAACCCCACACTATATCCATACAATTCCCTCAGACAATTAGTCGGACTGCCAAGTGAACGACTGGTTCCACAGTTTGGTTAAAAGGATGTCTTAAGTGCTTCTGGACTGGAAGGCTAAAAGTCTATAGTAATACATCTGGTAGAGACAAACCAACCTTAAAGAACTGTGCTTTCAATGTCTGAGGCTATGCTGAATGAAAGCTGCAATGGCCATTTTCACACTAATATAATTACAACAACAGAAAGGCAAAACAGACAGAATTTCCCTAACTATGTCAAAAAAGCTGAAGAAATCCTCTTTACTTCACTGAAGAGAATATAAGGGTATCTATGAGCAGCTGGTTAAAAGTTTCAGATGGCAAATTATGCATAGACATTTAAATGAGTTTTTATCTGGCATGCTCTGATGAAGAAAATGTCTTCCAGCTGGGATGCGGTCAGAATTGCTGGTAAACTTTATCACTGTATTCTGATGTAAAATTTATCATTGTATCACTGCATCAGTAATTTGATGATATTACTATCTTTTTCACTATTCAGCTTCCTCATCTGGGCTCTGTGGACTATAGGCTTGATTGCTGACGATCACAGAGTTTCCCTGATTCCAACCTTTATTTTCTCTGTTACGTTACTTCATCACCTCACCTCACTCATAACGTTATTTCTCTAAAGATTAAACATGATGACTTCAAGTTCATTGACATCAAATAGATTGGCATTTACTTTTAATCTAGACCCCATGGCTTAAATGTTTCAGATTTAAAAAAGAAAAAAATTAATTCAGGGTAAATGTAACCATTAGTCAAATGTAAATTTGAAGTGTAGTGAAGAATTGCTACATTCTACCCTGTCTGTCTCTCCCCTTCATACCTTTTTCCCACTTTCATTTTTATGACTTATACCCTTTTCTTCACCTCCTGACCACTCGCTGACTCAGTTACTGACTCACTTTCAGTTTAAATGATAACTTTCCCTGACATCAGTGACACCTATCCACTAACCTGGAAAAAATCAGAGGCTAAGAGAACACACAGACAAAATATATGTATAAAACATATATTTATTTACTTAGATTTACATGTATGTGTGTTTTTCCTAGTCTTACTCCTACCTACGCTGCTGCTTGTAATCACTCTTGGAAACAGGATATTGGGCTAACTGAACCCCTGGTCTGAAACTACATGGCTCTGTTTTGATTCGTAAGTTTTCTTACAAACACTGGCATATTTTATTTTATTTTATGGCAGTGTTTCCTATACTTTGTTCCATTCTGTGCACCCATAGAAATTATTCACATCCACTTATCAGCTTGATGATAAAAGGATATATGCTTCTCTGATACTAATTGTTAAAAATTCTTCCTAGTTCTGTGTCTTTTGCTTGGTTTTGGTACTCACTTACTCGGGTTCCATTATTTTAAGTAATAGTTTCTTTATGTTTTCTTCTTCCATACCTTTAAATATTAATTCTTCATTATTTTCTTGTTGCCATTTTCAGTTCTTGAGGCCTTATGAGTTTTTAAATTTATAACTATTTTTCTTCTATCAAATCCTTACTCAGGACTAGCCACTGTCACCAATTGTAAAAGACACTGCCAGAAAGCATGCATTTTTATGTATAATGTGCATGAGACAGCCATACTTTTTGCCTATTTCTAAGATTTGCATGTTCTGTTGGGGAGGATTTACATTTAGTGTCAGCCTTGCTATGATTACTTTAAAAATAACTTGTTTATTCTTATACAATATCACAAGGAAAATTCAGTACATATAATTTCAGAGTTTAAATTTTTATTGACTTAATTTTTAAAAGTTGCCACTACATAACAGCTAAGGTCAGTCTGTATTAAAAAGGTTAATTGTCAAGCTGACATCACATCAGCCACAGAGAAGGCTTCAGTATGAATTAATAATCAGAAGGATTCATTCTGGTTATACAGGCAGCTATCTAAATTTTGGAGTTGATCTGTCATTGCACCTCAGCCATTTAAAAATGAAAGCAAAAAATCAACATTTGTATTAACCACTGGGACACATACACACTTCAATAACTACGTAGAAAATATATTGCAATGAGCAAAACCTGCTGCAAACCTCGGCTGATGAAACTTGTTGCCTTTATTCATGAATTTATTAGCTTTCTACTGAGTCAGCACTGTACTAGCGTGCAAGTCATTTTCATCTTTTTAATTTTATTCCCTTGTAAAGAAAACATGAGTTTTAGGGATGTATCTGATTAAATATAGTTGCATCTTCTGATCTGTCTTGGAATTTTGGAGGGGCTTTTTTCTGTCTGAACATAGGCAAACTGCTGCCCAGCTTTTTCTTACTGGTACAAAATGTGCAATCTGCGGAGCATACTCTGTTATGTCCCGTGACACAACGGAGTGCCATGGTGAATGTGAAGACACTGAACAATCACCAGAGCTACCTCTTATTTTCTGTATTAACAGACTGAATAAATCAGTTGAGTTTTAACACAGTGTGGGTATTTTGGATACTTGAGTTTGACTATGTATTTTTAACAAGACCTCACTGCTGCAATAATAAAATGTTCCCAGCGAAGAGAAAGCTAGTTAGCTGGGCCATGCAGTTGGTTTTCCAGAGCTGCTGGAAAACTGCACTGAGATGTAATATTCTTAGTCAATTGAAGCTGGTTGGTGCAGCTGTCTTTATGAGAAGCATGAATTTATAAGTAAACAGCTGGACTCCCCAGAAGCTGATCTGCACCTGTCTGCCCTAAAAGGATCTGTGTCCTTCCTACCACCACCACCCTGGGAAAATGGAAGCGCTGAAGAGATAACAAATAATCTCATAACATGTTTGCAAAGCCATCAGCTAATCTCATCCTCTCTTAGAATTTTCCTCTTCCACCTCTGGCAGAGCATTGGCTTTTATCCTCAGCCTCTGTGGCAACTTGTGGAAAGTAGCTGGCCTAATCGTGACTGAAAACTTCCTTGTTTAATTGAAACAGGATACTGCAATTGATTTTGAAATCTCCAATGGACCAGCAGTTTCCCTGTGGTTCCATTAGGAAAGCTTTGTACAGCTTTTAGTGGCTCTATTCGTGGGGAGCAGTGGAGGCATTTGAACGGAGAAAGGAAGCATTTAATGGCCCCACCTGTTTGTGTGTACACGATCTCATGATTATCCATTTACAACGGCTAAAATGGAAACAGCTGTCTTAAACAATTTAGAACTTTATCCTCTACTTAACTGCACACATAAATAAAAATCTATTTCTAATGCAAATTATTCCTGATACCAGCTAAATGTATTTAACAAGTCAGTTACACTTGTGCTAAGGTTTTTAAAGCATTCATATTTATCTATGTGTTTTATCTTTAAAAATAATAGCATGAGCTTTGATGCTGACAAAAGCTGTGCGACACATACGGTATGTGCAGGCATCTCCAGCACAGTTGAGCGAAACTACTTAAATGCGGATCGGCAATCAGCTTCCCTTGTTACTGCTTTTCTAAGAGTCTGGGTAAAAGACTGCCTGTAGTTGATGCCATGGCGCTTTGTAATGTGTCTCTGTCTGAGTGTCTTAAAAGACACTGCAAAACATATTATTTGGAATGCCTTGAGCTAGTACAGCCTGTCTACCCACCCCAACAACAGCTGTCTTATGTATTTTAAAAGTGTCGTCTCTACTGGTTTCCTCCCAGCATGAACAGAAAATTACAAACATTAAAAGCATATTGGTACACCCAGATTTTGTACTTTTTTTTGCCTACAGTGCCATACATTATGCTTTGAATTTTACTCTCGAAGATTCTACTGTCAAAGCCAACAGTGGGCATTTGGGGAGAAGTATTTTTTCTGAATATGAAGAATTAGCAAATGAATATGAAGACAGCAAATCATGTCAGGTCTGAGAGTGTCACAGGGTGCTTCAAACCAGTATGGATAGCCCAAATATTTCAGAGGTGAGAAATCTGCAGCAGCTTTCTTAAAAGCTATGTGCTGCTCGAATGCCTCTGCAGCACTTCTGTAGCAAGATGAGTGAATTCTCTTACCCCGAGCTATTAAGGAACAGCTGCTTCAACAAAAGCTTTGGGGAATTCCTCAGTTCTCTATTTCCTTTTTTGCTCCCCACAGAGTGAGAAGGCAAAGAGGATCTATTTGAAGTCGTGCTATGTCTTTGGACTTCTTGAAAAGCCAGGTTTATTCTCTATGGGTCACTGTTTCTATATGAACTAATTATTTTGCCCAACTGTCTGACTTTTCTTTCCAGATGCTTCCTCATTAGCTTCTATTCAACATAGCCAGTCAGGTCTCTATATTGCATTTTCAGAATCTCAGCCTCATTGAGTTCCATGATATTTTTTTCCCGTCTGGAGAATTGTAAGGTCTTCATCTCCCGGACAGATTCAATGGAGGTGGAATCTAAAAAGGTTTAAATTGATATATTAGCTATTTCCTCAGCAACAATGCTTATAAAGTCATCTTCTTGGACACAAGTTTCAACAAAACTTTAAAAAATGATCTTTGAAACTATGTTCTTTTATTAAGTAAAACTGAAATCAGGTGACAGCTTAGAAAGGTATTAAGGAGAACATGTAGGCAGAATGAAGCACACGTGCACAGAAGTTTTCAACTCTAGTCATCAAGAATTCATAGACAATAAGGGAAAATTATGTCTTCCAGAAAAGGGGAGGTTGCATTATCCTTTAGGGTGCTAATGTTGAAATCATCTGCTTAACAAATAGAAATAATAATAAATTCTTGAAAAAAATAAATTATGATAAAATAACACTTTTCTTGCTTTGAATTAGTTGATCAGTCATGGCTCATTCCTAGCCTTTCAGAATGAGACTAAGGACATTTCTGAGTTTGCTTAGTGCTGCTTTGCCATACTGAGTTAGCCAGACACTCAAGGTCTAATTCTGTCAGGGATACTTCATCAAACTGCTGGGTGATAATTTAAAAACAAACAACAAAACCTCGTCCTCATTTTGTAAAGCAGCACAAAAATAATATGAAGTATTGTTTAGCTCAGGTAGATAATATTAAATATGATGTCCCTTAAAAGCCTACGGGGTTTAAATCATTGTAATAGTACATATTATAATGGCTTATGATGCTGTGTGAGAAACGTTCAGTGCTTCTCCTGCCTGTAACACTGAATACAAAGTTCCATGCTGGTGATGTGATATGGGAATTATGAGTCCATAATTTCTTATGTTCATCTTGAACATTGAGCTTAATTCTTAGCCAGAGTGTAACGAGCATGAAACATGCAGAAGTGGTGAAAAGGGTGATGGAAGGTTTTCTAGTGGGACTTATTTATTTTCTCTGCTCTTGTCTAATCCTCCTTTTGACTGGAGGTTACTTTGCAACATCCTTGTTATGCTGAAATGTGTTGTTAAATACTAATTAAGATGAGATAATAGCTTGAACTTTTAGATTAGTTCAGTAATCAGGAGCCTTCAGCTAACAGTATGCTTGTTTCCTCATCCTAGACCAACTTGAGATTGCAATTTCTCTCTGCGTAAGATTTTCCCCCACTTTTTCTTGGAAACTGATTTTTTTCTGTTGTTCTAGTTCAGCTGATTATAATTTGGTATTTCAGTGAATTGACACTAATGTTCATTAGTTTGTTCAGCTATAATAAAGAGGAGTGACCGGAGGTCTTCATCTACTACTACATGGCAACTGGCACACAGGAGGGCTGTAATTATTGTTATAATGTCAAATCTATCTCTTCTGCCTAGCTAAATAGATAAATAAAAGGAAGGACTAAACAATTGAGAGTCATGATATAAATAATTTTCTATCTGATTCAAGAGATCACCTCACTATTTTGGAGAATGAGCTGCCTTTATGGCAGTTTGCATGTTGCATGATCACATAACACAGATATGCCACCAAAAATACGCAAGGGCTGAGTATAAGAGCAATAAGGATTACAGAGAAGGAAGGAGGTGTAGATCTGCCTGGCCACTGCCATATCACACAGCCCAGCACGTGTGTGTCAAATGATGCAAAACTGACACACTTTGAAGAGGTCAATAAAAACCTTATCAACATTCTGCTGCAGTAAATCTTTTCTAGAGTCTGCAGCAGAACTGAGTTAAAGAAACTTTGCAAGATATTTGTAGAACTTATGTAAATGAATGCCCTTTACCAAATAGGAGTTAGAAAATATTTTCTACTTTCTAAATATATTTATTTACTCCTGAATCTTTGTTGAATAAATGAGACTAAATCAGAAGTATACTATGAACTGTTGATTAATTTGTTCCTCAGTGTCCTCATAATTGCAGAAGTCTGGCTCTTTTGAGAAAAAAAAACCAACTATATTTTCCTGTAATAAGAGTTTCAGAGCATGTACATTAATTTTTTTTCAAAATATGAAGCATTACCGAATCTTTGAAATGAGATCTGAATGGAAATAGAGGGTAGTGTTCATTTTACTGTGCCATGTATTTCCCAGAAATAACAGCTGGACATTTATCATGTTATCTGGTCTTATCACTTCCAGTGAAAAAATGATTTCAAGACATATTTACCACTGACTTTCTTAAAAGGCCTGGCTCTCTTATCCTTTGACAAACTGCTATAGAAGATGAAAGCACAAATGAGAATTGTGCCTCCGAAAAATAATAATATAATGAGGAAAGAAAACAGTCTGTTTGGACTGAAAGCTTATTGGCTTACGGAAAATGTTGCTATAAGTAGCTCATAATGGATAGAAAGTCAAGCTGTTTAGATCATTAAACCTAGACTGAAAATAAATTGCTTAATTCCAGACCCAAAGAAAGTAGAGTCATATTATCTCTTATGTACGCATTTATGCTCTCTATTGCCATATAGTGAGTGAGCTACAGGGATTTTAGAAAAGGGAGACAGTATTTGTAAATCATCAAAAGCCAGTGATGGGTAGTGAGGGATAGATTTCTTAGAAAGTTAATCAAGCTTGAAATCCTATTAATAACTGTTTCATGTTGTTTTCTAGCCTTGCTGATCAATCAGCAGTGTATCTGTATGCAGCCATGGTATTGCCCTCTCTGGGAAGAATGTATTCTCAGATTCCCAGTAATTAAGGTAAAAATTGTGTTTCCTTTCTGTGTTGGCATACATGTTCATGAACCATGACAAAAAATAAAAACTTCAGAAGACAGGTGCAATACAGTGAAGGACAAATAAGCTGTGCAAATTAACTTTGCTTTGTGATGCTATTGCATTTCAATATTGACTTAGAAGGAAACTTGCATTTCTGATACTGGTTAGTTCCAAACCTTTCCACCAAAACTTCCATAAAACATCATTACTATTTGAAGTGACAGTCTTTTGCTCTGCATGCTTAGGCTTTGGAAACCGAGTCAAATACCATATATGTTTTACAGGGACTGTGAAAAAAACATCATAGCTTCTGATTGTTATCGATCTGGTCTACATTAACAAAAAGCTAAAATAACTTTGCTCCTTTTATAAACTGTTTGAATTTACTGTATTTTTACCACATTTCATCAAACTTCTTTCCAGCAGTTCTCTAATGGTAATTTCTGATTCAAGTTGTCTTCAGCCAGCTCCCCATGTTTTTTCTAATTCTCTCCAAAAATGCCCAGCTGTACAAATGGTAGTAACACACTGTGGTGCTAGTAAGGTTACTTACTACTCTTTCAGGGGCATCACCATATGCGTGGATGTTTTAATACATGTTCCACTTACTCAGAATTCTTTCCTTCTTTTGCACTCTGGTGGATGATTGGTGAAATATATAGAAACAAGTAATGTATGAGGGACACAAATGTGAAACCAGACACTCAAACTCTTAGATTTAAAAGCGGTGTGGGAGAGCTGAACAGTGCATGATTCATTGACCTAAGTTATATATGCAGATTTTGTGCCTTGCAGACCTTTAAAGCTCTTAACTTTAACATACAGCTTTTAGTCTTTTGGCATCAGATCATGTTCTAATTGTGTCCTTGTTAGGAGTCTTACCAGAATTTTCCCAGATGTGAAGACAGAATTTGTTTTGCTGTGGAAGACTGCTCTGCAGATCAGAAGGGAATTTGGTCTCAAGCTCTGGATGAGACACCTTGTACCTTTCCATAAAATTCTAATGGAAAAAAAAAAAAAAGTTTCTCCTGCATACTTTAGTTAAGGTGACTCACAATCCTCAGGTCTTTCAGTTTCTTATCTGAACCAAATGAAGTTGCATCATAGATATTCTACAGTTCCTGTTCAAAGTCATGCTAGAGTCACCCTACAGGCTATCCACAGGTGATACACAATGTGAATACCTTGCTAGGACTGCTAGTACAATGAAAAATCTTGCTCTTACTGCTAGTACACCAATAGTCAGTTTTCTAACATGATTTCTTATGCTGGAAAAGTACTTTATTCCACCAGGTTATCTCCAGAGGTTACTGAAGCCACTTCTGGAGGAAAAAATTTGTAGAGGTAAAATAAAGGTAATAAATCTTGAGTCCTGATGTTCAAATTTATCTGTAAATTTGACCTCCTTCATAAGATAATTTGTGGGAAGTTATGCAAAACTTGGCAGAGAGCCAAGCTTGTTCCAATGACTGATAATTTCTTTCTCTGGTTATTAGATTTCCGAGTTTGCAATCATTTCTCATTCTACTAATGTAATGCCATTTCTTGACAGACCACCCATCATCATTTAATTTTGTCTGCTGGGAAAACTGTGCCAGTCTATTCCTCTTCAGTGAAGGAGCCATATATCACAAGGTTTTTTAATCCTGATATACAGTCAAAATTGATTATCCTGTAGTTCTTAATATACTAATAAAGAAAATAAGCAGATTTTTTAAAAGATTTTTTAAATCATTAATATTTTTACTTTCCTTATAAGATTTTTCAAGGCAGCTGAGCAATATTGCTTTAAATATGATGTGCAGAATGTAAGTAGATATGACAAATCCAAAGACAGGTTAAAATCCTGTTAGCCTGCATCTTGTCAAGCTATCTTGCAATATTTATATTTGAGAAGTAAATTTCAACCATACTGACTTGCAAAATCCTAAAGTAAGTTCAGCTTACAAATTGTTCTATAGGATTCAAGAGGTGCATCAGGATCACCTGCACTGAATTTCTAGACATGCACTGTTTTTCAAAATCAATGTTACACAAATCAAGCTAACACATTTGTCTTCATGAAGAACATATTTAGTATGATCATGAGTGTAGGAGTATTATTAGGTATTAGGAAAAGAATTTCTAGTCACACAGGTCATCCAGAGAGCTTTTGCATTTTCCATGGCTGGAAGTATTCACAACCAACTTAGGTAATGTCCCTTGTCTCTCATTGGACTTAGTCATTTCCTGAACTGGTACTTGGAGAAGACAATATTTTGAGGGACCCTCTAACCAGAACTGTTCTATGGCACACCAACTTTTTAATGACCCTGTGATCTGGGAAAATGTTTTAGTTTCTCTACATATTGTATCAGTCAAATTGCGTATCCAGACAAAACTTACATTGTTCAGACAGTTTTCAAACAAGGAATTCAGCATCCAGCTCAGCTGTTCACAATACAGCAGGTTTTATTCAAAGCACTCCTGTCATAAAAGCATACTCCTGGTACCTATAGACTGCTTCTAATATTTTCTGGCTTTTCCTCTCAGATTAAAACTCCAGAATAACACTGGTTCTACTTTCAAGATTTTCATCTGAACTCTTAAAAAAGTTTATTGTCTATCATGTACACAGCATCTTTTAATAAACTATCAGGTTAATTTCTGGCTTCTATTAATTTAGTGGAACTCAGAGTAAAGCTTTGGCCCTTGCCAGTTACTTCTCAAAATACAGAAGAATGAATATTTTAACTTGTTCTTTGTGATTTTTGAAAACATCCTTTTGTGACATGGGTAGGAAAGGCTTCTGTAGCTCATAATGATCCATAATTACATTTCTGCCTTGAAGTAATAACTTCATCCTCTATTTAGCTCCAATCATTAAGAGCATAACTAGATATTTCTATGGCACTATAGTAAAAAATAATGCTTGTTATAACTATATATTTATTTGTCTAAAACATTTACACATCTTTTTGCTTTTATTTTCTGCAAACGTTCTAGAAAAAGTTTACATTAAACCAATACTAGACACCATTTGCAGCAAGTGATTTTAATTCATAAGTACAAATATTCACATTGCAAGTCCGATTCTCAGGATATATGATCAGCATTTAGGAAAAATAAACAATGCCTTGCAATAAACTTATCAACAGCTTCAAAAAATAGTATCATGAATAATACACGGAAGATACTTCATGAGTAATTTTGACTAATCCTTATGAAAAAATAGTGATTTTCTAGAATACAATCATAAAGGGAAAGATACAAAAATAATATAATAGGTAATGGGTTTATTAATCTTTCCCTGGCTCAGATCATATTTGGTTCCATATCCATTTAAGTGACTGAGAGCTTTGCCTGAATAAGTGCTTGAAAAATCTCTCCAGAATGTTGCTGTTCAGAAGGTTTAAAAGAGAAAGGTGTTGAAGGGAGAAAAGGGAAGCAGAAATTCTTTGTAAAGGACTGAGGAATAGAGGCCATTGGAAGATGGAGACCTCTAGTGATCTTATTTTGATTCCTTTTTATAACCAGCAAGGGATGTGGTGAAGAAAAGCTTTGTTTTTATGTATGTCACTGCAAAAATATGTATCCTTTCTGTTTTTAAAAAGTCAGTGAATATTTTTAGAAATCTCTCACCTGAATTTTGAGAACAATGAGAACAAGGTTGATCTTGGGCTTGAGAGATGACCGTTATTACAGTTTCCACTGTTGGCAAAGGACACCTAGACAAGTTAAGGGAAACAAAAGCATTTTCTCTTGAGAGACAAAACCACCCTAGGACCTACTTCAAGAGCAGTCAACACAGAGTTACCAGGTTTTCATGAGTCTCAGGCTTGTGGGACATGTTAGACTCATGGATCACACTTGGTGCCTAAGTATTTCTCTGGATCTTGGTCTTTGTTGTTTTAAGATATGATACCATAAGGATCCTTTTTGTACATGGAGGCACAAGAAAAATTGTACCAAAAGAATGTCTTGTGTAGATGTTCCTATTCCAAAATGACATTTTTTTACAGTTTAATGTGTGCCCACTGCACACTAGGCTGCTTTGAAAAAAAGGTGTCTACAGCAAAACAGTTGTGCCATTAAAACAGGAAAACCTTTACCAGCTAGTAAAAATGTTTCAAAAACATTATCCTTATAGCAAAAACTGTTAACCAAGCCTGCTTTATGCTGAAAACAGGCTCACCCATCACATCTGTGAACATAACTATTCATTGTCTTGCTTTGCCTTGCCTTTGCCTCCCTCTTCCATTTGACCTTCCCTTTCCCCTTCCTGTTCCTTTTTTCCTGCTGTAACCAAGGACTTTGTGTTCTTGTCCTTTAAAGAGAGAAAGTTCTCTACATATTAAACATACTCACCTTACTTCTGTGCAGCAAGGATAAAGCAGAATTTTAGTTTTGCAGCAGGCTTTTTTTTTGTGTGTGTTTTTCCAGTGATTAAATTTAATTAAACCTATTTTGGTCTCATAATTCTTTTCTGTATCCCCTTTTAGAGGCAGAGTTCCACTCTCCAGCACTTCTGTTTCAATATCAGTGTAAAATCTCAACTTGACAGGGTAGCTCTTCACTTACCTGAGTAGGCTGGGGTACACTGAAGCTGGTCTCAAACCTTTTTCACTACAGAGCACCAGCCATTTCTAATACTTCATTAAGCAGTGAAAGGCTACAATGATTATTTTAACTGACACCTCAGTTCTTCCCCCCACCCCCCACTCCCCCCCTGCCCCCACTTATCTTTAAAAGTCCTTACTCTTTTCCCAAAATGTTAATCTCTGGCTCTACCATATCTTTTTCTTCATCTGATAAAGGCAAATTAGATGTTTTTTATTAAGTGACAAAGCCTTTGGATTTGAAAGACTTTTAGTTTCTCTTATATTAGACACCTATATACCTTTCGGACCTCTCTCATGAGTACTTCTCCAGCTTCCTATATCCCACTGGTTTGAGAGAGAGCATTTGAAAAAGATAACCATATTTTAATTCTGATTCAGGTCCTTTGCCAAGTCTGCTCTACTAGCAGATATATTTCTATATTTTGATGAGCTCCTTTTGATGCTTCTTTGAGGCAAGCTCAACTCTTTCACTTAAGGCAAGAGTGTAGCAAGAATTACTGAAGAATGCAAGTCCGTGCAACAGGTGGGTTTTTATGTCCTACCTCCCCTGCTTAGTTGATATATCTGTGATATACCCAAATCTTTAGACATATGTTCTTTTACCGTCAGTAAAATGAGGTAGAAAAAGGAAAAGCAATAACCAGAAACACATAAAATTCTAATGAAAATGTATTTGAAAGGAGAAGGTGGGAAGGAAAAATTAACACAGTAAATACACAAATATTAATAGATACAATACCAGTTTGATCCTAATGTCAAAGGTTTTGTAGATACATAGGTAACTGGGGAGATAAAATCATAAATTGAGTGAATGTATGTCTATCTTGGAATGTACAAGGTAAAACTAACAGTGCACTTATCATTTATTCTTTCATCTATATACTATAATCACATTGTTTATAAAATACATTGCTGAGATTAATTTGTATAGGAAGTAATATCTGTCAAAAGAGCAACAGTAATGAACTTAAAATATTTTAAAGCAGTAACCTCATTAATCATAATGTTGTTGGAAATCCTGGAACATTAATTTTTCCTCTTGTTCATGTTGTTTTGTTTTTATTTTGTTTTGTGACTGCTAAATCAAGTAGGCTCCTTGATGCCCTTGCTGTGTCTGGCACTGAACCAACATGAGTCAGCACATACAGTTAATACAGGAGAAATTATGTCCCATCAGAAAAAACCCAGAAGTGCTACCAACTCCAAGTGAAGCTTATCTCCATGGATTTCATAGGCAAAGTTATTCCACGTATTTTTGTAAATACAGGGGTTTATTTTTTTTTTACTCAGCTGCAGATGTAGAAATGTGTGGTGAGAGATAAAACCCCCATAAATTACTACAGATGCAACCATAAGCTTTAAGAATATAATTAAGTTCTTTTTTTATCTTAGAATGCACTTATTACCATTTTAACATAAGAAGCCCTTTAAGAAGGATTTTTAATTTGAATTGGGAGACTTTAAGGTTCTAGTGAGAGATATATTTAACTGGATTAAGTTTTCACTTGAGGAGTTATAGCATATTTAAAATGAACTGCAGTATCTTTGTAATAGGTAGGGACCACAAGAGCAAGATTTATTGTAATTCACACTTTTTACCTTAAAAACAAAGTCAGGTGAGGAAGTCTACCAGAAGATATCATGGGAACTTTTAGGCATTTCATATTAGAAGAGTTTGAATAAATTATATTCTGTTCCAGTCCCAGCTGACTCCGAATCAGGCTCAGCCTATTGCTTCTAATACCAATTTCTATGTTTCCAAGTTTGAACAAAAAAAAATAATAATAAAAAACATCAACAAAACAAACAAACAAACAAACAAAAAACCCAAAAAACAAGACAAAAGAACAGCACTGTTAGGACTGGGAGTGTTCTTTGTATCCTTCATTTATATTATAGCCTTTTCTTTATATTTCAACAATGTCAGGAGACATCAGCTGAAAATGAGGTCCACATTATAATAGGCACTTCACAGAAAAATTAGGAGAGAGAATCCCTGACTTAAAAAATGTGTACTCTGGACCTTTATAGATGATAAAATACACAGGAGAAGGAATGCCCTTTGGTATGTGACAGACCTTGGAAAGGACACTTAGAGAACAAATCCTGCAGAAAAGCAAGTCTTGTTCCTGTGTAAACTTTTACTACGTTTAGATGCAGATGTTGTTTAACCACACAGGACCTACCATAGTATCAATACATTACTGGTTTTCCTTGAGTACACAATTTGGCACAGCACACTGGCACTTAAACTCAAGTCTGTTACATCTCAGAGTAGTAATGTAAACACAAAACTTGCTAAGCTCTCCATCACTCTCATGAAAACTTAGGTGTATGTCAGTTCCTGGGAAATAGCACAAAACCCAAACCTTTCCGTACACCTTTTCCCTACAGTTGAACCTAACCTGGAAGAGAAGGACCTATATTATCCTAAGTACTGAGAACTTTGCAAAGGACAGAAGGATTTATGCACAAAATGATGGCAAACATAAGGCAGACACTCATAAACCAGAAAGTCTGGATTTAGCATAGATTTTTTCCTTCAGTACCTTATTGGTACTTTTCAAGCAGCTTCCTGTTCTGCTTTCTATATTTTGAGAAGGGTTTTTATAGGGTAATTTTTTTCCCCTGAACTGTACAAGGAAACAGTTGCTGTAATGTTGAGCTTTTCAGAAACCACTTTACACCTAGCCATCACTGTAAGTGTAGTCAGATTCTCAAATATTTGACAATGGTTGAGGTTCTTTTATTGTTTTTTTCTGCATATTTTTGCTTGCCTTTGGTAGAAAACAAAATATTTTTTTCCATTCATGACTTTCAGTAAACTTTTCAATATAAATTACTTTCCATTAGTTTCTGATTGTCTTAGGAACTCAAACCAATCTTGTAAACCTCCAAAGTTCTCAGATGGCCTGAGGCACCTTCCATTTCAGCAAATCTTTGCAGTGATTTAGACAAGAATTATCTTAAAAACCAGTATTTGGAATGAGTCTAGCTATGAAATCTTTATATGCCTCCTAGAATTCTAAGTCAAACTCCTTCTCTAGATTTAAATGCAGATGGCGTTTGTTTTTGTCTTTAGAGGTCTGATTCAGTTTCCTTTTGAATCTTTAACAACTCTTTCACTAGTTCTAGGAAAGCTATAGGAAATGCACTGTCTGGAGTTAGGCCCTAATTGTACCCAGACTGCTCTACCTTCCATAGTCAATACACTAATTTTAACTACTCAAAGACTTAAGGTAAAACTTAACTGCTTCATTTACTGTAGATCTACCAGCTTCCAGATGAAGATATGACATAAATTAATGTTAAATCAATGATAATTTGTAGGGACAGGTGAATTAATGTGCCTAATCTAAAATCATCTTAAACACTTTGTATATGAGTGTTTGTCTTCAACATCATTATCTTGACATTCCATATACAAAACAACAAACTCCAATCAAAAAAAACCAAACTACTTTGACAGATAATGTAGAGGAATTTCATTTGACAGGACTACAAAATGAGAAATAGAAAACTCAGGAGAGTTGTCTTGTTAAAAAAGAAAAAAAAAAAAAAGCTTCTTAAAGCATTTTAAAGTTCTCAGCTGAGGAGACATGGCAGTGCGTACACTATTTAAATAAAGGATGCATTTAAATGCTTTTCTGAGTCAGGACTAAGGTCTGTAGAACATGTGCATTGTATTGGTCTAGTTGAGATCAGCTGTGATCTGGCTATGATTTAAGGATTTTTTTAAATCTTTGCTGAGGTAGATTTCAGTTAAATATGCATCTCAGGAAGTCAACAGATGTATACACATTTAGCATTGCCAAACAAAATTCAGATACAGTATATTGCAGAACATGATTTGCAAAGGTATATGAAAAAGTAGTAGGAGCTTTGAAGGAAAATCAGCAAAGTGTTTTAAGTCTGCAGGGTGAGAAATTTACCCAAGTTTTCTAGCTTTTCAGTGCTACCCTGCACTTAGTCCTACCTTCGGGATGTCGCATACAGCAATCTCTAAAAAAGGACACTTGAAAATAGGATGTTTACACTGCAATTTAGGTCAATGACAGAATTCTCTGTCCTCTCTTCTGCTTGCATGGTTAGAAGTTTACATCTGGGCCTTGAATATGACAAACCCAACTAGGGTTTGTATTCAGTTCTATATACTGGGTGACTGCTGGAGTAGAGAAGTCTACCCTCCTTTTTCAGCCAAAATAAGAAACTTTTCAACAGTTTCTCTAATTCTCTGCTGTTCCACCTGCCTTTACTCCAAGACAATAGGTTTCCTTAATCTTATCAGTCTCACTTCACAAGATATTTAATGATCATTCAAGTAACAAAACAAAGGCATCTCATCTCTTCAGTGTTTCAGAATGATTTATTTTCAGGAAGTAGCTGAAAATTGCCTGGCTTTGGTCATACAAAAGATAATGAAGTTTATCACAGTCATCATAAGTGCTTAACATGCAGTGTCCACACTACACAAAAAGTTATTAGCAATTATTACAAAAGGAAAACCACAGAACTAAAATATTCATATCAACCACAGTTACAGTCATGGTTTGCTCATTCCTCCCACACCTGACTGCAGAATCAAAAGTTGTAGATTGAGCAAATGTCAGGTTTGGAAAAGGTTTTGTCCTCAGGTTGTGTTTCCCTCCCATGGTACCTCAGCCTTACAAATGTAAAAATCTTCAATGTTATCAAGTACTTGAACTGCTTGTATTTACATTTGTCTGTTAACCAACAATAATTCATTTTCACATTTCTAACAAATTCACTCTACCTATGTCCTACTCACAGTAAGTACCTTCTTTCTTTGTTGCTTTTGTTTTTATTTGTTTGTTTGTTGTTGTTGTTGTTTTTATCACTCTCAATATGCAAATATCATTCATGCCTGAACACACTGTCAGGACAATAATTTTCTTCCTATTACTGAGTGACTGCAAGACTAACTGTTAGGGAGGGTGATGTGGCATTCTTTGACACTGAGCAGTTTCCATTTACCATCACTCTCACTGGCCCTTGCATAGAGCCATAGCAAAATAAGTTGTTTGTAATAAAAATATTTCTAAAAAAAAAAAAAAAAAGTCTGAAGATTACAAAAGGTAGTGAATTTATTTCTGCTAAGACAAAAGATAAATAGGTGAAAACCATCACACAAACTATAAGGGGTGTCAAGAGCAGCCACCATGTCCAGCAGCAAAAAGCCTGAGGATCCCTCCTGCCCAGCTGCTGGAGCCCAGCCTGTGGTATCTGGGCACCTGGGGTCTCCATCCCAAGGTGATGGATGTGCCTGCTGCTTTCCTGTTTTCAGTTTCAGCCAGCAGTGAAGCTGAGTGCGTGTCCCAGAGACACACACATGCAGATGAAATGGACATGGCTGGCTACCCAGATCCCTACTCACCCCAGCTGCTGACACCACAGGCCAAGGGACCTTATGCCCCTGCTCTGACTCCAGTTGCTGCCCCAATATCCAGTCACACCAGTCCCCTCAGGAGCAGACAGGACAGAGGGTGAGATTACACAGAGAGATCATATAATAATTGAATTCTAGAATCATTTGGGTTGAAAGGGACCTTAAAGTTCATCTAGTTTCACCACCCCTGCCATGGGCAGGGACACCTTCCATTAGACCAGGCTGCTCCAAGCCCCATCCAACCTGGCCAACCAACACTTCCAGAGATGGAGCACCCACAGCTTCTCTGGGCAGCCTGTTCCAGTGTCTCATCACCCTCTTCCTTATATCTAACTTAAATTTGCCTTCTTTCAGTTTAAAGGCATTCCCCCTTGTCCTACCACTGCATGCCTTTGTAAAAAGTCCCTCTCCAGCTCTCTCGTAAGGCCACCTAAGGTCTTCCCAGAGCCTTCTCTTCTCCAGGCTGAATAACCCCAACTCTGTCAGCCTGTCTTCACAGGTGAGATTCTCCAGGCCTTTGATCATCTTCATGATCCTCCTCTGGAATCACTCCAGAGGTCCATGTCCTTCTTTTGTTGGGGGCCCCAAAGCTGGATGCAATATTCCAGATGAGGTTGCAAGAGAGCACAATAGAGGGGAGAATCATGTCCCTTGACCTGCTGGCCATGCTTCTTTTGATGTAGCCCAGGATATGGTTGGCTTTCTGGGCTGCAAATGCACATTGCTGAGCCATGTTGAGCTTCTCACTCACCAGCACCCTCAAGTCTTTCTCCTCAGAGCTGCTCTCCACCCATTCTCTGCCCAGCCCGTGCTTCCGCCTGGGTTTGCCCTGACCCACGTGCAGTTCCTTGCACTTGGCCTTGTTGAACTCCATGAGGTTTGCATGGGCCCACCTCTCAAGCCTGTCAAGGTCCCTCTGGATGGCTTCCCTTCCCTCCAGCATGTTGACCACACCACATAACTTAGTCAAGATAGTCAAGAAAGGATTTAACAGGAAGATACCACAGACTGCAGTGATCAGGCTCAGGGTGGTCAGGCATGTGTACTGGCTGGCCCTTTTTTACACGTGACCATCCCTTTTTATACTCCTTACTGCCTAGTTGCCCATTATTCTTGCCTGATTCTTTTCCTCTGCATGTTCTGCCACCAGTTCACATAGTTCCACTGCCCAACCCCTCCAATATTCTGGACTCTCCAGGTTGGCATCCTCATCACTTACAAGGCATGACTCTGCCTGCAGTTTCTTGATAGCTCATCGATTAGTGTGACAATTTACCTGCTTCTTCTCTTTGTGCCAGCTATGCTTGTCTGCCAGGTTTGCATCTCGGTATGTTTTGTTCATTGACTTCCCTTTTTCCTTTCCATCTTATTTTTGCAAGTTCCTTGAGTAAATAATATTACTGAAATCATTGTCCTCACATTAAATTTATCCTTATGAATTCATCTGACTGACCAGGTTTGGTTCTTATTACTGCCTCCCTTATTGTTTGCCAGTCAGCTTTCTTTCTCTGTATGTTTTTTGGTGTTGTTTTTTTGGTGTTGTTGTGTTTTTCTGGTTTTTTGGGTTTTTTTTTATCTCACCTTTTCTTATTATCCCCTTTTACACCAGAAAGGTCTTTGACCGGGAACCCTTGATGGAGCAGATGCTGTCTCCTTCACCATATCCTTCCAGAAACTGTTACACACATCTTACTTTGTAGCAACAAAGTACCTAAGTAAAATCAATTAAGTAGCAAGGCATCTCCCAGATCAAAGCAGTCCCTTAAAATGTAGCATAAAGCACTAGGATTACAATCAAAATCTCCAATAAGGAAGTGAACTGTTTTTTATTAGCTCTAAATGTGACTAGGATGTCACCTGGGTATTTGCCTCTTATCTGAGCTGTCTCAGTCACTGCCAAAGTCTTTGCTCCCTGCTTTTCAATAACCTCCATTCTTCACCACAATGCACTCCCTGAATTTTGAGTTCTGTATCTGAGGGCTATGGTTTAAAAATAACATGGATTTCATGATGCCCTATTGTAAATGTCATGGGAGCCCATGTTGATTATGTGCTTTAGTATTTTGTCTCACAAGTCAATCTGTTCTGATTTTTATCTTCACTGTAAGAAAGACTTCTCTCACTCTCTTTTTTTCTCTGTCTCCCTTTTCCTTTATTCTGGTGCCCATCTCAAGTTTCTGAGGCATGCCTGCCTGGAAATAACATATAACATCTATCCATACAGCTCTTTCTGTCTGTATTTCTAAAAAAAAATCATCACTATCCTACTACTGAGAAAACTGAGGTTCAGAAAATTTTCTGTCACCTAAAATCATATGCCCATCCAACTGAAAATCTAGTGATCTTCCACTTAATTACTTAATTTTTGTCACACCACTTGTGGACTACAGAATATAAATCAGCCTTTTCTTCAGAAAATAATTTCATACTTACATGATTTTATACTTATCAGGTCAGATGTCTAATATTTTTTATTTTAATCTGTTCTGCTTTCATTTCCTCTGCAAAAAATTCATCTTTTGTGAAAAATTGCAGATTGCATAGTTATGTCAGGGATAAACTTGATCTTATGTGCATCATGTTTGCTATTTTTCATATTAGTACTTTCCATTTTGAATATTTAATATATCTTAAATTTGTTTTCCTTCCATTTGCTTTTCTAACTTTTGTACTTCTCATTGATATCTTCTCTTTTACAGTGTTATCTTTTTTATTTGCTTATTTAATTGTTTTTTCCTCACTTCTCCTATCATTTTGCCTTGATTAATGGCTTATTTTCTCTTTTTTGAATCTTCCCTGTACAGGATAAATTCTCAGGTACTTAGCTCATGCTATTTGACCTATTCTCCATATCATTGACATGATCACTGTTACTTACCTGTTCTTCCTAGTGTGTGAATTTAGGTAGGAAAATTAAATACGGAATATGACTTGGCTTGGGAGGTTCAGTTTTTGGAATTAGGGATAATTTTTCCACAAGGAAGTTAAGTGCAGCAGTGAAATGAGTTGACCAGGGAAGTTGTGGATCTTTCATCTTTGAAAGTTTTTGATGCCCAGCTAAACCAAACCTGGAGTGACCTGGCCTAGTGTTCACAATAGTCCTACTTCGAGTGGGAAGACTGGGTTCAATAATCTGAAGGGGTCTCTTCCCATCAACTTTTCTATGATTTTATGCAGTCTCAAACTGAGAACCAGGACCACTGAAGGTCAGTGTGTGTTGAACCCTGACTGCACACAAACCTGCTGCAAGAAGTTGTGTGGTTATTACCTGCAAGAAGCAAAAAATTATTCTTTCCTGATGTAAATAGATATATACATATATATAAAAATACTGTAAATATAAAAGGATAAAAACAACTTCCTAAGCTTATCTATGCCAATAGCATTCTACAGCTGATTTTTATAACTGCAGTTAAATGGGGGTAAATTAAGAGATGAGAGCAATACACTGTTTAAATAATTTATTCCCAGTAACCTAGATAATTTTTTTCTTTCTCCCCAGTTCCTCCTTTCCCCTGTGTCCCAGTACAGAATGTTCCATAGTTTCATAGCCATTCAGTAGTTTATGTGCAGAAATGTCCTCACTAACTGCTCTTCTAACTTCAGTACTTTTGAATTGACATTCATTCTGAACATAATTGAAAATCCTCCACAGAAAATCAGTTTGAGCTACAAAGTAATTTAACGAATGTATATTCCATCCTGGTCCTAGTTTCTTGATATGTTTAAAATGTAAACCCTGTCTCTCTTTTTTTACCTTTTTTTTTTTTTTTTTTTTTTCAACAAGAAGGAGCATGTCATTAGGAACTAGATTAGATCCTCATTCCATTGTGGCATCTCTTTTAAAACTTCAGCCTGCTCAGCCCATGGTATCAAAATAGTAGGTAAATGGCTAATAGAATCTGGAGGAGTAGTTACCAACACAAATGTATTCATTAAAAGGAAACACAAAATATGCTTGAATACCTTTTTTTTGTTCTTTTTTTCTTTTTTTTCTTTTTATCCTCTCAGCTCTAAATCTGAGGCCTCATTTTGAAGTTAAGGGCAACAAACCCTTCCTGTTCCTGAACCACAGTTCTTTCAAATGTTAGCTTGCATATCTATCTTTTGGGTTTTGAATAATTTCCCTGACTTTTCTTGATCTTTTTGATATTATCAAGTGGCATATTCTCAATGCCTGGATACAGAGGAAGGCAAGCTTCCTTTACTAGAAGACTGGAACATTTGCACAGCATTTACATCACACAGGGCTTGCATCTACAGGAAACTTTCTTGAAGAAGACAGTGTATTAGCCATAAGACTTATCTTAATAAGATATTCCACCAGTACTACTGTTTCAGAGAGAGCAGAAAAAACAATTAAGGTAGCAGGTGAGAAATGCTTCGCTCTGGAGAACCCTGACAGCTGATAGAGTGTCATCTTCAAAGCTGTCTCAAATCAAGTACTCTGTGAGGTTATACCTCTCAAATAGAAGTTAGCATTGCTACAATAATAGAAATAATAACTCATTTAAATATCAAGTAAAGTATGCCTGTCAGAGCTGTAAATGGCAGTGCCATATTCTGTATCAGAGATCCTTTGACAAAATGCAGAAAAAGACTCTTATTTGTCAAGAAGTAAGCTTAGTTTATTTATTTGTAGCTTGTTGATATAAAACTTCTTAGTTCCTACTGTGGAAAAAAGATGAAGTCTCAAAAATCAGGAAGATTTCAAGTCCAGTGAAGAGAAATAAAGAATACAACTGATACTACTGATAATAAGACAAATTGTTGACATATGAGACTTCATAGGCTTCAAAGGATGTTTTATGTGTTAAGATTAGAAATCTCTGTGGATTTCTAGAACAAGGTTACTTGCTGAACTTAGGTATCAATCTAGGGTGACTGTGAATACCACACCTTATAATTTCACTGGATAGACTACAGGGAAAGAGTCTACATGGAAAAATGTATTTATATGTGACTGTCAGTACTTCACCATGGTTAGAAACCACCCCATGCTCCAGGTGCCCGCAAATATTTGCTATATACCATAGAATCAAAGCTGTGAATATAAAAGAATCCTTGTAAAAAGCCATCAGAAAAGCATTATATCTAAATACTAAATACTTCTTTATTCCCATTTTACATAGCTAAACATGGTTAGGTATAAGTGGAATTACTCTCAATCAATGTCAGTCTAAGCAAGGGATTAATCATGTGTTATACTTTGAAAGAGAAAATTATTTTTTCACTTTTAAATATCATGACTGACATTATACAAGTATAATGATCTACTTTTTTAAACAAACAGATAATAAAACCCACTCTGCTGCTTTTTTTTTTTTTTTTTTTTTTTTTT
Organism: Microhierax caerulescens; assembly: GCA_035590215.1. Lineage (NCBI taxonomy): Eukaryota > Metazoa > Chordata > Aves > Falconiformes > Falconidae > Microhierax > Microhierax caerulescens. Next base: position 60,325,194 of record JAVJGJ010000059.1, on the reverse strand, counting down.
TTGTTAAATTGGTACCAAACCAGGTTGGCTTAAAAAACCCCCCCACCTTGTGCACAAGAAAATCAAGACTTTTGTCGTACTAATTGAGCAGTACTATCTGAATACTTGATCCATAGTGCCTGGGTTTTAACTGTGCAATAGGGCTGTGCCAAAGAACTTAAAGGATTTTGATCTGAAAGTATTATATGTGCTGGACACATCTTTTAAATCTAGTGAAGACAGTCAAGCTGATAAAAGGAGATAACTGGAAGTTTAGTGTGAAAGATCTAGTTATGAATGCAGTGTTTTTCATACATCATATCTTATTCCAGCTGCATTCCCTACAGGATACCACATGATTCAGAGTTAAAAGCTGTAATGTACATTTGATCAATTTTAGTTTGTCACTTGGAGAAAAAGCTGTCAAACTTCCATTAAACTAAGTTTCTCTTTATTCTAAAGTATAAGAAAGTAATGTTTCAAATAATATGAGTATCAGGCAAAGTGAACTTACACCAAAATAAGGAATGATGCAAGTAAAGCACCAGAGTACAGATAATTGCAATGGGACAAAATAACAAATACAGATGAATTCTGTCTTTCAGAAAAGCATTCATTTAGGTAGACAATAAAAAAGACCCCACAGCAGCAAAAGTGAAAACAATTCATTTTCTTATACATTCCTAAAGATTTTACAAACTAATTTAGAGTTCTGCAAGTTGCTCTTTGGTGATTTGGTGTTTCTCCTTTTCCCAATAGTCATACTGTTGCAGGGCCAGAGCAGGGTGAGGGTGCAGGAAGAGACAGGGTCATTCACAGATAAAGGAGTGATAAAATATGTTTGATAGCAACGTAAATATTAAAGGTGGATGGAACACCTGGGATTGCAGCAGTTCTGATTTCAAAGCAAATTTTGTTCCATATTTTAGTCTTCCTTACTGGCCCTTTCAATGATATTATAATTAATTTATATTTTAGAAGTAAAATATCCAATTTTTGTCAGGGTCCTGAGAGCACACCTGGGCCTGGCTGTCCCTGCCTGTCCTCCCAGGGGCTCCCCCACCTGCCCATGGCCCAGGAGTCCATGTCGTCTCCTGCCCCAGCAGAGCCTCAGGAGGGCCAGTCTGTAGCTCCCCACAGCCCTTCCCAACTGTGGGCCTCGCTGACCCATGGGCTTACAACTCACCCCAGCCTTGGCCCGTCCACGTTCCCAGGGAGGTACCTGATATCTGGGGTTGCCCTGGTTCACCCCATCTGCCCTGCTCCTGACTGGGGTGGTGGAGTGATGGAATAGGTGCTGCTGGTGAGGCCCTGCCCTGCCACCACCCAGGGCTGAGGAGACCCCAAAGCTCCTGGCACCCCAATCCCAGGGAGCTGGACAGGGCCTGCCAGTCATTCCTCAGGAACTGTCTGGGCATGGGTCAGAAAGTGGTGAGCAACTGTATTGTGCATCACTTGGGTTTTTTCTCCTTTCCCTTTGGATTTTATTCCTCTCCCCTTCTTCCTACTTGTCTTTATAATTGTTGTTTTTGTTATTATTATTATTATTATCCTACTTTAATGATTAAATTGTTTTTATCTCAACCCTTGAGTTTTACATTCCTTCCCAATTCCCCTCCCCATCCTTCTGCAGGGGTGTCAGTGAGCGAGCAGCTGCACGGTACTGAGTTACTGGCTGGGGTTAAACCACAACAGCCATAGATTTTTTACTGAATAGTAAAACCGCACAAGACTGAGAAACTACAATCACAAAGTAGAAGAAGGTAGAAAGGAAGGGTATTGAATCACCAAGTCCACTCCTTTCTATCAGGAATAATATCATATAATTTATCAGAAATTTAAGGAGTTTAAAAATGTTTTAAAGACTATCCTCTCCAAGCTTGACTTGCTCCAAACCAATATTGTAGTTTGCTTTATCCTTCTTCAGTGTTTTTCCAGGGAGAGCCTGAGATTTTGCTGTGTGTATTGCTGAGTAAACGTACCCCTCACAGTTGGTTTAGTATCATTAAATGTGTTTCAGTTGTGACCAAAGCTAAATTTTAAATGACGCTCAACATACTCATTTGTTAACACAACTCATGAGCAGAAAAACTCTTCCTTGCATTACTTAGTGTTGCTTTAAAGATAAATTCTGGCATTTCTTTTAAATTAACCAAAATGGCAACTACCAATCCTACAAAGACAATGCTATTAAGGCAGCAGAATTTTATGATTTCTCCAAGTGCCTTTTGGTGTACTGTATCAGTACCTTAACATACCTGTTTTCCAACTAGCAGATTGACAATAAAAAATCTAGTTAATTACAATGCTTGTAATTTATCACTTGATCCAGCACAGTTCTGTAATTGCCTGCTTCAGTTTAGCCATGGTGAGTTCACCCCAGCCTCTAAAGAGGGATGGTGCTACTACAGTGAAACCAATCTAAAGCACTGAGCTGACATGAAGCTCACACAGGTTCTAGCTTATTATTTTCTTCCCATGATGCTTTAAATCTAATATTTCCACACAACAGTTTTACCAGCAGCAACTTACAGAATCACAGAATCATTTAGGTCACAAGAGACCTTTAAGATGTGAAGCAATATGTCTCTGTACTCAACCTTCTTAAAAATGAAATTGTAATTGATACTATAATTTTCTAGTAAAATGGTCAGAAACATAGTTTAAAAAACCCCCATCACAAACAACCAAAACCCAAAGCATAATCTATTGGGTGAAACATACACTGAGACTACTTAAAATAGAAAGGGTACTGTCAGAAGAAAAATTGAAAATCTTTTTAGTTCTGACTCATTGAAGTCTGTAAAAATCTTTAAGTGTCCTAATAGTGTCATTATCCTCAATTTTGTCTGAATTTAAGTGTATCATTAAGTGTTTTACTGAACTGAGCTTTTGAGTTGCTGTTATAATTTGCTTATACACAGACGCATGCATTTATTGTTTGTATATAGGTATATAAGTCTCTATGTGTTTTATTTACACAAAACATATAGTGTTACTGAAAGTTCCCCAAACAAAAGCCTTTGTTTCAATATTTTTTTATATTGCATATTGACAATAATATACTTTCTGTGAAGGTCCAGTTGGGAAAGCTTCCATTTTGCTAGTTTGAGGACATAACTACACTAAACACATGGTTTTCAAGGTACAGAATGATCCCAGAGATCATGATCAAACTTCTTTTGCACACAGAGGAACATGTGCTTCACTTTTCTCAGTATAAAGTTCAAAAAACCTGTTTAACATGGACACTAAGTTTTTTAATAGGTGTTATGATATTTTCTAAAGGTGTATTGATTGTTCAGTTATCTTTTTGGTCTCATATATTAAACAAAAAATACTGACATAAAAATAGTTAATATTTTCTTCTTTGCAAGCATGACCACTATCCAGTTATATGCTGACCTTCTCTATCAACTGAAGGACTAAATGGTACTCTGGGGCTAAACAGAAAGTTGAATTACTAGAATATTAGCTATTTGTAGTGCTGCAGTGAATGGATCACACACCCCCCTCCACGCTTGTTTTTTTTTCCCAAACTTTAGAAAAGTGCCAAGAATTTTTATTTTAAGAATAAAAACAAATATTGTGACTATAAATCTTGAGCTGGTGCACTTTTCTTCATTGATCCTAGGATAACATTCCCAACTTTGGAACCTTAACAAAGACATAAGATTTTCTTTTATACTAGCTTTAATAGTCCTGTACCTTTAGGGTTGGTTGTGGGTCTTTTTTATCTGCTCAAAATTTTGATGTTATAGAAGTTTACTTAGGAAAGCCTTTTGCAATAAGAGTTTGAAGGTTGTGAAAAAAATCTTTCTCTATGGAAAGGAATCATGAGGGAAGAGATTAGGTTTGAAAATCAGGCTACTATAGATCAGCAGTTAGCTACTTCTGTACTTACAAAGTAATAAAAGTACAGTGATTTGTATGTGCACACTCTCTTCAGGCTGATGGAGTTGATTTAAGGAAAAGAACGACGTTGACCGTCTTCAATTACTCAGTAATATTTTTGGCAACCTTATCTGTAACCTTCATAAGAAAGAAAATAGCAAATTGTCTTTTCAGAGCAAGGGGCAAATGTATTTCCAGGAGACATGGCATTTCTTCCCACAGAAATCATTCTGTTAACCGAACCATAAGAAGGGTCCAGTATTCATTTCTTTGCAGTCAATGATTGAATAGTTTCAAGTTGATTTCAAGAGTATTACTACCTGATAAATACAAGAATCTAAAACTTTTGTTTTGACATTAAAGAAAATTATAGAAACTCAGTCACAACTTTTTCATTTCTCCAGTGATCCTTATGAATTATGAATACCTGGGTTCTAGGAATACTGGGGTAAAATGTAAAATGAGCCCAAACAGTGAGACAGTGAACCCTATAGACAGGAAAATAAACCTGCTGCAGAGATCCATTTTCAGCATAGGCTTTTCCTCTCACATTCCTCATTTCATTCCTCTGAGGTTGAAAATAATTTGACTGCTTCAGTAGACAATAATAAGATGTCAAAACATTTGCAGAAAATATCTAGTGACTTTGTTCTGTTCCAGGTGTAGGGAATTTTCTGTGTGAGTATTAGAAAAGTTGGCTTTGTTCACTGTAACAGCTAAATTGCACTTGGCTTGCCTGAATGGTAGAAGAAGTAGTGCAAGATATTCTCTCAACCCCGCTCAACAAAGAATAAGTCCTCAAAAGTGAATTGCCTAGTGATGCTACTCAGCTAATTCAGATCAAGTTTTTCTTTCCTGGAAAATAACTGCTGAAGTTCCTCTTTTGCCATCTATTTGCATCAATAGTTTAAAGTGGTTCATAACTGCTGAGGGCACAGTGAATTAACTTGTATAGTACTTGTACTTTTCATTGTGAATTGCTAGTAAGCTACCATAGAAGCACTGGGATCAACTAGTGCCCTCTAACTCATGTGCTATAGTTTTTTTCCTGAATTAATTTGTTTGAGGGAGAACGTAGTTGTTTTTTTAAAAAATGTCCAGTTTGGACTAAAAAACATCTAGTTAAGGGGAACCTCCTACATCCTTCCTTGGCTGAGTGATGCTTGAACTGATTACCCTTTCTGTTAAGTAGTATGTTTCCTATTTTTGATATATGTCTAGATTATTTTTTCCACCTGTAGCTATTGGTTGCATCTTAGGCATTTGTCAATTTCACTAAACAGCCCTCTTTTATCAATATTCTGTTTTTCATGGAGCTAGTAATATATCCCTTGGTCTTCTTTTTACCAAGCTAAATAGCTTTCAGCTCCTGGAGAGAATTACTATTAGGCTTATTTCACAGTACTTAAGTCATTCAGTGCATCTTCTCCCTATCCTTCAATTTACCAACATTGTTTGGGAACTGTGGACACCAGAACAAATTGCATTACTAGGCAATTAATTTGCATTGCTACCAAGAAAAAGGGAATATGCTCTTTCTGATCCAATATAAGATTTTATTATATTTTTGCAGAAAAAGAATGCATTGCTACTTTTGAAATAGGAGCTCATGTTCACCTGATTATCCATTAAGTGCTTCTAACCCTTTTAAAAAATTTCCCATTTTTTACAATCTTTGCAGCATCTACAAACATTAATAAAGATTTTTTGTTTCCTTCCAAAACACTGATAAAATTGTTAAATGGAATATACACAAGAATTCAGCCTTGCAGAACCCAGTAGAATATTCACTCTCTAAGAAGATTGCCATTTATAGATGCATCTTGAAAGCTATCAGTTACTCAAGTTTTAATCTAGTTAATGTCTACAATGCTCATTTGCTGTTGGCAGAGCCTCATTTTTCATATCCTACATCTGCAGAAAAGCTCAGAAATTACTTCAGCAATGAACAGTTCTATTAACCTTACATTCATACTGTTTTTCAGGTTCACAGAAGCCTCCTATAAAACTTTGGGATATCTTAAAAAATAACTACTCTTATTGAAAACACTGTTATTAAACTATTATATACTCATTAAAAAAAAAGAGAAACCAAATTGGTTTGTCAACATTTATTTTTTAGAGAAGTATGATTAACAGTGGCAGTTTTCTTATTAATACCATTCTGTACTAGCAAGTGTATTATTGGTCTTGGGTCATTCTGACAGTCCTTTGAATACTCAGCTCATGCCAATTGGTCATCTGAACTCCTAGCAAACAATAGCCAAACAACAGATCTCAGAATTTACCACATTGTCCTAATACTTATGGAAATTCAACATAAATGATAAGAGAATCTCGCATAAAATTTGCAATTCTAGGAAATAAACTATATAGACCCACTGAGGTACTGTAGTCATTTCTGTTTAATACTGTACTGCTTCCTGTTCAAATGGAAAGAAGCGCATTTTTAGAACAATTTTTGTATTATGAAAATATTCTATTGTTTCCAAAAACCAAAATACTTATCGGACGAAAACAATTATTGGACAAATTGTCTTGGTTATTTTTGCTAGTTCTACAAACTTCCCCTATAAAAGCCAGTCCTATTTTTAGGATTACTTAAATTCTTCATACACAAACCAACCCTATTATTTTGTAATCAGTTGCCAAGATATTTCTCCTTTCCCTTTTGCTTCCCTTATAATTTTCTAAAGTTCCAAACACTTATTGTCTATGATTTATGAGACTCTTTTCTGTTCTTTCATTTCTTAATTTTATTTTGTACTATTATTTTTATATGTGTACTTTTACCTTCCTTCTAGATCATGTCACTGGGTTATTATACCTAATATGATTGTCTTTCTCTGAAGGGTCATATTTTAATTTAAGCAGTCTTTGAGAGTTTCCAATTTTCATTAATATTTTTTTGACTTGATTCTTCTTCCAGTTGATCCAACTCAGAATTATCTTGGTGCTTCCCAAAACTGCAGAACTGCAGCTCACTTTCATTTTTCAACACTTTAAGGTGGTGCAGTTTTATCATGTCAAAACATTAGGAAGACCAATGTTTTCCATACTTTTCGGAAAGTGGCAGAATCATAACTGGACAGTTCATGGTGGGTGTTCTAAATAAGATCATTGTTGATCATAAAAGTTAGTGCAGGAAAATGATGAGATTTGTGCGGAAGAAATATACTTTCACTATGTGTCCTTTCAAGATCTAGTTTAACTCGGTTTCGGTTCTGATTCATAGTGCTGGTTTAATAGGAAACCATGAATGAAAGCCCTACTGTGAACCACAAAGGTGGCTCCTGTTGATTCTGGAGGTTGTTAGTTAATGCAGAATGTGCTTAGAGAGATTTCCATGTAAGTGAACTGTTTTTGAGTTAGTGAAACACAAATCTAGTTAACCTTGGGCCATCCAAAGCTACAAAAATGTTTTGCCTATGGCTTCAGTGGAGAGGCTTCTGGCATGATTTTTCACTCATGTCACATTTTCATTTAGTTTTTGCAAGCTCTTGATATATCCTAAGGGGCTTTAGTATTTATTCCATATAGTTAATATTGAAGAAGTGAATACATTATGGATAATCTATTTCTATGCCTTGCTTTATTAGCTCCTGAAGTCTTCTTGCAGCCTGGCTTACCCTGCTAGAGTAATTTTTAAAACTGTCAGGAATTCTGGGGATGTGTTGAGACCCTAGTAGCTGGCAATCAGTGAGCATCTGGCACCTAAATCTTCTTAACCACATGGCAGATTCTATCCAGTGATTTATCAGACAAGCCAAATATTCAGATGAACTTTCCTCACTTCCTTGAATTAAGGCTTTCAACTAAAAAATAACTGCACAGCACACAGATGCTTTGAACTATAGTTCAAGTATGTATACATGTGCACTGGGGAGACACTTGATTTCACTTAGAAGCATCTTTTAATATATTTGAGATGGTAATCTGGGGAATCAATCACCAAAGAAAGAAAGAGTTACTTTGACCTTTGAAAGCATCTTAACTGCCTACAAATAAGGGCCCCAATCCCTATGGCATTATGCTATATAACCGTAGCAGCCAAGTAAGCTATCCCAATTTTGTCTCAGTATTTGGAGCAGAAGCAAAGACACAAAAATCATATTTTCCACAATTCTGAAAAAATATTAAGTAATTCATGAAGCAAAAATAAAATAAAATAAAACAGTATTGTGACTACAATGCTGGCTGTCATGGATGTGAGAAGGCAAACGTCAAAATGAGTGGAGATGAGAAAATGCCAGGCCTCATTGCTCTCTACAGCTTCCTGTGGAGGCAAAGAGGAGAGAGAGGTGCTGAGCTATTCTTTCTCCCTGGTACCCAGAGAAAGGATGCTTGGGAATGCTTCAAAGCTGTACCAGGGGAGGTTCAGACTGGGCATTAGGGAAAACTAGGGAAAATGTGTACCTCTCTGGAAGGAAGCAGGAGAGCTGGTTACCTAGGACATGGAGATACTTTAAGTACTCAGCAATGCTTTTGCCTCGATCTTCACCTATGGCTGCTCTGGCCACACCACCCAGGTCACAGAAGGCAAAGGCAGGGACTGGGAAAATGAAGAACCACCTGCTATAGGAGAAGATCAGGTTCAAGGCCATCTAAGGCAGGGGTCCTCAAACTACGGCCCGCGGGCCGGATACGAACCCCCAGGGTCCTCAATCCAGCCCCCCCGGTATTTACAGAACCCCCCCGCCAGGGGTTTGGGGGGGGAACCAAGCAGCCGCAGATGACTGCCTGCCACTTCATCCACACACCGGCCCCTGGTGAAAAAGTTTCAGGACCCCTGATCTAAGGAACCT
>JAVJGJ010000059.1:60262739-60308064 GCA_035590215.1 Microhierax caerulescens | reverse complement strand
TTCTTTTTTTCTTTTTTTCTTTTTTTCTTTTTTTCTTTTTTTCTTTTTTTCTTTTTTTCTTTTTTTTCTTTTTTTTTTTTTTTTGTGTGTGTGTCCTTTCAAATATCCTTCCCTGATGACTACAATTCCTCCTTTACTAATGCTGGATTCCTGCTGCCTCTCAATGTCTTCCCAAGGTATTCCCATGTTCATAATAATGCTAACCTACAAAAGCCATTCCTCTAAAACATCCCTGGCAGCTTCTGTTCTGGTGTTTTCAACGAGGTCCTGGTGCTAGGAATATGAAGAGCTGCCGTGGAGGGAGAACACATCAGTGAATAAACTATTCTGTGAGATAGACCCAAACTGCCATCATCAGTACTTTGAGACATCAGACTTCTCTTTAGTACTTCAAGCAAAAGTGGAACATTTCCTAAATACAGATGACAAATCTCTCTATAACAATATTTTGCAACTGTCAAACTGGTAAAATCTTTAGGACATAATTTTCAAAAAATGCATACATAATTTAGCTCAAGATTTTTCAGCTAACGTGGACTTCTGCTTTGTATATGTAAACCTCATTTGCATGGGTGAATTTTCTGTACATTTCTACGATCAACTGCACCTGAAATGGTTAGTGCTTGAGCTATTGCTTGTGCAAAAAAGGTTCAAGTCTGAGAATTTTTCAGTATTGCCACTGAATAAGTAGGTTCCTTTACATTTCAATCTGATATTAAATGAATGTGATTTTTTTTTAGCATTGGGGTTCTCAATTATTTTATTTATAGCAAGGATATTTCAACTACTGCATAAATATGTTATCTCACAAGTCACAGAAAATACACTAGTTTTAGCATGCATGAACACAACACAATCTTATGATAAAAGTTTATAAATTAACACTCCTGTGCACCTGAAAATCCTACTGTTCTGAGCAGGAACTTTGCAGAATTTAGTTCCATATCAGGTACATTTCTTAGGAAAATATTTTTTAAAAAGCCACCTTACCCGTAACTAAAAGTAGAGACTGGTCTGGCTTTTTTTCTTTTTTTTTGGCCCTGGTTTTATGATCACTTAAATTTTTCATACATAAGATCAATACATGAGCACAACTCGAAAGATATTGATCCGTGTGTACTACAAAACACTGAAAATTCCAATGGAAATGGGACACAACTAGATAAGGCTTTCCCCCCCCCCCCAACTTTTTCCAAATCTAGTGTAATTCAAAAAAAGAGCAAAAAATGCTCATATACTATATCAGAGATTTTGCATCCATTTCCTAAATCTCTTCAGATTCAAAGTGTGTCTCCGCACAGCTTAAGCCTGACTACAGTGACTGCTGTTGCTGTGTGAGGCACTGATGATAAATCACTTCTTGCAAAGTGAGTCACACTCAGGCAATGAACACAGCAAGAGTCCAAACAGTGATCAAAAGGCAGCATGGCTCATTATAATACCACTCAGCAATTCCAGTCTGTGTTGACCAACTTCAAAATTATAATGAGGTGAGGGGTGCAAAGAGTGCCAAAGACTCTCTTTTACCCTCACATCATAATGTAATATGCTTCTGATGGGGATACATAGTCCAGTTGTGAAATGCTTCAACATTAGATCTTGGTAGTCTTATAAATAGACCATACCCTACTGAAAGAAAAGGACACTTTTCCCTTTTCCTTTTTTCCCTCCCCCAGTACTCAGCAATGAACAGGAAAAAATGTGATATTACAGACCGCAGCTGAATCCAGCTTGACATTGTGGAATGTGATCACCTCTGTTCTGGCAGATCCCTGGAGCTGGCTACACTACCAGTTCATCTGCTTTACTGAGTAGACTAGAATAACCCTATTATTTTTATAAAACAAACTGAAATCGAAGCATTGCAGTAATTATATTAGATGAGCTAATAAGCCAGTTAGATATTGATTTATGGTTCTCAGAAAGAAATATGTTTTCTATTGTTCTGTAGTATGTACCAAGAGCTGTGAAGGCTGCCAACCACTTCAAGGAACAAAGAGAAAGAAGATTTTTTTCTCTTATAAGATGTATTTGAAGTTGTTTTTTTTTTGCTAAAGTTTTCTGCCACCGATTTACTGCTACTTTTCATAACAATAAGGGTGCTTATACGGCTAAGACTTTAGGAGGTACTCTCATCCTTTCAGCACCAAGCAGATTAACAGAAGTGTGCATCAGATCAGATCATCCACAACATATCCCTACTTGAAGAACTATTGTTGCTGTAAGAATGAACAAATGCTACTAAAGTTTTGAAGATATTAATATCACGGATAGCTGAACACTGAACTTAGCCATGTAGGTTAGCTGGCTGCTTTTCTCTGACTCCCTTCAAAACTAATAGAAAGTGGATCGACTCTTCTAGAGGGACACCTTAGGTATGTTCTGTGTTAGACTTCTCCTTTGAATTTGTGTCCGGATGAACCTGCTGCCCTGCACTGACCACTCAAAGCAGGCAGAAGACTGAAGAGCCGAACTGGGTTCCTGAAGACAAGTATTTGCCGAGGCCGTTTTGTGTAGATGAGACCTGAGGACAGGTTTGGGCTGTGCTTCACTGTATTTTTAGGCACTTGACAAAAGCAGACTTTTGTAGGCTTGTTTTGTATGATGTGACAGTACTAGCACCCGTGAAAGTTTATTTTATGTCAGGACTGTGGCTTTGCATGTTAGAAAGACTAAATTCAAATACCAGCTCTGAAACATCTTTGACATTCATGGGAACTTTCCGTAATAAGCAAAGAAATTAAGTACTTAGAGACTTCACATTTTACTTTTTAACGTATTTCGGTAGAGCCTATGGTAATAATTGTTTCATACTGTACGATTAGTATCAGTGATAGGCAAGAACCATTTTTTGTTGTTGCAGAATTAATAAAATCTTGTGTTGCTACTCTTCATTAGATTACTCAATGCTTAAAGTTTTATAGTTGTAAAAATATTCCATGAAAATCCAAAGCCAGTATCAGGTAGTCCTCAAGATACTTGCTATGTGTTTCATTATTCTAAAAGATCAATGGAACAAAGCTTGCTTTATCTTAAGGCCTTCTGAAAACTCAAAAGCAAAAATGATCCCTTTCTGATTTTGCTTCATATGCTGTCACTTTCAGAATGAAAAAAATTATCTCGTGTAGGATTCTGGTGTTTGTGGTACACTGCTAAGAGTAATGACTCCATAGTCCCTTCACTTACCCATGTGAATCATCACTGATGAAGACACATCAGTTTTAAAGCAAGGTAAGCAATAAAAGAACCATCTTCTCTTAGTAGCAAAAGATGTAAACTTTTTTGCTGTGAAAAACATAGTGTCAAGTTGAAGCCCAAACACCTGGGAAATGGTTAGGCCGTAGCAAGTTGTTAGCAAGTACCAGGGCAACAAAATACTTTTTTTTTTTAAAACCTCAGGAACCACAGGTAAGGATTTTTTGTTCAGACTGTTCTGAGGTAGCTGAGGGATGCCTCTCTGTTTTTCATTCTTGATTTCAAGGATTTATTTTCAAACACTTCCTACTCCAACAAGTATTCTCTTTTTGCATTCACAGTATCCCTTATTTTAATACATGAACATCTGCAAGAAAGATCTTGAGTCACTGATCTGGATGACTTAGAGGATTTCCTTTGAAACCTACATTGTTGACAATTGCTACACAGGAAAGAGAGTTTTTGTATTGAAAGTAGACTTTATATTACAGTTCTTGATAATTTAAAATGTAAATATATTCTTGGTTTAATAAACTAGGCCTGAAAATCATAACTTGTTAAACAACTGTTAACTTATTCAACACCAGTTTGATGTTTTAATACTATGTAGAAACAAACCTTTTTCTCAGAGTTCTGCATATTTTCCCAAAGGCAAATTCAGTCCTGTTATTTGTACCTTCTTACTCATCCTATAAATAAAATGTGGATTCTCATTATAAATGGGAAAAGAGGCAAGTTTTCATCAGTTATAGAATTTTGATGTATGTGAAACAATTTTTAGTGTATTTTATAACTTCAGTTTTCTTTATGGCTTATTAGAAGTTGCATAACATGATTTGTAAGCTCCCCCTGCCCCCAACAAACAAGGAAACAAAAAAAAGGACTACAGAAGGCAATAATATTGTTAAAATAATGACATTCATGCCATTGAAACACTGTCTACAGAAGTGTATTTGTTTTTAACGCAAAGTTCATGCAATACTGTAGAGAACTGAGGCATCTAACACTGAGGTGTAACACACAGGCTACATATAGGACCACGTAAAACCATTCTTAACTTTCTTAACAGCTTTTGAGCTCTCCCAATAAAGGTAATAGGGCTGCCTGTATGAAGATAAAAATTCCTGTGCTTAAAAAAATCACCAGTATCAGAGGTAAGTTAATTAAATGTTAGTGTCTAATAGTAAGATGCAAATGAATGTGAAAATAGCATCAGTTCTTACTGTAACCTTTTAGACAGTTGTTTTGCTTACAGCAAGAGACATAAGAACTGGTCATCTGGTATCAAGAGCTAGATCATTTCTAATCAGTCCTACCACATTTAGTGATCACTGTATCATTTTCTGTAGATTCAGATACGTCTAGTAGGACTGTTTAGTCTCAGTCAAGCTTCTACTTTGCACATACTTGGTAAGCAGGATGCTAATTATATATTAATATACATTTTTGTTTTCATTACTTACATGTTTACATAGTAGCTCAATAAACAGAGAAAAGCTTAAACAGATATATAATGAACCAATGGAGGGGAAAACAAATCATAAGAGTACATTGTCCTTCTGTTTTCATAGTAGCAAAATAATTCATTTACCTTGACTTCTGTAAAGTCTTTGACACAATCCCAAGCAACAACTTTATCTCTAAATTGAAGAGCTATGGGTTTGATGGATGGACTGATAATTGAATAAGGAATCAACTGAGTGGCTACATCCAAAGAACTGCAGTCAGTGGCTCAGTGTCCAAATAGAGATCAGTAACAAGTGAGGTCCCCCAAGGGTCTGTACTGGGGCCAGTACTGTTCACTATTTTTATTAAGGACATAGTGGGGTTGAGTAGCAAGTCTGCAGAAGACATCAAGCTGAGTGCTGCGGCTAGAGGGAAGGTATGCCACCGGGAGGACCGTGACAGGCTTGAGAAATTAGACAATGTGAATATCATAAAATTCAACAAGGCCAAGTGCAAGGTCCCAAACCTAGGTCAGGGCAATCCCCAGTATCAGTATAGTCCGGGGGATGTATGGATTAAGAATAATTCTGCAGAAAAGAACTTGGGGATTGTGGTAGATGAAATATTGGACATAAGCTAGCAGTATGTGCTTGTGGTCCATAAAGCAAATCATATCCTGGGCTGCATAGAAAGAAGCATGGCCAGCAGGTCCAGAGAGGTGATCCTCCCCCTCTGCTCTCATGAGATCTCACCTGGAGTACTGCATCCTCTCCGAGGCTCCGAGTGTGTACTGTACCACTCCCACAGTACAAGACAGACATGGACCTGTGATGGAGAGAGACATTTCACCAAGGCTTTTAGTGACAGAACAAGTGGCAAAGGTTTTAAACAGAGAGAGGATAGGTTTACATTGGACATAGGAACAAATTTTTCACAATAAGGTGGTGAGACACTGGAACAGGTTGCCCAGAGAAGCTGTGGGTGCTCCATTTTTGGGAGTGTTCAAGACCAGGTTGCACAGATCTCTAAGCAACCTGATCTGGTGAAAGATGTCTCTGTCCACGGCTGGTTGGAGCTAGACAATCTCTAAAGGTCCCTTCCAACCCAAACCATTCTATGGTTCTAGGATTTTATCCTCTATCTTTACAATCTTACATTTGCATACTTGATTTTGGGTTCTGAACTTAGTACTATGACATCAGATAGAGTGCTTGGAATTACATAAGATTGATCAATGAAAATATATGTTTATATATATAACATACAGATAGAGTCTTCAGTTGCAGTTAAAAAGAGTTAATTAAACATTAGAAATTTTATGAAAGAAGTTGAGATTAAAGCATAAATGTCTCTATATCCATCCATCTATCTCTCCATCTTATTTATGTATTTGTACCTACATATACGCTTGTATTTAATATATATGTATACAGATACGAATTTACATATATAACTATGTCTATCTGATTAACCCTCTATGGTATAACTGTATCTTGAATATATCATCAGTTTGGGTTCTTCCAACTCAGAAAGGATACTAGACTTAGAAAAGGTAGGAAGCAAGCTGACAGAGTTGGTCAAAAGTAACTCTATGACAAGCACAGGAGAGAAGCTACAAATCTTTAGCCTGGAGAAGAGAGAGCTGAAGTGGATACTAGAGATCCCCGCAGTCATGAATGTCGATGTGTAATATCTAAGGCATGAGTGCAATTTAGCATTAGCTGACCTAAGCTAAAAGTAAACTACAGAGCAAATGTGTTTTCATTGTTGTTGTGTTTTCATTTTTTAGTATGAACATTTGCCACAAAATGATATATATGTTATTAATGTTAACATAACATGACATAATTTAGAATGATACAATGTAATGTAACCAAGAAAAAAAAAGTCCATGTCAGACCATGTCAGATAGAAAATTTCCTTTACAAGCAGCAGAAATATCCTGTACGTTATTCTGTATAGATAGAATGACAGCACCATAAAACTATATTCCTTTTCTATATTTACAATATTTGATTCATCTATGCATCATTTAAAAATAAAACCAACATTAAATATCTGTATTTTATATCTTACAATGGCATGATGCTTTCTTTAGTTGAAGCTGGGCAAGTTAGATTTTTATTTTGAAAACTGCTTTACAGTGAAAACCAAACAGAAATGGACATTTTAACATGAAGTCATTTCACTGGTTCTACTAGATTGTTTTGGAACTCCAGGAGTGTGTGTGTGTGTGTTTTTGTGTGTTGTCATTCATAATACAGATGCAGAATGAATTTTTTTTACATGGTATTACCACTTTCACTATTGTCTAAAATGAAATAGAATTCTCAAATGCAGTCTTTCATATTAATGTAAAATAGTTTTTTTCTTCCCTCATAAACATGATGCCATGTTTATGTTATAATTCTGTTTGTTGATTATGAGATCTGAGAAAAGATCTCTCACAATAACCTCAGATTTTTCATTTTGCTTCTTTCCATTCTTTTTCCCAACGAACATTTTTTTTTTTTTTTTTCAGAAAAGTGTTCTCATGCTGCTATGTTAATTTATTATCAGCTTTTCTCCACGAGCCTCCAGATTGTCTCTGTGGAAATTTTCCAATGACAGAATACAAAGTCTCTTGCCCATTTAGACTGTTCTCTCATGAGTCTTTTATTTAGTTTCCTATACTTTTCTTAAAGGAATCTTTCCTGAATTTATGACTTAGAAAGTCTTTACCACAACCACAGATGGGGGAAGATAGGTACTGTATCTTCATAAATCTTGCAGTAAGAACCCTGAAATCTCTATGATCTTGAGAAAGCTTGGTCTTCACAAGGTAAATCTGTTTTATAAATTTGTCCTTTATATTAGCATTTGTAGAGATTTATCCCTTAAGAATACTTTGATCCTGAACTGCTTTCAAATTTTATTACACTGATTGTATTTTTCATAAATTTTTAAAATTGCTTTAACTGGAATATATTCCATGTCATTGCAATAGTAATATAATATTATTTATAATTACAAACACAAGACCAAGCATATTCTCATTTTTATGTATTAATGACTCAAACTATAATATTAATTTCAGTATAAATAAACAGTAGCAACATGCTAACTGCGTTGATCTTAGGAAATTAAATCCTATTGTAGGCTAGTGAACCTCAAAAAGTGAATTGAAAGGTTATTGTCTGAGATTATTAAGAGATAAGGGTAGCATTAATTTGATGTCAGTGTAATATTCTTGGAGTGTGGTCAGTGTTAGATTCATGACTGAAGTGAATTGTTAATGCAGTTAGTAAAACAGTAAAAGCATTTGGAAAGAAGAAAAAGAAAGTTGTATATCTGTGGGGATTTTTTCCTTTCTGGCACTTATTTGTACTTTATAAAAATTTCCAAAGAAGCCATACCTCTGTAGCCAATAAAATTGTGCCTTGTTATAGAGTTCTCATTCCCTAAATGATCCACAGGTTTTTATTATAAATTTCTGTAAAGAAACATCTTGAAATTGCCTAGTGCTTTTAAACAATTTTCCACTCAGAACATAGAATTTCCCTTAAGCTAATTAATCTGGTCGTGTAAGCTGCGCATGGCATTATGGCATTACAGCATTAGCCATTTTATGTTGGCATCCTTATAATAAATGCAGAAATCACGGGGCAATGTTTTGTCAGAACAATTGGGTTTTTTCTGTTTTGCTTTGTTTGTAATGTTGATGGGCATGTATATCACCTACTGTTGTACTCTTGCCAAGTGCCCTCCCTAACCATCACATTTCTCCCAGCTATGTCATTTCATTTCCACAGGAGTTACATAATAGTAAACACTGAACAAGGAAAAAAAACCAAACCTGTGAAACATGTTCCTCTGAACTCGGTCCATCTTCAGTGCTAAATATGTTATGAATCCTGTAAAGAAAAGTGATGAGCAGTCATGTTATTAAAGATCGCATTTCAAAGGCAAAAAGTCTGTATAAACAAGTGTAATCTTTGTTTTGTGTTTAACTTTTCAACTTAAATAGTTGTTGCATTTCAGGATGTTTGTATTTATGTACACACGTGAGTACCTTAAGAGTGAATAAAGGATCATAAAAATGATTCACAGTATGTGACAAAAAAAAAAAAAAAAAAAAAGGCAAAATCCCAAGACTGCCACATACAATGGATTTTTATTATATGACTAAGCAAATCAAGCAAAGCAATCAGTAGGCCTGTTGATAGGCCTGTTCATAAGTGTATTTATAACTAAGAAGTGACAGGGTTTGTGCTGTATTTGCAGCACAGGCTGCAAGTTCATAAAGTATGTGTCTTTTCAGAGACAGCTACCCATTCCCATAAGTATATGCATATAGATAGATAGTGTAGATAAGTTACTATGTACACTTAAAGTTTTAGTCCATCACCCTCTGATACTACTCAGGAAAAATTCTATAACTAGCTGTCAAGAAGCTATTCTGGCAGATATTGAGCCAGTTATTGTACTCTGAAAACTACCGAGAGACTTACTTTCTCTTCGTTACTGAAACAAAAATAATCAGGATTATCAAGTCATACTTTTACTTTAGTCTGCAGGGCTGATATGTATCTACTTAGATTTTGATTGCACTTTAAGACTGACTGGGAGATGGTTCTAACCTGGTGATATTTCATAACTGATGGGTAGATAGTGTCCAGAAGAATGAATATGCTCCTTTCTGGATCTTCTCCGTTTTGGTACTTCAGGTGGTCTAGAGAAATATTGGAAAGAAGATACCTGGTCACCCCAGACACGGGTTCTTGTCACTGAAAATGTTCAAATGCTGTCACTAATATTATTTTTATGGTAATTTTCTATTAGATGGCCAGGGAATTTAATTTCAGGCTTTCTTGTGTAAATATTGCTTGGTAAAGAGGCAGCCTCCTCTTTCTTCCTCTTCTTCTTGTGCAGTGCCATTTTGTTTCTTGCCTGCAGAGCAGCTGAGATTCAGCAGACAAGGTAAAGAAAGACTAGATGATGACTGGAAGAGAGTTTTGAACGTCCTGTGGGTAAGAGAGTTGTTGAACAGAGCACTCCTTTTCTGTGTCCGACTACTGTAATGAAAGCGGCAGCATCATTTCCTGACTGCACTTTGTACAAGACTGTTCTTGTGTGCCACGCATGCATCAGCTAATGCCTTAAAACTAGATATGTTTGCTTGTGCTCAGGCACCAAAGCTGGCTCCCCAGAAAAATTTGAGGCTGACAAGTAAATGCCTCATGAGCTTATAAGTGGGTCAAGGATAAAGCAACTTCAAATGATACTGCTTTCCAGGTGGATTTTTTTTTTTTTTGTATTTATGCATCATAATTCCAACCCAACGCTATTTTAACTATGAAAGAAAGTGGTCTGAATCTAATTTTTCAATTGTCTTAAGGTATGACCTTGTGCCTTTCCATACACCTGGCTGTTCACTTGGGTTGGGTTTGTCACCTCAGCTCCTGCTTCAGTGTAGTCTGAAGAGCTACTAAATAAATCAAGGCACAAAATTCTTTTCTTGGCAATGACATAGACTTTACTTTTAGTTCAGGAAAAGTTTTTCTTAAATACCGTTAAGGTGACTCTATTTTTAATCATGCCATAACTCCCATAATTTCACTTAAAATATTGTATTGGATGAATTATTTGTATTTTCTAAGTTCGATGGCTATATTCTTTATTCTGAGAGAAATACTGTCAGGCTGTGGGATCTACCACAGGCAAAAAAAACGAGTGCCTGATACTGATAACAAGCGACAAACTCTTTTTTTATTTTCAAACACCACTTCATTTGCCAAAAGGGAAAAGAATACCACCTTGTGCCTACCCTTTGTCTCTCTGCTCTCTGCATGCAGACAAAAGATAAATAAAATTACTCTTACAGAAATCTAAAATGGAAGGTTGCTAATCTTGGTGCCAGACCTTTCTGAGTGACACTCTTGCTGGCTGTGTTGAGAGAGTCCAGGGCATGGGACTGCTCTTGGCTGGTGGCCACACCTCAGCCCCCATGGGGCACTTGGCCACCTGGGCTACAATTTTAGGACTGTCATGTGGGAACAAGACAGTGGAAGTTAAACAAACAAACAAACAAACAAACAAACAAAAAACACACACAAAACCAAAAACCTGGGACCTGAACAAGCTCCCCCCAGCATTAAGAAAGGAGGATAACTGCATCATGATGGATCACAGTCGATGCCTCTTTTTCATTTCCCCTAAGGGAAAGAAAACTGCACCCCTGGGTGCTCCTGTTTCAGTCTGGGAAACAGTCCTGTGACACACCACTTGCTGAGCTGTGTCTCCACTTGCCCTGGCCTCTTTGGCTGCCTTGGTTGCTGCAACTGCCATGGAAACTACAGCAAAGCCCTAAATTGTCACGCTCTGGCATGAAAATTATTTGTGTTTTGGAGTCCAGTTCTCCCAACCAAGCTGTCTGTTGTTTTTCTTCCTCTGATCCTAACTAACACTGTGTTTTTGATGTATGACCAGAGGAAAGTGGGAGTTAATTGCCAGCCATGGACAGAAAGGGGGAGTTCACTTGGAGCTAATGGATAAAAGCAAACAGTGATGTGGGCTGAACCTTGATTATTATAAAGCAGTGGAAAGTCTTTCTCTAAAAAAAATAATCTTGTCACCCTGCGATGACTATGAATAAAATATGTATTTGATCTAGATATCTGACTGCCAGATCTGTGCCTGATTCAACTGTGTCTTTCCCTTAAAGGGTAAAAAGGTTTGTGGCTCCAGGAATGGTCTATTTAAGAAATTGAGAAGCACAAAGAAGTTCTTCAAAGAATACTCTTCAACTTCATCAGGTAAACTGTAAAATCCTGGAAGGCTGATGTAGAAAACTAGAAACTTTGAGCCAAATCTTCAACTTATCTTTAGAAAAGGTAAAAGCACATGGATTCAACATATGGGATTCACATGTGGAAATCTGATGTCAGAGGTCTGTTCCTGCCTACTCAATGCCACCTGTAACCTGCTAGTGGGGGAGGCAAGAGAAAGAAAGAAGAGCATCAGGGGTTCCTGGGGCAGAAGTGGGAAAATCCCAGAAGAGATTAAATACACAAATCAGAAGACTCTATAAAAGTTCTCCTCTGCTTTCTTACCTGCTAACAGTAAATTACATGTGGTGGCTTCTGCATGATGTGGATTTTTTCGTTGCTCATACAGTAAGGAAGAGCTAGGAGAATAGCTAAATGGAATGAGAGTCATGCTGATGAGAAAGACACTCCTCACAGAATAGTCTGTATGCCTGGTAATGCTCCATTATCATCATCCTTTGTTGTTCACCACCACAGTGACTCCCTCTCTCAGGTTTCAGTACAGGTCAAGTGAGAGGGAATAGGAGAATGAGGAGATGCGTTGAACAGGCTGGAAGCCAGAACTGTCCACTGTTGCTCCCACAAAGGAGATTTCTGTAACCTTATTGAGTGATTTCTCTTACGTGATCTATTAGTGTAGGTTCCTAGATGGGCAGTGGTGCAACAGCAGCAAACACAAGAGTCATGGATATGTTCCCCTCTAATACCCATATGTAGCTGGGATATTGTAGTGTTCAGATTTATTAATTTTCCCACTGGAAACTTGCAAAGCTAATTAATATTATTCCTCCCTTCTCAGTGCAGTGCCAGAAAACAGCTAGAGATAGTGAGGGGAAAAGCGGATAGTAGTTGTTTGAATCATTTCCATAAAAGAATTTGATTCCAGTTTCAGCTGTTCAGTGCATCCTGGACAGGTTTCCTGCAATACATCTGCTTTCCTGGCAGGAGCGTGGTGGCTTCTCCTCCTGCTGGTCCTTTCTTAGGGCTGTAATTCCAGAGTGCTCTGCTGAGCAGCCAGCAGGCATGCTGCCTCCAAACGGTGGGCTTCAGGGCTGTGACACTACTCTTGGTAGCTCTGCTTGCTTTCATGCAGAGTTTGAAATTTGAGGATTTTCCTTCCCCTGAATTTAAATGGAATCGAATTTCTGTACATTTTGCACAATGAGTAGAATTGTCTTTCTTATGCACATCCAGCTGCAATTACATTAATTTCTCTTTTTCTTTGTTTCTCTTACTCTTTTATTCTTTTTTTCTTGTTAACTTATATTTTCTTCTTTTTATAGCTGTAATGTTTCAGCCTTCTTCTCAATCAGCATATCCCACAGGCTCTGATCTTTCCCCTCAGCAGGCAGTACTAGGAAGGGTCCAATTAAGGTCTTTTAAGTCCTCCTAGGAACACTACCTGCCTTTAGTGATTAAGATTGATTCTATAAATTTACCCATGTAATACAGTCTTAGTTTTGGTGATATGAATTTTATTCTAAGGTTTTAAAAGATTTATCAGTCTTTTTGTAGTAACTAATGTGACTGTAAGAAATATTCTTAGTGTCTTGGAACTGGCTGTTAAGTTAGCCTCTTTGTTCTTTGAAAATGAAGCAGTTAATCCTGTGAGTAAAAGATGGTTAAAAGGTGTATTGAAGTCTATAAAGCAACATGGGGCCTGTGCACAATTTTTTTTCATTTCTAGTTATTGTGCATGTAATTTTCTTTTCTGTTTACAGTAGCCTTGCATATATGTATTTTTGTGAAGCATTTCCATTTCCATGGAAATTACCTGGGAAACATAGTACATATTGTGAGGAAACAGTTAATAAAGACTTTAGAACATTTGGAAATTATATTCAGCAATAGTAATACAAATGAATCATCCTGACTCAGAAACATCCTTAAGAAAATATTCTGTAATATATCAGATTAAACTAAATACATGGGAAATAGAAACTGTGGTTAGAGTTGCATTTCTTGTTGTTCAGGAAACAGAAATTATATTCTCAGCTTTCCCATAAAGGGTACTTATAACAGGGTGACAGTCTAAAAACTGCCTGGGCATGAAGGACCCCAAACAGCCAGGTGTTCAGATAGTAAGAGCTGGTTTAGGTGATGATTACTGCTGAGTCTTACTGGAAGGTGATCCTAATTACTTCTAATCAGGATGCTAAAGGAGTGGAGAGTTTCTCTGGTGGAGGAAACTGTCATTGATGAAGGTGGTTCAAAGGACAACAGCATAAAAGCTGCAGCTGAGTTGAAATGAAGGTGCTAACTGTTGTTGGCTACAATCACTTATGACTTCCAACAGCTCTGGATCTTTGATGTGGCTCAAGTTTTTTGGTGGACGTGCCTATACTAACAGGAGTTTGAAATGTGTGGTAAGTCTTTTATTCTGTTATCTATGTATTATGAATTTACATCTCAAGTATTCAAGAAAAGCACGTAGTGGCAGTAACTAAGAAATAAAATGTGGGTATTCATCAGTGAACTAAATGCTAAAGGGTTGCTGCTGTAATATCAGCTATTTCAAGTTTGGCTGTATTAACGTAATTTTTTTCTGACAAAATTTTTTTCTGACAAAAATAACAACTCTTTTGACTTGCTAATTGGACAGAGAATCTTACTGAAAAAATGTTACTTTAAGTATTGTGGTGTTGTCCTGTTTATAAATAGGTTTACACATATTTGGCTTTTCTTCATATCTTGTCCTTTAAATTTTGAATATTCCTTATGAGAGTATGATTATTTGTTTTTAGCACAAGTGACATAAGTAGTTCAACTATACATCTATTTCAAGGATTAGATCGTGTCTAAATTAAAATAATTTAGGGCTTGGTAATTTTTCTATTGTCATTTGTTGATTGATTAGAAAACTAAGATGTAAACAAACTATGTCTCACATGCAACTAAAATATGTGTTGTTTAGCCACCAATACGGGGATTAAATACCATGCTCAAAAATAACTCTACCAGGGGAGAAAAGGCTGAGGCAGCTGAGCCTGAAAAAGACAGGAGGACTTAGAATCTGGGGTAGAGGCAATAAGCAGAAAGGAAGGAAAGAATGAGATAAGATTCCTGCATCTTTAGACTGTTAATATTCTCTATATGGCATTGTGAGATGAAACTATTACAAAGTTTTTGGAAACCATTGGTGCTGAGAGTGCAAATACGAATATTGTGGATGCTGAGAAAATCTAATTCTACTTACAACAAGTCAGGATTCACTGCCAGTGTGGCTTTGGTGTTCTCTGTGCTTGAATCACTAGTCTGAAACATGGATTTCACACTTACAAGTACCAGCAATTGTTCCCAATGCTGCCTTTCAAACCAGGATTTGTGTAGTCAGTATGTAAGATGGTGGCATTACAAATAAAGGAGAACATGTTTTCCAGTCTCTTTTTCCTCCTTGAAAAGAAATGTTGAGGTAATGCTTTGTTAGCAAGAACCTTCCAGGAGGAGGGCATGGGAGACTAAGGACAAAATGATCCCTTTTGCTGTGAGGACTTGCAATGTCATGGGCAGAGAAAGAGATTAGTTTTGAGGACAGACTTGAAAATATACATTATTCAGTGATATAAGGCAACTACTATAGAGTTTTCTCCAAATTTCTGCATATTCAAAATCAGACACTGATGTTGGTGGTGAGGTGGCTTGCAGACAGCTGTATCTTCCTTTGAAACTGGAGAAGCTCTCTGCAAGGGTAAAAATATATGACAAAGGAGAAATAGTAAGGAGCTGTTCTTCTGTAAGACAGCCACAGAAAGGCCGGGGTGGCAGCTGCTCTTTGCAGGTACTTGTGGTCTACTGCTTTTGTGGGGAGAAGAGAGCTTTGGCTGCTGACTAGTAGTGAATGGAAGACAAGGCTGAACAGGTGATATTTACTACAACTGAGCTGGAGGGATGTGTGCTAAAGCTGTTTTGGTGTAGAGGTAATACCCTCTCACCATTAGACGAAAGATTGTTGCTGTATTTAAGTCACTTGGGAGGCTCAACACAGACAGTTCCACAACACCTAACTTTTTTTTTTTTAACCACGTCAAGGGACACACTTCTATGAAGCACGATCTCCTCCTCTCTTGGTCCTGGCCCTGACTTGAAGTCTGTGTTCATCAGAAACAATATTCAAGGTGTGATGATGATGGAGTTGAAATCTCATCTCTGTCACTGTAAGGATTTTCATTCAAGCTGCAAGGAAAAGTACCTTGGTGTGTGCATTTCTGTGGTGGTCTTTACACTAACACCTACAGAACTGAAATAAATTATTTAGACAAAGATTCATTTTTTTTTTTCTATAAATGGCATGGCAAAGGCTGTGTGGTCAAAGGTTATGAGAGGTCATCTTTCTTGGAGATCTGTATGGATTGTGACCCAGAGGTTGAGATAAACCCACTGGTGCACAATACCACTCTGGAATTTTACTACACAGCATCTGCAAACTGCAACTGGTATCTGTGGGCAGGGAAAGAGAGAGAAGGAAGAAAATTATCTCAGAAGTTCAATTCTAGTTGCTGGAGAACTTGTGCAACACAGAAGAAAAATGAGGTAGAGGCTGTAGCCCCACTATCCAGAATACATGTTGTGGAGTATTCCCCGGGTAAATATTTTCCTTACAGGACACCTAATTGTGTAGTCTTAAGGAATAAGCATGTCAGGAACTGTTACCTGCTTTAAGGGTGTCTGAGGGAGAGGATAAGCTTTCCCACATATCTTTGTGGGAGCATAAGCCTGTTGCAGGGGAAGGAGGATGATCATGATTTTTATTCTGCAGTGCTGTATAGGCCAAATCTTGAATTGACCTGCTGGCAGAGTGTCCGTTACTGTTCTGACCTGATAAACTATCACGTTGCAGTTCAGAAATCTTGGCTTAGGTTCAGTAAAAACATTGTGGCTGAACCTCCTCACTTGCCCTTGCACGGGCAACAAGCAACAAAAAGCTGTCACCAGCCTTGGGCTGGCCAATTGTTCCTGTTCAGAAAGTGAGTTGAAATGCTATAAAAGCTGTCACTGGGGTCTTCCCAGGCTCTGTTCCAGCTAAAAGCTTTTATGTCTTGTTCCATCAGTCCACATCATGGTAGGAAAATCAGGTTATATTCCTCTCTTGTGGAGATGAAGAGAATGACAGTTAAGTTGCTTTGACTGTCAGCCAGATGGCTCAAATGGCACATAAAACATGAAAATATAAAAAGCTGTCCCTCCCCTAAGGTCATTTTTAATATTTAGAAAACTGAGAATACTTTTTACTTTACTTGCTTTGCTTTTTCTCTGGAAACTATCAACTGCAGACTATTTACTACTATTTTCTTGAAGTTAACTCAGTAGAGATGGGAATAATTGTCTTTGCTACCAGATTTAGTGTGTTACATCCAACTATGTTACAAATCTGCACATGTATTATACAGCAAACAGATACCCATTGTGGATCCCTACTCATTCTATAATGTGTATTTTGGACCTTTCAACCTGTGGTTGGTAGCTAAAGGAAGCTTAAGGCTACTAGAAGCAAGTCCTCTTCGATATTCCCCTATTCTCCCCATCTTATATGGCTGCAATGGGTGTGAAAGAAACCAAACCTTGGTACTGACACAACAGCAGGATAAATCAATATTATGCTTCTAGACTGGTTGGGATTGCTCAGTGAGAGATTTGAGACTGATTTGAGATCCCAGAACAAGGTTGTTATGCAGTGGTGGTTTTTGAGATCGAAAAGGTGCTTAGGCTGTTGTCCTATACGTCCTGGTTTATATTTATCTCTGAAACATACAGTTAGTAATTCACTGCTTCTTAATCCTATGACATTTTATTCATCAGAGTCGGTTTCTATATCACTTTGCAGTTTTAGTTAAGTAACTGTTGAATGACTGTGTATGTTTTAGAAAAGGCAGAATTACAGAGTACTAGACCTAGAGCTTATTTGTTCCATAGTTAAGAGCAGACTAGGAAATGAGGAAGGACGTGAATTGTTAGCATGTGGTAGAAAGTACCTATAAGGTGCATTTGGACCTCACCTTCCTTAGAACTTCTATATCCATTTCTGAAGGGATAGAAAGAGCTTGAGGAGTGAATAAAAGGGATATTTTACTGGGAAGTGGGATAATAAGACTTTGTGCTCAGCTTCAGCAAAAGCTCTTGTGCTCTGTGGTGTTACTGCATGATGTTTTTGTCATGATTCTGCTTTTAGACCTCTCAGACAGCATTATTCTGCAGTGAGCTAGATCGGGGAAAAAGAAAAATCAATTTCTTTCTTTTTCTTACCTGGTGGTTGGTTGTGTTTTTTTCTTCTCCTGACAACTAAAACCTTCAACTGTCATTTGAAGTATAGATGATGATGGAATATTTTTATTTTTTTTTTTTTTTGCTAGTCTGCTATACAGCAATCCCAGTTTCTAACTAATATTTTTTTTGGGGGGTGGGGGTGTTTCTTTTTAACTAAACGCCTCTAGAAAAAAGGCAATATTAGAATTAAGTATTATACAGATAATCTAAGTAACTCATGTCTGTTCCTTAGCAGTTGGGATTCTGTGCTATTTCTAAATACCAGGGGAGGCAAATACTCCACAGAAGTTTTACAGAGGTGAGGAAAATGAAAGATGGTGAGCGACATTCATGTAAGAAGGGAATAGTAAAAGATTTAAGCTTGCTTGATTTAAAGCAGCAATTGGAGTGTGCAACACAATTAAAAAAAAAAAAAAAAAAAAAAAAAACAAAAAAAAAAAAAAAAAAACAAAACAAAAGATGGGCTGTTTATTTTCCACAAGTAAAGGTCTGTGGGGAACAAAGGTCAAAAAAATTTCTCTTTACATCCTCATAACAATAACATGGAAACATTCTCTGAAACTGACAGGCATTATATTAAAAGGAAACTACTTTAACCCAATGCATAATTAAATCGCAAACCTCATTGTAATAACATCATTATAGATACAGTTTTAGAGCTGTGAATATTGTTATCTATATAAAATATTTTTTGAAAGAGTCTCTCTTTTGAAAAGAAAGATAAATTGTGATGCTTCAGGGCACAAGTCAAACTCTAATGAACTGGACTTAGAAGATCTCCTCCACTACTAGTTATGTCAGATGACCTTATTTCCTGGGTTTCTGCATTTTCTGAGGTTTCTGATATGGTGGTTCCAGTGCATATTCTAACAGAACTCCATTAACTCTTCTGATGGCCAAACTTCATTCTAGCGATGCAACAAATGTCTAGGCAGAGCAGGGTACCTTTACCTGTAAGGTCTTAAACTGTTCCGAATATTTGATGGGACTAGGAATCAATATGAATTTATTTTGTTATCCCTTAACACTGAAGACATCAAAACTGTGATGAATGGGAAAATGGTACGATAAAAATTGAATGTCAATTTATTATTTGCAATTATCTAGCCTGTTTCTGTAGGCAGAAACAAAGCAAAATCAGGCTTTAATCAAAACCCGATGCAGACTAGAAGCTATCACTTTTCCATTGCATCCAACAGACTAGCTAAAGAAAAGAAATGATTTCTGAATTAGCGATGACCTACACTTTTGTTCAGAGTGCACAGTGAAATGACGCAGAGAAGTAGTTGCTGTGATATGGAAGAAAAAAAAAAATATGGTTGCTGTACGAGTGGCCAGTGTGACACTGTGTGATCACAGGGATGTTGCTTCTGAACCTACATCATTCTTTTAGAGTTAACATACAGTGAAAAAAAAAAAAACCTGAGATGTCTTTTAGCCATAGTATATGCCCTAAGAAATAAAAATTAAATGTAAAGGGCACAGACTCCTCTGTCTAGTGGTTGCAGCTATTTCAGCTGTACAACTGAGGCTAACACCATGGAAAAACTTCTCATGTTGTTTTTATCTTTGTCACTTTATGAGGAGGCAGAAGTTTTATTCACGAACTGGTTTAGAGGCTTAGGAGCGTGTAAGTCCCAAAGCAATCTAATCTAGTAAGTGCAGTGTCTCTTAACAGAGAATGATCATTAGAGCTTCCACATGCATGTTTAAATGCAGAAAACAGGCCTTGCTGTGCTGTATCTCAGAGTACCTCTTCTAAGTCCTGTTTCAGTGAGTGAGACTGTAACCCATGCCTCCTAGGGGGACCTGTGTCTTCACAGGACAAGTTTAAGGGCATTTAGAAGGTGTTCACATTGTATGATGATACTTAAATGGATGAACATAACATGTTACAACCAGTAAAAATGGCAATAGAGATTTAAGTATTCTGAATACAATTGCCAAAGCTGGAATTTCACCAGTCATTAACTGGGTTAATGTTCTTCTTTCATCAAAGTACAGTGAGATTTCTGGTAGTCTGAAGCAGTTCATATCTCTTATGACAAATGTTATGTATTGAGGAGTTTACTTGCAAGTCAACAGTTGTACCAGTTCTTTCTTGAAATCTGTATCCCCTTCTTATTCCCTTATGTTACAAGATGGCATAGTGAAGACTTGGAGGGAAGGTATATGATGTCTAACTTATTTCTCAGTATTCTCTCATTTTATCAGTAAAGTACAATCCTTCTTGAATGTCAGTAGGTGTTTAGGTTTGCCCTGGAGATCTAATAAGAAATGTGTTAATATAACTTGTGTAGGCATTTGAAAAAACAATCAGATGTTCTTATTTATCTGGGGACTCCCACTTTTTTAAAGATGATAAAATGGCATTAACTACAGTTAGTAAGTTTAGCTTGTGTGAGTTTCCACTTACCTAGGGAGTCTTTCCAATTGTGAACAAACTACTGCATGCAGCACATTAATATTAAAGTAGGTCTCCAGCTCTGTTTGAGTGGGTATAGCTCCATTTGTTATTTCCTACTCTGTTCATCACACTCACTTCATACTCTTGCATCTGTTTCTATTTTTTCTTGTGCTGTCTCTCTCTGTATGGGGAAGAACAAAATTACAACCACTCATAATGGGCTTGCAGACATGAAAGGGTTTTTCTCCACCTCTTGTTTACTTTCTTGCAAGACAGAAATTTGGTCTTGGAGCCTTCAAGCAGAGTTTGATTTCTTCTAATACCTAAACATCAGTAGAGCTTAACACAAAGGCATTTTCTTGCATTTTTTGCCAAAAGACTTGAGAAAGGAAATGAATAAACAAATTGATATAGAACATCTGCAATTCTACTTACAGGTCTTAGCTTCATCAGCTCTTTTAATGTTCATGCCTTGAGGAGCTTCAGGCCACCAGGAGCCAGATGCAACCAATTTGGGGTGACTGAATCTGTCAGCCATGTGGAAGTGAGCCTTGTTGTGCTGCTCCTTGCTGCCTGTGTGTCTTGAAGGAGCCTCATGTCTCAAGGAGCTTACCACAAGGGTTGTGACATGCAGCAGCACTTCCAGTCCCCTCATGGGCCTCTTTCAGATGAACTAACATGCAAGTACTGTGCTATCAGTTAGGCAGCTCTGGTACTTCTTCCATGGGAATGGATGCAAGTGGAGAGGCTTGGCTTTGTTTTCATGTCTGCAGCTATGCAAACTAGCCTACCATTTAAATTTTAAGTTCTTTTGTCTCTTCCTATTACTTGCATGTCTTGCTCAACTCTTCCTTCTTGATCAGGTTCCATCCACCCCATAGTAGAGGATTCTTCTTCCCTTTATGTGCCAAGCACCTGCTACCTCTGCTTTCAGACACCCTTTCAGACTCAAGCATTTTCATCTTCAAAATGGTTTGTTCTCTGAATGGCTGCACTGTGCTTCTGCTCTGAAGGACTCACTGTTCCAGAAAATGGGTACAGTGATGTGTGGCATCATATAAATGTTAGAAAAAGAAGTGCAGTTGATGAGACTGTCTTTGAATGAAAATCAGAACTTGTGGGAGTACCCTTGTACTCAATGATTAATTACACTAACAGACATGGGTGTTATCTGCATGTTTGTTTGGTTGGTTTTTTTTTTTTAAAAAAAAAAAGACAACAGCAACAAAAAACCTAAAACAGTCATGTGGTGTAGCAATTGATATGAGGGCACTTAACTCTGAAACTTTTTGTTTAATTTAAAACATAACACTTAGACCTTGTTAGGGGGAAAAAAAACCCGTTGGGTATGTATTAAAGTTTATTAACTTGAGTGTGTTTTCACCAACTGTCCTTTGAGCTATTTATTTTAGGTTGGATGACAGTGCTAAAGGTCAAAAAAACTTGATAATGACCTTCAGTGATTTAAAACTTTGGTTTGTTCTTGAGAAAAGGGGGAGAGGGAGAAGAGTAGGAATCCTTTCTTATTTTCCTTTGCTAAAAGCAGGACTACATCATAAGTCCAGGATGGTTTGTATGCTAGTTCCCCTTCTTAATTGCCACTCATCTGGGTACAAAACCTTTTTTCTTTGATACAGTGAAATGCAGAAATAAACCTGACAACGGGCACTGTGCACCTGCAGAGTTAATGCTCATCTCCCATTGTATTGCTTCCAGCATTCTCCCCACAGCATCTTCCTTTTCTCTCTTGTAGCTTGTGGTCTTTCAACATTTCCTATTCTAAACCCTTTTTGGTCTTCAGCTGGAAGCTGGTCTTGTAAAATCTTGACCTGTGAGGAGGAGGATGGGAATCTAGATGTAAACAGTCTGGATTAATTCCAAATTATAGGATGTAGGGTATATGTAAAATATTTTTTCCCCTCTTAAACTCTACAAACTAAGCTAATCTGGAAAAATAACTGCTTTTTAGATTTAATCTCTTTCTAATGAGAAAATGTTTGTTTTTCTAATTCTACAGTAGTTTGTAGGTGTCAGCTATATGGTTTGCCACCTTAAAATGAAGGAGATATTACCTAGTTTATTTAGCAGTTGTTTGCCAACCTCAAAAAAAAGAACCATGCCTCCTTCCCTCCCTAAAATGATCTAAGGCTTTAAAGGAACTTGTGGAATTTCACATAAAAATGCTGAAGTGGTAAACAATTTGAGTGATGTAATGTGGAAATAGTAACTAATATTTAGGAACAAATATTCAAATATTGCCTCTGTAGTATAGCATCTCTTCTCTCTTGGTTACCTCTTCTTGCCTATAAGGTAGTGAGCAAGTGATGAGTGATTGTTGGTGGTAGTGACATTGTTGTACTTCAGTTAATCTTATTTCTTGCCCTTTTTCTACTTTTAGAACATAATAAAGTGAAATCCCACTGGAGAATTTGTATTCCAAAGCTTCTGAGCTCCAATATTTGGAGCATGCTCTTTATCTGTAATGATGAAAATTTTCTACTTCTCATTTTATATGATTTAAACTCTGTATTTGATAGTCTTCCTCATTTCATCATAAAAAAAGATACAAATTTACATTCACTGAGAAACCCCTTTTGTTAAATTTTCATAAATACCTACATATCTTCAAAAGGTCTGCTGGCATTTGGTTCTAATTCTCCTCTAGGCTAAGTTGGGCAGCTTAGGTCTAAACTTCACTGTCTGGAAATGGTAGTTTACAACCATGCAGGCTTTGCACTTTTACTGAAAGTATTTCAGACTCACAGCTAATAAAATGTTTTATTAAATATGTTTGGAAATCTGCCAGTCTGGCAACCAATGCATCATAATGCATTGAACAGCTACTAATTTTCTCCCACATTCTTGCTAGAAGAGGTGATACAGAACCAGGTTTAATTGCTGAATGTATTTGACAGCTCTTTCCTGAAGTTAAAGAGAATTAATTGTTCGTCATTTGTTACTTCTTGCTGTCTTCTTGTATCCTCGGGATTGCAAACAGATAAACAAAACCATGCTGTTGTGCATGGTTTTTTCTCTTCTGGTTTCATTCCTGTCTAACTTTGTGTTGCTGGCTCTGGTCCCTGAGATATTGAACGTTCTTGGGATGATAAACATTTTTCAACCCTATATTTCTCTTGAGTGAGTGGGTCTTCTGCTGTACTGATATAAAGTTCATTAAGTATCTAGGGGTAGTGGTGGGGAAAGCAGCTGCATTTCTCTTGAAAGCAATTCAATCTCTCTCCTCTAAAAATGCAGGCCAGGAGGAATGCTGAGAAGCAGCAGAAGTGTATCAGACTTGATATACTGCTAAATAGTAGCTATTTGCTGCAAATATGGAGAGATGCTTCTTTAGTATTTCCTTATAGAAGAAGACTTTTGAAATGGAAGTTTCATCTGCTTCATTACACTTAAGTCTTGGGTGGATTTATTTATTTTTTTAATTCTCCACTTCATTGTTTGCTTCTTAATCTCTTTAATATTTTCTATCTCAACAATGTGTATGTTTGGTGTTGAATCTGCCTACAGATGTGCTTTTCACCAGAGAGCTAAAAGCCATGGCTATAGAACAATAGTAAGTCATTAGTCTCAAAATTATACATACTATGCAAACACAGGCTGTTTAGTATTCCAAGATTATTTTTTTTTTTATGCCAGTGGACATTGTTGCTGTTTATTAAGTTACAGCAATCTCAACTTTCCTTTTTGATCAGTGTGATATGTCAGGCTACATTAAAGAATACCTTTCCATTTGCAGTTAAACAGGCCAAGTTTTTTTTCTGCGTTCACGGGACAGTGACTGTGTAGTGGTCACTCGAAGTGTCCTTGTGGAAGTCTGTTTTATGACAGTGAAATTAATGTTTGCTATTTGCCTAAACAGGAAGATTTGAACTTAATAGTAATTCATTATAGACACATTGGAATCTATTCTCTTAATGTCATTAAAGGTAAGGCAGGTGGGACTCTGCCTTGTATATTTGTGTTTATCCGTGTTCTTCCTGCTAGTCATCAACTTGTGAAACTGAAATGAAATTTAATACTAGATGGGGAAAACAGACTGTGCGTTTAAATGGACATCTCAGTTCAACTGCCTTACACAAGATATTTGAAACACTAATAATACCCACCTGTGGGCACTGTGTTTGCTTAGTAAATTTTCATTGACTTCATGACAGTGATGTGGTGAATGCTATTCTTAAGTACTCTCCATGGGAGTAGTCACTAGAGGAAAGGTGAAATGTAATGAAAGAGCCAAGAGCTCTCCTAGAGAGCCGGTGTCTGGGAGAGCGATGCAGAAGCATAATGGAGCAAAGGATGTATGAGAGTACGTGTTAAAAGCAGTTGCTTATTTTAAGAGTAATTCATGGTACATCTCTGCTCCAGGATTTTTAATGAAGCAATATTCTTGTGAAACTCATTATTTAGGTTCTTGGGTGGCCAGTGAAGATGCATTTTGTGTGTGTGTGTATTTTTAGTGCTGGGGTGGGGCAGGGAGGGAGAGGAAAAGCATGAAGGGTGGGAGGAGGCCTGAATGCTCACCCATGTTAGTATGAAGTGGATATATATAGCATCAGGTTCAGCTGAGCTTACATTTGATATAGGCCTAGAAAATAAGGCCTGGCACGTTTCTTCTTTCTTTCTGTTTGAGTCAAGTAATTAACTGGAGTTTCTGCTTCTATTTGGCGTGAAGATACGGAAGCTCTTTATATAAAATGTTGATCAGTATGGAAAATTCGGTACTTATAAACTGGTATTATCTATATATTAAAGGAGAGAGAAACACAAGAAATACTGTAGAATTTCAAACAGCAGTTAGAGTTTCTTTCTCAGGTCTAATGTATCTATTTATTCAGGGAGGTTTGATTTCTTGACTATTATTTGACTTTGAAATTCAAACCACCTTACTAAGTTTCTTGTGACTAACTATGAAACAGTTGCAATTCTTGCATTTCTGGAGCAGCAATTCTTGTATTTATGTGAGGGTAGGAATAATGATTTTTCATTGATACATACTTTGAGCTGAAATTAAATACTTAGTTTTATTTCATATACTGTACCCAGAAACTACTAGGCAAAAGAAACTAGGGAAAGAAAGCAGGAAATTTAAACAGTTTAGACTAAAGATTTTGTAACTTTAGTGATTAAAAAAAAATGTAATTTTGATTGTTTTGCCTCTTAAACTGTAAGAAAGAAATGTTGTAGGCAAAAATGAGAAATGTTATTGTTATGACATTCAGTTAAATGAGGAGTGCTAAGCAGGACATATAGCAACTGAAGTCTGAGGAAAAAAATTGTGTGTGGGGCTAACTTATGGCAAATGAAATAATATCTTTGACAAATGGAAAGTACTGTCCAGTGGTCTCAGTTGGAAGCAGATGTATGAAAATAAAGAACCAAAGGAAAACAAAGATGGCCTTTGGGGAAAAAAAAAAAATCATGAAAAAAAAATCCCCCTTGGGCTCTGTTTTTCTTTACCCAGAAAATTCAGTTCAACCCTTTGGAAAAGACCCACATCTGTAGGCTGGGAGTTGCTGGGAAAGGTAGATATGAATTTTTCTCCACTGTTAAATTGATAGATGTGTTCTTGTAGCCAACAAACCCTTGTGAGAATAACGCATATTCCATTTGGGAGAGGAGGAAATCAGGAAGGGAGAACTATATAAAATTCCTAGAATTTATAGCACTTGATATTTTTTTCTCCAGACAGCAATGTAGCTTGCTTATGTTTTGTAAAGTGTGGTGGTCTAAGGGGTCTAGTAAAAATAAATTTGTGTAATTTAAAAATTAAACACCACTGAAAATTCAACTGTCAAGAGGATGAAAATATAAGTCCTGAAGAAAGAAAATGGAGCAAGCAGAAAATCAAAATGACCATGAGTCAGCTTTGCTTTAAAAAAAAAAATAATAAAAAAAAATGGGCCTAGTTTTTGGTGTGGATAAGTGCAGAAGAAACTATTGTTGGGTTTTGTTTTGGGGGAGTGTTTTCTCTGAGAAACTGAAATCTTAGTTCTTGCATTAATGTGCATTTTATTTTAAAAGTAGTATTTTAATTTTAGCTGTCTGCAAATACGACATCTAGCAAAATATGTTGTTTGGTCCTCATTTCCAAAGGAAAGAAGGCTTAACCTGATCATTCCTTAATTCTCCTCTCAACATTTAAGCTATTATTACAAAGAAATGTGTGCTTAGTCCTTAGACATCAGAGAATTCCTCAGTTGCCCCCACAGGAACTGAAAACTTGTACATTATTAGATATCTGAGCATCATACCATGAGACAAAGCCATGCACAGTGAGGACTTTTAATTCTGCTGATTATAGAACTTGTGTAACTTCTCCAGAAGCTTGTGGCAGACTGCTGCCAGAGGTACATTACCCAACCTGTTGCAGACTTAAGTCCTTGCTGTCAGATGTACATAACTAAATGCATATTAGGCTGATGCATGAATTCTTGTAGGCAGAGATTTTTTCAAAAAAAACAAAGTGGTTGCCACTTTTTAGAAATGGGCATAGTTCTGAAAGAAAATATTTTTTAAAAAAAAAATAAAAGACATAGAATAGATCCGGACATTTTATCTTTTGTTGCATAACTTGCAGTCTTTTTTCCTTCCTGACTATAACCAGACTAACCTTTGGGGAAAGGGTCCGAAGGTCCAGGAGACTCCCCTAAAGAATACCGAAACTCCCATAAAGCATACTGAAAAGGTCACCTTTTGTGTAACAGAATTGTGTAATTCAAAGGATGCATTCACAGAATGGCATTCAAGTTGCCTCATCATAACAAGAACTGTTTTTCTGTAAATGATGGAAAAATAATTCCACCTTAAAGTATTTTTCATCTGTTCTGTTTTTTTTCTCTGCGCCCCCCCCCCCTTCATTTGCACATTGCTTTGGTGTGCACAATTGCAGTCACATATCGCATAGCGCAGCCTCATCCTTGAACAGTGGAATAGTTTTATTTATTGTCCTCTTGCTATGAACTAGAATGAGACATTCAATTATAAGCAGGTTACAGACAGTATAATAGCTAGTATACACGCTATGTTGAATTATCAGCTAAAATATATTTTTGCAATTTACAGGATTATTCAATTGGGCAACATTTCTACAAAAAGTAGAAAGTTCAGAAAATATGCCAGCTATAGAAGCCTTGCAATATAGTTTGTTTTCTTCAGAACTCCTGACAAGGAATGATGATAGAAGAGACAATCCATGCTTGAACCATTGGGCTAGGCTGAATTTTGTCATGCTGCTGTTGAAGGGGTGGGGGTGATTTTGTGTGTTTCCAGGAACACTGACGTGAATTTCAAAAGGTTTGAAAGTTCATGTAAGCTTTTCTATCCCAATGCCTTTATCAAGAAAACTGTCTCAAAATTCTCAGAATAAAATGTTTTCTCTTGAGAGTCCCAGTGATCTTCAGAGGCTATGAAAGCAGCTGCACTTTGTGTTCTGATGATTCAGGAGCTCTGAAGAAGGCAGAAATATGTTGTTGGAGTGGGGGGAAGCACAGGGTAGTAGGGATACTATTCTATCCAGTGAACTCCAAAATGTTCTGCAGTTAAACTTCAGGGAAAATTCTGGTCCTTGATTAAGCAAATAACTGTATTACATCTCTTAGGCTTAGCAAAACGGAACTGACATGGAAATCAATGAAATCTGTTGATTAGAAGGTACCTAGTGTATTCAAAAGCTCACAAAAGCAGTGTTTTCTTTTGTGTATGATATTATTGAGCATCAGTCTTGCTATGGCCCTTATTAAAGTTCTAGCCTCAGATCAGCTAGGCCCATAGTTATTATAGACATGACGACTTTGTCCTGAGATTAGATAATTGGTTCTTGCCCCATCCTTCAGCCATGTTGATCCTAAGTCTGACTGGTGGCTGAAGACCATCTGTTCAAGTAAGAAATACACAGAATAACGTTGTTGCTTTCCAACCACCTATGTGCATATGGGAAGGGAGCTTTCAGTGTGACTGTGAATGTTTTAAGGCTTCAGAAGAAGCCTTTCACAGGTCCTCTAACTTCAGCCATTCTTACATGGTCACTAATCTCTCCTTAAATCCTGCTTTTCTGAAAGGATCCATGTTATTTCCACAGAAAACTAAAAACCAAAACCCAATCAAAAAAATACCCCAGACACAAAGGATCAGTGATCCTTGCTCCTCAGATAATTGGTGGAGAACCAACAAGCAAGGAAAGAAAGAGACCTTACCTTTCCAGAGTCAACTTTCCTGTTTGTCTTTGTTCCTCACAGCACTTAATTTGTACACATCTAAATCAAACACTCACAATCTTCTATTTAGAGCAATGTCTGCCTACAAAATCCTTGTAATTGGTTTCTGCTTTATGTTTCTTATTCTGTTGAGAGCCTTGCTAACTCCTTTAGGTATTCTTGGTGTTAGTAATGAGATAATTTATATTTTAATTAAACAGAGCTGCAACAAAATATTATAATGGATGCCAGGAGCATTTATCTTGACTCTTGTCTCCTTGAATTTTCAACTGCATGGCACTCCAAAAAGTGTCTTTTGCTATCCAAACCCCACAGTGTGTCCAAGAATGCTCTTCTTTTCATGAGGCCATAATGTTTTAACCTTTTTTGCACTTAATGACTCATGCTACTTGTCTGAAATAACTAGGTATGCAGTGGAAACAGTAAATTTATTTTTCAAGTACAGTCTTAAACAAGATGACAGAGCAGGGTGGGTTTTATTTTTTATTTTATTTTTCCTTGTCAATATTATGCACACCAATAGTAGAAAAAAGAACCTTGCCCTTCTCCCCTTCCTTCTGACTCCAGGTAAAATAAGGTAACTCTGATAAGAATTTTTTATTTTTTTTCATTACTGTCAACCCATCGCATCATCTATACATGCTATGTACAGAAGCTTAATATTAGACAACATCACTGCTGAGACCACTTAATTCAAAGTAAAAACTCTGTCGACTTTATGACCTTTCAGCAAGAAAAACATTAACTTGGTAGTCATATTTTCACACCCTAGAAAAGAGAAGAATTAAAATGGGAAACATGAGAGGCTGGAAAAGCACAAAAAAAATTAAACACCCAAAATTTGTTCTATAAGTATGTAGCAGGGAAATGGGGAATAGCAGTAATTGCAGGGGAGTGAATTATTTAATTTTGATGCTAAGATGAATGCTGCTAGATTCTCTCCCTGAATTGCTTAGGTTTTAGTATATTACTAATTTTTATATCCAGTCACATTGTTGTCTGATTTGATGTATGATGTTAAAGAACTGCTGTGCAAATGTGTTTCATATTTAAGCTTAAAATTCTCCACCCATGCACCTTATTAGTAATTTAGGTTATTCTACATAATTTACCATGCATGTCATTGTGCATTTGTGGATGATGTTGTTGAGTTGTATGTTCACCATTGTAAATTTTTTTTATTATGCTTATGTTTTTCCTGAATTTTTTGAATGCACACTTAAAAGTCTGGATGCTTGTCTTAAAAACAAATGTAGGGTGTTTCTAAAATTTCCTTCTGAATTTTAAAATATTTTAAAATGGGACAATGAATTAAACTCTGTGATTTCTTGTCTCATTTAAGAATCTGTTGAATTCTGATTAATGTACATATATCTCATGATAATGGTGCCCAGTCCCTTCTTTCCACCCCATAAATATGTCTTCCAAAAATAATGATTTTTTCCCCATTACTTGCTATATAAACCCAGTAAATTTTATTGCTGCAGCATGCTACAGTGGGGCATCAGCAGAAAGTAGGCAAAATGAAAACACAGGAAACATGAGGTGTATGAGCAGTGTTTTGCCAAAAAAAGGACACAGACACAATATTTAACAGCCTTTATCTTCTTAATTTGAAAGCAGAATGTCCTAAAAAAGCCCCTTTCATGCATGTTTGTTTTCAACTGAACATACTTTTATTGAACAACTTATTGTTTTTAAAGTTAAAGCCCATTGTTTCAATTAACATGACAATCTGCTTTAGCAGGCACAGGTGAAGTCAGGAAGAACAGCTGTCTCAGCAAAGCCAGCTGAGAAGTGTGCTCAGTAGCAGTGCTGAACCCTTCAGCAGGATGATAAAATGCTAAATTCAAAAGATGACTAGGTGTGTGTAATAATTAATAATGGCTTATTTGATGTTCTCAGATGCTTCAGAAGGAGAAATTAAAAAAGCTTAATGAACAGACAGGGCCCTTGATCTTGTCTCTGCCTATTAAAAACAGAGCATACAATATCTAATTGTTAAGGTTTCTGCACTTAAATAGAACACAAAATTTGTTGGCTGAAGGCTAGACATACTTAAGTCACATCACTGACACTCATTTGGTTCCTCTGCAATAGCAGGAAGCATTTCTTAAGGTTTAGGTTTAAAGGGAGATGAATTGTTTCTAGTGGATGACGTTGAGGCCATACCTTCAGAAGAAAAAATCTGTTCCTTCTGGCTTGGAATAAGGAGTTTCTCAGTAGCCTGTCTAGCCTTATTCATAGTTATGATTTCTTAGCTCATGTTTACTCTGGACAAAATGGCACTTGTCAGTTGGTGGTAGTCTGGCAAGGAAGGTGGAGAACACAGTAAGTACATGATACACTGTCCACCACTTTCCATTCCTCTGCTTTTATTTAACCACTGTGTAACCAAAGATAACTTCCATTACTTACCCACCTTCTCCTTCTACCCAGTCCTGCTGTTATGACTGCAACATTTGTCTGTTGCAACAGAACCTAATGTGATATAAGATTTTTAGTATCATTATGGTTTCAGTGCAAGATTCAATAAGTAAAGAGGGTGGGCTGGACGTTTTCAGATGCAAACCCATCACTGCTAATATAAGAGTATGTCAGGCATAATTACAGAGAATTAGTGAGAAATAGATTTGTCTGAAACACTTCAAACTCTCCTGAAACATGAAAATGTACATGAAGAAACTGTTCTCTAAGGGACTCATGTGGCCTTGCACTTAGAGGTTTTTATAACAGCACTTACTGTGCTATTTTAATGGTGCCATCATATCTTGTGACAGTTGCATGTCCTTTGTATTGCTATAGCAATTACAGGATAAAATGCTGGTTTTCTCAGTTGTTTAGCACCATCACTGATTCATGCTGCTGTTCTCTGAATAAAGTAGACAAAGAAAATTCTTTCTTCTGCTCAAATTACTCCCTTCTTTTATTTTTATACACCAATTTAAAATGTATTTTCCAGCCTCAACACAAATGCATTGGCTCTATGATTCCACAGGAATTTCTGAAAGCTCAGTCTCTTTCTCCTTTAATAAAAATGCCTGTACTGCACAGAATTTGGTCTTTGCAGAAGCAGTGGTTGGTTTGGTCATGCTCAGGGCACGACTGGTCCCCTGGCCACAGGTGAAGGGGAAGCAGAGGAGAGGATTTGTGCAAGCCTGGAGAAGTGAAGTAGCCTGGCAGGGGTTCTCCAGGTGCTTGTGGTGAAGGAGTTGGTTTAACAGACTAGAACTCTTCAGCTCTTTCCTGACATCACCTCAGTTTCCAAACACTGTTGGCAAGAAGAGATTTGGTTAGCCAGCCTCCCGCTTGCCTGCCACAGCAGTAACTTGGCTGCCTCCTTTCCCTTGGGGCCGGGGGCAGGTATAGGGCCAGCGTGGAGGCTGATGTGGTTGCTTCTCTGCCAGAGTCTTCCTGTGGCCTTGGACAAATGCACAGGATGAATTCCCTGTATAACCTTTGCCACGGTTCTGATAAGCAGGAACCTATAGGTTGTGTGGCTGTCACTTGATTAGCACCTTTGTCCTCCTCAGAAAATGGTTGGTGACAAAAAGCCAAAATTACATTAACAGGTTTGAAAAATGAACTGATGTGTACAAGGATCTTATTTACCTGATTTATTTGACATAAATGCCGGCATGTCTTTAAATGCTGGCATAGTAGAGTGCAGCTATTGCAGTGCAAAGAGGCTTGAATTGCTTTATGTTTTCAAGGTTATTTTCACAAAGTTTAAATTTCTTGTTTGTTTTGAGAAGACAAACTCCTTTTTGCAGCTTAAAGGTCATCTGCGGACTGTAGTTCTCTAATAAGTAACCTCTGGCTTCTCCTTCCGAGGGATGTCTAATAGTAGGAATGTTAAATAGGTAAAATATTACTGTATTTTCACAGTCGGACTTGAAAGGCTCCTTCAGAGGAAAATATTCCAACGTCTGATATAATGTGTCTTTAATAATTATGTCTTAGTCACTTGCAGTAGTATTTAATTTTATTTTTTATTAAAAATTGGTGGGAACAAGACTGTGGGCTACAGACAGCTGTCTAACTAGCTTTGATATACAAGTGTTCTCTAGTCTCCTTTCTGCAGACATGTAAATGATGAGTAACTTGATGATTTTGTCTGGTTTTCTATGTAGGTAGAAATCAAGCTATCAAGGCCACAGGGCTGATAAGACTAGTTCATAGCGGACATAGATTACTGCTTGCTTTAATTTTTTCTCTTGCTTATTTGAAGAATATAGGCAAAGCAGAACAATATTTTGTTTGCATTTTATGGAATATTTAGCACTGTTTAACAATAACAAAAATTTTTCACAGCAGATGTGCATTTACACATTTCAAGGACATAATTCCTCATGCTTACTCCATCAACAGTTGCTGGGTATTAATGGTATTCTCTCGGGGGGGAAAAGTCTGTTATCTCTTTGATGTGAACAGATCTTTTACAAACACTGATTACTAATCTAGTTGAGAGAGACCAGAGAGACTGTTAATTATTCTGTTCAGGTGTGCTTCAATGAAGTTATTAGCAAAGTACATCTGTGAACTATATTTTACAAAATAAAGCATGCAACAAATATGAAATAGGATTTTAAGGGAAAAAAGTCTGTCATTTTTCTGAAAGGTGGATTGCAACATTTGTGAGCATAGGTATATTGGTTAGTTTATCAATAATCTTCCCTGATGAGATTCATGCAAGATAATTTATATTTTAATAATAATCTTTACTTAAGCTAGTAGCTTTTTTTCCTGGTAAGTAATGGCTTTTCCCCATCAAGTTTTTTAGCTCTGATTGGTTTTTTTGTGTTGCCATGCCTTTCCTCAAGACATTGTCAACAACCAAACAGATCTGACTCAGATAGGGTTTAGTGTGGATCCTCCAGTAAAAAATGCTACTGATCAAAATCCTAAACTCTGGGACATCCCCACTGCCTGTAGATGCCTTTAGCAGTCAACACTTGCACATCCATGGCTGGTGAGCCTGAAATGAAAATCCAGTTCCAGAAAAGGATGTGGGACATTTGCTTGGGAGAACAGGGCAGTAATAGCTATGTGGGAGATATTTCTTTGCAGTAGTACAATTTTGTTAAATGGTTGGAGTTTGGGAGTTTTGTGCTTCTGTCCCTGCAAGTGCGTATGAACAGGCAGAGAGATGGGTAGTACCAGATAATTCCTTCGTTCTCATCTCTTACGTTCTTCCCATGAGTTGGTGCCAATCAGTGGGAAAGTCCCAGTATCTTGGCATAACCCATGTGTTTGAACCACAATTGTCAGTTACTTTATTACTGTTTGGTTTTTTTAGGACAGTGGTTCACCAGTGCTAGTCTAGCTTTTCTACCACACCCTGTGGCATTCAGAGTCTCACTTTTTTACAACTGTGGGAGCAAAGGCTAAATATTTTAATGTCTACTGACTGTCAGTTCTCCTGTCTTCTCCTACGCCAAATTTCTGTCTGCTGTTGGTAGTTTCAGCAAAAAGCTTTCTGTAATGCTGCTTAAAGAATTCTTTCTGCATTACTGTTCAGCAAAAATCTTCAAACTAATGTTTTCAGGTCAGAGAATCATGGTGTATCCCAAGGCCTATATTTCATTTCACCCAGAACATATCTTGTATACGTTCAGATATAAAGGATTTGGGGAATTATGAGCAAATGAAAGTAATATTCCTTCCAGACATCTCTTGAAGAACAAAAGTCTTGGTGATGCAAGTTTTTGCCAGAACAAACTGTGAAAGGTAGGATGTGGCCAGCAAGACAGGTGCACGTGAGGGTGGGTTAACAGTAAACATGGTCTCTCAACAGGTTTGGATTCTCAGTAAGAAACAGATTAACTGACTAACAGATACACATAAACACACACAGCCTCTGCAACTGCAAAGTTATTGTACACCTAATACTTGAGGGCGAGTGTGATCTTCAGCTAACAAGGCTTGTGTTTTCTCTTGTGGTCAGGTTTGGGTTTGGTTTGTGTGACGGTGGGAGAAGACAAGTGATACAATATGATTGAAAAAGAAAGCTTCAACTTTATTCAAATAACTCACTCCTTTTATACAGTTTCTGTTAATTATGCCTACTAGTCTTACAATCATTGATTAAGTGTTAACATTTACTCCTCCCCTTTGTGGTTTCATGCTCCAGAATCTTCCTCATTCTCACCACCACAAATTCCTCAAGCTTATATAACCAACCTGCCAAGGTCAAAACAACTTT
The DNA here is from genome assembly GCA_035590215.1 of Microhierax caerulescens. Classification (NCBI taxonomy): domain Eukaryota; kingdom Metazoa; phylum Chordata; class Aves; order Falconiformes; family Falconidae; genus Microhierax; species Microhierax caerulescens. The sequence goes on along the minus strand of JAVJGJ010000059.1, from coordinate 60,273,516 downwards.
GAAGTTTTTTCCCCTGGTCAGCATGCTTTGTCCTCCCACTAAAGCCTACTGCAGCCTACTCTGGCTAACTAACAAGAGGATTGCTTGTACAATTCTTCCAGGGACCCGTGTCCCTGTTCTTCTAACCATTCCTCAACAGGTTTGTTTTGTTGTTTTGTTTTTTTTTTTTTTAAGTTTGAAAGAGACACTCAGAAAGTAACAGCTGATTTCAACAGAGACCTATTTGCACTTTCCCTCATATGTCCAAGATCTTCTCCTTTCCCATGTGTTCTTACTGCCATGTCAGAATTAATGGTACATTTAATTTTTCCTTCTCTGTGATGTTTTCAGTTGTAACTGGCATTGGACATTAGAAGGCACAATCTTTTCCTGCCCCTTTTTCTGTAATAAACTGTTTCTCTATATTTATTTCATAGCAGGAAAATAACTGTTCACTTTAGAGAGGGTCCTTAATTTTATGTAGCTGTACAGTTGTGGTTTAAACCCCTGTTTTAGTATATCATTGCAAAACTTCAACCTGGGATTACCCCAGCCGATGCTAGCTGCTCCTTTCATGCAGCCAGGGTGGCTGTTACACCTTGGGGTTTAAAATCATAGCTCACCACTAAATCGATTGCAAGATTACAAGTTAAAAAGTTGGTGAGCAGTATGCAACAGCCTTATAATGAAGACTGTTCTATTATGTAATGGAGAACCTGGCTTTGTTAATATTGTTCAGTAATGTGGTGGTCAAATCATTGAATTACATGTGAAAAAAAAATAGTGGGGAGTGTGTCCAGAAAAAAAATCTGAGTGGCGTGGCAGCATTCTTTGATTTCTTCAGAAGTGGAATTGATTTAGCAAGGACAAAATTAGTTTTGCTGCTTTTTTTCCTTGCAAGGGCAAAAAATGTGGATTTAACATTGTTTAATGAAAGACGTTACCATCTGCCCTTTCAAAATACAGAAGTAGAAAGAAAAGCAGTAACAACATAATCTCAAGCCCTAAAACATCTCAGATACTAGTCTGCTGAAATTGTGTAATTAGCAACTGACAAAATAGTATTGGAAATCTTTTGCCTTTTATAATTTGCATGAGGAATGGAGCCTACTGGACCTCTGGTGGGAGTCTATTGTTAATGAACTAAGGTTCTAGCCTTATGAAAAGAGTGCAACAGCGGGGCTGCACTTGGATTTGAAACCTCACTAATGATTCCTTTTTTCCTTGTTGTTGATCTGGTAGAAGTTCCCGTTACTGCTACTTTCTTAGGTCTTGGTCTTGTTAATCCTTAAAAAGGTACTTAACCTGTAAGTGTATTATTAGCATTTTTTCTTTTCAGGATGTAGAATTATATTATGCTTAATTCGTACAACATTCCTTGTTCCTTTCAACCCAGTAAAATTCAAAGAATTTTCTCCCATTGAGTCTTTTTCTTCCTGTATTCTCCCTCATTTATAAACTCTATGAGACAGAAGTATTGTAATTTTTAATGTTTTTCTAGTGTGCAGTCTTTACATTTTAATACGTACTCTGTTTGCAGAGACTTGCACTAACATTAGCAGTAATTTCTTTTATAAATTTCTGCATGTGACATTTGCATTTAAGCTTGAAAACTTATTCATTAGATTAAACAGCAAGCAAGAAGTCTGCATCAATTCTTGTAAATCTGATGGTATTCTGGGTTTCAATGCATCAGAAAACTCTTTCAAAAGTTTCCTTCAACAGCAAGAATCGTGTGTTTATAACTTGTGATATGGGAAAAACAGGAAAAAGACTTATTGCATGTGCTTGTTATCATGTTCTTTGTATGTTACAGTATAGAACTTTTTTTCCTAATGCTGCACTAACATAAACATTAAATAAAACAATGCATGCCAATGTTCTGCTTTACATTTCACTCTTGAGAAACAAAGAAGCAAAAGGATGATACCTTGCAAAATTACATTGGTTTTTTTGCATGCTCATTGTGAAAACTCAATTTACATGAGCAGCAAATATCTTTTTATATGCAATTTAAAGGCAAAATTGCTATTAGAGGCCACAACTGAAAATATTTTTATAGATGAAATCTACCTAGGTGGGTAATTTCTGAACTACATTATTGATAGCTTAATGTGTTTAGTGGTGTTATGGTTGGCAAAGTGTATTTGTATCTATATGGTATTTAACATATTGAAAAGACATGGTGCACCATATAGATGGTGGTGGCCAGGACAACCTGCACCACCTCTGTGAACTCGGCCAGAAGGAATAATTTGCAGAGAGGCTGCTGTTAGCACCATTAAATCACAGGCCTGCACTGTGCAAGTCTGGCGAATCCCAGATTTGCAGCCTGAGCAAGGAGGATGGTCCTTGCAGGAGGGGTTTGCCATCAGGCTGCCACTGCCTTCCTTTTAACAGAGCTGTCCCTCTCTCTATCTTGTCTTTCATGTCCACGCCCAAATTCCTGTACAACCTCCAAGTTAATCTACAATCAGAGCTTCATCTTTGGTTATAATCTCTAGCTATACTACCAGGCCCACAAACAGCTCTTAAATTTAGCAAAATACTCAACTCATGCATGCTAAAGTGTTGATACTCCTGTCATGGATGCTTCTGATATTTCAAACTTTGTGCTTAGGTCACTGAGTAAAAAGATGGGAAAAATGTGTTTACCACACAGATCTTGGGGCAAACTCACCCACCTGATATGTAAAGCAACCTTTAGTCTCAGCTGTACTTAGGACCCTCTTCTCCACTGTGGTGGGTTGACCTGGCTGGATGCCAGATGCCCACCAAGCTATGCTTTATCACTCCCCTCAGAAGAACGAGGTGTGGGAGGGAGAGAAAATGAGATGGGGGGGAAAAACGCTACTTCTGGGTCAAGATAAAGGCAGTTTAATAAAGCAAAATTAGCGAGAGCGGAAGTGATGGAAAACAAAAGACGTTATTCTCCAGTTGCCATCAGCAGGTGATGTTCAGCCACTTCCCGGGAAGCAGGGCTTCAGTACATGCAGTGGTTGCTCCAGAAGGCAAATGTGAATAATGAATGTCCCCCCCTTCCTCCTCCTTTCTCTTAGCTTTTAGGTCTGAGCAGATGCCATGTTATGGAACATCCCTTTGGTCACTTTGGGTCAGCTGTCCTGGCTGTGTCCCCTCCCCAGGTCTTGCCCACCCCCAGCCTACTGGGGTGGGGAAGGGTTTACAGACAGCCGTGAGGCTGTGAGTGCTGCTCAGTGGGAGCCAAGACCCTGGTGTGTTATCACCACCTTTCCAGCTGCCAATACAAGCGGGGTGCTGGGGCGGCTGTGGTGGGGCTCAGCCAGACCACCACACCCACCAACACAACTCTGTTCCTTCAACATCTACATACTCCTAGGCTGCAAAGCCTGTCTTTCTGTTTGCTTGTACCATCTTTAGAGAAACAATATACAAATCCTTCTGCAGGATCCTTTGATACTTGCCATGTACTGAGCAGCAGCAATAACCCCTGGCATTTTCACAGGCTCCATTATGAGCCAGGGCTGTTCCTCAGGGGACAGAAACTAGCTCGTAAAGAGAGAAATAGGTCTCATAAGTGCTGTGCATTTTCTTCATCTCACCAATGAGGAACATTTTGCAGAAGCTTTTTCACAGGGATTTGGAAAGTTTCTAAGCTCTTCTGTCCTGCTTTATATTAAGAAAAGCCGAAGCACATTAGGTTAAAATTGAAGATCAGAAGGGACTATTGTATCATCCAAACTAATCTCTGTATCACGAGCCTTTAAACTGCATATTGGGCCCAATAGCTTTGGTTTCACTGACGTATATGATAGATATGACTAAAGCACATTTATCAGAAAAGTGCCCAGCCTATGTGCAGATAGAGAAAGACACAGATTTCACTACTCTCCTGGCATCTTCACACAGAAGCCACTATTGCAACCTCCCCCCCGCTACCAAAACCTTGCCACATTAACCCCATCCAACCAACATTGCAGACAGCCATAAAATTGCCTCCCTACTCTGTTTTGCTATCTTTTTCTTCTGCTTTGACATTCCAAAACCTTGGTACCCTGACTGTGGGACTGAGCTGAGACTTCTGCTGTGCTGCATGGTTCAGATCTTTGTAGGACTCCCTGTACTCCACAACTGTTTCTTGTATAGATGCAGTATATTTTTAAAAGGGTTGCTTCAAGTTTGTATCCCCTTTAACAGACTGGAACTATAAAACAGAAGTTGCATATGCATATAGACATTGCTAAGCTACTGCTGGTTCTGGCTGGTTATGTTATATAATTTCAGTTGCATTAGCATATGCCAAGCACAAATTACAGAAGACTAATGAGAGACAGAGTGTACAGGACTGGGCTCACAGCCAACCTGTAAGGTACCGTGCCATGGTCACCAGGAGATTTAGATTGCACATTGTGACTGATATTTTTGATATATATATATATATATATATGATTGTGACATAATTACCATTATAATTATTTACTCTTTCATCACTCGTTATGCTTCACAATTTTTTTAGTTATTTTATGGTTGTCTATAGATCACTCATTAAAATATGAAATCTTAATGGTGTTATTAGCATCTCCTGTGGGTACCACCCTCTAATTGGTAATTCCCTATGGAGAGTTGCTTTTCAGAGGGAGGACCCAAATGTCTGAGCTATGAATGTTTGTTATAAGCTTTTATATGTATAGCTATATAATTGTATTTTTATTAACAGTAGATGCAGACACAAATGGTTTAGTTTGAAGGTAGCTTAGGAAGAGTTGCTAACCTGAAGAATTTTCCATAGAATGATAAAGCATGTTAACTTTGTTATGCTAAAGATCCTTAAGTATCTGACTTCAAAAGGTTTTGATTTTTTTCCTAAAAAATAAAAAGCAAAAAAAAATCTATTTTCCATTTTAAAATTTATTATGGATAAAGTTAATTACATTAAGAAATGAAAACAGTATTTTTTTTGGCAGATCATGTTATTTCAGTGGTAGAAAATGTAACCTCTGAAAGCAGGTTTATTTTAGCCCTTGCTACAATTCTTCTTTGAGTATGAACCAGCCAAGATTTTGTCAGATTCTGCCCTCTCTCTGCCAAAATTGTAATTTGGACACTGAACTTCAGGTACAAGAGGGTAATTTTTAATGCAGAAGCCAAATACTTTAGACTAATTAGGTGTCATTTGCTATTCTTCTCACTTTCGGTTTTCACTTCAGGTGTCAATAAAGATGCCTTTGTACAACCTTTGCTACTAACCTTCTCCTAATTCTTCACCTGTTAGTCTCATTCTTCCCTGCAGTTGACTTACCATTTTTCATATCTTTTTTTTTCTACCAAAAATCCAGTTTTATTACCCTCTTCACTATGCCTTTATTCCTCAACTCTGCTCTGTAGCTCTGGATTATATTTTGCAGTTTCAGATGCCTGAGGAAGCCACATGCAGATTATGTTGATAGGAGAGAAAGAAAGCAGTGATTTGGCAAAATATAGTTCCTAGCTTTAAGTTAGTTAGATTTCCCCAGGGTGTGAAGCATGAGAAGTAGGATGAGTCTCAAAATCTGAGCTAGGATGCCAGGGAAAGCAACGGCTGATGTCACCTCCCTGGTACCTTGCTTGCCTTTTTCAGGGCCAGGAAGGTGTTCCAACGCTCCTTCTGTAGACTTTTATAATTATTAAAAGCATGTGACTAATTTTGCTGTAGTGCATCTGATAATTGTGCATAGGTAATTCTCATAAAAGTAATTTACAAGCCAAGGGTACCCTGAAAAGTTCTACCTGCCTGATCTTCAACTTCTATATGCATTACAGGCAACATAAATTAGCAAAATGTCTATCTTGCAAATATAGAAGCACCTGACTATCATCCAGAAGACCCTCCTTCTCCATGTTTTTGTAAGGCAAATTTGTAGGCTAATTTGCTGTGTGGAAAGTTACATTGTGAGCTAAATTCTGAAGGGCTGATCTCAAGTTGTTGGTACCCTATAAACTAATGTTTGTGGTACACATTTTGTACTTAGCAGTAACATATGCTTCCCTGGCTTAAACGCAGTTTGCAAAGAACTTTTGCTTGGTTTTGTGTTTCTACACAAATGTAGGGAATTGAGAAGAATCAAAGGTTACATGAATTCCCTAACCTCCTCTTCCTGCAGTACAAATCCACCGCTATGTCTTTTATATCAAGTGTCCCATGTGAAATATGGGGAACTTTAATAAGCAGAAAGAAAGAAGATTCATTCTGCACTGAGTGCAGAGACAAACTGTAAGTGTTGAGAAAAAGAAATTAGTACTTGTCAGACTTAAATGGAAATTGTTTTACTACGCAAGGAGTTTAACTGTGTATTTAATTTCTCTGTTAAATTATTCAACATCTTAAAAGAAATAACATTAAATAGTTTAGATGAAGATGGAGGAGATAAAATTTTGTTTTGTCAGATTGTCTCACCATATCCTTTTTGCACTGCATTTGATCAGTGGGTACAAAGTCTATCTATCCCCAAACTGTGTATCCATTTATAAGAATATATTTCCTTTGGAATAATTTTCTTTTCAGTGTCAAAACTAGAAAGGTGTATTTCCTCAGCATGAATTTAAAGAACCTAGGAGTAAATGACCCAGTGGCAGTAAATAATTCTCCACCTGCACTAGAATGGAATTGCTGATGTCTTGTTTTTCATCTCTGTTATTAGTGTCTCAATACAATATTTTTTCAGACTATAATGAATATGATAACGTAGCCTTGGTTTATTTATGGGGTACACTGCTCCATGGTGAAGAAAGCCACCTTTTTTGTATTATTAATCAAATTCCAGGCTGATGTTAGTGCAGCACTCAACCACCTACACATACATTTCTACAAAACTGAGATGTTTTCATAGCTATAAAGAATTTTTTCAAAAATTGCAAAGACTAATAGTAGTGTGGGGTGGGGTTTTTTTCCCTTGGAAGGTGCAAGTGATATCATGGAAGCAAAACTGTAGCCAAGAGATGCCAGGTCAGTGTAGAATGGATGGTAATTGAATTATTCCAAAGGTAGCAAAGAGGGAATAGTTTGAATCATATGCCATGATCATGAATGACTGCAGAGCAGCCAAAAGAATACAGAAGATAGAGAAGCTTGTTTTCAGCTGAGAATGGATTATTTTTTTATGTTTTCAGGGATTTTCTTTCTATTCTGTACCATGCTTTTAGAGATGGAAGTTCTTGCTATAAACACTTGTGATAAAGCACCTGTACAAAAATATGTACTGGAGTTTTCATAGTTGAGCAAAGGAAAAAAGGCAAGATACCAGAGTTCTTTTTAAAAGAAAACTATGTATCACATAATATAACCCCACTGTGCACAGTGGTGCGTGAACAGTCTTTTTCTTAAGATGGAGGTTTGGCAATGACCCATCAGCCTTCTCAAAAGTATATAAAAACCAAAAGTCATGATTAATACTTCGAGATCATGGATACCTAAACAATGAGCTCTATTACGCATTCTGGCACTGATTAGTGATAGACTAGGAATGACATGACTGCAAAGGCTGGTGAGATGAAGGTCAGCTGCTTATTTCAGAGTGGATATTTCAAAAAAACAATCTATTTACAGAAGAGAGGAGAAAAGGACATACAAGGAAAATTGAATAGTTCTGTGGTGATCCATAGTATTTCAGCTGGACTGGAAAGCAGCTTGAAAAGAACGGGCAGGTTTCTGGTGTTGGCCATGAGCCAGCAATGTGCCCTCACAGCAAAGAAGGCCAACAGCCTCCAAAGAAGCATTAGAAAAAGCTTACCAGCGGGTTGAAGGCAGTTATCTTTCCCCTCTGCTCAGCATTGGTGAGATACATCTGGAGTGCTGGGTCTAGTTCTGTACTCCCCAGTACAAGAGAGACAGACGTACTGGGATGAATCCAGGAAAGTACCACAAGGATTATTAAGGGTTTGGATTGTCTCATGTATGAGGAGATGCTGAGAGCTGACACTGTTTAGCCTGGAGAAGGAAAGGTTCAGGGTGAACTAATCAGTGTGTATAAATACCTGATGGTGGTGGGAAAGATGGCAAAGCCAGACACTTCTCAGCAGTACCCAGTCAAAGGACAAGAGGCAACAGGTTCAGATTGAAATAGAAGAAAAAACATTTTTACAAAGAAAACTTTTTTTTTTTTTTTTTTTTTTTTTACAGTGGCCAGACACTGGAACAGGCTGCCAAGAAAGGTTAAGCAGTCTCCATCCCTAGGAATATTAAAAACCTGACTGAGTAGTTGCACGGTAGCACTCTAGATGACATTGGTCTGAGCAGGGGTTAGAGCTAGATGATAAACAGAGGTCTCTTCCCACTCCAATGATTCTGTGATGCAGATGATAAAAATATAGGCTCTGGCTGTGTAACTTTAAGCCTTTTGAAGGCAAAAGTAATGGGGTTTTTAATACTTTTACTAGTTTAGTGTTTCTGCATTCAATTTCACATTTAGCAACATAAGTTTCATTGTTGCAGACTTGAACGCTAAGATAAACTGCCAAGTGGTTTAGTTTGATTGGTGTAACAATCTCACTCTACAGGCAATGTAAAAATCTTCTCTTTAAAGACTGTTAAGATCTTTTTTTCAGCAGATCTTTGTCTTCTGAGAGACAAACTAGGCTTCCTCTTCTGTTCTACCAATGGGATTCCAGGTAGAGAATTCTGTATCTTTTACCATAAATAAGGCAGAACATGGAGTTAATTAATCTTGTATTTGTTAGCAGGGGTTCTGTAAGGAATGGAAGGCAAGGGAATAGATAATATGTAAAAAATAGAAAGAGTTGCACTTATTTCCAGAAGCTTAGAAGTGAGCAATTCTCTTGACTTTTGCTTCCCAACTTGTAACAGAAACATGCTGTTCATGAGAACCGGCTTTATCTTCTTTCTGCTCTAAAGAGAAATCTAGTTCTTTGTGGAACACCAGACTATCTTGGGACTGTAAAATGGAGTTTATGTGGAACTAGAGGTGTGATTGCATGGTGAACACGTGAAGGACAGAGACACACTGCTCAACACTGATCTTGAGTGTAGGCTGCTAGAATAGGCAATGCTGTTATACAGTCTTCTGCAAGGCGCTGTGTGGGGTGTCTTGTGTGGGGTGTTGTGGTTTACCCCCAGCCACAGACTAAAGCACCCAGCTGCTCGCTCACTTCCCTGCAGTGGGATGAGGGAGAGAATCAGAAGAGTGACAAAAAAAAAAAGATAAAGACTGTAAAATAGGTAAAGAAAAAGCCACACACGCAAGCAAAGCAAAACAAGGAATTCATTTACCATTTCCTATTGGCAGGCAGGTGTTCAGCCATCTTCAGAAAGGCAGGGCCCCATCACACGTCAAAGTTACTGGATATACTGGTTTTAGCTGGGATAGGATTAAATTTCTTCATAGTAGCTTGTAGGGTGCTTTGGGTTTGTGATCAAAACCTTGTTGATAATGCAGAGATGTTTCAGCTATTGCTGAGCAGTGCTTACACAGCATCAAGGCCTTTTCTGCAACTCGCCTCACCAGCGAGCAGGAGGCAAGTTGTCCTCGGAAGGGAGGGTGACACAGTGGATCACACGTGACTGGCATTAGTGTCTTGCTTATTGTGCTGTTAGAAATTACACAAACATGAAGGCAGTGCAATTAAGACCTAATATAAAATGGCTATCACAGTGTTAGACTGACAGTCCTTTCTAGGGCAAACTGCCTAAGCCTATTTCCTGACAAAACAGCAAAACTTCAGCCGTTTACTTGGAAATCTAGAATCTTGAAGCTTAGCTGTAATTGTTAAAATAATGAGAGATAGATAAAGAAAATACTTATTCTGCTGCGGTGCACTTTGGAGAGAGCCTGAAGTAGTTTGTTGCAGCACTGGAGGCAAGAGTTTTAACAATCAACTCCTTATCTTTTGTAGTTTGGAGAGAGACCATTTGGGACCCGCTTTCAAAGAGCACAAAAAGCAGAAGCTGTTGTCAGTCCCAAGCCTTCTCTTTCCTGTGACTTAGCTGCTGAGGAAGCAGGGTGGAGCTCTGTGTGATAGAGGAAGGTCAGAGCACCTTGATGCATGTTTAAAGCTACAAAGAGGTAGAGGGGCTCTGGCACAAAGTAAGCAGAAATACCAGAGAAAGCAGCTCAATTATGCAGTAGACCTGTGGTGCTTCCCTTGTATACAGAAAAGGTTCTGAGCTGGAATTTCTGCTGTTATTAGATAACTACAGTCGTTTGGATTCCACTGTTTCAGTTTTAGTGTGAAGAACTGACTGAGGTGTATAACCAACATCTTTATGGCTGGGAGGAAGATACTTCAGTTTAGTCTCCAGGGAAAATATCTTAAAAGTTTTCCTTGTAGTTCAACAGTTTAGTGCAGTTCCTTTGAAGTCTCATCAGCTATTTAAATCCTGGTCCACTTCTGGGTGAAGGCAAAATGAAAATCATTTGATACACAACCCTTCTGAGCAGTGCAGTCTTTCTGTTGCTAGGGTTAAACAGTTCCTCTAAAGCCACACATTTTTCTAAGACTCCTCAGCAAAACAACAGCATATGTTTTGAAACAACTTTCCTTGGTCCCGAGGTCTTTACTAGCACCTAGATCATTCTTTCCCTTAAAATATTATAATGAAATCCCAAACTAGAAGAAGACTTCACTGAATTTTGTATAGTCCATACTAAGGTGAGAAATTGTTCCTTTCCTGTAAAACTCAGTCTAAATGGAGAAAATGGAAGCAGAAAACCAGAACCAGCCATATTTTTAATAAAGGAAACTAAGTGACTTGCCTGAAGGCAAGCTAACAATGTAAATTTTCCACATTCTGAATCATAGTACTCTTTCTCTTGGGGGGGCGCCGGGG
>JAVJGJ010000059.1:60242705-60262639 GCA_035590215.1 Microhierax caerulescens | reverse complement strand
TTTTTGTCTTCCCCCCCCCCCCCCCCCGCATTAAAACAAAATCAGGCTGTTAAAGAAACTAAAAGTAGTGGTTATTGAAAACATCCCAAAGTACAAGCCCAAATTTTATTTAGTGTCTTTTTAAATTATTCTTCTTAGTTAAAAAGTTAATCTTTGCCTTTTAAGTTTTCCAAAATTATCAAAGTTCATATAAGCAAAAAGTCTGCTGCTGAACTCTGGCATTCTTCCTTGTTCATCTTGTTATCTAATAGAAAATGTAGCTGGGATTCATATTTGATATCTGTAAAGCTGGGCAGCTAAAAATAGGATGCCAACCCCCCTGAAATGTGTGGAGTTGGGGGATGGGTCGATATCACCTAAACTATCCGATTGGAAGTACTATAGATGAGTCTGGCTTAGGACTTGCCCTTTCTAGGTGTTGGATACTGAGATGTTGAGCACAGTAGCTGGGATTCACAACCCTGCATGTCCAAGTCCTTCTGTCATTGGAACAGGGTACATCATCTTGCTAAGAACAGGTTCAGGTCTTTAGGCTGCAAGGTCATTCTCATTCCTCTACTTGTTCCAAAGAAAAAAAAAATGCTATTCAGGCACAATGGAGTATTTTTAATAAGTAGGACTGAATTCATCCTGCTCCAGAAAACCTTCTTCCTTGACTTTAGTACACTCTGTAGGAGGGGGAGGACTTCATAAGACCCTCTTGTCCTTGGATCACCTGTTCTTGGTGACTGCTTTTATTTCTGAGCTCTGGGAAAAGGTAGAGCAGAGCTGGTGTTTAAAAGGGCACAGTGACAGCACCTGAGTGGGCATAGTGAACTCGCGGAACTGAACATTTGTGTTTAGGATGTAAGTCTTACTGTTTAAGCACTTTCTCCTTATGCAATATATAACTGAGGAAGTCGTTTTGCCTCTGTTGATGATGAAAAGTTATGTATATTTAAGTATTAAATCTTGTAACTGTTTACTACAAATCCTTCAAAAACAGTGATTTCACCTGAGAGGTCTCTGAACACAAAAACTGAGCTTCCTGAAGGTAAATTGTACTGATTCCTGTGAAATATCTGTGGTCTGTCAGACTTATCTGCTCTCAGGACTTCTAATTGCAAAGGAGATGAGGCAAAGTGCTGCTGACAAGCCATTTGGACAACCCGCGTAATGTAACAGACTTATTAATGGATGTCAAAGAAGAACCTTTGTCTTTTCTGTGGCAGGTCATTGTGGGATTTCTGCAGCTTTGCTGCTGTTGGCAGTGTGATTGCTCCTCCTGGGGCTGTATGTGACTTGGAGGTTGAGAGGAAAGGGACAAAGTGCTGGGAAGTGCAGGTTCCATTACTGATACCAGTAACATCTCACCATGGTCAAGCAACTTCAGTTTTCTGTTCCAGTGCTCCATCTACAGAATAGTTACAAGGAATGCCTGTGCAAGATGTTAGGATTTAATGTTTATGAAGATACAGAAAGGCATAGCTGACATTTGCTTGGGCTGTGGATTACATTCTTTTCCTCCTGCCCCTACTAAAAAAAAAAAAAAAATAATCCAAAACCACACACCAAAAGCCCAAGGAAGGTCCTTTAAGCTTTCTTTCAAGAGAATACCTCCATTTTATGCCAGCAAAAATCATTAATTTTGGAAATCTTTTTATTTTCTTCTTGTTTATCTAACGAAAGCTGGCTCTGAAACAGAGAACACTTTGTTTGTTTGGCCTTTTTGCCACTTGCACAGCAGCAAATGCTGAATTTCTCCTTTCCAATAAATTGAGGAAGAAGGTGACATGGTTCTAGCACTGAACTGAGAAGCGTAACAGCCCTTGACCCACAGTTACCACTTTTCTTTTTTGCTGCCCACCCTTACACACGCTCCCCACCTCCACCCAGCACGCACAGCAGGACACTGGTATTCAGGCCCCATTAAGTCATTGACACTCTTGTTCCTCAGGAACCTTCTGGGATCAGAGCAGTTGAGCTCAACAGTTGACTTTAATAGAAATATCCCTGACCTTTTGCCTTCACAGCCAGTGTGGTGACCATGTGTAAATGCCCATTAAGAAGCCATGGGCATTTTGAATGAGGGTATTTCAGAGCAGAACTAGGGCAAATGCAGCTTTGAGGTTATATAACCACATTTCTTATTAACTTCTGAAATCTGAAGGTAGAGAATGTCCTTTTTTTGCAAAAGCAGATCAGCAGCAACTACTTTCAAATACATCAATAAAATTCTTCATCTCCTAGAAGATTTATCACTGGAACAAAAAAAAATGCAAACCATTGTGGAAATGGGGATGCTTCTGCCTTCCTCTGCCTCCCCCCTCCTCCCCCGGCTATAAAAAGAAAATCAGAAGATGTTTGCTGAGGGGGGGTCAGACTGAAATGAACACCTGCTCGCCGTTCTGCTTAGTTTAGATGCTTCCTTAAGCCTGCTTTCTGAATTGCAGCTGTTGGATTTTCTGAATTAAGTGGGAAAATTAGAATTGTATCAAGCAGGAAAGCACAGTGACAGATGCTGAACTAGATGAGCAAATGCCCAAGGAAACAAGGAAAGAGAGGTCCCTGTCTATAAACTCAACACTTCCACAAGCAGTAGGATGCAGAATTGAAGCTTCTGCTGTATAGAGTAACTCCTGTATCAATCCAGTGGGTTTGCACAGGGGGGCTGCTGTTATCCCCAGGGGCCAGCAGCAAAACAGCTTTAGTGTTTTCTATTTCATTTGCTGAAGCTTAGTCAGCTTTGCCCTAGGAGTCTATGAGGACCCACTTACACATTTCCATCCCACATTACTTTGCAACAGAACACTTCCAGTTTTAAATAATACATGGCTAAAATCAGATTGTTTTCTTGTGTTGTGGGGATTTTCCTGGTAAAATGGAAAAGAGTATCAAAAGAAATTAATGTGACCATCTCTCTGGTCTCCACTCTCTTGTGTTATGAGTGTAACATGCAAGGAGGGGAGGAGAAAGCAGAGATTTCATTCGAAATTATAGGAAAAGAAGGGCATGGTAAACAAACTAATGAAAATGGAATAGTTCAACTAATGCATCACACTAACTCAGACAAAAATGTCTGCTGAAATATTCATGAGGAGAAGTCTCCAAAAAGAATATGCTGGGAGGAATTAAGGGAGCAGAGAGAGATGTGCGAGAGGAATTCAGAGGCTGCACATGGGCTGGCATTGAACACAGAGAAGACTTCATTAGAAGGAAGTGAGTAAGAAAATGGAAATGAAGGGTGAGAAAAGAGAGCTTTTTCATGAAAAGGTGATGCAAATCCTTACCAGCTAACAGGAGCTGATCTTTATGGGAGCCCCTTAGAGCAGCTGAAAACACTTGTGTATTCTAGCTCTTGGGGGTTAGAAGTAAAGGCAAGGGAGGTGAGGGAGAAACTCACTTTCAAGATGGGAAAAGCTCATTAATGGTGAACAAAAATTAACACATCTCACAGAGGCACGATTTCTTTATTTTGGTGTGAGATAAGTATTAGCATCTGTGAAGGTTTTCAGTCATGTTTATAGGCTGCTTGTGCTACATGGTTCTGAGATGGAGTATTTCTGTTGTGTGGTTTCTGTCATACAGAGTTCTGTGAAAAGCTGTATTATGAGGGGATTTTCAATTTGGAGTTAATGAATAAGGAATTTACTTTGATAATGTATCATTATGCCCATGCTAAGAGAGGATCTTCTGAAAGAACACAGTAATGCTTGGCTTACCAGGAAAAGCTATTTCGCTAATTGAGAAATCTCATTTGAGAGGTAACTTCATGCCAAGCTACTACTGCAATATTATACGCAGAGCACGTATGGAAGTGATTATATTTTAATATTTGGCCTTGATGGGGGTCTGCTTCCTACAGTCTTTCAGTTTAAATTCTAACTTGGAAAGCATACAGGCTCCCTGTAGAGTGACATTTATGCTCTTGTTTAACTTCTTGTCCTTGAGGCTGGCAGCTTGGGTAACACTGCTTCTGCAAACCTGACAACACACTGAGAAAAATCTGACTCTTGCCCTAGGAGCAGAGAGGAAACATGATGCTCTGTACGCAACAGTATTATGACTGCTGGTGCAGTTACAAATGAGAGGAGCAGCAAACCCTGCATTATCTATGGTTCGGTGGCTGGTTAGATGATTTTTTTTTTTCCCCTGTGGGGTCATGTTAGTTATATCTGGTTTTGTAATTTCTAAGTGTTGTAGCTAACACGTACTCATAGGGTCTTCAGGCTGTGCCTTGGGAAATAGACTCTGATTTAAGGATAAGTTCTACATATGAAGGCTGAGGCACATTTCTCATTAATTTTGAGATTACAGCACTTTCTTCTATGCATGGATGCTGAGGTACAGAATGGTTAAATCACTTGTCCAATAGAATCCTCTATTTTCAAACACAGAGCTAGAAATCACTCCCAAGAATAGCATTGCACAAATGATATTTGCTATAGCACTGAGAATAGCAAGCCCCTAGATGTGACCTTTTTTTAGGAGAGAAAAGTCCACAGGATGTCACTGATACTCTGTTTTCTCATAATGATGTAAAAGACAACAATGCAGGTGTGCCAGGTTTTGGGCTTCTGATGGTATTTAACACTAAACTTTGGTTTTCATCCAAATTGGAATAGGTAGTGCTGCAGGCAAAGACCATCCACACATTAGGATCTACATAAGTGTCATGGTTTAACCTCAGCTGGCAACTAAGGACCACCCAGCTGCTTGCTCGTGGGATGGGGGAGAGAATCAGAAGAGGAAAAGTAACAAAAATTGTGGGCTGAGATAAAGACAGGGTAATAGGTAAAGCAAAAGACACACATGCAAGCAAAGCAAAACAAGGAATTTATTCACTATTTCCCATCATCAGGCAGGTGTTCAGCTATCTCCAGAAAATCAGGGCTCCATCACACGTAATGGTTACTTGGGAAGACAAATGCCATCACTCCAAATGTCTCCCGCTCGCTGTCAGGGTAGGGTGAGAAGCAGAAAAGGTCTTGACTGTGCAAGCACTGCTCAACAGTACTGAAAACATCCCTGTGTTATCAAAACTCTTTTCAGCACAAATCCAAAACACAGCTCCCTACTAGCTACTATGAAAAAAGTTAACTTTATCCCAGCTGAAACCTGCACAATAAGCAAGCAAAAGGACAGCAGCAGGAAAAGAGTGAATAACCCAGATGTTGGTTTTCTGGGGGTCAGTTAGTGGTGGAAATGAGACTGGTTTTAATTGCCGGTTCCATTTGCCCTGGACCATGCTTTCTTTTCTTTTTTTTTCTTTTTTTTTTTTTTTTTGTAGGGAGGGAAATCAGTTGTGCTGTTCCTCTTTGGAGTAGATGTTTGGACTACATAGACTTTATAATTATGTTGGACTAGATGATCATTGTAGGCCTGTTCCAACTGAACTATTCTATTCTATGTCGCCACACTTTAAGCACCAAATAGGTATGTTCAGCAACTCCTCCTATTTATCCTGTCACTGGACGTTGGATGTCTTTGTTTGAAATCTGAAGAGGAACACACTAGGCTTCCCTCACAAATATTTTTTTAAGATTTTTTTTCCTGCCAGCTTCTTGTGAATATCTATAAATAATGAAATAATTCTGAAATATCCACCAAGTCATTCCAGGAATTATGACTGAAAGCCCACGGAGTAACCCATCTCCAGAGGGAAAGACATGTAAAGCCAGAAACATAGTTTCAGGCTGCAATGATCCTGCTTCTTTACTGGGAGACAGTGTGCATAAGCCTAAACTGTAGAAAAAGAACAGTTTCCACCATGTTGGGAGCCAAGTTGTGAATAGTGGATGACAGCTTGTAAAGGCAGAGTTGGTTTGAAGTTTTAGGCAGCTTACCTTCTTTTTCAGTGGTTTTCCTGGGAAAAAGGAATAGTTCAATTTAAGTTATACAAATACAGAAAATGGAGAAAAGGAATACTTGTGTAAGCAGAGAAGGGAAAAAAAAAAGAAAAAAAGGAATAAGTAGATAAGTAGCTCTGATACGGAAATGCTCTAAAAGGTAATCTGAGGAAAGGCATAGAAATATAATACTCTTATGCTTGTTTGGGAACTTTAATCGTTCTTATTCTGCAGCCCGCCCGCCCCCCCCCCCAAAAAAAAAAAAAAAAGAAAGAATTTGGTGTGTGTCATTGTTCCAAAATCTAGCTAACAATATACAGAGAAGTCTGTTAAGACACAGAAATTCATACTTGAAGCAGATAGGGGCTTGATCAGGAACCATCTTTTTTTTCCTTCTTTTCCATTTGGATCCAGCTCCAGGAAATCCTTAACAGATATTTCTGATATTCACAAAACACTAGAGGTTGAGTGAAGCCTGCTTTGTCTTTCATCAAATTCTGTCTGATCAGCATTGTGTAACTGAACAAATGTGTAAATGATAAAACCAGCTACGTCTCCAGCTTTCACCAATGCCTTTTGAAGATAACAAGCAGTTCGTTGCATTGCTGGTAGTGATGCCCCGTAGTGAGACAGAACGGTGTGTTGAGTAAAAGCAATTCAGATGGATGCTGGTGGTGCTGCTGCTGAAAGCAATGGAATCGCATCCCACCTGGGCCATTCAATAAGGCCACGTCACAGGACCCCTCTCTCTTCTCATGAAAGTTATAGGGAAATCTGCTGGTGCTGTGAATGCGTGGCAGAAAGCCTTGCCGCCTTTTCTTGTCCCTTTGGCCTCTTTTGCAGTGGTGGTTTGAAAACAAGGTACTCAAGTGTGCCTGGTGGTCAGTCTGAAATAAAGAGAAACATTGGTCCTCAGCAGTATTCAGTCACTCAGAAGAGAGTTCAGCACTTTTTGTCTGCCAAATAGTTCAGATGTGATTCTAGCTTTGAAAAAGTTGCAGTAAAAATGATGTGAGTTCCAATATTTATTCTTTCTAAAGATTTATCAAAACAGGTTCAGAACATTATGAAATACAGTGGCTTTGCATTTTGATCTTTATATAGGGCTTCTAACTGCCAGTCTTAATCTATTCAACCTATATCAGGTTCTTTCTGACTCATGTGTTGTCATCAGAAGGATTTTGCTGGTGAAAACTACTTAATGATAACTATAGTTGAACATAATCTCCTAATTTCACCATTTATTCCTGTAGCTGTGTTTGCTTTCCAAAATCAGTGAGAAAAAGTAAACAGACAAAAGTGCAAATATGCATAATATTTTTCTTTAGCCCCGCTTCCCTATCACTTTTAAACTAACAACCATGGAAACAAGCTGTGTGCTCTGTGTGTGTCTCCCCCCACCCACCCCTTTCTATTCAGTCTTTATTATATCTGCCACATCATTGTCATCTGTCTCCCAGCCATGTCTGCATCACTGGCCCTTCCTCTGCCGTGCCAAAGAGCACAGTCTTTAGGAAGCAGCTACTGCTCATCTGGCAGATGTGTCCAAACAGCTGAAGCTTACTTATTCCTGGTACATCAAGGACTACCTCTTGAGCTCATCCTTCTCTTGATTATCTCCCTCCTGACACAGTTTTACCAATTAACTGCAAGGATTTTTCTGTGACAATTTATTTCAAAGGCTGAAAGTCTTCGCATGTCAGTCTTTTTGGAGCTCCGCCACGAAGCTGCTTAGAGCACATCTGGTAATACATGCCTCATTAGCAGCCTGCATCTCAACCTGTGGAGATTCCCATGGTTTTTTTAAAAAAAACTATGACTGACTGAGTTTGTCTAAGGCTGTTTGTGCCAGCTATACGCTTCTCTTTCTCCTTAGTATATAGTAGTTCTGGTGTTAGGATTTTTTTTCATTCTTGCAATTTTTTTTTTCTCACTCTCACAATTTAGAGTAAAAACATTAAAAGTCAAAAAGATCAGGTATTCACCAATATCTTAAAAACTTCATTTAAGATATATGTATGCAGGGTTTTTTATTTTTATCATTAATATTTTTCATACTAATACATGTTTAATAATTAATGCATATTAATTCTTCAGAAAAAATAGATGAAACTGAGAAGGAGGAGCTAGAATTCTAAATTAAACAGTAGGATTTGGGGAGAAAGAGGCAAGCAATATTTCAGTGTGTGTCTGCCTGCATGAACACATATGCACCCATTTCTCCTTGTTTTGCACAAATTGAAAATTCCAAGAGCTGAAACAATAAAAAATCTCAGAATATTTTGGGACTTAATGGGCTAAACCTCAGAACTGGTCAAAAATATGTGATTGCCAGAGATCATTTTAATCGCTTTTTGGTAGTGAGCTGAACTGGAGGAGGCTTTCCCTGTTCCAAAATGTACACAAAGATGTGGAAAACCTGCCAGTTCATTAAGAAACCCGAAGGCTCTCTCTTTAGCCTCGCTGTGGCACATGATATGGAGTTATAAAAGATACTTGGCTTTGTGTTCTGTTCAAATACATGGTGGTTCAGGTCATACCTTCCTCTTGATTTGCTCTACTGGGTATTGAGTAGCTCTGGTTTCCAAACTTTATAGGTTGCTTCATAAAAGATTATATTGTTTGCTAATGTTTGAAAAGTGGCGGAGGAACTATTACATTAACACAGAAATGTTAGGGTTGGGAGGAAGAGAAAGCCAAGCACATAGCTGGGTGGAGGTGTGAAAGGAAAGCATAGCCTGCAGAGCATGCTTGGACATGAGAATTTTCAGTCCAAGCAATGGCCAAGTGGCAGGGAAGGGGGAAGCTTGTCTAATATTATCGTCCAGAAACAGTAATGTTACCTAGTCCTTGGGGGTGTGAAGAGGTGGTGGGAAGAAATATTTTTTTAATGTCATCATGGAGGATCGTCATCAGTGCTTGTCTGCTTGTTTTCATGACAAAGAGTAACTATGGTGAACCATGGTAGTGCCCAGGTCTGTTGGATGTGAACTGTCATTGTAAAGCTTGGAGGGCTGAGTGCAGGAGGCTTCCTCTGCAAGAGGGCATTTAACCTGTTCCGTGAACGTAAAGAAAACTTGGTGGGAAATCTGTTACTTAATGCTCTTTCAATAGTAATAGGATTTAGCACCTTTCACCATAGTTCTCCAGGTGCTTTATTAAATCAGTTACCACTTGCATATTGGTAGAGAAATTGAACTGTAGAACTAGGATTGCCCACTTGTATTGGCAAGTTCAGCAGCTGCGAATTGAAAGCTGAGTTCCCGATGTCTTTTAGGGACTCTCATCAAACCCTTTTCTTCTAATATTTTAGCCAGAGCTTATCTAAAGACTGTAGTGGCAGTTTATGGAAAAAAAAAAAAAAGTTTTAGTTTTAGCCAATACTGGAAGAAAAATAAGCATGTTGAATATTAATGCAGCATAGGTTTATGTTTTCTAAAGAAATCAAATTCAGTTTTTCTGTCACTCTTACAGAAATTATTTAGAGAATCTTACCTTAAATGTCAGAAACTTTTCATGGACATTTTAAGGATACACTTGAGCATTGAAAAGTGGAGTGATCAGATATAACAAATTGCCCCTTTTACATGCTAACTGTAATTGGAGATTCCAACTGAAGGCAAAATTCCAGGTGAACAATTGCTGATATTTTTTGTATTCTTACTAATTTCAGTAGCTCCCCATAAAAATGTCTTATAGTATATTTATAGGTATTGTGGGAAGGAAGGGTAGTAGGGAGGTTAAGAAATTTTAAAATGAAACCCCAACATACCTTTTAGATAAGTGCAAGCTGCATTTGAGAGAAAGTCAACTATCTTGCAGGTGCGATTTTTACCTATTAGATATTTTCTTTTGTATGACTATTAAGTTATTCTTTCATAGGGAACTGCAGATTCCTGTTGTTCAGACTTGTTCTTACTTAAGACAGGGCTAAAGTAAATTAGAGTAGTTCATGTAAGGACAATAGAGAAGTGCAAATATAGGTAAGTGTGTACAGCATATACAGGTAAAGGCATTTGCAAGCAGGTCTTTAACAAATGTAGTAAGTTCTCTCCTTGTTTGTTTATGCTGAGCATAGCTTAATGGAAGTGTCATGCCTCATTTCTTTCCTGTGCTCTAGTTTAGACATAACACTTTTGTTTGGTTTTATATAGTGCTCAGTTTATTTGAATTCCTTCTAATTGATGAAAACAAGGCTGGCCTAAAAACGTTGGGGGTTATTCTTGTTAAAGGTATTCTGTATATTGTTACCGTTTGTTTCAAGTCTTAGCGTTTGTCCTCCTGGTTAGACTGCCAGGAAGAAAACCTTTCATCTTCAGACACAGAAAAGAATACACGGATGTGCTCAGTTTCTAAGAAGTGCCTGTGCTTCTCACAAATTACAGACATTCAATGTCTAAGTACTGTAGCTGAGTAAATGCATATGTGGAAAGGATTGGCATGCTTTGTTTATGTTAATGTCCCATTGACAATGAAGTTTCCAGGAAGAAACTTTCCCAGCTGAAGAGCCAGAACTGGGCTGGCTCAGAGCATGGATGAGTAGGCAAGGAACTACCAGTACCTGGCGATGTGTACATTGTCTCTGCTACATGTGTCATTACATACGGTGGGCCATGACTGCCAATGATGCCTGCTGGTCCTGACTGAAAGGAGACCTGTCTTATGTCCCTAGTTCAGTGGGAACCCAAGCATGATTCAACCTTAACTTCAATAGCCAAATTCAAACCTGGTGCTGCTTTAACCATTTCCACGCAGCTGAAATTTGAATACATAAATGAGGGTGAACAAAGGATGCATAGCTGGGGGAGGGAAGAAAAACAAGGATTTATTTCTTTGAAATAATACCTGGGAGCTCACATACTAGTCCTTTACATTAGGTTTTCTTTATTTTACTGATTTGCTGTGGTTCAGAGATGAGCGTATTTGATTGTCCTTACATATATATATGCAACTTTGACGTACAGTGAACTCTAAAGAACAACATGATGGGAAGTGCTTATGCAACACATACCAGAAGAAGTTGCTAATGTGGGTTTAAAATAGCCTGAAACTACTACAGTTAAAATGAAGTGTCCTAGAAACTTTCTGACTTCACTTGAGTGACCAGCCTGAAGGAAGGTCACATCATGCTGAGAGGTTATCTAGCCTGACACAGTGGAGCCCTTTTCAAAATGGAAAATAAAACTGTACTAAGCAAATGAAAATACAATATAGTTTATGCTAATATTCTTCGTTTTGCTGTCAGTAGTGGGCTTGTTTCTCTGTAACAATCTGCCCTTCATACAGAAGCTGAAAACTCACTGTCCTTGGTGAGGACATGCAGTCAGCTACCAGCCTAATGACATTGCCTCTTCTTTCTTACATATACATGTGTATATTTCTTACTTACATATATTTCTTTTATATATAGATACATATATGTGTGTTTATACATATACATATGTATATTTGAGTTTGTGCATTTTAAAAAATAAAAATAAAAAAGTTGTGCCCTGCTACACACTGCCTTGAGGGGAGACTTAATTTCCATTTTTAGGACATTTGTGTTCTAAATTTCACCATGTTTTAATTTTCTCACCTCTTAGGTCATTAAGTAGCGTGTATGAGAATAGGGCCACAGATTAGAAACAGCATTAAGAATAAAGAAAAAGAAGCTGACTATGTGTTAGCCGCATACTGAAGCTGACTTTCTAACTGGCCAAAAATAATTTGGATATTTCTTTAAATAAAGTTTAGGGCATGTGCTGAATATCCTTCAGTGCAGGTTTGGGTTTTGGTCTTGTAGGGATTGCTGTATCCAGCAGTCTGAGAGAGCCAAGGCTTTCCCAGCTCCATGCCTCGGGTCCAGCCAGTAGTGAGGCTGAGTGGGTACTCCCAGTAGACACACACACAACACATATACAGGCATAGCCAGCCACACAAATAACACAAACAGCACCAATGGCCTCATCCTGTTCCCCTCGCTGGCTGACTAGGACAAAGGTTGATTAGTGGGAAATAGGTAGATAGATAGATAGATTTAGGTATATGCAATACAGATAGATCACTCCAGTATGTGGCTTTGTTGCTAAGTCTGCCAGGTATATTCTCCTGGATCCCAGGACTTTCCAGTGGCTTTCACTGGGGTGCAGGAGCCCCTGAACCCTGCAGCCACACTCCAGCTGCTGGTAGAAATACCCTTATGCACATCAACACACACACGTGTGCATGTGCACATGTGTACACAGACGCATTCACTGGATCCCTCCAGTAATTGCCCTCAGACATGTAGTCCATCCAGGAACTGCCTGGCTCCTTGCCTCCAGGTGCCTCCCTTTCCTGTTTAATTCTGCCCCTAAACATCCAGTAATAAATGTTGTGCAGCCTGTAAGCGCTCTTCGCCCCCATAATGAGCCCATATGTCCCAGCAGTGGCCCCTCAGGATCTGGCAGGTGATCTCAGGTCAGGGTCTCCTGCTGACTCATAGAGGTGGGTGTCACCACCAGCCCATGGTGCTGACACCCTTCTGGGATGCCCTGGCAGGGCTCATGTCCCTGACTGGATAGTTGGGGGTCATCCCCCGCCACCCCCAGGTCTGGGCTGCTCTGCTTCTTCATGCCTGGGGAAATCAGCTTCTTATCACACATCCTAACCGTGCTGCTGCTCAGGTGCTGATTGACTGCCTACGGGACTTGGGAGTTTAACAAGTTTCCGGAGCAGTTTTCAGTTAAATAATAAATAATAAAATTACATTCTGTCTCTTCATAGTTTTCTATTTTATTATTTTAATGCAACTATTTTTCATGACCTAAGCAAATGTACCGAGGTGCACTGTGCTATTAACTAATTGCTTTGTTTCCTCCAAGATGTGTCTGCGTCTGTGGTAGTGTAATAATTTGCGTATGCTTGTAAAATATTTTGGAACCCTAAAAGTGCTCTCCTCTACACTGTATGTTCTTCAGATGTTCAGAGCTGACTATTTAAACTTAAATAAAAATAAACAACTACTATTCTTTGTTCAAGCTCAGTAAGGAAGATGAGGGATTTCATGCTCACAGGCTTCAGGTCCACTGCTTGTACACTTAAAGAGCAGCATTAAGGAAATAAAACAAGACTGCAGGCATTAGCACTGAAGAAAATTTTTCCCCAACTCTTCACCTTCAGTATTTTTCACACTCATTGCTGTAATGTAACCACCTCTCTTAAATTACTTCAATAATTTTCCTTTTTCTAGATTGTGGTCTGATACGCATACAGTTGCACTCAAAAAAAGCAAAAGACTGTTTGCATTTGAACTTCAATTTTGTTAACTTCATAATCAGTGCAGTGTAAATTAGGCACAGGCACAGAGCAGACAGAAGGCTTCTTTTAACTAAAAGGATTTCCTTTCTCTTGACTCTATTGAACAGGTGTATTTCAGGGGTCCAGACTTGAAGATCTTGCTTTACAACTGGAAAGCACGTGTCTGTATTTGTAATTGATATGGGCAATGATTTATTGCCATTTTTCTTTGAAATGTCTTAGTAAAATGGTCCTCTGCTGGAAATGCCCATCTTGCACTGCTGATTTTCTATAAATAGAATTTTGGAACTGAAAGTTTTGGTTTTAATCAGGTTTGGTCTTTAAAATTAAGGCAGCACATAAATAATCTTGTGGCATTAATTCAAAGTAGTTTTCATACTTGTCAAATGTCTGTAGTCTGCAGTCTGCACAATTAAAGGCCCTTGGAGGGAAGCAGGGGTGGGGGGAGTACTGTTTGAAAGAGAATTTACAATGAAAAAGAATCTCCTCTTAAACAATTGACAGGATGCTAATGAGGTCAGGATAAACAGAAAAGAGTGGATATTTATGCTTGATAGTTAATGCAAGAATGCTTGAGCTTTATCAAGAAGACAAAAGGGGAAGCTTAAAAATCTGCTTGCTTCATACACAAGGAGACTGGTCCCTTTGCAGTACTCCAGCACACTTTCCCCAGGGTAGCTGTTAGAAAGCAGCCTGTCCCTAGAGTTCTTCATTAAGCTTCATATCCTTAATCTGAAATCTAAATTTATATTCCCTAGAGCTTTTGAGGGGAGGGAGAGGACTTGCATTTTTGTTTTGTAATGACCTGATTTTTTAAAAATCTACACCGAGAGCTAACATTCAGAAACCATTACAAATAAAAATATATTTCACTTTATTGATTAAAAACAGGAGAATTAAATCTTTCATGATTTTTTCATGAAAAATCACATGGGTTTTTCTTGAAAAATCATGTCTCTACTGGAATAAAGAGGGCTTTCTTAACATGGTGAGCCATTTTTCAATATATAGAATGAGCAATGAATATTTGTTCTTCTCATTTTTCTTGCCTCAGAGATGCTGGATCATAATACATAGAGAAGGTGTTTTATGATCACTTAAGGTGTTCAGGGACAAGCACACATTCAATCATTCAGTTGTCTGATTAAATATGGCAGAATAAAATGCATTCATAGGAGATATGCCTTCAGATATTTACTGAGTGTTAGGTAGAATATGCTGTAGAAGAGATGGTCATCTTATTGTTAAATAACATCTTAAGAGGATCACCTGCCTTTCACAGGACTGATATTTATCATGTTGGCTGTGCGTTTCATGCTTTTTTCCCCCCTCCCCTGAGGTTCTGACTCTTTAAAATAGCAAAAGAGGAAAGCTGTATCTTCCATTCAGATTTTATTCTGTTGCTAGTCTGTTTCTTTAAAAGTTCTTCTTTTCTTGAGATTTTCTGAGGCAGGCATTTCAAAGTATTCCATGAATGAAATAGATGAAGAGAAATACAGCATCTGTGGAAGAAAATGACTCAAGTAAATACAAAATAGTCTGCATGCAGAGCTTTCAATGTTAGCTTTTAGGTTTTTCAAAGTGCTGCGTGAGTTTGCTGCCACACAGGTTCTTTAAGTAAAGCTCTGCATGACTAAGCTGCTACTGAATGGGGAAAGGCACACTGTTTAGGTCTA
The DNA here is from genome assembly GCA_035590215.1 of Microhierax caerulescens. Lineage (NCBI taxonomy): Eukaryota > Metazoa > Chordata > Aves > Falconiformes > Falconidae > Microhierax > Microhierax caerulescens. The sequence continues at coordinate 60,247,854 of JAVJGJ010000059.1, read as the reverse complement.
ACTAACACCTTTAAATTTTTTGCCTTCTTTTCTCAAGAGGTCATATGTTGTCTAAACATCCAGAAGATGCAGAAAAGAGAAGCATCCAATCTGAGGTTTCAAAGTTGGCTTCCTAAAGTGTAATTAGGTTTCTGAAAATCAGTCCATGCATTTTCAATTCCCTAGTGACTTACTATAACTGTAAATATTAACACTGTTTTTTCCTAGAGATATTACATTGCTGCACACCAGATATTAAGGCAAAAAGTTGCCTCTAGCAAGGTCTTGTTTAGCATGCTTGGACCCAAATGTCTATTAGAAGTCTGCATTAATAAATCTGCTTGCAGATGGAATGAATGTGCTCACTCTTCCTAGCTCAATGTAGTTCACTGTGGTAAGAAAATTCTTATTGCAACCTTAAGAGATCTGGTCAAACATAACATAGAAAGCTCATTATTTTTTCTTTCTGATCAGCCATGAGAAAAGTGATTCAATTCTGTGCTGCTCTTTGATAATCCAAACCCTTTTTTTCAAAGCTTAAAGGCCTGCAATGCTTCTGAAGAACAATTTTCACAATAAATTTTGTCATCTACCAAAAGATTTTTCAGAGACACCACTCTATCCTGTCCTGTGACAATAATTGTCACTTCTACGTCATTTTGAGTGAATAAAGTTGATTTAATTGATCTTAACCCTGAGTCAACCTGAAAAAAAGAAATTAGTGTTAAGCAGTACTGGACATACCAGAATTATCATTTTATAGGCTTCATTATCATCATCAGCCTGTTTTCATACAGGTCTTCCAGACAACTTGTTGGAAGCAACAATTTGAAACACGGAGCATGTAGACCTCTGCCTGTAGGACAAAGATTTGCTGAAGCCCTCCTCAACAGTCCTTTGAGAAGGAGTGAGACCATCTATGAGTTAATTTCAGGTCTGTTTCTGCTTTAAAATAATTGCGTATACTTCCACAACGTTGGATAAAATAGTTGGCAGTATGTTTCCTTTGACCTAGCATTAGCCTTTCATCTAATGTACCTTGAAGACGATTAGTTTGATAACATGTTCCTTGTTAGCTGATGATTTCTTGTAATTCTCTTCTAAAATTTCTTAGCTTCAGAATGATACAGTTCATTGGAGAAGAGCACCCTGCACAATAATACATTGCAAATGTAAGCAAATGTGTTTTCAGCCATAAAACAAACTAACAAAGTCTATATTGAGAAACAGCTGATTATGTTCAAGGTTAAATTTTGGAAGTAATTCACTACTGTAATTCACACCCCAGACTGCATGCATTTGGACTGGGGAAACCACAGTGAATGACTGTTCTCAGTGAGATTCACTCATTTTTAGGGCACTGGTTAACTGCAGAGTCAAGTCCAAGCAAGTACGTACAGTAGCCCTTCTTCTCTACTTGTTCAAACACTGAAAGACTTTTTTTACTGTCTCCCTAGTAGTAGACTGAATATTTTTTGTGTGTCCACTGTTAATAATTTTTCTTAAATTTTTTTTGTATGTTGTGTGACTTCTTCACAGAGTAACATGCAAGGTTCAAAGCAGTTTGGTCATTTAGTTAGTTTGGCCTGAATGGCAATGAACTGTCTCTTCCAAAAGTGTTCTTGATTACAGTAGAAGCAGTGTTAATTCCAATAAGTGGTTTGTTGCTGTGCCAACTCATAAAATCAGGGGTTTGTTGCTATTTGCTTGGTTTTATACACTTATGAAGTTGAAGATTTTGAATTTGTTGAGCTTATGGTATGGGAGGATGCAATGCTCCAGTGATGAATGCTGCAGTAAGAAATGGTTTTCAAGTAATGTAGTGAAAAGAAAGCAGTGTGCTTTGATTCACAGGTGGAACTCACAGCTATAGCTATTAACACCAATACCCAAATAGCTTTTGTAATAATTGACTTCAATTTAGGTAGTGAAGGCAAGGTTCTGAAGGTTTTCTTCATCTTGCTGTTTTCCTTTGCTACTTTAAAATCTCTTATTTACTACATCATTTGTTGTTTCTTTGTTTTTACTCCCTAATATACTGTCTTCCCTAGGAGAAAAAGAAAGTGGTAGGTTGGTGCTGTGTGGCCAGAAGGGAAATATGTTTTTTTTCAAGAATCTCACTTGTGAGCTTCTTTCAATAGAGAAGACACATATATATTCTTGTCTTATAATAAGGATTTTAAAAATTACAAAAAATAACAACGCCTAATACCTCCTTTATGGTGACAACTACTTGATATCTGCTTAAAGAATTTAGCTTTTTGACTGTTAGAGGTGTTCTCATATGTGAAATTATTTTTAATGATAGTCCTATTTCCTGGGTAATACAACCTCACAAAGATGCTCTGGTCATTCAGAAGACTTGTGAAACAAGTTCAGTTCATTTTCCTAATAGTGATTCAAGTACATTTGGTTAATCAAATGTCTCTAATGTCTGTCATAAAAAGCATATTTAATGCATTATCGACAGAGTTTTAGGATTGTAGAAACAATGCCATTTTACTCATAAAAGGAATATTATCTCTTCTGATTATTTTTTTTTTTTGGAGCTTTTTGGACTGATTTGTGATGCACTTAAATCTGTTGCAATTATAGTTTGAGTGCACTATAATGTTCATGCAGTATACTTGGAAATCACTGCTTCCTTCTTCTAAAAGTATGTGTATATATGTATGTATACAACACATATATATATGCACATACAAAATATATATATATGAAGAGAGAAACATACTTAACTGTGTGATTCTATGAGGAAATGCTTTATTGTAAGCACAAATGCTAGCAAATTGTAAAATTAACGTAATAAGGAGGTCTATACCACTTTAGCATACCTTAGGTACTCTAAGTTTGGAGAAGCTTTTCATGGAATTTTTAGCAGCAAAATCTGTCCTACAGCTTCTGGTGATTTTAATGTTTAGACTACTATTAAATGCATATCAAGAACTCATTACCAGCCAGTTAGTTCTCTGAATATCATTGACACATGGCAAATCAGATAACTAGTTGTTTAAGAATAGCTAAGAATGTTTACAAAAAATAATGAAGTTCTAAAAGGTTGTTGTTTCAGATTGATGTTTAATGAAATACCTGAGTCTACATAACAGGAGGCAGGATGCAAATGTGGTAGGGGAGACAGACAATAGAGGTAACAGTGACACTTTTGTTTTGAGCATATTTGAACCTTGTTTATATATTTAACTAAAGGATATACATTCCAGGATGGAACACCAAATGGTTGTTTTGTCATGTTTCAATGCACAAATAAGTATGATTTGGCTTTTCTGCTTTTTAATTTGTGCTAATCAGTCATCTTCTGTCAAAACTGATTGTAATGGAAAAGTGAGGTTTTGACTAAATGAATGATTTCATGCCTATTGTCTTCTGTCCATGGGAATCTCCAGAATTTTTAATGGAACAAATAAAGTGATGAAAATTGGCTTCATCTCCCAATGGTGTATTCCACTATACTGCATCTTGTTACTGAGGAATGCATCTTGAGAGATCCAATTGATTTTAGAGGGGAGAGCAGATGCGTATGAATGACAGCATCCATTCAGGATCAACATTTTTATTTTCATTAGTTTTCTTTTTAAAATTCAGCTCTCTGAGAGAAAATATTATTTCCCTATGGTCAAAATGCAATTGGAGTGTTTCTAAAAAATGTCAGGTATTTTGGAAACTTCTATATGTCAAGCATATGAAATGACTCCTGATCATCTAAAATAACACAAGATAGAAAGCCTTAACAAGCTAAATTTGTGAATTACCAGTAGTTTGAATTAATAGGTCTACTTTCTCAGGCAGCTTCAAGGCCTCTGATCCATTTGTATCTTGCCGTTTCTCTTTCAACACTCTCCTGCCTTTGGGTCCTTTTTTTTTTTTTTTTTCCCTCCCCCCTTCCACACACACACACCACCACCCTTCTTTTTTTCATAAATTCTTTGAAGATAACATCTTCTTACTTAATTTCAGGGTCTGGTATTTTTAAAAGACACAATTATTCTCTGAGGATAGGGATTATACCCTGAAAATAGGGTCCTAGAGAAATTCCAGAGGCTGCTGGTGTTTTTGTTGTCGGTGATTTCAGCTAGGTTTGTCGATATGGTTAAGTATTATTCTGAACACTCGAATCTGTGATTGATGGGCTTGATATATGGATAGCTGGAACAGACAAGCATAATCTTCTGTCAGACAAATTGAGCATTGATGTTCCTAATTAACACAATTTTTTAGAGGTGGATAAACCCATTGAGGGTATTAAACAGCATGAGGTCTTTACCCTAGTTCCTGATCCCAACCACATCCTCCCTGTTCTATGACAGATGGACAAGTGAACAAGTGCAAAGAAGCAAAAATAGATTATATGCTCTGTCCTCATAAATGACCAGATGTGGTTTCTCCTTGTTTTAATTGATGGAAGCTTTATTCCAGGAAAGGTTATTCTCAGTTTCTTATTTATATCTTGTAGATGATCAGAGTAGCTTAGAAAAGGCTTTTCCAAATGAAACAGAACATACTAACAGAGCCTGTATGAATGAACTTACAGGCTTTACAAGAAGAGAAGGGAAAGGGAGATAAGTGTCCAACACAGAAGGTGCTTTTATCAGCATGTATTTAATCAGAAACCAACACCTACTGCATGAACACACTTTCACAGGACACGGATGAGCTGCTGGTTTCCTGTCTCGTGTTTCAATTCAAGCTCTGAATCCATCCATGACTGCAGCCTATACACAGATTGAGAGGTTTACAGCTTTGCTGGAATGAGAAAGTTGTTAAAACACAAAAAAGAATAGGTTCCTTGTGTGTGTCTCAAGAGCAGAGACCCCTGCCAGGAGCCAGCAGCTCTTCTCACAAGCTCATGTGTCTTGGGTGCTGCCAGCACCCGGCAGCGCTGCACCCAGGCTGTGACATGGCAGCCAGCATGGGGGGGTGCGCAGGGGGACCCCTGCACCCGCTTGCAGGCCCACAGCCCAGAGAAGTGCCCTCGGCCTCTGCCAGGATGGTGGGCGCTGGCCTCAGAGGTAAAGCCAGTGTTTCCACAGAGAAAGTCCCTGAGATGCCTGATGCTTCCACCCAGGTGGAACCTGTAAGGAAGGAGACTTCAGTACAGGCAGCAGTTGCCATGAGAGCCCAGACCCTTCTCCGGGAGAAAAGGCAAGTACCT
>JAVJGJ010000059.1:60210730-60242596 GCA_035590215.1 Microhierax caerulescens | reverse complement strand
ACCGCGCACCTGGAGGGGACAGCACAGAGCATGAGGCACCTTGGGACCCAGTGGCCCACAAGAGTCTCCACCCTCCCAGATCACAACCAGAAGCAGGGGCAAAGCTTTAACAGCTCTAGACACCCGCGAGCAGGGTCTGCATGGAGAGACTGGGCCAGCAGCGGACCCTGGTTACCGCAAAATGGCAGGTGCTTGTAGCGGGTCACTCTCTGTTGAGGGGCACAGAGGCACCCACGTGCCGGCCTGGCAGGAGTCGCGTGAGGCGCTGCCCTCTGGGAGCTACGGCCCGACACGTTGCCGAGGGGCCACAGCTTCTCCAGAGCACGGACCACTGTCCTCTGCTGCTCTTTCGTGTGGGCACAAACGACAGCGCGAGCCAGAACCTGGGCAGAATCAAGGAAGGCTTTAAAGCCCTGGGGGTGCAGGTGAAAACTTTTGGTGCCCAAGTAATTTTCTCTTCCATTTTACCACTAAAAGGAAAGGGCGCAGCCAGAGATAGCTGTATAATGCACATAAACTTCTGGCTTTGTGACTGGTACAGTCATGATGAGGGTTTTGGCTTTTATGACAACGGGACATTCTTTGATGACTATATCCTGTTAGGGAGGGATGGCATCCATCTGTCTAGAAGAGGTGAGGGAATCTTTGGCAGCAGGCTGGCCAGCTTGGTGAGGCGGGCTTTAAACTGAAGGACTCGGGGTGAGGGTCCGAAGTGGCAGTGCCCACGGCATCGCATCCAACTGGGGAATAAGCCAGACCAACCAGAGCAGCGATGTATGTTCCTTAGCTGCCTCCCAAGAGAAGAACCAGAAAACCAGTCACCTCGGTGGGGTGTGTGGTTATGGTGGATCCACTTGCACACCTCCTGGGAAACCTGTGTGCTCAGTCACCTCCCTGAAATGCCTGTACACCTACGCACACAGCATGGGGAATAAACAGAAATAATTAGAGATCTGTGTGTGGTTACAGGGCCATGATCTCATTGCAGTTACAAAGAGATGGTGGGATAGCTTGCATGACTGCAACGCTGTCATGGATGGCTGTGTACTTTTTAGGGAAGACAGGCCAGAAAGGAGACGTGGTGGAGTTGCTTTTTATGTGAGGAAACTGGAATGTATCGAGCTCTGCCTAGAGGTAGATGAAGAAAAAGTAAAGAGCTTATGGGTACAGATTAAGGGCCAGGCATGCACGGGGGGCACTGTTGTGGGTGTTTACTACAGGCCACCTGATCAGGAAGCGGAAGTCAATGAGTCCTTCTACAAACAGCTAGAAGTAGCCTCATGATCACTGGCCCTATTTCTCATGGGGGACTTCAACCTCCGTGATATCTGCTTTTGGGTTTTGAGTATCAAGTGTTTGGTTGCTCACTTTCAAGTCAGGTGCTTGAACTGGTGTTATCCCTGTTTATGTTTGTCACTTTGAACAGCTGAAGTTCATGTTCTGGAGGCACTGTTTTTCCAGCAGGAACACTCTGGCAGTCTGGAATTCCTGTTTACACCTGGCTGACTGCCTTGCCAGCTGTATTTTGATAGTTAATGCAATTAATTTAAAGTAATAAAGTAAAGGCTGCACTGTGTGTGCTGCTGGGGTGTTTTACACCTAGCTGGCAGAACAAGAACCTTTCTAATAACAATGCCATTCTTGCACTGCTGTGTCTGATTGTGCTAATAAATCTGAGTCAGACAAGTTCACAGGAACTTGTAATTCAGGAACTGTTGCCATTCTCAAAACACTGAAATCACTCCACTGATTTGAAAGGGAAAATTCTTCTTAATAACAAAAATGTAACTTTTTGTCAGAAAGAAAAGAATAACAAGGGGGAAATCAGCATTCAAAGACATAATTTCATGTGAAAGAATGTATTATTTTGTTGTCTTGTAAGTATTGGTATTGCTTTAGCTAACAATATATTTCTAAACAATGTCTTGATCCTGAATTCAGATGCACATACCTAAAAACTAACATCTACATACTCATATTTAAACAATCTAACTTGCTTTCCTGTGATGTCTACCTTCTGAAATAGAAACAAACAAAAAAAAAGTTGCATGCTGTCACATGGTGTCCTATAATATATTAAGCTCAGATTCAAAGAGAAGCTTTTGTATGATGGACTTGTAGGTGCCTAGCTGATACAAAAAGTCAGCAACAGTATTATAACCAGGTTGCCATAATTTGGGTAAGTTGTAGACCCATAATTACCTGCACTTGACTACTATGCAAAAAAATGTGCCTGATCCTGGCAATGAAAGAGGCAGCAACAGCTGGATTCCTTACTCCAGTCTATCGGGGCACTTGCTTAAGGTATTTTTCATTTACACAGGTACACCTCGATTAAATTCCACACACACACACGCCCCAATCTGTGGCTGTTTGATGTGAAAAGTGTTGAGAAAATCCTGAAGTTATTCCTTAGAGTATGCCTGTTGGATGCCCCTCACAGATCAGGATGCCAAGTTCGAGGGTTGTTCCAGTGCCTTGGCTGAGCAGGGGATATGCAGTACTGAACTTCAGGATGTATTACACTGAACTTTTTAGACATTTACCTGAGATTCCTGAGTCAAGATCATTAATTGCATCAGGTCACTCCTTTCAAAACTGAAAAGACAGGCATCTTGAGAGGTTTTTTTTAACCCATATATGATCCTATCTCTTACTGGCATGAAAGACCTTGATCTTCTCATTTGCTTTGATCTCTAACATCTATGAAATCTCTCCATGTTACGCATTTAACCCTGCATTGGCTTTCTACATGATGCCCTGAAAGAAACCTTGGAAGCATAAAATTGTTCAAGCATCAGTTTGACGCTACTGCAAGAGGACTTAAGTCTAACAAACTAGAACTAGATTTTCCTGGGTTTCAGGTTCTTTGATAAAAGGGCTCCTTCAGTAGTTATTTGAATGTTACTTAACAGAAGGCCTTATCTTGGCATGGGTTTCTAGACTGCTTATGAGGCACTGAATGTTATTTACTATGTTGAGTCTTTAATAGCTGACTTCAAAACAAAATACATGAATTAATGCAAATTGTGAAGAGTGGAAAAGCTATCCAAAAATGCACAAAAGTCCCACAAAGAATTGTATACAAAAAATCCATAATAATTTAAAATAGCATTAAGTATTCAACATATTTCTTATGGGAAAGTATCCCAATTTATCCCGATAAACTTCTGAAATAAATTTTATTTTTAAAATCATATAGCATGAGAAGACAGGCTATTCTTGGTATAAAATCAAGATATTCTGAAAATGCTATAAGATAAGAAGTGTCTGCTTTTAATTTGCAATGACACTTTTCATTTTAGGTGTCATTATAATTATAAAATAGTAATTTTTGTTACAGCAAATTTGACTAAGTTACATTTTATAAATTTAATTTTCCATCAAAACTATTCAAAGTATCTCCCAGTTCCAAGAATAATCTTGAGCCATGACATTACTATTTCATTGTTTTGCCTAGTGGATGAATAAATTAACTCTGTATAACAGTTTTATGTTTTGAAAGATGTGTAAGAGAATCCCCAGATGGCTGAGGTAGGAAGAAATAGTATGATGTAAGGAAAGGCTGTGGAAAACAAGTAACCCAGGAACAGTGATGTTTGAAATCGTAAACATCAAACAGAGATTCTATGTCATTGAAGAAAGCTTTTCTTTGCAGTCCTAGTCACCATGCCTTCAGATAGGAAGACAAGAAGTGGCTGTGAAATAAGACAGATTTTTATCCTGAATGTTTGTTCATTTAACATCTTATTTTAACAAGTGTAGGAGACGAGTTGTTTTAGGATTATTTCTTCTACCTAAGGCAATGAAATAAAAGTCTGAGCAAAAGTGGAACAGCAGTAAATATGGAATAAAAATGTAAAAATGCAATAACTCACCCATAATTAGTTGGTGGTAAGACTTACACTTTCAGGATGCCTTAGGTGACTTTTTTTTTTTTTTTTCAAGTGCATGAATTCTGATTATTTCATTCTGACCCAGAAATTAGAACGGGAAATACCTGGTTCCAGAGGTTTGGTGTCTTCTATGTATATAGACCTCAGGAGCTTCTCACAGTTCATTTATTATGTGAATGTATCTTTATGGACAAAGATTAGCCTGTCCTTCAGTATTCACAAGGAATACACATGTGTATTCCCTATGTGTGAAAGTACCAAGAAGAATATGAAGAAGTTATGTAAAATAAACAGAATAAGAACCTAGCTAGTAGGACACATTGACTACTAGAATTATAAGGTTCAAAGAGATCTTACAATAATGACAGTCTTACTGATGAGTTATTTTGGAAGTATACAACGCTATTAATCTCAGGTTTTTTCATTCCTTTTAACTCTTTTCACTGTGATTCCAGGCACTGAACTTTACATGTTAAGAGATGACAATAAGAAATAATCCTCCTGAAAGAGCTTCTTGCAGTTCTAAAATGTTTCCAAATCTGAACATTTGTATCTTACAAGAATGCATAACACCTTGGTGTGGCATGACCTTTTTAACAGCACTCTGGTAACCTTTACTGGACACCTAAATAACTCAGCCTCAGACCCAGCTTGAGTATATAATGTGGCCATCTGCAATTCAGGCATATTGACTGTTTACATGTCACAGTAGGGTGAGTTTTATCTGGGGAAGAACATCTCTTACACATCAACATATGTGTGTATCTTGTGTACACATTGTGTAGTTCATCTTAACATTGTGGAAGCATACAGCTTCCAATGTTCTTATTTTCAATTTTTGGTCTTCCTTTCATTCTCATGTGTTTCCTTCTCTAAGACATATCACTCAAGATGATACATTTGAGGCTCTTTTTTTTCAAATTTTTTTCACTATGCACCTTGTTCATTTTTCTAGGCATTTTTTCTTCTAAGTCATAAGTTTTTGTTTTTCTCCTTCCTTCACCTCTTTCTCTTTGCTCTCTTCTTTCTAGTGCACAAGCTTCCACATCTACTGATCGGTATCACATTGCTTTGCTTCATGCTATTTGAATAACATGGAAATCACAGAACTGCTAATTTGTCCCGCTATTAATTTAATTTCATAAAACTGACTTTTTAAAGAAAACTTCTTGTAGGATTCTGTAGTCAAACCCTTAATTATTCTAATTGTCCTGCTGCCACATAAATCAGTGGTCAGCTGTACAATCTAGCATTTACAAAACTGAGCATCACATAGAAATGTTACAGAGTTCTGAATCCTCCGCAGAAAATTACAGGGATATTATTTCCTATTAACTTATATAGGATGGGGTCTTTCTTTCACAGCCAGAGGTTGCCCTAACTCAGGTGCAGGACCTTGTAATGTTAGTCTGTATACATCTATAGTATCGCAACCGTATGTGAGTGCCATCACAATGAGACTCTGTACAACTCACTGGGAGCACAACGTGGGTCAGACAGTTCCCTCACTATTTGCTTGGGGCAATTGATATTCCTTTCTCCTCAGATTAGAGGTGAAGTCAGGACCAGTTTATCAGGTTTCAATAAAAGTTCCTGCCATGGGATTAATGGCAACAGTTGATTGAAGATGTCCCTGTTCATTGCAGAGAGAGTTGGACTAGGTGACCTTTACAGGTCCCTTCCAACCCTAACTATTATATGATTTCTATGATTTTCTAACTTAGCTGTTTTGGTTTGCACATTTAAATTCAGTATGGTCTTTTAGTGTATGAATATTGAGCTTTTCTGATGCTGCTGGAGAGGATGGGATCCAAGTTTTGCTGTGCGTGAGTGGCTGCTAAAATTGTAGACACTGCTATGCACTTCATGCCTATTTTCCTCTGGCATTTGTAGCTCCAGTTTTTTGATGGAACTATTCCATATTCTCTGCCAGAAGTGATGTTCTGAATTCTGGCATAATCGCCAAATAAGGGTAGTTCCACAGAATTCTTCCTCATTATGTTGATAGTATTTTGTCACTTCTGGAAATAAAGCTATTTACAGTAAGAACTTAAGTATGAAATTAAATTTCTGCTTCTAAAAGGAACTTAATTTTCAATCTAAGTGATTAATTATAGATCCACATATTTGAAAGTATTAAGGATTATTTTCTATATCAAATCGCTTTCTTCTTTGAACCCCCTGTTGTTGACCCTATAATTGACAATCTCCAGAAGACAAAGTGGTTTATGCAACATCAGAGAGCAGGAAGATTGTCTTTCTGGTCCTTGCAGACCTTGGAGATTCATTATCTTTGTTTTGTGTCATGTAAATACAAACTTGACTCACCGCAATATAATGATTCAGCTCTTTAGAGTGCTGCAGGTGGGGATTATAGGTGCTAACTTCCTCCCCATCAAATCTACAGCCTGAGTGTACACTGTGTGGAGAGGTATATTCCCTTGAGAAGAGCTAAAAGGACTGCTTTAGGATTGCATCCATTTTTTCTCTTGTTTTATACAGCTAGAAAAGGTAGGAAGGACAAATTGATCAGTCTTAAGTCAGATTTTAATTATAAACATCTTACTTGAATCTACATTACTTTGTCTCTGTCCTCACCATCTAATTCTCATACTTAAAATATTCACAGCAAAAACATTTCTGCAGACATTTGCAGATGTATCAGGAGGTAACTCTGCCATGAAGGTTGTATTTAGCTTTTCATTTAAAACAGTCATAAATTTCTCTGTTTCACAATTTAATGATCAAATGTAATCTTCAAGGTTTCTCATAGCCATTAAATTTTTCTAGAATGTTTATAAGCTAAAACAAACCATTCCATTAGTAGTGCAGAACTACAGAAACTTGCTTTTCTACTGCCATCAGTCCTTACACACGGGCCCACATTCGTATGTTTTGTCATGCAACCACCACAGCAGGCAGTGTAGTTTGTCTGGAATTGTGCACCTGCTTAACAGATAAAAGATTATTATTTTTTTTCCCACCTGTATATTGGCTGATGCTTCTTGCAACAGATTTGGACTGAGCTCTTTCTGATTTCCCATTACTAAGGAGATAAATAGCATCTTTCTCTTCTCCCTAGAATTTCTACTGTGGGGGAAAAAAAAAAAGCCAAACCAATCCCAAACACTTTAATATCCTCAAAACCTTGTCCACCTTCAAATATGAATGAAATCAACCTATTGAGGGGACAGAGACAGACAGAATAATCACAAGTTTTATTTTTTAGGAAAGCTCACTGAAATTTGATATGATTTATAAATTAATTGAGAAGCCACCCGGTTTTGATATGCAGCTTTAAGGGCATCACTTTAAATACAGGCTAAGAATTCCCAAGGTAAAATCCTAGCTTATGGAACTTGGTGTAAGTCTTCTGTTCATTATCAAGTGGAGAGAACTGGCTGCTTTCAGAGGAAGTTCAATTCAGCTGGTTTTAACATCGCTGAACATTTGCTTTGGAATGGAATTAACTCTGATTAGCTCTCTTCTGCCTCGAAAGGAGGTCTGCGTTGAATGATTCAGATACTGACATTTAGTCAAACAAATTGATCCACAGCTATTTATCATTTGTTGGGTTTAAAAAAAAATTAATTAAAACAATTTCCCCCGGCTTCATCTTTTTAGGCTTGATCTAGAAAGTTTTGTGGAACAAAGCTGTTGCTGTTAAAGCCAAAGCTGCATTCTGAATTTGGGCAAAATAGTTGGAGCATTGTTGGAGAATGGATCTGTGAGTGAAACTTTGGCCCTGTTTAAGCTGATGGGGTTTTACCATAGATATTTTCGTAGGAAGGAATTCATGGGAAACGGGCGGTACAGCTGTGAGCTCTTTGACTGTGTCAGGGTTGCATGATGCTTGGCAGTCCTTTCTAGTCCAGGTTGGTGGGTGTCCTGGTTTCAGCTGGGACAGAGTTAATTTTCTTCTCAGTAGCTGGTGCAGTGCTGTGCTTTGGCTTTGGTGGGAGACCAATGCTGACAGCACACTGAGGGTTTTAGTTGTTGCTGGGTGATGTTTGTACTAAATCAAGGACTTTTCAGTTTCTCAGGCCCTGCCAGTGAGAGGGCTGGAGGGACACTGAAAATTAGGAGGGGTCACAGCCAGGACAGGTGACCTGAACTAACCAAAGGGATATTCCATACCATATGACATCATGCTGAGTATATAATCTGGGGGAAGAACAAGGAAGGGGAGGGATATTTGGCATTATAGCATTTGTCTTCCCAAGTAACCATTACACATGATGGAGCCTTGCTTTCCTGGAGATGGCTGAACACCTGCCTGCCATTGGGAGTGGTGATTTAATTCTGTGTTGTGATCTGCTTGCATGCGTGGTTTTTCCTTTACCTATTAAACTGTCTTTATCACAGCCCACAAGTTTTTGCATTTTTACTGTTCTGATCCTCTCCCCCATCCCATTGTGGGGGTAGTGAGTGAGTGGCTGCATGCTGCTTAGTCACCAGCTGGGGTAAAACCACGACAGCAGGACAGCATTGGTTGTTAGTCTGTCTTACCTGTTTGTAAGGTAGAAACTTAAAGATCCTTTTACCACATGTGCTATAATCATTCTTCTTCTCTAATTGTGTATTTAAGTTTTCTTTCTTGTGCTTTCAAAACAGTTGGAAAGGTGAGCTGTATAATTTAATTTTTTATTTTCATTTTCCTTTATATTAATTCGCAGTGATAGTATTATTCACAAATAAAAGAGATGCTAACATTCTGCCTTTCTGCTAATGAGTGAGGTCTCCCAGAATAGTAACTTGAGGGCTTCTTTTGATTTTTTTGGTTTGGCCACATGTCCGTGTCCTGTACTGTCCCCTGTTGTGTCATGTCACACCTCTTCCCCACCTCCTTCTCCCCCCCTCCCTCCTCACCCCACCCGCCCAACTTCCCCATTTAATCATAACTGAACAGAATTTTATCCCAGTTGCTTGTAGAAACTACAGGTGAGAGGGATTGTGGTCTGAACCAAGGGAGGACAGCTACTTAGAAGCAACAGTGACTACAAGCAAAGTAAACTAATTAGAAAACCAAAGATTCAAAGGCCAGATGGATGAAATAATTAGTTTTTCCTGGAGCTTCTGCATTGCAAAATATGAGTGCTGGAACAACTGTCTCAGGCTTGTTACAGTTAGCTTCCAACAATTTCTAGATACAGTATTATATAAGTTATACATCCTATATTACTCTGACAGGTGTATGAACCATGAGTCAGAAAGATTTATTTGAAAAGGAATCAGTGTGTTTTGTTGCTTTGCAGAAAACAGCAATCATTTGGAAGGTAAAAGCAGTTACAAACAAAAGACCTTCATCCAGGCATCATTGCTTGCACAAGTATATGAAAGAAATCCTGGTTTCAATATGTATTTTAAAACTGAGGGAAGAAAAGAGATCCTACCTATGGATTAAAATGTGCTCTTGTTAGTGTTGAAGAATGGAGTAACTTAAAATTATGATGAAGTTTTAAATTCTCTTAAACATCATTTGCTGGTGCAGCCTCTGATGGCAGTCAGATGGGAAGTTGAGATTTTAAAACTGCGAGGTGGCTGAAACAGGAAACCTCATGCTTCTGACAAACTTCTGTCAGTCCCGAGAGATACAACTGAGATGGGAAATTTAGATCTTGGGAGTAATACAACACTGAGGCGGAAGATTTTCCAGACTCTGGAAGGAGACAGAAAGTGATTTTGACTTGGATACAGCTCTCAGACAAAAATATACAATGTGATTTTGAGATTGAGGACTGTGTGTTGTTAAAAAATAGGAATTGTTTATTTCTTTCAGCACTTTCTAGCAAGCAAAGATTTTGGAGTTAGGTGATGACTGGTTTTTGTTTTGGTGTGGTAATGATGTTCTGAAGTGTAATAGCTTGGATTTTCCCCTGTCAGAAGGCTTAAGAGGGAAGGAGATATGATACAGCTGGTGATTATAATACCACTCCAGTTGTTGACACACCAATTTCAGGTGTTTATTTTAAAATAAGTTTCCTGTACTCATTAATATTCTGCTCGGATGTTTCAAAGAACTTCTTTCAGTATTAGAAACTAATAGAATTTAATAAAACCCCAAAAGAAAACCTGTTGTATTTTAAGAGTTCTATCAGGTTTGCACTGTTCAAATTGCTAGTAATGTTTGCATTTTACTAGACTGCCACTTCAGAAGGCATTGTGAATTCCTGGGCACAGGTTGGAAAAGGTGTCCATTTCCTTTTTGTTTCCAGAAGGATCTAAGACTCACTTTCATCAGGGTTTCTTCTTTGGCTGTAGACTTTTAAGACACTGTGGATTAAATAGTCTTTTCTACACTGCTGTCTTGAAACAGGAAATTAAAAATACTGCAATGACTGGGAAAATACCACTTTCTTATAAAAAGAAATAGTTTCAACTCTCTTGTTTCTGAATTCCTGAGGTTTTTGGTTTGAATTGGCTGCTTCCACCTTACACTAGCCTGTAGCTCAAGAATCTTTTTAGCCTTCTGTTGTTTCCACGCATATAATCAATGTTTCAAGGATAGCTCTAAGCCAAATAACAAAATTAGTTATTATTTTTCAGCTTTTCCTTGAAGTCAGTGTGAATTTTGATGCTTACCTTTGAGATAATTGTTATCTGGTCATGTGTGAGGAAAGCTGCAGTACTATCCCGACAATATTAACTGGTGGCTGGAGATGTTTAACTTTTCATTTTACACAAACCTAATAAATCTAACTTATACAGAAAAAATGTGTTTATAAAGCCAACTGTTTAATCCTCATTTCCTCTTCCTATAAATCTAACTTATACAGAAAAAAATGTGTTTATAAAGCCAACTGTTTAATCCTCATTTCCTCTTCCTATCTTTAATGAGCACAAGGTATCTTTTAACAAATCTCTGTGACATCTAAATATTTAGTTAATGAAATTAACTAGTGAATATACTGGCTTTAAAATTTGTAAGCATTGATATTCAGCATCTTTATTAGTATTCCTTTGCAATTCTTAATCCATTTCTACTGAAGTCATGGAAAAAGAATTCCCTAAAGATAATCTAATATCTGTGAACTCCTATAACTATTAACTGATGAAAAAGTACCCTACTGGTTAATATAACACTACTGTATGTTTATAAGGCTCTGAGTTCAAATTCTACTGTGATTGTCCTGCTTTAAAATAAGTAAATTATTATTTTGTTACATATTTTGCAACCAGTTTATATGTGTAAAATACTTTTCATGTAAAGGATGTTTGCATCTTAAGTCTTGCAATAATTCATTATGCTACAGAATAATGTCCCCATATTTTATTTTTGCTTGGAAATTTACTTCTCAGCCCAAATAAGTTTGAATAGTGTTTCTCCCTTTGAAAAAGGCAGAAGAGGAAATTCTCTGAAGTGGCCTTTTCTTTAGCTTTCTTTAGCTTTTGAGTTTGTTTGTGGTTCTTTAAGTGGAAGCTGTACAGTTGGGTTGTTAGATGTAAATTAATATTATTTGTCTGCTTTAAAGACATTTCAAAAAGCACTTGTGCTGTACATGAATGTGGTACTCTTTATTGGTATTGTGAAAACAAGACAAATATTCTAAACAATCTTAAACTTCTGCATGTTACAGTTAAGGGAACACCTTTCCTTTAATTAATAGCCAAACTTTCTCTTGTGGTATCTAATATAGTAGATACAAAGAAAATCCAGTTTTCCGTCCAATATTAAGAAAAGTTCCATTTTACAGTTGAAATAGATATGCAATCTTTCTGTTTTTATTTCTGTACAAAACTACAGAATATCATCTGCAAATGTGTAATTCTTTCGAGCCTTTGTATAATTCCCAAGCTTCTGTTTATTCCCAGTCTTTGTTCAAACTGATTAAAAGTTGCATCCTTGAAGAAGTTTGATACCTGAAGCCAACTTTTCTCCATTCCAGAAACCCTTAACAGAATGAAAAATGTGTAAAGCTTTTTATCTCAAAAAATATTAACAGAAGATTTTAGTCTGTGTTTGAAGAATGAACTTCTGAAATTCTCTTCCAGTCTTATTTAGCATGCTGTTACAGAATACATTGTCGTTGAGTACAATATTTAATGACTTCTACCTAGTCACTGTGAGTGCGTAGTTCTACGTGGACTCAAGGCAACAGCACAGGACTATCTTGATTGAAAAAAAGACTGTAATGTATGATATGAAAGCTGATCACGAGCATCATTAGCATCTGGGTTTACATGATTGAAACAGGCCTAATATCTCAAGAGTTCCTATTCAGAAACTGGCAATCACAACTTATGCACTTGGCAAGTTCTTATTACCAAGCATGGGGTTTGTTCATGACCTCATTTCGCTGTCACACCTGCAGTTTTAGTTACCTTGCTGCACTATGCTGCAGTGTTCACCCCTAGCAAAAATTTCTGAAACGCAGCCTAAGCTCTAGTAGAAGACAGACTTCCCTTGTGGCCTTAGCACATTTGCTGTCCTCATAACGTAACATGATGAGGAGTCTCATGCACAGACCAAGAAGAAAGTTAGGAGGTCTGTAATTGTCAGGAGGTCTGTAAGTTCCTTCTCAGCCTTCTGCTGCCTTGGGTCACTGCAGACCAGAGGACAACTACAGGAGGAGCCGAAGCAAGACCAGGAACACTGGCCAGGCTTAAACAACCAAGATACTGACACCAAATGTCCAAGCTCCTTCTGCTAAGCAGAATACAGCTTGGAATACAGCTACTTTTTTTGTATGAGTATGGATTGGTGAATGCTGTGCAGCATCACAGGTTGCTCAATAGATGTAGTTGTTTCTTTGCATGTCAGGCCAGCTGGGTTAAATATGGCAGGTGGAAACATCTAGAAAAGGAAATGAATGTGGGAAGAGTAAGCTGTTTAAATGTTAGTAATAAACACATAATTACAGCTGAGATAATCCTCTCTTATGCATGCTAAGGTTCAGAAATCCAAATGCTGGAACTGAGTAGTAGGGGAGAATTTCCCTGTACCTGAAAAACGTAACCAGTTTGTATATGACCAAGCAAAACGCAAGTTTGAATTAATGGTTATATTAACATGTGGATATTCTAGGGAAAACCATGAGTTACCATCCTTACCAGAGATAATAAACCAGTTTACAATTCTTAAAATTATTTCTATCTTGCTTTAGTTTTTTTTCTTACTGAATTATATTTCAATAGGTACAATTTGCATATCTTAATATGGTAACAGTTTTGATGGAGACTCAGAGCATCTTAATGATGCTTGAGAATATTTTTACCTTTGGGTGAGTAGGATTTAGTTTTCTGTTCTTCCCAATCAACCTACAAAACCCAAGATCATTTTAACATTTTCATTACTTCCATCAGAGAAAGAATCCCTTTAATGTGTAAACTTAGTTTAGAAGTAATTTCCAAATATATGTCTAAGTGGTTGGAATCTTTCTTAAATATATAATTGGCCACTGAGAGATTCTCTTTCACTCCCCTGACTTCTTGCCTTCCTTAGATCTACAATATGCAGAGCAGACGTCTTTGTTTTAGTATTTATTTAAGATACATCCTGTTAGGAAACAAAAAAATTTAGAAATTCTTCTCTTCAGTGAAACAAAAAAAAGTGAATGCATTCAACTTACAGAATCTGTCAGAAAAGTTATACAGTAGTACATCCTTTTATGTAAGCATGTAACAGCTAGAATATGTAATTCTGGGTATTTATAGTATTGCAACATTTTTCCAAATGTGTTTAGCTTGTTGACCTGCTCACTGGGTAGCCAAGTAGTAGAAAATGACAGTTATATTTAACCATTATTGCATCTTCCATCCATTACCAGTAGAACAGAGTAATCAAGACTCTGGTTTTATATGTCACAGCTGAAAAGAAACACTGCTTTTGAGTGCATTTAACAGTAAACAACTGTGTCTGAAGCATTCAATAAACTTCCTGGCATGCTCATTCTGTTTGTATTACATGTTCATTAGTCTTATTGCTTTTGTATTGTCAGTTCTGAGTGCTCCCTAAATTGTCATTGAGAATGTGAACTCAACAAAATGTATGAGAAAGACAATATGGAAACGTACCTAACAGATAAAACAAATAGCACAGTGTATTTGGACACGTACAAAGTAAATATTAATATGGCACTTGTAAATTCCATTTGTTAGTATTTAAAAATATTTTTAAATAATTTAGAATAATTTCTATGATCCCATGATTAAAAATTATTTTAAACATGTGGAAGACTACACTTCCAACCTATGAGCAAGCCACTCCAAGCAGAGTTAGTGTGCTAAGAGACTTGTGACTGCAGTGCTGTTTTAAGGAACATTTCTGGAACACATACATACTCTGTCTTTTCAAACAGCCATAACGTAAAGTGATTAAGTGGACTTTGGTGTACATGTTCCTTTACTGGGCATCTCTACATAAGAAAAATGTGGCTTCACTAGTGTAGTGGGTTAGACAATCAGAAATCATCTCTGTGGAGATACAGGCTATTAGCTAAGCAGATGAATATATCCCATAGCTATTTTGATTTGTTCTTATTCAGTTCTCAGTGTTGACAAACCAGTTGAAGTACCCTGGAGCACATGGCACCTTTGGTTGCTTTGATGAACTTAGCTTAAATCTCCAGACTCCTCTTAGGTAGGATACTTAGTTGCACAAGAAAGACAGCTTTATGTGGAGCTGTATCCCTAAAACATTGAAGACACTTTCTTGTCTCAAGAAGGACCAAGAGCACAGCTGATGTTACAGGGCAGTGTTTCCCTCTCTCTCTCTCTTTTCAGCACTCCCGAACTATCACAAGAGGGTTTGGATAAAGCTGCTGGAATCTTTGCTCTTGTTAAACATTTCTCTTAATGTAAACTTAATTTTGTTCAGACTGGAAGCGTATGTTTGCTCTTTGAAGATGTGGAAAATAAATCACTTTTGAAAGTGAGTACTACAATTCTGTTGTCTGTCAAATGAGCCATGTTCCGTTGTCTGAAAGCTGCTGTCACATATTCATGAAGGTCAAGAGTTGCATCTCTACCTTCATCAAATAGATTTTGATGTTCAACAGGTGCTAAAGTTAAGTAAAGTTCAAAACTGTGAGTGACAGGCACATGGAATAGTTGTAAAGCACAGAGGATTTGGAGAACTGCACAGGCAAAAGTAATTTTAGGCGACCTTTTGAATCTGTCTGCAGAAGCATACAACTTCATTATTAACTAGGGAAGGGCTGTGTAGAACAAAACAATGACAGTAGGTCTGAGATCAGGTCCTTGGCCCAATCTGAAGCCCTTCAGCAGGAACATCTTCTAAAGTGTTTTACTAGTCAAGGACTGAACAGCCATATAAAAATAAAAATGTCTACATGCCTTTCAGTAATTTTAATAAGCTACCAAATATCTTGTATAAAACTCTGTATTGCCATTATCATAGATAAAGCTTTCAGTGAAGCTGAGTCTTTGTAAAATTTATTTTAAGAATTGCAAACTTTTGCCACTTTACCTTAATATTTGGAGTAGATTGAATCAGTGTTTTTAAAATAATTTATCAGGAAATCATAATGTATTTAATTTTAAAGACTGGTATAATCTGAATCTAAACGTCTGAATATTAAAACCTTTATTCTCCAAAGTGTAATGTGCTTGAACTTAAGCAAGTACAGCATCTGGTGCAAGACTGTATTGTTCCTAGAATGTTTTCTTACTGGCTTTAAGTCTCTGCTTTTTTTCTAAACTTCAGTGCTTCCTGTAAACGATGAAGGGTAAGTTAGACTTTCCGAAAGTGTAACTGAACACAGCTGATATTTTTATGTATATAGAAAAAGTTTCAAACATGGACCCTGAAGGTAAGCCTTAAACTCATTTTTTTTTAAGACATCTAAAGTTAGAACTTCAAATATAAGTAACAATGAGATTCATGGTGTGCAACATCAGACAAAAGGGTCCTGTCCATTCATTCACATATGACAGGTCACTGACTGACAGAAATTCACTCAGCTCAGTAGCCAGCATTTGATAGGCATGTTTGATCAAGAGGCATAAATTATTGTTGTGAAGATGTTAAGAAATCAACACTTACCACTTCTTTGATTAGCTCGTTTCAAGCGCTATCCATCTTCTCATTAAAAATATGCTTACTTCTTCATTGGAATCCTTTGGTCTGTTCTTCCAGACTATAACAACACCGAATGCTCAGAGCACAGAGGAAGTAAAGGATACCATTCTCAAACTCTTCACTGGAAGAGAAAGAGTAGGATATTGAGACGGAGATGGGAAATTTTGAGAGCTAGGTCTGCATGAGCGTAGCATGTCTTTACGGTAGAACAGGGCATCAAAACTTGACCCTAAACTCTGAAAGTGAAACTATGTGCAAGTATGTAATCATGTTGTTTTCTGCAGGAGTTTAGACATGTTCTTATGCAATGTTTGGAAGATACCACATTAGATATCCTTTTTCTTTTAACATAGATACACCCTTTTTTGTGTGTGGACTAAGAAATATCTTGCTTCTGCTTCTAACAGAATATAGCATGTCCTAATGTTTTAACCAGTGTTAATAAAGTGGGCCAGATTCTCAGTTAAATCAAAGGCAACCTTAACAAAATCATTGGAACTGTCTGATCTCCCAAAGAGTTAACTGTTCTACTTGATAATCTGACTGAATTTAACCTGCTTGGTTGTTTCTTTTTCTTCTTTTCAGACTTCCATTTTTATTAGATTATGGCTTCTGTCTATCTTGTCTTCTAACTGATGCAGAATGGCTGGGGGTGAGGGGGGGTGGGGGATGGAAACAGGAACCCACAACACTGTTTGAAAATATTTTTTTGTTCAGATTGATTTTCCGGAGTGAATTACTGTCCTTTACTTCTCATGATAATAACATTTACATGGGAGAGGGGACAACTGATTTAAGTGTATCTGTATGACATAATGCTACTTGAAAGGGAGGCACAAGTGCTCAACCAGTAAAGAAAAAAGAAATGTATTTAATGCATGTTGGAGCCAGGCTTCATTAAAATTTCTGAGCAGAAAAAGTCTTTTGCTTTTATTGATGCTGTGGAAGTTAGACAGGAGAGGACTGAACTGTAACATGAAACAGCAGAGGAAATAATCTTTACTAGAGTGAATCAATATTTGAAAGTGTGCAGCTGGTGTTACCATTTTTTTCATGTGTTCTGCTATTGTCAGAAAATTCTTCCTTAATACTTAATATTTTAGAAATTTGATAAATGATCTATTTGTAATCCATTCGAGATGGGGGATAACCCTTGACAAGACATTTAAAGCATTTTGTTTTATTTGATGAACAGTCAAATACGAAGTATTACAAGGTGGTTTATTTGTAGACCTAATACATATACATACATAATTTTGTTGATATAGGAATCATGATCAAGAAAACAATATTGCTTGTTTTCTATGACATATATTTCCTGTTCTAGATTTTCTACCTCCTGCACACAAAAACTGACATATTTGTGTATACTAAATATATAGCCTGGAACAAGTTTTTCATTTGGGGCTGTGTGATTTTATTGACAACATTTTTGCTTTAATGTCGTGTTAGATTTATAAAAAAAATTATATAACAATTGACAATAAGCTAATACTTCAAAGAAATTTAATTAGTAATTAACTAGGGAAATACAAGGAGTTAAAAATTTGAAAATAATATTTATTTATAGCATCACTGGAAAGGTCCTTTGTTATATTGCCTTATTGTTTAGGCTAGCAAACGGTACACTTGAATTTTGTTGTGAAATAACAAGCTAGATGATTAATCCAGAATAAATTCTTCATAACTAATTTTTTTTTCCCATTAATATGAAGTTTAATATGTATGCCTCCAGGACATGGTCCTAAAGGATGCTTTTAATGCAGTGAATCAGGCAACCTTCCAAAAATATCCTATTCCCATCTTTAAGAGTCTGAGCATGAGCCATTTTGGAGAAGTATCTGCAAATGGTCTTCATGTAGAGCTTCTCTTGTTTCCTAGAAAACTACGATCAAGAAAAGATCACAGAAGTTGTATAAGTCATTATTATACCTGATACAGTAAAGAACAAAGTAAAATAAAAGTAAACATAAGTAAAAAATAATAGTAAGTAATAATGTTTTAGCCTCTGTTAAAACTGAGTTTATTGTTTGGTATTCACACTTTGTTGTATGTGCCTGTGGATGTGTATATGCATCTGTATATCTCCATTTGTTTTACACTCAGTGTTTGAATCAAGGACAGTTGTAGTCAGGATTCTTATCGTCTATTCCCCTATACAGAACCTTAGCCTGCCCAGGCACTCAGGGCAGTCTGCTGCCGTTTGTTTCCCAGCTGAGATGTATATCCTAGAAGTCGTTGTGGTACCATGCTACTTAGGTTTTTCAAACATTATGCTAATGCTGATAAGGCATTTACATTTCTGAAGCCAGCTTTGAAAAGGAAATTTGCCTCACCAACCTGAAAATCCAGGTGCTTGTTTCCACCAAGATGAATGGAGTAGTCTTTGAAACAAGACTGGAGAGAGCATTGTGATCTTGTGTCCAGATTAACATGTGAAGCACACTGTTATCAAGACTTCCTTTTTCCCCCAAAATGAAAATTATTACTAAGCTCTCGGTGGGTAAAGGAGATTGGGTAGCTGTTTTGTAGATTTGAACTCAGATGTAGTTCTGGCAAAGAGCAAGATTCTATCTTAAAATTTCTGCTTGTGTTTTTAAGAGTCCCTCTTGAAAATGAACAGATATTTGCCACCTATGAAGTATATGCAGACGAGAGAAGGGATTTACACCCGGACCTCAAAAATTAAGCTATTCCCTGCGCAACTCTAGTTCCTAGGCTTGTATTACAGACTTCAGTGTTCTGCAAATAAGCAGCTAAACCCTGACTGACAAGACCATGTAAATCCTAACGGGTGCAACTGCAAAGCAATCCAAGTATTGAGTAGGGCAGTGGGTATCCCTTCGTAACTCACTTGCCTGCCCAGCTTGTTTTCTGTGATTCTAGGCTAATAATTTTACCTCTCTGTCATTGCATCAGAATGAGAGTAGTATATGACTGACTTGCTTTCTTAATTATTTCTCCAAGCAACAATATTATCTGGTGTGTACACAGAGTTCTGAAAATGTAAAATCCTGTATGAATCCACAGATGGCATTTGATTCCTAATCTAGAGAGACAGCCGTGTTTCTTAGTATGCTACTTTGCTAATTGTTATCAACACCTCGGCAACACAAGTAATATATTAGAAAATGTTTAGATAATACCAAAGGGACTATGATAAGGAAGAAGGCAAAAATGACTGCTATATTACTAGTCAGAAAAGATTTGACAATTTACTGCAAATAATATAAAAGGTTAATCTAGAAATTACAAAAAATAAGGTATTGACTATTGCTCAGGTGCACTACATTTTATAATTTGTCCTACTTTAGTGACACATTTTTGAGTTGAAGATGTTAGACAACTGCACCTCCAGCTTTCACTCTTAAGAAACAGAACATTCTTCTCATGCATTCAAGCCAAAAAATTGCCCTTTGTATAGCATAAGTTAAGCTGTTTCATGGTTTTGAGGGTTCCATAAATCTTAAAAGCCAAGGTGCTGATGAGTTAGTGTGCTTACATGAATGTTTTAAAGTTACTGCCTATCGCTAGCTGTAGTTCTTCCATTACACTGGGAATTAAAGATACAGGAAGCCTCTTAAAAGAATGCCTACTGCTGTCTTTTAGCACAGAGATTACTAATTTGCCATTTTTGAAAGATTAAAAAGTACAGTGATTATTCATCATCTCAGGCTCTGCAGTGAAATTAACTCTTGTGAGAAAAGAAAGGGATTTGGGGATGCTTCTGGGAGAGGTGTAAAAGCATTAAGTGGGTCATAAAGCAATCAACCACGGCAGCTGTATACAAGACTTACTGGGCACTGTGAACAAGGACGAAAATAATCTGTTATTTTCACATGTAGCATTAGGAGTTAATAATAATGAAATGATACCTTAACTCTCCAAAGATGCATCAGTGAAAGAAAAGAGCTGGAAAAGAGGCCTGAGCCATCTTGCTAGCTGAAGGTCTAACAGCAAGCCTTTTCTAAGGTTATCTGGTTTTTTGCAAGCTGAGTATTTTCAGAGAAAGAGCAATGTGTGCTCTCACACTAGTTTCCTTGGCCAGCTTCAACTTCTTGCTGAGAAATTAGAGGACCCTTGTCAGCTTTTTGTCTAGATGTCTCTCCCCAGCTCTAGTCTTTGCCAGAGTCTTAAAGCTGAGAAAGTCTCTATTTTCAGGTTCTGCTGTTCTCATATACCATTTTAGGGCATAGTTTAATGTTTTGTATTACTCTTCTGAGTAAGACATGTAAAAACTTAATCTACACTTGTGATTATTATAGTTTCTAAGCTTAAATCAAACGCAGCAAGCAAGATGCATTTAGAACCATTCCAGAAATTTTAAAATTTTACTCTTGCATTTCCCATCCTTGAACCTTTACTGACAACATGATTTTGTCTTTCACCTGCCTTCACCAAACAAGCTAGTCAAGCATACAGGAAGCTGTCATGTTACTCAGATAACTGATTCCTTAGATCAGGGCAGTTGAACTGCAGGAATTTTTCCTGTCCTTTTTTGTTTGTTTGTTTGTTTTTCTGGAATTTCCTGTTTTTCCTCTGTAACAGTTTAGTTTCTAATAAATTAAACAGAGTTCTAATGCTCTTTTTTGTCTCTTCTTTGTTTCTGTCAATGTTCACCATCCATTGATCAGTTTCATCAGGTGTTCTAACAAACTTCTGCTTCTTTTTAAGCTTTTCTGAGCCAGTTGCAAATGAATTAGGTGGTGTAATTTCTTCTTCTTATCCCAGCTCCTGATTATTTTGACAGTTTTTACAGAACCTATATTGTTCTCCAAATACCTTTGAAGAAAATCATAGAATAATTTTATAGTTAGACATACCAGAAAAGTTTCTCTAAAACAGAGGCAGTAGGGTTTATGGACATCTTGCCTGTCTTTTTCTCCCAGAAGGCTTTTCTTTTTTTATTTAGCCCTAAGATGTGATATAAGTCGGAAAGCTGAAATGCTTTAAACCAGCTGCCTCATTTAAATGCTATAGCCTGGAAATTCTGACAACATCCAAAAGACAGCTTTTTCAGGATGAAAGATAGCACATCATATTTTGTTGGCCTAGTAAAAGGTATTGCATTATCTACCTTGTCAGTAGATCTTGACAGTCATAGTGCTTGGCCCTTACTCTGGGACACATAAAACCCTCTTGATAAATTACTTATGAAAAGGCTGAGTAGACAACAGGCACAATGACAGTAGTGTATCTCTCTTCCCTATCTTTCAAACATGAGAGACAGTGTGTTTAGTTTTTTCAGTATGGGATGTTTGAGAACTATTCAATTAATATAATCGGGTAGTAGACACTTCTGTGGCTTTGCAGAACTACAGCAATATTGTAAAATAGCATCCATCATTTTCTAAGTTTAACCTCCTGTAATGAACCCCCTCCTCACTGAAAATACCGACTGACTGAGGTAATAGCTTTTATATCTGTTAAGAAGTTAGCCCTTAAAGTGCATATCTGATCAGCTTTTTTATGTGCATATTGGCTTCCCACAGAACGTCAAGACAAAGTCAGGGACACAGCATCACCCAGACTGCTTTCAAAGCCATTCCTTGATGTCTGGACTTTCAAGATAGAAACCTTGTCCTAAAAGTTGGCTCAAGCAAAACAGAGGTTTCTACAGGAAGAGTAGAGCTTGGCCATGAGGAGGACAGAGCTCCCTGGCTGCTGGACCAATGGAGGGCAGGAACATTCTGAACTGGTCACGGGCAGGGCTTAATGTTCAGCACCATTCACAAAGGGAAACCAAAACCAGGCCCTACTAAAATAAAACATCATAAAGCCATTCCTCTAGAAAGTGGATGAAAGAATGGACACTGCTTATGCAGCTGATGGTTTATACATTCAGGGACTGTGAAAAATGCTTGGATACTCCAGTGAACTGTATTTCTAGAGGTCCATGGAGGAGATGTAGTTTTAATCTAGCTTAAGCATCTATGCAGATTCAAACTGATACATGAAACTACACCATCCTCATCCCTGAAGATTTACAACCTAACCAACAAAGTCTGAGGGTATAGAATGATTTGAAAGAAAATTCATTAGTTGCTGAGAAACCATGCATTTCAATAGGTTACAGAGAATAGAATTCCTAAGGGGGGAAAAAATCATCTTCTTAAATTAAATCTCTCAGGATTTTAAGGATAAGATAGGATGACAAACATGCTTTTCAGAAGTCACTAATATTCTAGGTGAAATATCTATGACCTCTTTTGTGGTTTGGTTTTGGTGGTTTATTTGTTGTGTTGGTTTTGTTTTTTTTTCTGAAGAGGGTTTTTTTTTCATATTTTGCCCTCTGCATGTTTTAATTAAAGTGAAAATGGTGTAGAAGAACTTTGAAACTATTCTTGTGTCCACAGAGATTGTCTGAATAGGATTGTTGTAGGCTTTCTTGGGTTGGAAATGCAAAAAAAAATTATTCTTTTAGTACCCAAATGTTCATCTAAATGACACAATTCAGTCTATAGAGTAAGGCAAGAGCTGTGTAAATGATCATATGTACTGAAGTTCTGGAGTATTGGGTTATAGGAAAAAAAATTATAAGGGATCTTGGGGTTGAAAGAAATGGGAATTAATGAAAAGTGGTACTCTGAAAACATGGCAGTGAATTCATATAACAATGATGTGAAATAGTCTGAGTCCTACACAAACCCTGATCACCTTTCAAAGAATCTCTGATCTAATTCAGCTTCATAGGTTGGTAAGTGAAGTTTCTTAAAAAGGGTACCTGTATTCTTTGAGGAAAACCATTTGAGTACAAAAGAAAGGGTGCATTTAGCTTTTGACTTTCCTTTTATCTTCTCTTTCTGGTCTTTCAGGCCTTGCACAATAATTGTGCAAGGATGCAGAATGAATCAGAACGTAGTCTTTTATATTTGATGTGAATTAAGGTAGTATGTTTTGTACTAGAGCCTTGGACTTACCTCTTACAGTGGAAGATAACTTCAGGAGTGCTGCACAGAAAGTCCAAGCCTGTCATGAGTAAAAATTATAAATTCTGCGTGCCTCTTATTTCTTCAGTGCAACTAGCTGACGTTCTTCTGCTTGTTGTCTATTGATTCTCCACCTCTTGCAAATGGAGAGGAGGGTCTCAGCTGATCTCTAAGAGAGAAGTAAAATATTAGCTATTACTTTTCTTTCCTTGGTGCAAGAAATGTTCTAGTAAGAATTCCTACATGTTGTTTAATAGAGATCAAAATGTTAGGGAGGAATGTTTCTTGCAGAAAGCTTTTTCCAAAGAAAATTCCTTAACTGTACTATAAACTGCTTCTTTTCCAGTAAGGTGCTAAAATATATTTGTTAACAAAAAAAAAAAAAAAAAAAAAAAAAAAAAAAAAAAGCTGTTGTCTGCAACATCAGATAAAATGAATGGTTCATTTTTTTTGCTCAAAGCTTTCTAATACCTCATTTTTCTCTGGAAACAATACCTTTGCAGTTATCTGAAAGGCCTTTACATTAATTTAGTCTCATAACTCTCTTAGAAGACAGAAAAGTATTAGCCTTCTGTCATGGACAGGACAAATGGGATACAATGTGTTTTAGGTAACTTCTATCAGGTCATCATGGAGTCACTGAGAAGATGCCATGATGCAAGATTGCTGAATGTATTCTTTTCATCTATTGTCCCTATTCTCGCATAGAGACCATATTGCCCCCAGGAGCATGGAGACAGATAAATCAGTAGGAAGCTTTGTTTTCTAAGTGGTAAGTAAAATTTTGGAAGATATGTATTAAAATGGGGATTTTGTGTCACTGTGAAGGATGCAAGGAGGAAGGCAGTAGTTTTGTTCTTTAGAGCAACCAAACAAAATATCTGGCACAGCAGGAATCCTATGACTAATTAAAATCTGTGATCATTCATGTAAGACAGCTTTCTTTTCAAGAAAGAAAATTCGCCAAGAAGGCCAATAGCATCCTGGCTTGTGTCCGAAGAAGTGTGGCCAGCAGGACTAGGGAATGATTGTCCCCCTGTATTTGGCACCGGTGAGGCTGCACCTCGAATACTGGGTTCAGTTTCAGGCCCCTCACTGCAAGAGGGATGCAGAGGTGCTGAAGTGTGTCCAGAGAAGGTCAAAGAAGCTGGTGAAGGATCTGGAGCACAGGTGTTATGAGGAGCAGCTGAGGGAACTGGGGTTGTTTAGCCTGCAAGTGACTCAGGGGAGACCTTAGCACTCTCTATAACTACCTGAAAGGAGGCTGTAGGCAGGTGGGGGTCGGTCTCTTCTCCCAGATAACAAGTGACAAGACACTAGGGAAGGTTTAGTTTGTGTACTAGAAAAAAATTCTTCACAAAAAGGGTGGTCAAGCATTTGAACAGGCTGCTCAGGGAGGTGGTGGAATCACCATCCCTGGGTGTATTTGAAAAATACATATAGATGTGGTGCTTAGTGGAATGGTTTAGTGATGGACTTGGCAGTCCTGCGTTAATGGTTGGGCTCGATGATCTCAAAGGTCTTTTCCAACCTAAATGATTCTATGAAAATAACAAAAGAATAGAAGAGTAAAAGAACAAACTTAACAGTGTAGTCTGACCTTTCTGATACGTGAGTAGGAATAAGAATAAGATATGTGTAAAATGAGTGCTCTTTTCATGGAGAATTCCTGTTAGTGTTTGGGTTAAAAAAAGGGTTGCAGTGTGGGCACTTATTTCAAATTTATGCTATTACATTTAACAGTTGCATGTTGAAGCTTTTCTCTTGCAAGTTCATGTATCTATAAATATTAAAACAAAAAACAAAAAACAAAAACCAATAACAGGTTACGCCTGCAAAATGCACCTGGGGATGAGAATGAGTGATGGCAGATTATCATTTCACTACAAACTAGTGGTTCCCTCCTGTGCTAGAACAGGTATGATCCATGGAGGCAAGAGCAAGAATCTATCAATGAATATAGTGAGATTTCCACAACTAAGCACACTGAAAACTTGGAAAGGGTTTAATAAAAAAATCAGTCAGTTTTAGTTCTTGAAGAAAGAAAGAAAAAAAAAAAGGAAGAAAAGGAAAAAAAAAAACCAGCAATAACAAAAAACACTGGAGACTCCACCTTAGTGAGATCTAAGAAACCCAGTCAACTTTGTGTTTAATTTAAAGCAACTTAAAATGTGAATTGATTACAGTACAGAAGTGCCTAGCTATTGGGATTTCTGAAAGTGGGGACCTTATTAAAATAGCAGAAAAATGCAAACCACTACAGACTGGGTTCAACCATATATGTTTCCATAACAAGGAACATACTGCTATTTTTCGCTTTTCTTAAGGATGGTGATTAAATATGGCCATCAAGCAGCATGACAATCCTTTCACACTTCAGCCGTTTGTCAAGAGTTAGATATAGATCAAATGGAAATTATTGGTTGGGTGAGGTGTGTGTCCTATGTTATGGATGAAGTCAGCACTTGATCATAAATTATTTGTTTGGCCTGAAGACTTGTAACTTTTTCTGTAAAAACATGTGTTTTTTTTATTAGGGATTAAATTCATATTTCCAAGGGAAACAGCTTTTCCCTTTAATCCTCAGTTTACCTACAGCTATGTTTATTTACAGCATTTATGCTGTCCTTTTTGGAATGCTCCCAACTGAACAATTACATCCCAATTAACTCAAAATTACCTGGCTATCTCATCAGCACTTTTGAAGGTAGAAGTGTATTCTGTGTATCACTAGGTGGATCTAGGATGGAATGGGGATCAAGTTGCATGGCTCTTTAACTATGCAGCAGTTTGTTTTTTGGAGCAGACGTGAAGAAAGACCCCACAGAGCAGTAACGAGACAAATAAACAGCTGCCTGAATCTCCAGAACCAGAATATTTTACCTGACCAAATGTTTGCAGTCAGATATGTGGTGTCACATCTACAACTTCGATCTTGGGTAGCAGTAAGCAGATCTTTTCTTACTGTGCGTATTAACTTTTTTGGCCAAATGTGGAAGAAAATATATCATAGTCCAGCTCTTTAATATCGCTATGGAACAGAATAGGAACATTGTGGATGTTGGGAGTGTGTAACCGCTATGCAGAACAATCCAAGCAATGATAGCACAGGAGCTTCTGATCTCTTATTCTACATTTCATCCACACAGATGCACATAGAGATACGGATCTGTTTGTCAGTGACTAAACAGGACAAGACCATATGCTTTGATTGATGTATTTATTATTAAATTGTGATAATAAAAATTGAGACCAGTTGAGTGCAGACAAAGTTTTCTGTGGGTTTGCGTCATACCCAGTATCTAGGGGTTTGTCTTATCAAGGACATTGCCACATTTCTATATGCAACCAGTATGTGTCTGTCCATCAGTGGAGTCAGTGGGGGCCTGGCGGTTCACAGATTAAGTGACAGCCAAAAGATGTGGTCTCTGTTATCATTTAATTTAGTTCCTGATTGATGAGATTTGGACAGTTTTGTTTTCATTCCAAGATGAAAATCTTTTAATGGCACTTCAAATAGAAGAAAGCTACTCACTTTGTTTCTGACAGAAAACCCAGCAGGGAAAAATAATTTTTGAAGTGGTAAGAGCAAAACAGACTGTGCCATTTTAACTCACCCTAGTAAGATTTCTTGCAGATCTACACATTATATATCCAGACGCTGAGTATCATTTCTAAAGGAAACCAGAAGCAATGTGTAAGTCAGCTTCACTTCTTTACAATGCTAGCAACATTTGGCTTTATAGTGCCCTCATTAGCTAAATCAGAAATGCCACTTAAGTCTAAAGTTATGACAACTTATCCTTTAAAAACAGGAGGAAATCACTTGCTGTTATGATGAAATATCATTTGCTGCATGGGCTGTGATTTCTAGATGTGGCCTAAAACAATCTTCATAGAGGTTAAAATCTCCTGTATTTATTGAGTGTAAAGGAATTAGAGGCCAAATGCACTACATCTTTTCATCTGAATTCAATTTGTGATTCTAGAATGGAGACTAGGCTTTTACTAAGAAAGCTTGCAGTGAGGCTGAGAACAGACAAGATAAACCCTTTGCTCTTTTTGCTACTCATTTCTAGGACTGAAATGTGAAGTCTGAACTTTTGCAAAGGTGCAGAACAGCACTTTAGGACTTCTTGAATAGCCTACTCTTCTTAATGGGCTTTTAAAAATCCTGTTCTGAGTGTTTTTCAAATTGTAGCCTATTTCAGCTTTTATCTAGTACTTCTACCTTTATTTCGCATTAACTGTCATTGTGATAGCCAAAGACTGTCTGCATTATATATCTGTGTGTCAAGGCAAAGCAGATGGAATTTTGGTTTTGCTTTGTTTTTCACCTAAAGCTTTACATCTTTCATTAGAATACCAAGGCACTTGCTTGTGTATGTTCACACTGCTTACTGCTAAAAACAGAGTTCAAGTTTAACCCTCATTGCAGTCCTAGAAGCAGATTCTGATTTGGGTTAATTTTTGTAGTTGCCAGGAATTTTCATAAAGCACTGATCAACAGAGTATTCGCTCTGTTCAGATTTAATGTTCCATCCATCTTGCTGGGAATTTTGTCATCCCTTCTTGAAGGAAAAATGTAGTTACAGGAATGAGACAATATCCTCCATAACTGTAAATCATTGTAGGATTGATTTTAGAGGGAGGGGGAGATGGGGAGACAAAGATATAATGGTTTATAAGAGCTGAGATATCTGGCCATAGTAGGCAGATGATATAGGAACATATTGCAGGGCAATACTGTATATTTCTTCTTTCAGAAAAAATCTTTTTCTCACGAAGATGGCATCTACGTGAGTTGGTAATGTGCCCAGCCTGCGTGTACTTGCAGTGGGTGAGGAAACTGTGGGGAGGAACTGCACTTAGCCCCACCTGCCACCTCTATCCTGCCTACACATTTGGCCCTGTGAGGACAGTGAGAGTTCAGTGCACTAGAAAATGCCAGTCAGCTCAACTAAAGCCAGGAAAAGGTGATTTCTCATCAAAGTGTGCTAGCCTGAACAGAAAGGCATCATCAGTATTCATTGTGAGCTAACAGGTTAAAAAGACATAGTATAGCCACCAGTGCCAGGAGGCAGCATAGGCAAATCATTCCTTGTCTGCTGCTGTAGAATAGAAATTACATTGTCCCAAAAGGCTATATTGAAATAGAGCTTGGTATCTGTGCTTTGTGCTTTATGAAAAGTTGTGATAGTTGGAGACTGCTGAACCAAAAGTTTCTTTTCTTTTCTTTTTTTTTTTTAATATCTATCTGAAGGAGTGGGAGTTTTAGTACAGCGATATTTGCTAACAGGAGTTGATGAAGGTGTCAGCATACTGAATGCCTAGGGCAGGAAGTAACAACTTAAACAGCCACAGGGAAGGCTTTTAAATGGCCTCCAGGATACCCAATAGACTGCTTTGATGATTGTTCTTGATTTTACTGCAGTTAAAGAAAGAAAAGAATGAAAGGAACTATATCCCCTGTGAAGGTCTTTCTGAGTTGACTTTATAAATGTCTCACTCTCCAGTCTCTGCTGAATGAACAGTGAGGGGATCAACACTGTCAGCTGTGATGCATGCAGAAATCAATAATAAAATGTGAAACAGTTTTCTATAGTTTAGTTGAGAATCATGAAAAGTACAAAATTATGTAAGGCATGTAGAAATCTGCTCAGTTTCCTGGAAGGAGAAGCACAGACTGGAAGCCTGTTTCATGAGGTTCATTTTTACTTCTGACTAGCTTTTAAGAGTACAACAGTCTAGCACTCAAAACCCACAGTCACCCCATAATGCTGTGCTACCATGGAATGTCACTTTTACATAGGTGATGTAAACTGAGCCAAGTATTGCTCACAGGCAAAAGTCAGGAAAGGTCTCAACTATGTAATTTGGATCCTGAAATGGTGTTTCATAAAGATTTTTAAATGTCTGGGAGTCTTTCTAGGTTTGCATAGAATCAGGTCTTATAATGAGATGAACATGGAGTGGTAATTTAGCTTCATTTTTATTAGAAAAATACATCAGCACTTACTTTAAAATAATGGAAAAAGTCATGGTTTCTTATTCTTCCTAAGATGCTAAAAATGTATAGAGATTTTCACTTTTAACTTGTTAGTATTGAAGAGGAGGGGAATTCTTAAAATTTTTGAGATTGCATCCATGTATTGTAAAGGTTTCCACATGCACTGATGATGTTCAGAAACATAACTTTTATTTACAGTGTAATCTTTCTATCTATTTGGTAAAGACCAATTTGATTCTGCATGAGGATAAAGAGGGTTGATCTAATGAGAGTCAGTAATATTCACAGCAAATAACTGACAACTTGTAAATGAAAGCTTCCTGAAGAGTGGCATCAGTTCTTACAGGGACCAGGAAAGCGATATGAACAGTTCCTCATTCTCCTCATCTGCCTTTTTAGCTGTTTGGTTTAGTTTTGCAATGCTAAATCAATTCATCAGCAGCGACAGTCTGTAATAAGGGTCTCATTGCCTATCAGACATGCACTAAAAAAAAATATTGTTCAAGTCCATGGTAAAATGGACATATTCTATTTTACTCCTATCTCAAAGGCTGAGCTTCTGATGATGACTGTTACTTTGTTAAAGGGGATTATGTTTCAGATATTTCTGAGAACACAGGGGATCATCCTATGTACCTTGCAGAGACTAAGGCACCAAGTCACTATCACTTGAAGAATGATCAATTCTTGTAAACAACAAAAATGAAATGTCAATTTTCCCTGACATACAGCACATCTAACATTGATTTATTGCTCATGAAGTCCCTCTTGTTTCTCCCTGCTGCTATTAGATTCCCAGGCATCCTCACAGAAGAGTGGACCATTTTTACTCCACATCATGGTGTGCAGTAAACTCAGGTAGGATGACGTTAAAAAGCCTGAGATGAACTAACCATCTGGGACCATCAAAAATCCAACCCCTGGCAGAACTGACCTTGGTCTGGGTACAGGTATGGCATGCTAATGTTTGATTCAGAGCTTAGGACTGAATTGGAGATAATCATCACAGGTAACATTGTAAGGCAGAGAGAACAAACAACAACATTTAAATAAAGTGAAAGAAATTCACTCTAAATAAGGAAGGGCTGAGTGACTAGCTCTTCTTTTTATTATTTGGTAATGAAAAATTTGGGTTTGTTACTGACCTATTGCTAAAGTCAGTACCATTAAAGTGGAACTGGAATGTTAATAACCTAAGTATTTCTTTCTGATGATTCAGGCTTAATGCACCTTTAATTAAATTTGTTGGAACAAGTGCTTTGCTTTTCTTGGAAAGGTGAAAAAATGTTGATAATGATCCATTGCTAATTTAGGGATTGCATTTTTGTAACAATCAATGCAATTAGCGAAGGTTGCTTGTGAAGGTTGCTTGGGTAGCTTGAAGCTTTGAAATGTTTTCTGTAATCTTTTTACAAGTGTAACTCTTAGCAGGCTGCTAAAATACGATGGTGATAACAGTAAGATAGTTATTCTTTTTTGTTAATTTTCTAAGTGCTTTCACTACCACAAGTAATGCCAGGAGTATTTAAAGGGTGTGAGGTGGGGGGAGGAGAAGAGTTGACAAAGGGAAACCAAAAGCATCTTTATTCTTTCCACTTTATAGCTGAGCATGTGAATGATGTGCCAGTAAATCTTACCTCTTACATACATATAAAGGTGGAAAAATAAAAAGTGAATTATCGGTGCTGTTGAAGTTGATGGGAAAACTACCGTGACTTTCTCAGAGGCCAGTGTGAACTCAAAATGAACTCTAAATGAAAGTTCAGTTCTGGCAGTAGATGCTGAAAGCACGGCTGGCTGCCTGATATACCTCAGCATCTCACTAGCACCTATTCACTTGCCTGTAACTTGCAATCATGCTTAGATAACAATGGTGGTAGGGTAATGAGCTTGGGTAGGATGAGGTGGTATATCCCCCTTATTTGCTACTTCTGTGAGGAAGCAGAATAAAAGAGGGAGGAATTGAAGTCTTCTTCTGAATTTATTTTTTTCTAAGGGGGAAGAAGGTGTATAGTGCTTAACGGGTGATGGTAGACTCCTTATGAGGTCTAACAGAAGAGTCTAGCTGTTTCTATTCAAGAATATAACTGAGGAAGTTCTATTGCTCTGGTATCTGTGGGAGAAGAGAAAAAAAATGCTATGAATATTGCTAACACAAAGGACTTATAATTAAAGTTCCCCCCCATGCTGGCACTTAGTCAAATTGCTGCTACTCAGTGTTACATACCTGGCATGATGCACGAATCCTCCTGAATTGTAATCACTGGACTATGGCAATGGATGGAGGCAAGAGGGGAAGTCTGGAGAAAAGGAAGGCTTTCCCCTGGTAGAAGGATAACATTAGAGATCATTTAGTAAATCTTGCACACACAAATCCATGGGCCCCAATGAGATTCACCCCTGAGTGCTGAGGGGGCTGGCAGATGTCATTGCTAAGGCACTCTCCATCATCTTTCAAAGGTCATGGAAAACAGAAGAGGTGTCTGAGGACTGGAGGAAAGCCAATGTCACTCAGTCTTCAAAAAGGACAAGAGGGAGGACCCAGGAAACTACAGGCCAGTCAGCCTCACCTTCATCCCTGGAAAAGGTGACAGAACTGTTCATCCTGGAGGTCATCTCTAAGTATGTAGAGGAAAAGAAGGTTTCTGGGAATAGTAAACATGGATTCATCAAGGGGAAATAATGTTTGACCAACCTGATAGCCTTCTGTGATGGAATGACTGGCTGGATAGTTGAGGGGGGAGTGGTGGATGTTGTCTAACTTAACCTCAGCAAAGCTTTTGATACTGTCTCCTATAACATCCTCATAGGTAAGGTGGGTTAGATGAGGGGAGAGTGAGGTGGGCTGAGAACTGGCTGAATGGCAGAGCCCAGGGGCCTGTGATCAGTGGTGCAGAGTCCAGCTGGAAGCCCATAGCTAGTGGTGTTCCCAGGGGTCAGTACTGGGCCCAGTCCTGCTTTTTCTATTCTTCCATGACCTGGATGAAGGGA
>JAVJGJ010000059.1:60195105-60209808 GCA_035590215.1 Microhierax caerulescens | reverse complement strand
TGTGCAACCTGCTGCAGGTGAAGCTGCTTTGGCAGGAGTTGGACTAGATGGTCTCCAGAGGTGCCTTCCAACCCTGATCATTCTTTGATTCTTTGATTCTGTAATGACATCCCTGGGTCTCTGTTTCTAGACTGCATTAAAGTCTGTTGTGGTGTATCCAGTACTGCTTGACTTAAGACAGAATAGTTTTTGCCTCTAAGATACCTTAGAAACAGAATTGGTATCCAATAAGATACCATTTGTAAGATACTTCTGTTTTTTTTTTCCAGACAAGTGTGGTGTGGTTGGAAACAGATGCTCACTAAAGATGCTTTATCACTCCTCCTCCTCAATGGGACAGGGAAGAGAAAATATAACAAAAGGCTCGTGGGTCAAAATCAGGACAGGGGGAGATCACTCACCAATTACCATCATAGGCAAAACAGACTCAATTTGGGTAAATTAGTTTAATTTATTACCAAGTAAATGAGAGTAGGATAATAAGAAATAAACCCAAATCTTAAAAACCTTCCCCCCGCCCCTTCCTTTTTCCCAGTTTTAGTTTACTTCTAATTTTCTGTACCTCCTCCTCTCAAGAAGCATACTGGGGAGGGGAATGAAGGTTGCCATCACTTCATTGCATGTTATCTCTGCTGCTCCTTCTTCCACAGAGGGAGGACGCCTCACACTCTTCTGCTCCAGTGTGAGTTCCCTCTCATGGGATAGAGTCTTCCACAAGCTTCTCCAACATGAGTCCTTCTCATGGGCTACAGTTCCTCATGAACTGTTCCAGAGTGGGTTCCTTCCACAGCGTGCGGTCCTTCAGGTACAGACTGCTCCAGCGTGGGTCCCCTGTGGGGTCACAAGTCCTGCCAGCAAACTTGCTGTTTGTTGTGGTTTTTCCTGTGTGTGGGTTTCCCACAGGATCACAGTCTCCCTGGGGCATCCAGCTGCCCTGGCGTGGGGTCCTCCATGCACTGCAGGTGGGTATCTGCTCCACTGTTAACCTTCATGGGCTGAGGGGCACAGCCTGCCTCACCGTGGGCTTCATCATGGGCTGCAGGGGCATCTCTCCTCTGGCTTCTAGAGGACCTGCTCCTCTTCTGTTTTCACTGACCTTGGGGTCTGCAGAGTTGTTGCTCTCACATATTCTCAGTCCTCTCTCTGGCTGTAGTTTTGCAGGTGGTTTTTTCCATCTTTACATACATTATCCCAGTAGTGCTACTGCCATTGCTGATGGGCACGTTGACCAGTGGTGGGTCTGCCTTGGAGATGGCTGGCATTGGCTCCATCAGACACAGGGGAAGCTTCTAGCAGCTTCTCACAGAAGCCACACCTTTAGCACACTCATACCTCCCAACCCCTCACCTCACCAACCTCCCGAGCTATCAAAACCTTGCCATGCAAAACCAATACAACCAAATATTAGTGGCAACCAAGCTCAGTGACAGGGTGCACCCACCTCTGAAATACCTGTTTGGATAAGATTAAACTTTGTTGCTTGCTGGGTGTTTTGAAAAACAGAAATATCATTGGCACATCTGCTCTCCAGGTACTTTTTGGTTGGGGAAATCAAATGTTTCTGAATATTGTTAACAGCTCATGGGCTGGTAAAAGTTTTTAGCTTTGGGAATCTACATTCTTCCATGACAATATAAATGATAGTAAATACATGCTTAGTACTGATAGATGTTACAGTGAACTATTAATTTGGTTTAAAAACATGCATAAAGGA
Organism: Microhierax caerulescens; assembly: GCA_035590215.1. NCBI lineage: Eukaryota > Metazoa > Chordata > Aves > Falconiformes > Falconidae > Microhierax > Microhierax caerulescens. The sequence continues at coordinate 60,208,094 of JAVJGJ010000059.1, read as the reverse complement.
AAGCAACATCCAGCATGTGTGAAGAAACCATGTTAGTTCCAGTTTGCAGCCATGCACGGTGAGGAGAGTGCTTAGGCTGGAGGCAAAAGCACACTTAAATGTGTACTGCTGATGTAGCAACAAACATTGCTATCCAAAAAGTCCCAAGCCTAGTTTTACTTGTCCAAACAGCATAGTACACATATATGGACAGGCATTTCAAGAAAAGAAGAATGTTATAATCCAAAAAGAACCAATTTCAAACACATACTAATAACATTGACATTTATAATGAGTAGACAAGGAAATATGTATATAGATTCCTTTAATGAATCACTGCTATACAGAATGAATTTTCAGCTGCCCTGTAACAAGTGTATGTACCGGTCATCAATAATGTGTGTTGGAGTTGTCAGAAACCACCTCAGAGGAAACATAATTTAGACTCATTAAGGAAGTCAAATAACCCTGGGGTGATAACAAAAGCCCTGAAAGTATAGGCACAGGACCACAAAGAGGCCCTCAGACTATAAACACAGATGACTACTTATTGATCAGCCTGGATGCAACCTGGAGAGAAACTGGTTTTAGAGCATAACTTATTGTTTGGCTTACCTGTGCTGATTGAAGGCACTAGTGAGGCCAAGGTCTGTATCCTGAAGTGTTGAAAACAAGAATCTCCAGCTGGAAGAAACTGTATATTGTGAAAAATAGTCAGGCAAAACAGCACGTTTCTGTTAAATCTTTTGCCAAGCACCGTATGCAATGTTCAGGTAGTTTAATCGTGAATAGAATTGTGTATAAGCCTGTGAATATTGTCAACGACTCATTGTATAGGTGAAGGTCTCTTTAGCTTGTTTTTGCAAGTCTTCAAGACAAAACGCCGGGTTCACTGTCATACTTCAGAGATGAACATACACAACTGATCAGTCTGATATACTCTACTGTACTAATACACACGCAAGTATCATCACCAAAGAAAAATCTGTCTGGGTATTTTTTTAAGGTTTGGTTGATTACATTTTGATCAATTGACTTGGTTATATGCTTTTGAGGACTGGGTATTAAATCTGAGTGCAACTGAACTTTAAGAAGGGCTTAAGGGTTCAAAATTTCAGTCTGTATGCACTGTCATAAACATTTTTTTTTCTAGGTTTGGAAATAATACCCTCTTAATATAGCCACTGTGGCAAATTCTGACAGTTATCTTTTCAGCTGATCACATATTACAATTTGGTTTTATCCTGTCAAGTTGAATAGAATAGATGAGATTTTCCACAGCTGAATTCTTAAATTGTTATAAGCTGAACATGGCTACAGCTTGCCAATTGATGGTGCCACAAAAATGGTGAAAGCTGCATCACACCATTCATCAGTATCCTGGGAAAGAAACCATTTGAAGGGATGGGGATGAGGAAGATTACATCTATTTAAAAAAAAAACAAAAAAACAGTTACATCATGTACTCCAGTGTTAAAAAAATGGGGAAAAAAATCGTTGTTCATTTTCCTGGGTGGAAGGAAGCTGTAACAATTAAAGACAAAGTTAGTATTTGATTTCCTCCTAAATTACAGGGAAACAGTGATTAGCAATATCAGGAAAATAACACATTGTGGTGGGTTGACCTTGGCTAGCTGCCAGATGCCCCCCCAGCCACTCTCTCACTCCCCCTCCTCAACAGGGCAGGGGGAGAAAACACAATGAAAAAGCTCATGGGTGGAGATAAAGGCAGGGAGGTCACTCACCAATTACTGTCATGGGCAAAACAGACTGGACTTGAGAAAAATTAATTTAATTTATTTCCAGTTAAAAACAGAGTAGGATGGTGAGAAACTAAGACACAACTAAATTCCTTTCCCTCTGCCCCCCCTTCTTCCCCTGCTCAACTTCACACTTTCATTGCTGGCTCCTCTGTCTCCTCACGCCATTGGGGACCCATTCTCACTGCTGGGCAGTGTTTTCCCTTTCCTTACACACACTCTCCCAGAGGCCCTGATGTCTGAGGGACTCAGCCATGTCCAGCGGGGCCGTGGGAGCCAGCTAGAACCGTCTGTGCCCAGCACAGGGTGGCCCCTGCAGCCCCCAATCAGCACCTGGGTACCTGCCACGGGTACACACACAAAAGGGATGTTGGAAGGAAAGAAAAAAATGAAAACAAGAATTTTAGCATATGCTGTAATAAGAGGGGAGGAAAAAGCAGGCTGGAAGGGGCAGCCAGAATGTTCTTACAGCTTTGTTCTTGGTGTGGTTTCCATGGCAGGCTGCTGGAGTGCCTTACCTGCTGCTTTCCAATTTTTAAAATACTAGCTTGGAATGCAAAATGCTGAGTTCAGTTTTGGAAAAGGTTCAGAAAGACATTTTATATAAAAAAAAAAAAAACAACCAAAAAAACAAAAAAAAAACCCAAACCCAACAACAAACCCTAAGAACTTTTATGAAATGATCTGCTGGAAGCTCAGCAGGGTTGAACCCACGTTGGAAGCGCCATATGCCATCATGGTGACCTTTATGAATGGGGCCTCACACAGCCTGCAGCTCTGTGGCTCCTGCCTGGCTCCCGCGGGTTAGGCAGAAAAAGAATGAGTAGAAATGCTACTCAAATAAGTGCTTATCTAAGCACTATACAGAATTTTAGGTGGGTCATTAGTTATAAAGCTTATGTCAGAGAACTCCGGCCTGTAATGTATTAATAATCTCTACCGCTGAAAACTACAGGTATTCATGAACCTGCTGCTCCCCTGGTGTTACGGGCAAACTGCGCTTGAGGGAAACTGAAGCGATACAAACAAGGATCAGTGTCGTGCACAAGCAGCATGGAAAAAGAGGTAAAGTTGAAAAAGCAATCATAGCAAACGTGGGAAGAGTGCTATCAGTGGCCTTAGGTAGTGATAAACCAGGTCCTTAGTTTCTTTAGAAATGTTATACATGTAATGGTAGTAGCTGGTATAAATTTCTTTTTTTGACTTCTTTTGTGCACAGGCAGGCTGAGATTACACCTAAGAGTTAGGTATTATATGGTACAGATTTGAATTATGGAAAAGCCAGGTGTAAATTTTAGAGTTTTAGCAAATCTAAAGGGGTTGGATTTGGTTTGGGGATCTCCCTGTCTGAAATTTTACAGGCTGAAGTGTCTACAGGGTTAGATCAGAGATCAGTAGTGATTTTTACATTATCAAAGGCAAATTAACCAAAAGATTCATAGGTGGCTGGTATAGTGGGAAATGGCCTGTATTATAATATCATCACAACCATAAAATATAAATACTTTTCTCCTATTGACACTAGACTGAGGTGCAGAACAAACTTAAAGTTGTATCAGAAGAGAATGAGAAAAAAATCCCTATCACCATTTTTATTTATTCTTGATGGTTTAAGGGCTTTTTTGTTTATTTGTTTTCTTTCACTCTTTCTTTCTCTAATTAACTTTTGGTGTTTATTAGGAAATTTGAGAAACCAAGACAATTTGTAATTAATTCCTCTGTAATTCCTTTTTCGCAAACGTCTCATCTGTATCAGGTTCTAAGACTGGTGTTTTGTTTTCAGTCTAACACACAGCAAGGAAAATGTTCCCTAACAAACTGGGGCATGGGATTAATCCTTACTTTTCTGTGGGTGAGGTGGGTTAATTTTTTTCCCAGTCTGAAATCCTTCTTTTTGATGAACAGCTTATGCTGCTTAAGAGCGTTGGTACCTTTCATCTCTAGACCAGGTGGAATGCTGCATTGCTGCATTTCAGAACAGATTTTCTCTAACAGTGTCCCCTATTCACAAAGAAATAAATAGATATTGCAGAATCACAGCAAGGCAGAGTGGGAAGATAGGGTTAGTCACAATTTGAAAATAGTTAGAAAGAAATCAGTCTCCTGAATGAATGTTTTCCTACTGTATGTGACTAATTAAAATCCATTACTGTTTTCTGCTTTGCAAAAATCAGTTGAGATAGATCATTGGTAACTTGTGGATCAAGCCTGAAGAAGATCTTATTGAAAAGCATTGAACTATGTGCAGCTGGATATTGAACAGTAATGTAACAGAGATGCGGATCAGACTGAGTATGAATGACCAAAAGATCATACATTAAAGAATATGAGAAAGTTCTTAGGAGATGTACACATAGCTGGCAGTGGAACATCCAAACATTGGTTTTAAAGCCTTAGACCCTTCTAAAAAGTTGAAAAAAACATCTTTAGGAGGTTCTAAGTTTGGATGCATATACAAAGAATTGGAAGCAAAGTATTAAGTGCCCCAAACTTTGAAACAAGCATGTTTCTTTAAGCTAGTTTCCAGGATTTGTTATCTGTTGTAGTGCTGTTGGAATACCTTTATCTAAACAAATGCATAGAGCTGGGACTTCCAGTTGATTTTTTTTTTAATTGCTTTTTGATTAAAACTCCTAGAACTGTTTAAGCACTTCAATATAATAAGAAGATGTTTAGAGCTTGCAGTTTCTCAGTGAGATTGGAACTGGCTAGGCTGACATGGAGATGTGCAGTTATGTGCTAACTCAAAGCTGATCACTCTTGCCTGGAAGTTGTATGGACATAGCATGGGCACATGTGCACTCACGTCTCAAAAAGGCTTCCCAACCTGGACTGGGCTGTGCCTTATTAGCTTACAGCCTGGGCAAATTGTCTGGTGTTATGAAGGCTTTCTTCTCTGCTCCTGATAAGGTTGCCAGCACTTCCAGAGCAGCCAGGTTGGGAGGGTGGGAAGAGCTTGATCTCAGGTAAGGCAAAAAAGGCTTTTTAAATACCTGCCATGGGTTTATGGAAAATTCTTCACTGCAAGATGTTTCAAAAGAGCTGCCTGAGGCCAATACACCGGCCATTTTAACAAAACAGTTCTGTCGAGGAATTGTCAGCCGTGTAAACGTGGGACAGCATTACAGACAGCATCATACAGAAGACACCATTCTACAGTGGGGTAAGAGCTCTGTTACTTTCATATACCTCTTGGGGCTGATTTTTATTACAAGCAGATGATCCTTCCTTATCCATTGGAACTGTATTTTTAAATTCAGATGGTCTCTGTTGTGCTCTGATTATTTTATGAAGGGCCTTGCTTTCCAACTCCATGCTGGCATACTAATTTGATAGTTATTTCTTTTCTAATTTCTTAGTCTCAAACCTAATGTTTACAATCCTTCTAATGGTTTTTTATTATTACATTTACTGTTTTAAATTCTGGTTTCTCTCTGTACCTTAAGTAGCTTGCTGCCAGTGGAGCATCTTTGCCACACCACTGTGCACACAGTGTTCACTGTCTGCATTTGCATAATGAGCTAATCTTTGTTGGCTGGTTACTTTGTGGAAAAAATTGAACATTTAACTGTTAATAATTGCAATCTATCAAACTGCACAGTCACCTCACAAATGAGCACAGTATGTTTGCTGAAACTACTGCTGAATTTTATAAGCTTTCACTCTCCATACTGACACCTGACTAGAAACTACCTAACATTCAGCTCTGTCAGAAGAAAGCCTGGGATCTTACCAGGTCTGTTGCTCTGGAATTAATAAAAGCAAGAGATTTCTAAAAAACAAAACAAAACAAAACAAAAAAAACAACCCTGTTCTTTGTTAAAGGTAATAATGTGTCTTAATGTAATGCTAGTTTGAGGTAAACAGAGAAAAGTAGGTACTTTCTCAAGCTACTCTTTTAAATTGACTGCCCTGCCTTATTGTTCACTGAGTTTATACTTCTAAGATTTTCTTTGCAAGTAGAACACATAAACCATTAATTTCTTCAGACACATTAAATAACTCTACAGTTAAATATTTAATTTAACCATCATATCTAGCCTAAATTCCTCAATCTACCTTCTTGCAGAAAAAAATTAGCAAGTCTTAGCATAGTTTTCAATAGTCACACACGAAACTTTTAAAAGTGAATTTACAAATAGCTTAATCTAATCTCAGTGGAATTATCACTGGGATTTAATAAAGATGTGCCAACATTGGCCTCTCTTATGTGGCAGTGGCATGTTTTTCAAAAGTGATAAAGTGCATCTAGGTCCCTTAGCCTTTGTGAGCAGCACTTTTTTTGTGAGTTTGACTTTTTTATAAACATAAACCACAAGACTGTTAATGTAATTCAAGGAATTCTTGACACCCTGTCCTGAAATGTTTTGAAATTGCAATAGGATCTGCTAGTACAAATACTAAGGGCTAAGAAGGAGGCTCTTTCCTGAAGATCTTGCAGGAGGTAAGGTGGATAGGGACCAAGTATTATTCCTCATGTTGTACAGTTGTGCATCTGCAGCATGGAAAATGTGCGACTTGCATACCATTGCCCATGACGAAGGATGCAGAGTCAGGAACTAAATGCAACTCTTTGTCTTGCGTGTCTTCTGACAAAAGACCTTTGAAGACATATATGTGGGCTTTCCCGTATTGTTCATACTTTTAAGTAAATAACACTTAGAGACTGTATTTAGAGCATCTACTTCAGGACAAGCTTCCGGTCAGATTTATGTTAGGATCTATGACAACTTGTAAACAGCAGCAGGCTGAGCAATGCCTCAGTGCAAGGAACCTGTGGCTGCAGTCAGGGAAACTGGAGAAAGGCTAAATCTGGCTGATCCACAACACACATGGTGAGAACCCAAAACCATCATGAGTTGACTGTATTCCATCATTCCATCAACCTGGAACTTGTGAGTAATGCTTCAAGTAATCCCTTTACAGTTACTGGTTTAAGTGCACCCTTCCATCTGAAGATCACAAACCCTTTAAAATGAATTCCTGAACTTACACAATTGCAGTCATTGTATAATTTTGTTGTATTTTTTTAAAAAACTGTACATGGTGGGTATACAAGGACCTTAGGGATAGATGCTTGCAACTGTGGTAGATACTGGGGGAAAAGGACAGTTCAATCAGTAAGCTGAGGTAAAAGCTATGTGCCAAGGAAAATTTACTGTGGGTCTCAGCCGGGATTTACCCAAAGGAAAACATTTGCTGTGCTGTTGGTGCCAAGCTTGTTTTCTTGGTTAGAATAGGAGAGAACATTTGGCTTTCTCTAGTTTATTGCCCATTCATACCTTCTGAAAGGCTCATTTGGAAGACCAGGTTCTGACATCTATCTTCTCTGCTCTTTAAAGTCAAGTCAAACTGGCTGCTTATAATCCAGACCATGCTATACCATAGAGTATGATAACATATTTCTTTAAATCTTTCAAACTTCTTCTTCAGTAGCTGAAATTTATAGTAAGAATACGTTCATGTGAGGGGGAAACAAACTATTCTTGCATTGGAGTTTTGACAGTTTCATCTTCTCTGCTGTAACAAATGACAGTTTAACTGTTTGTGACGTAAGCGGAGGAGAGATTTTTCCATGTGTGCACTATTACTCACATTACAGGTTCAGCTTGCAACCCTGATGGGTTTGCACTACCCATCCAAGCATCCAGAAAACAACCTGCATAAAATAAGATGTCCTTCTGCTGTTCTAATTATACAAACCAGCTAGTGGAAGGATCTAGTAAGAATCAGAGTGGTACAAGCAGTGGGAGTATTTAACATAGGAGCAAGGATTATAGAAGACAGCAGGTTGTTGAGCTGTTTTAGCTGCACGTAAGAGAATGTCCTGGGAGTTCTTTATTACTCTCTCCAAGGAGTATTCTATTTTAAATAATTCCTTGTTATTTTGGAGGACAGTTCCGAGAGAGGGAGGCTATTTTTATGGGAGACTCTTAAGAGGGTTTCCCTCTCTGAAAAGAATCACTGTGCTTTTGGAAAATATTTGATGGATTCTGATGTCAAAATTTTGTTGCAGCAAACAATCCCATTATTATTCATAATAGAGAATGAGCTGGCAGCTTGCAGGTGGAAGATCATAACTTTTTCCTCAGTATAGCATGTTAGTATTGCGTGATGCTGCCAATAGCTGTTTGAAACGGTAGCCTCACAGATGAAAAGCAGCTGGTACTAAGAATAGCCATAGCAGTAGCCTGCAGGAGCATTACAGAATAAACCCAGAACAGTGGTTGTTGAGTGTTGCATTGAGATTCTCCCACTCCTGCAGTTCAGGATATTTTGGAAGCTTCAAGCCTACTGCATGTTGAAGGTGAAGTCAAATATTTGGGATATAAAATTAGTTTCTCTAAGGGAGAAAGCTATTTGGCTCCAAATGATTTGGCTGAAAATTGATTAAATTTACTTTTCTTGGGAGTCTGAAAGGGTTGGGGTATCTAGAGGCCATGGTTTCTCCTCACCTCCAAGATCTGTACAAAATTAATTTCCTACAAGTATCTGAATGACTCCAAAGTGAATTAGACAGATGGTCTAACTGGCTTCATGGGTCTATAATTTCCCTCAGAAGAAATTCCTTGCCAAAACTGTATTTGTTCCAAACGTTGGTTTCATATTTTCTAGCAGGAGGCCTTTCTTTTGTTGATTTAGAGCTGGAGAAAAATAACATTATAACTAAACACCATCTTGAATCAAAATCGGGAATAAGTTCTTTTGGACCTGAAAGCTTTATTTAGAAAGTCCATGACACAAATTGTGACAGTATATGGCACTGTTCACAATACTTGCAATTGAAAAAAATACTTTTTGCTTTCTAAGTGAAAATTGTGCTGCAGGAGGTAAGTCTTGATAACTCCAAAAATGTACCTTATCTAACCATCAACCTGTGACTCAATATTTTTTTTTAAATGTTGCTTTAAATTAATACAGGCATTCATAAGCCATTTAAATGTTAATTTAGAGCAACACTTTAAAAAAAGTTATGTCCATTTTAAAAGCAGTTAATTCCCACATAATGGATGAATCTTATTCCATGACAGGCTTTGACTTAGGGTACAGGAAATACCAAGAGCAAATGAAATCCTTTGAGAGACTAAACATTGATTTCTTTCAAATGGTTAATTTCCCTTAGGGTTTTTATTTGTGTTGTGTTTGTTTCTTTAAAAAACTACCACAAAAAAGCCTGCTCTCCCCATTCATCATTCTAAGTGAATTTCATCATGTGTTCTCCTTGTCTTATTCTATTTCTGAGCAGGAAACAGACCTGATGAAATATTAGTCAAGTGTCAATTCCCAATTTAAACCCATCTAAACTAATTTTTCAAACCATGTTGATACTTCCCTATACCTCACTGCATTTGTATATTAAGCTTTAAGATCTTTTTGGGGTTTTGTTTGTTTGTTTTGTGATGAAACAGAATCAAACAGCTTTATGCTCTGGAGCTGTGAGGCTTTTTTAATTTACTGGCAGTTTGGTATCAGGAACAGGGAACGTGTTTTTTCCAAATATTCTGCTGAGTATACAAAACTTTTTGAACCAGTTCTGGTTAGGTGAAGTAATAAACCTGGTACGTCATTCGTGATCTGAAATTAAAAGATGTGTTCTGAACAAAAGTGAAATCTGAAAGGACATGGTCTGTGTATCTGGAAATAGCATTTTAAATGACTGGAAATCAGGTAGAATACTTTGAAGTAGAAGTCATACCTCTGTCTACTTATGTGTGATCAGTTAGTAAACAAAATGCCAGAAGTGGTGTCATGAATATACTCCACTGATTTGCCAGAACAGTACAAACACAGCAGCTCTCCAAGTGACTTCCGTACAGGAAATAAATGCTAGTTACTTCTTCTGACACGACTATAATGTTATGATTCAAATAATTTTTTGTTTTCTATCTGCTCAAACTAATTAAAATTGTGTCTTCAGTTCTAGTCCAATGTGATATATAGGTATATATTATAATTTGAAAGGGAAAACGTGTGCTGTCATTACCATCTATTCTGAAACTCTATATACATTTTTTGCTGTTCTACCTCAGATTTGTCCATCTCTAAGTCCTTGGTGTTGTTTGGGGGGTGATTTTTTTGTTACAGTTTGCCTAAAAAGCATCAGAGAACTGGAAAAGATCATATCCCATTGATAGTAAATAGATTTATTTATTGCTAAATATATTTCAGGGACAGAAAGGTCAGATATCACAATTAAATCACTGTGTAGCTTGGGCTGTGGAACTCGGAATAGATTACATATTTTAGAATGGCATGTGTTCTACAATAGCTTGTATCTCAAAAAAATAGATGATGACTGAAAATATCGATATGATGATTTTTTATCTTAGAAGTAACTTTGTTCTACTGGATAGTTATCTTCACTGTAAAATGACAACCTCTTCCGTCTGTTTCCATAGCTCCTCATTCCTAGATCTCACACATTCTTGTTGGCAACGTGCTTTTCTTGTTTGTGGGGTGGGGGCTGGGGAAAGACATTTGGCTAGGTTAAGAAGATGTTACCAGAAATCTCTTCTCCACATAGACCATCACAGACAGTGAGCAAATAATCTCGTACTCTAGCCTAACAGTCTTCTCTTGAATGGACTAATTAGGCTATGCCTCATAGGTCCTTAACTGTGTGACAATTACTTAGTATGACACTTACTGTAGCTTTTATCACAGCCTTCTAATTTTTGCACGATTCCTGGAAGTGCTGGGAATGGAATAGGAAGTTATTTCTTTAATAGTCCCTGATGCTGTAAACAGAGGAAAACAGTCTCTTCATTTACAAATTAGAATTTCTTTCTTAGCCACAACTAATAAATCTCTGTTGCAAAATGTCATGGTTTAACTCTATCCCAGAAAAAGCCAAAACACAACAGTCCTTGCCCTGGTGTGGGTAAGTCTGATGAACCTGCCCATTTCCTCAGGAAATGCAACCTGAAGTAATTGCTTTCAGTGGCTGGTTCCCAGTAACGCTGCCCAATAATGTACCTTTTCTCTCAAATGTTGAGACTCCCAGTTTCCTTCTCTGGAAAGCTGCTGCTGTAACTCACTAGTAAGTGAGTGACCTGCTGTAATCTAAGCATTGCTCTTAGCAGGGGCAGATAACACGTGTATCCTGAAACTCCACTGGCGCGAACTCCATTCCTCTTGCCAAATCTCTTGCCATCCTTGAAGCATTATCCCCGTATCTAACAAAAATGCAAATGATCGAACCGAGTACATGTTCACTGGACAAGCAATAGAGGACGATTCCCATGCTGGAGGCAATGAAATGCAGAGGCTTGCAACAAAGCATTGTGTCACTACAGTGCATTATATGACGCCACAACTTTGCTTATAGTCTGGTATTTTCTAACTTCATTCTGAATGTCAATCCACCAGTGCTCCTGCTTTCATTCTGCATTGTGATCTCTTGTCATTCATGACACCATGTCAGCCTGTTTACTGGGAACTTTTAATGTTACTCAAACTTAGATCCCTTTGAAACCTGTGGAATACTTCTACGGATTAGCTAGCAGTTACTTGGAGAAAACACAAAAAAGTTTAGAGAAGCTGAGACTGTTTATCTGTTGACCTAGTGATTGTTTGAGCTGGACATCTTAGAACAGTGGAAAACAGAGTTTAAAGTGTAACTATTTAACTTTGATCTATTTTTTCCTACTAGATCTAAAAGTTGGGTTTTTTAAAACTTTCTAGTTGCTTCCACTGCCAGCACTTATCTTGTTGCATGAACACTATATGGTAATGGAGAATCTGTTTACACTTGCAGAACTGTCATTTTTTACAAAGCAAGTAAGCATTACTTGTATTTTTTTAGACGGGTACCCAAAGTTTCCAGAAGTAAAATAACTTGGCTAAAGGCAACATAGCAGACATGAACAGGTGACAAATATTTTTGTGTATTATTGATTTTATCCCCAAAGGCTAAGTCATGCTGCAGAGGCTGCTGAAGGAGGTGGCCTGGAAACTGCATGTCTTTCAGGGATAACACAGACATTTCTATCCACCATGGCATCCCAGCTGATGCTTAGGAGGGTGTCACAGCAGAGGCAGCAGTGCTTAGCTCCCTCCAGTAGGAGACTGGGTCAGGACTGCTGACAGCTTACGTGGGCAGTTATGTTGTCCTACAACTGGCTTCTCAGTTTTTCCAAATTGGGGTTTTATTTAGTGGTTTGAGTTTGGTTTGGGTGTTTTTGCCCCACTTTGACCCATGTTTATGTAAAATCATATTTAGTTACACCTTTTAGATACAAGCAAGGAAGCACTTCTTATCCTTTAGTGCTTGGACTGTCACTGGGGATTGGGAAGAATGAGAAAGGTGAAAATAAGAGAGATAAAGCCTGAGGGAGGTAAATACAATCAAGATGGAAAGTTTGGAAAAAGAAGCTGGAAGAGGCAACCAGAAAAATACAAATATATTTAGAAATAGAAAATGTCTACATCTCAGTAGACTTTTATTCCCTGAAATAAAATGGGGACCAGTGCGAAGGAAGAAATACATATATAGGCCAGCAAAGCTAGATGAGGGAGTTTTCAAACTAGAGGTAAAATAGCATGTGGGCAGGTCTTCAGGTGTCTGTTGCTAAAATGATCATTTGTTTTCAGACTGGTTTTGAGCCAAAGACACCGCTGGATTCCCTGACTACCACCCCTTTAAGTTCTGTTTCAGTCTACTTGTAACTTGTCATAAGGCACTATGGAATTTTATATTATTACAAGGTATCAAGATTTGCATTTGCATAGCATTTTCATGCACTAAATGTTTTACAAATACTTTCTAATTAATCATCTCAGCACCTACATGGACGGTATAAAATTGTAGCTCTTTTGCAGATGGGGAAACTGCAGCTGATTGAATTGCTGGAGGCAATGCAAAGTGCCTTTGTCAGTAGCAGCACTGTTTGCTTTGTGTTTGTACTTACCTTCCTGATTATTGCACGCTGCACCTCTTGGCATTGATTTGATGCAATATTGATGAAAGTTGTTGATATTAAGGGTCAGCTCTGCAGTCCCTCTCTCTTATTTGTTGGGGGATAAGGAATACAAAGTGGCAGCTATTTAGATGGCAAGAGTCCCTCAAATGTCTAGCATGAGAGCTAATTTTCCTGACAAATATCTGCTGCTGATACAGGATGTTGTCAGTTCCTAATTGGTAGCCTAATCGACCACAGTCTCTTTAAAAAGTTATAAAATTTATAGAAACACATATCTCTTATATAGGTGTTTAAATATATATATATATATATATATATATATCTATAT
>JAVJGJ010000059.1:60134272-60195005 GCA_035590215.1 Microhierax caerulescens | reverse complement strand
ATATAATTTATATAAACAGATATATATTATATATTTGTTTATATATATATATATATATATATATATATATATATATATATATATATATATAGCGTTATTATCTGGATATTTGTAATTTGGTTTCTTTGAAATATATGCCAACAAATTACTTTTTAAAAAAGAGACTGTTACTAAAAAACAGGCTTTATGGGAGTCTTGACATTCTTTGACCGTGTTGTCAGGCAAATGGTTCCATCAGCTGTCATAATGTTTTCCTCATACTTGCAAACCTCTTCTATTAAATAGGTGAGCCTACACAGTTCATGGAAGTCCAAAGATATTTAACTTTTTTTTTTTTCTATACAGGAAAAAAGGTAAATACATGAATTTATGAAATGCATACTCAGGAAAACAGACATTAGCGGCAAAACCTCGGTCAGTGTTCACTCCTAGATTGTAAGTAATTACAGAAATTTCACTGTGGGTTCTAATGTATTTTATAATTTGAATTTGTGTATGCGCTCACACATTCATTTTATCTAGTGAATTTGCTTTTCAAGAACTTTGCAGTAACATTTAGTCTGTCTCACAGGAATGTGGCAATGATATTGGGTAAGTCTAAATTCAACATCCGTGGTTTCTGTTGGACTTCTAAAACTTTTAATTATTTAGCTTTTAGTATTTATTTATTATTTAATTATTTAACTATATAACTTTTAATAATTTCATCACAAATTATAATAAAAAACATTTTGAGATTCCAGACATTCTGTAAAAAAAAAAAAAAAATGTTATTGCAGGTGTTGATAAAACATAATGTTTTCCCTACTTCTTTAACCAAACAAAGAACTACCTAATGCTTAACTTTCACTATCTAACATTATCTAGTAATGCTGCCTACGTAACGAGGATGCATTTGAGGAATTTATGCTGCTTAGTTACTAAACTAACTACAGCAGGGACTTGACCAATTGTGCTGGCTACTTACAATTTATAGTATAAAGACTTCTTATAAGAATACAGATGATAAGTAACTTTTTGCTAGAGAAACTGAACCTTGTTTTAATTGATAACGAAACGATGTCATTGGAAACACCAAGGTACTAAGGGTCTGATAGTACAAGGTACGGGGCAGTTTACCAACTTTCTATGCAATTTAATTACCAAGACCAAAAATCTCTTTAAAGGTAACTACAGGAATAGGGTATTTCACTCTAAACTGAGCTAGTGCAACTATTAGTTTGGCTGAAACAAACCTGAAATCCCGAGAAAGGACACATGTCCCAATAAAAAGATACACTCGGTATTTGCCTTTTAAAAACTGTGGGCAGTTTAAGGAGGAAGCACAAATTTCAAGGAACTTCATAATTATTGCTTCAAATCTACTCAGGGAAAATGAGTATCTCAACGTTAGAACAGGTTTATAGTCCAAGACTAAGCCAAAAATAATGTTGTTTTCAAAAAGTTGTTTAGAAAACTTAGTACTGATGACACTAGAGAATCTTCTATACTGTCAAAGTAAGTAATAAGCTAGTATTTGCTGTTTTCTGTGTAGCAGAACTTTTACTTCATCCAATTGTAAAGCCTATTTGGATGCCATCACTGAGCATGCCAGTAGTGAGTGACACAGGATCTTAATACCTTAAATGAAAGTTAAGGCAGTTTTGTGGTAAGACTTCGTAAATCCAAGTGCTGGATCAAGGCTTGGCTAGGTAACAGCATGGTTGTGTTAAGGCTGAGTTTTTGAAAGAGTGGGTTTTTTTTCAAAGAACATGGTTTGAAAATATGCATTAATAAAGGGCATGAGTAGGGGAGAGAGTGTCTGGAGATGAACCGTTCTAAATAAAATCTGCACTAAAGCTATTTCTTCCTTTCTTCCATTGTCAACTTTCACCTAAGAGCTGCCTACTGACCACAATACTTCTGAAAATGGTCTGCTTCCCACCTCTAAGGCAGCAAGATGAAATGACAGTCACTGCTTGAGCAGCTGCTAGTAAGCCAAGCCACAGCACGTGAGTAGGATTCCTCGTTGAGTTTCTTCATAGCACCCAAACAGAGCTATGCACCAGTTTTAGAACCTATCCAGAGGTCTCTGAGGCCTTTTAATGTAAAAACTTTATCATGCACCATAAAATTCTTAATAATCTATAAATGATATCTGCGAAATAATTACAAAAAGACAAACCCAGCTTTCAGACCAAAGTCAGAGATCACCAGTCAAAAATACCTGTATGGATGAATGAATATTATGAAACACAGTCCTGTTACTCTGAGGGGAAGGCTGTGGGCCAGCAGGCAACAAATGCCAGTTCTGCACAGAAGAAAAAGCAGGCAAGTGTGTCTCACTTCATGGATGGATGCTACTGCTCTGAAATGCTCCCAAAAGTTTTGCTTCAAGCCAGTCTCTAAGCCCTGTAGGCTGAGCTAATCTGAACTCTTTCAACCTTCCCAATACTCAGTGAACTTGGGCATCCCATGAGACAGCTTCATCCCACAAAGATCTGTGGTGAGGTAGTGTATAAGAAACACTGTAATGTGTCATGTAGCAGGGAACAACATAAAAACAGGGATAGAATAGAGGTTGTGAGAAATGGAAATTAGTGCATCTACTGAGAAAATACCTTTAAGCACAGACGAAAAGCCCTGAATAGAAGAGGCCAACAAAATACAGAAATGAGGGGAGAAAAAAATCTTCCAAAATGAAAAGAACAAGCAATCTACAAGTATGGGGGTGGGGGTGTGTTTTGAGAGTGGTAGGAGTGAGGGAGGCTGGAGAAGCAGCTTTGCTGGTGATGGGTAGACCACACTTCTCCTTTTTCATTTCAAGACATCTCTATTACAAATTTGAGAATAAATTTTAATAACTTTCTAATTTTAGATTTTATTTCCATTTTATTTCTGCAGTTAGCCTGAAATGTCTAAGTAGACATCTTAAATATCTAAATGTCTACTTTTCATCTAGCCTTATTCAGGCACTTTAAAGATTACTTTCTACTTGACTTTTTTTTTCTTTTTTTTTTAATTTTGATGCAGATCTGATTGTATGAAAAATATTATATGGCCACAGGATAATATGTTGTATTCATCCATTTACATACTTTGATTACTTGCAAATATTGAAGGAGACCTCCTACTTGACAATAACTATTATTTTATTAGCCATATTTTTTATCAAATACAAAGGCATTTATTAATTCTTGACAAACTGTAGTATTCATTGTAGGAATATACTGTCATCTAAATGACATTTATTGACTCAGCATCATGTCTAGTGCTTTGAAATTTGGATTTAAAAAACAACTATTAATTGGTGCACAAATATATACTTCTCTCTTAACAAATAACAGCGATATAATAGAATATGGAAAAGAAAGTTGCTAGAATGTTTCTTCTGCTCTCCACCGACTGTTACCTAAAACCTATCCTTACAGCAAATGGGATGCAGTACTCCTCAATAAAACCATGTCTCTTTTGAAATCCGGAATTTTAGTCAACTTCAACAACGTTGAAATTTTATCTACACTGCATTGGTGTTAGAAAATATTTAGCAGCTTTCATTCTTCCTTTTCATTGATGATAAAAAGCAAGCACAGGTGAAGATGCTTCTTAGTTTCCTGCCTAAATGAAACCAGAATCTTTAAAACAAATCATTTTCCAGAGATAGAAAAAGCAGACAACGTATGTTACAAATGCATGTTTTATGACATGAAATGATTTACTTTATAAAAAAAAAACCAAACAACCAAACCCAAACAAAAGGGACGGGAATATCAGTCTTTTCATTGCCTGTATTGGAAAACCCCATTTTCTGAACCTTATCCGCAAAGTCAGAACACCTCTGTACAGGGAATTTAGTTTTGATTTGTTGACTTTTCATGCACGTTTTCTAAGAAAAATCACTTTGTCAAACCCTAGCAAAATACGAAAGTTTTAGGACTGTGATACAAGGAGATGACAATAATGCAACGAATTGGGAATAGGTTCAAGGCTTTATAAGGAAGACCCTTTGGTACCCTACCGGTGAGTTCAGAAGCTGCCTTCTGTTCACTGAAAATGAGGTTGCACATACAGTCTGTCTGAAAAATGGGGTATTTTAGGTCATGAAAGTTAGATTAAGACCTTTTCCAAAAAACTGTATTCTGATTTACAATATGTAATTTGTAATTTTGTACATATTATAATGTAACAAATTACATATGTAATATGATTTACATAATATGTACAATATGTACACAGCTGACTTATTTTAGGTGAGATTAATTTACCAATCAATCAGCATCCTTTTAAAGGATCTATCCAAAACTGGAAATTGAAGTGCTTGTCTGCTTCATCTATGGATTCTGCACTTTTATGTTCTTCATGTCTTTCAGCACCATAGGTCTGTAGATTGCCTCCAAGCTTTCCATGTATTCTAAATAATCACTCACTCGAAATCCATGGAGTGCTTCTTCCTGCACAAATACACACAGAAAACATTTATTAGGTAGGAAAAAAAAGGTGCGCAACTTCAATTTAATGAACTCCAAGCTTCTAAAGATAGCTCATTTTGTTTTGCTTGTCACAGCCTTGGTGTTTAAAACACACATTTTATGATCTTTCATTTAGAAATAAAGAATTGGTAATATCTGCTTCCAGATGGTTCTTTCTAATTACAGTCTTGGTAAAAAATAGTTTTATTCAGGTGGACATTGTTCATCTAATTTTTGGAGAACATGCCATATGAAAATTTTTAAGGAAAACAAAGTAAGCTATAAGAAGGCAAAGCCAGGTAGTAAAATACTCCTCAAAAAAAAAAATTCTACACCAGCACATGGCATGCTAGATGTTTATTAATATGGCTCTTATATCCAACTAGATTCTCAATAAAACTAGGAGAGTAACAGTAGATACTTATTTTTAAAATCAGCAATAAAGAAAGACCTTTATGAAGTGATTAAATAAAAACATAATAAACAATTCTGCATGACCACAACTAATTCTTACTAATACCAAAACACAGAAGTAAAAGAAGATGCCCTCAGGAAAAAGAAATTAACAGGCCATGTTCCTTCTGGTGGCTACTATATTAGAGGGAACGGGAGGATGCATGGCAGAGAGCGGGATCCTGAAGAACACTCTAGATAAAATGGGTGAATTTGTTGCTGCTTTGAACTGGAACAACTTGCATGCGCACCATCTACTAAGCAGTATTACCACTGTTGGCAGCATGTCCTGCAAAAAGCCCTCTGGAGCCAGACAGTCCTTGTGGACATACGCTGTATCTGCTGGTGTACTGACTGCGCACCTTGGCCAAGCAGAATTCTCCTGAGATCATCTATTCAGGCTTGAAAGGCACTTTGGCACCTGAACAGGAATTCAAGATGGTCTTTATATTTCTTCTCCCCTACTCACAAGTGAAAGCAAAGGCACGATTTTACCTTCCAGGTCGCTCTTCACGCACTGTGAGAAAGTTGACTACAGCAGAAAAGAAAACTGACTCCAATAAAGAACTGCAGTAGGTATTTAACTCTTTATTTTAAGCAGTCAAATCCTATATTGATTAAATATGCACATACATTAAAGCATTGGTCAGCAACTTAGTTGTCAGTAATACGGCCTATGCTCACTGAAGATAAAGTGAAGAGCAGCTAAATTACTCATAAGAGACTGACATACCGGCCTGCATGTGCTATTACCAGTCGCAAACCCTGTAGCCCCAGTGTCTCTATTTTATCCAAATGAAACCAACAAAAGCAAGATAGTCAAGATAGGCTTACTGAGGTGGCGGTTTACAGTATTCTTGCTTCACATATGGAAATCATAAAACTATGCATCTTTACCCTTTGATGAAGAGATTAATAAAATATCAAGCAATAAATTTAAAGTTTAGTTCATGCTGAAACTTCAAGACATCTTGAAGGGATCATGTTAGTAACCCACCTCAACCAACAGAAAGAATCAGAAAAAGGAAAAAAAAATTAATTGACAATTTGTTTCTTCTACTTTCCTTTTGGCACATAGGAAAGGCAAATTATAGAGTAATAGAAGATGATCTCTTTCACAGGTGGTCACCTGTTTTTTATCACTAGAAGGACATAATGAAAGGCTGAATGTTTTACTTATTTTAAGTGCTAGGCATAATGTCATCTGAATTGACAGCAAAGTTTTCTCCAATTTCTTTTTCGGTATGCAAATGAAAGTATATTTATATTTTAAGAAGAAAATATTTGTTTGAAATTTTAATAGCTAGCTGGAACTATTTATTAGATAATACCAACAAAGGTGTATTGCTGTCAAATCATCTTTTCATTACAGATATAAAGCATGGTAGAAACTTGAAAATAGAATGTACTATTGATCCTTGGAAGTAAAACAGGCAGCCGGGACTTATTTGTAGAGCAAATGACCACTGCTATTATGAAGTTCAAGATGTGACATTACATTAAAAAAGAAATATAAAATGAATATTCAAAGGTTGTAGGTGTGTTGGGTTTTTTTCTTTATTTGGATTATGTTCTCAGACTAGTTTATATTTCCGCTTTTAAGATAATTGCTCCACTACAGTAATCCAAATCTGTGAATGTTGTGCTAAGAAATAGGCTAAAAATCGAAATTGAGTGTAACTGTTTCAATGAATGGGCAGCTGACTTAGGCCTTTGCAAGTATTAAACACAAATAACCTCACAAGAAGCCCATAATGTATCTGAAATCAAATTAATAAAATGACAGAATATTTTTTTCTTTAGATTAATTAAGATTTATCAAAAGCAAGGGTACAGTTTAAATATGCTATTAACTCCTCTTTTTCTGCAATAGTCACTCAATGAATTGTAAATACTCTGGCAGTGCATCAACACACACAATTTCTCATTAATTTAACAGTACCATGTCAAATCTTTGGCCTCTTTATACCGTAGGTGACAACATACAAATTTTCTCTTCTAAAATTTACATAAACTATCCCAATAATGCCATCAGGATGAAGTTGTTTTTAAGCCACATTGACCGCAACCAGGTCAAAGAAAACAATTCACCCATTAGAGTGTGTACCAAACATTTTCAAGGAAAATGACTGAGCTGACATATTCTTATTTAAGAATATGTAAGTTGGACGCAAACTAGTCTAGAAAACTACTGTTGTTAGGACAGACTAAGATGTAGATACACAACTCGCAAAAGACTTTTGACTGGAGAAAAAGAAAGAGCAGATAAAAAAGCAAGAAAGTCCCTGGGAACAAGGGTCAAATATTTATATCTACTCATAACAGCAGCTATAGCTAAGCAGTACACTGCAAAAAGAATCCGATAACCTAATGTAATTTATAATATGGCAAAGAATATGCAATTTTGAGGTGGTTGTATAGCAATTGGCATCTGTTCAAAATCACAGTTCACTGAGCTTTGTGCCACATCCCTTCAAGCTTTAGTAGGAGACCACCATGTAAACCCACCTTTCTGGAGAATGTTTAGTTTAATGACATCGGGGCCATGTAGAGAGAAAAGAATCAAATGCCCTCATGACTTCATGTGGCTATTTGCTTGCTTACAAATGGAGCTGATCAGGACAAAATGCAGGACAACTATTATCTGGAAAATACTATACCACACCTTCCTGCCAGAAGTAAATAAAATTAAAGTGTTATTTCACTCACTTAAAAAAAAAAAGTCAATGTTAGTAACAGCTTCAGATTAAGTAACACATTTTCAGTATTGACAGCTTTGTTTCCCTTCAGCAATTGAAAAATTAAGAAAGAAACACTTACTTTAAGAAAAACCTGGAGATCTTGGGCTTCAGTGTGCTTCAGGATGTCTTGCTGTAGGTGTCTGAACACAGAAATGCACATATATACTTGATAATCGGGACCAAGGAATATACATATAGCAATGTAGTGACAGATCTCACTCCAGTCCATGTAATTCCAGAAACACTGAGTTATCCATTGCAGACAAATCTAGATAAGAATGAAATTATATATAATTAAATTGCTGTAGACATTCAGGCATAACTGATCAGTTTTATCTCTTTCCTATACTACAGACCCTTTGTCCTGTAAAATTACACTATTTATGAAAATAAATGGGATAAAGTACAAAAGCCAAGAAACCTAATTTTTTATATCACAGCCTATGAACACACTTCCAGAGAGTTCTGCTAACATAACACCCTGCATCTGTACATCTCGCTTACCTGAGTATATTCCAGCAACAGCTGAGCTTGAAACATAAAGTCTAATGAAAGAAAAGGTGATTTTTTTCAAGATTGTTTTATGTGGCCTGAAGTGTAATGAGGGTGATGAAGGTGTGTTTAATGTGGATTTTCCTTTAAATTGAAGTAGTTCTTTGCCTTATAAATGAATGTTAGGCCCATCCCCAAGACATGTTTATTTAACGAAGTGGGTATGGAACACACTTAGCAAATCCTTTTTCCAGCTCTAAATCACAATGTATTAAGATGTGTATAGCACATTTCATTTAGTTCTAGACCACAAATCTTCTGCTAATCAGTCCTCAAAGTGTTTAAAAATATGCAGCAGCAGAAGCACCAAGATTCTAATTAGATGACAGCAGCCATACTCTGGCATTAAATCTGTTTTCATGTATTTATTGATGCACACAAGCACTTAAATACATCAGAGTTGTTTTCACAGTTCAGGGTTTATTTGTTTTTAATCCTGCAGCAGAACTGCAAAATCACTCAGAAAATACAGTGGCACCCACCAGTGGCATTTCAGTAAGATGTTAAATAAAAATAAATATAATTCTCAAAGAAAAAACCTTGTCAGCCACTTAGAACAATAACTAGTCTAGTATTAATTGTAAATTAGATTTTTAATTAATTAAACTAGATTTACACTAGAGTGTAAACAATAAAAAAAAAGCACACAGGTTTTTTTACAAAAAGTAAGTTTTAAAAACTTGCACAAGAATAGTTGAGAAAGGAGTGACTGTCCCCGTGTATTTTTCCACCCCAAAATAGGAAATTTATTATAAGCACCTCATTCCTATGCTGAGATAAAGTCCCTCATCTGCCAATCTTTTCTCCTCAAAGGCCAAATACCAAGCTGACTATTCTAAGGAGTAGCTGTACCATACTGGCATCTGTCCCTATTAAGAAGCGTCTTAAGCTGCAAATCTTTTGGCAACAGGGAATTTTGAAGGCACAAGATGAAACATATTTTTCTTGCCTTGGAACAGCAATAAACTTTCTTAGTGTCGTGACAGATCCTTTGCATTGACAATCTAACTCGTTACTGCATGAAGCTGTTTACATTTCATCACGACTGTAGTCTTTACAAGTAATGCTCTATACGTAGCATTCCAGGTTACCAAAGAATTGTAGTATCAATAGTAGTATCAATTGTAGTATACAAAGTAGGTATAAAAGAAAGCTAACATCATGGATAAATATTCTTCTTATATCTCTTTAATACAGAACAATAAATAGTGAGTTACCTGATTGTCATAGTTATGGTAGCTCAAACAAAATTAATTTTGCTTTAATACCACCTGAACTGCTTACGCCTATCCTAAATTACTCATTTCCCTCCTATGCAAAGTTTAGAAAATCATTCCAGGAAATAAGATATTCTATTTATTTTTAATGATAAATCTGATGGTTTAGTAGGTATGACTTTTATCAAGTTTTTTGCCCAGACATGTACTGGAAGCTCATCAGCTGCTGTCATGATTCTACCAAAGTCAGTTGCTTTCTGTTTTCAGGCGTTCTATACACCTGTATATATGTATTCAATACACCTCTTACCCCCAGCAGTTCCATAGCCACCACTCAAGTGCGGTACAGAAAAACCACAGTAGTTCTCGAACGTCCTTGATTTTGTGGATTTGAGTCAAAAAGTTAATGAGACTTTGATACGCTTTCATCGCTTACCTGGGACGGAGTGAAACCAGACATGCGGAACGCTGAAAAGACAAGTGGCAATTCGGCTTTCAGCAACATTTCAATGTGGTGAGCACTGCAAAAATAGACTGGATGGATGCCAGATTCCACTGTGGTAATAGGCAGGTGCATCTGATTAACAACAACAACATCATCAACCAAATTGAGGAAAAAAGATTACAGACTACAAAAATGTGTTATTTTAAAATACCTTGCTGAGAACAATACATAAAAATACACAAGTTTACTTGTAAGGTAAGTCATCCCAGCTATTTTAGAGACAGGAAATAGAATAAACAAAAAAGCTGGTACTACCATCGGGAAAAATATGTAGTTAAACTAAAGAAAATTAAAAGTTAGAAACTGTTATTAAATATATCCTGACTGTTCCTTTGCATTAGCAATCTAGCTCTTTGTTGCATGTAAGCTTCAATTGCCAAAGCAGAGATGGAGAAACTGATGTTATATTTTAAACAAAAGAACAGAAGGGGAAAAAAAAGACTACTTTCTGTTGGATTTTTTTTTCTCTCCCATTTACTGGTGGATAGAGTGGAACTTCTCTGGTATTTGAAGTTGTTTTCTGTGTGCATGTTCCTTTGCAGTATGTGTGGCTGGTATGAGTGAAATTATATTTTGTGCAGCAAAAGGAACAGAGGTTTTATCAGTATGGAAAGCTCTGAACACCCGTGCATGGTTTCTAGGTAGTGGACTCCTTGGCTTAGTGCTAGGTCAAGGTAAATCCTTTGGAATTTTCCTCCTTCCTGAGGTAGGCAGCATCATAATCCAATGGTTGGATAATCCCTCATTCATGTTTTGACATTTTATTTTAGTTTACGTTAAGGTAGTTATACAATAGGTTAATTATTGAATTTTCTCATTGTGTTTTCAAGATATATTATGAAAAGTATTTCATTTAAGTACTGAGAATGAATGTTAGCACTGCAGCAACCTGCCTGCAGTGCTGGCCAGTTCTTGTATGGAAGATGACACTGAAGTTCTGAGCACTGACAGTGTTCAGCACAACTATACTCACACAATGGAGCAAAATTTCATAGTGCTGGAACAACCTCAGAGTGGGACACTGCTGTGAGCAGACAAATACAGTCACTTCTGGTGACAAGGCAGACCAATTCATATTGATACAGAAGCCTGCATGTAGAAGAGGTATAGAATCTAATCCGTGCTTCTTATACCCCAGAGTTTTCTCATAAAGACTACAGTTATTTCACAGTTTATGTTCAAAACTTTCAAGACAATGTGAAAATGTACAAAGTCAAACTGGAAGGGTTTTACTTTAAATAGTTGAAATAACCTCTAATGAAAGAAGGAAATGATGTTTCCTACACTACAAACTTGATCCAAAGTACTAATAATTTTAAGTTGTCAAGTATTCAGTATTTGGGCAGTAAAAATTTTTTTAATTTACCAAATTTTAAAAATTAAGTATTTTTTTAAATTTACTAAATACATTCTAGTGTATTTAGTAAATTTTAAACCTGGTAAGTTTTACTAAAAAAAAATCAAAAGCATGGACTTGCACACTGTAATAATAAAAAGAAGGTTATTCAACAGTACTGCAGCCTTCAACACAGAATTTAATGCCATGAACAAAGTTGATTTTACTGCCAGCTTTAAAATTCAATAACACTGCCTTTACTATCAGTCCACCTGTTATTTCTCTACTTTTAAATAACCATTTGCACAAATGTCAAATCTATATTTTTCAAAGAGACTTTTTTGGTATCACATATTCAGTTAGAGGGCTGTAATAAAAACTTAATGCATTAAAAAAAATCCACCCAAAACTGAGAGAATTAACAAAGTCTTCTTTAAAAACGTCCAGAGTTGCTTTTCAGAAAGAAACAGCTTTTTAGTTCTTACAGATATATGCAGTCTTGGCAGCCAGAGAAATGCTGAAACAAGAAGATGTGAAAATTGCTGAAGAAACTTCAGTGTCTTCTCCCCGTCCCCTGACATTATGAGGAACACAGAAGACGCAAACCAGTCGTAGCCAGCATAGCGCTCCTGCAAGCAGCCTGCGGGAGAAGGTTAAGGAACTCAGGCAGAGATCTCCGCCTCGCTGTCCTGCAGGAATCCAACCCTCCTCCTCCCCAGGCCCACGCACACAGAGGCAAAATCTGGTTTGTTAGAGCTGGGACAAGGGGAACGTAGCTGCACCGAATGCAGCTTTTTGAGGCACTGCTGCCTCTCAAATGGAATTAAGAGAAACGATTTAAGCTACAGTTTTTCCAGCCCATAAGTAGTCAAGCCCAATCAACAAAAGGAAACAAAACCCAAGTAAATGCAATAAACCCTGCACCAAAACAAATGTGCTTATAGTACAAGAAAGGAAAACAGTGGAGATAGAGAACAGGAGTTGTGAAGATTATGGGGGGAAAAAAACCAAAGTAAAATAAAAGCTTTAAAGCAGAGATTAAACATATTCTGACTAATATACCTGAAGTGGATTTTAATAGTGATACGTTTAAGTCCAACACCTGAAGAATATAGCAAAGCTTGTTGGAAAGGGGTATCTGTTTTTTTTAAAAAAATCAGTTCCACAGTAGATCTAGAAGAGTCAGAAGTCAAAACATTCCTATTGATCAGATTACAGCCACATATTACATGGGCTATACCATTAACTGTTCGTATTGTGGGAGTATCACAAATACTCATTAATGCTCAAAGCTGCATTGCTGCAGACTCTTTATCACATACAGATAGATGTGAACCTACCCATCAAGAAAGGATACAAAGTGAGGATACCACAGTTCTTTGCTGCTGTTTCAGAAATTTTTCACAATTCATTAACACGAAGTACAGCCCATTTTCAGCATGTTCTTTTAGCAAGTTTAGGTATTTTCCGTATCTAGAACAAAAAAATTAAATCCAAAACTATGGTTAAATATTTTGGGTTTAATTCTTAAAAAGCAAGAACTCATTTTTAACAGGCCTGTGAAAGTTAAGTTGTCATGGTGTTGTTCATCACAAACACTATATTGTAGATACACACATAAACAGTTTACTAAAACCTGTTATGCTTTAACCTAGGAAGGATACTCACCAAACATCTGCTACTCAGTATTACAATTCCTCATCTAAATTCCTTTTAGCTCAGAGTTAGAGACTGTGGTGGGAAGGAGAAAGTACTCTAACACTCGACTCATTTTCTTCACGTACATTACTCAGAATTCCATCTAAGTATATTGTATGTGTAATTATTAACATTAGAATTCAAATAAGGTAACAATCTGTGGAAGTACAGACATTAGCTTTTTCTTCATCAGAGCTCTGCAAATTATGAGCCAAATAAAATGTTTAAATGGCATATAACTAAGCTTAGTTAAACAGAACCATTTAGAGAAGTAATATGAGGAAAAAAGACACATAACTCAGGATAATGTAACTTTACGGTAAACATTACTAACAAGTTACAATTAGCCTTTACAACAATAAAGGATAATAATTAAATTATCTTTACAGATTATATAGGTTATACACTAATACCTTTTTCATTTTCAAAGTTAGAACTCATTTTTTAAAGATGATCTTTAGATTTAAACAGTATAAAGCACTGAGCTGATGGATTAAATATCATTAAAGTCATCCCATGAAAATCAAACAAATCCCAGAAATACACTAGGGAAATATTTTAATACCAGGTACCTGACTGTCATTTCAACACCAAGCTGCTGCACAGATGAAAGGCTTTCTTTCCTCACAGCAGCATCCACGACTAAAACAAAACAAAAAATGTAATAAAGTATTATGATAAAAAATATTTTACCTGAATACTAATGTAAAGCTTCTTTCATGTATGAATACCAATTCTGAACAACTGTTTCTTATTTGACATGAGTTTAGTAGTGTTGGCAAAGGTTGTATCAAGAACCTGCATTATTCATATACTTTTTTTTTTTAATTAAAATCACCTTCTTTATAAGGAAATCTTCACTGTTAATATGGTTATCATTATCTTTACAGCATGATGTAAACAAACAACATTTTTTTCAGTCTCATGTTTTAGTAGAGCTTTATTCTTTCTGGCCAAGGAATCAGACAAAGAAGCATTTTCTTATCTACTTTCTTCCATTCCAGTGATCTTAAAGTCTCTGAGCTAGAAAAACAACTTTATTAACAAAATTTCTATTTTGATACAGATCACAGAAAACTGATGGATTTTAAAAAATCCTGTGTTTCTATGCATTTTTCTTTAAAACAGTAATATACATTTCATTTTCTGCATTTGTTTAAATTAGAAATCCAAGTTAGACAAAATAATAAATTATTACTAAAGCAACCTCTGTTGTCATATTTTCTCATAATTTTAATTTCTAAATACAATTAAAAATAGGCATTGTTTCTCTCATGTACATATACCATCTAAGATAACTATATCTCAAAAAAAAATTACAGTCCAATAATGAGTTACAAAGCTGAGGGCTTAAACCTTTAATATACTTCTTTCAGACTGATACTTAAAAAACAAAAAGAAATTAAACAAATAAATAAAAAAACACCCAAACCCTAACAACTGACTTAATTTGGTAAAAATGTAAAGAACATGGTAACAAGAAATTAAATATACATTAATGTAAGTGATAAATGTAGAAATCCAAGCAGATCACACAGTAACTTGCTATGCATTTTTTCTATATTCACCTCAGAGAGTGAAATCAAACTGAAAGATTCCCTGGCTACCTATTCAGGTAAACACTCTGGTAGTTTTATAGGTAAACTACCTATTCAGGTAAACCTGGTAAACAAACAGGGACTAGGGTGTTAAAGTTAAAAAAAAAATAATAATAATTAAGGAGCACTCTGCTCGGGTTGACATGAAGTTGGCTGAAATTTTCAAGAAGAAAACAATACAGCGAAATTACACTTGACAATGAAGCGATACAATTCAGCAGAGGAAATATGGTAAGACAAAAACCACACTCTCTATTATAACTTTCATAGAGGACAACAATCTAAGTGTAGTGTCATGAGAAATTAACTCTGTACTTTTGACAAATACATTTGTACATAAAAAAAATCAACTGGTCTTCTAGTAAAATGAATTTATTCAATAATCTGATGAGACTCAAGAAGCAAACCCACATCAGAGAGGTTTTTCTACCCAAAGAACAGAAGTTCGAATATCTTTTGCATAGTATAGCAGCAACACAGTATTTGGAAGAATACATATAAAATCACAGGGCATTTGAGTTAAAAACCATGGAGATGAACGAAACAGTTCATATTTTTACGGCTCCTGTTCTGAGTTACCTGTTTACTCGGACTGCAATTGCCACGCTAGAGCCAACTACATTTCAGGTTCCTGTGTGCAACTGTGAAGGCAAGAGGCATACTTATATCCTAGAAACCAGGGGGAACTGGAATGTCTTGGTTACGACTAACGGCTAACTCAGTCCTGACGTGACTGTATTCAGTGGCAGGAGAAAGGCAAGCAGTATAACACCCTCTAAGCCAGAAGGATGCCCTGTCTCCATTTTGAGGTGGATTCTCCTGTGGGCAGCAATGCAGGAGCTGGTATCCCAGTCCAGCAAGGGTATAATGCGGAACAGCTGTATCACAACCCACAATCTGAGCCCAGTTTCCCTTCTGTAACAGTTCACAGCAAGTACTGTATGCTTATTTCCCATTAACATTACAAGAATGCAATTGATTTCATTGATTTTCATTGCCTTTTCTTCTCTGTTGCAATGATTTCTTAGCCACTGAAGAGAGTTTTCTCCCTATCAAGTTTTCCTTTTGCTGTGTTGCCCTGCATTGTGAATAAAGATAAAATCAACGTAGAATTTGGAATTAAAAATAATTATATATTACACAGCACCTCATCAGGGCAAACATTCTTGCTTTTGTACACCAGTGTATTTGATATAATTATAGCTCCATACACTAGGCAGTCAAGTTGCTGTCAATCCACAAGTCACAATGGGAACATGCAAACTGTCACTCTTTTTCCTGGGTCAGAAGTTTTGATTTTTCATTTCATTTACCAATTAGTAGACTGGGAAGACTATGCTTTAGAAAACTGTAAAGTCATTTAGAATACA
Source organism: Microhierax caerulescens (assembly GCA_035590215.1). NCBI lineage: Eukaryota > Metazoa > Chordata > Aves > Falconiformes > Falconidae > Microhierax > Microhierax caerulescens. Next base: position 60,179,087 of record JAVJGJ010000059.1, on the reverse strand, counting down.
CAAAGGACTACTTCCCTCTGATTAAAAACTGGACCTAGAAACTTTAAATGGTCCATTAAGCTTAGAAAATTGTTATTAACAATAAGTGGAATATTGAAACACTGCATATTGCAATCCATGGATAAAAATGTGACTAGTAAGATTACAGGAGTATGGTGTGGCTGTACTGTTGTAATGATACTCATACCCCTGATTTAATACACTGAATGTAATTTTCTGCAGAACTCATTTGACAGATACTTATCAATACACCTGATATAACCGCCTTGAAACACAATGGGTTTCATAACAAAGGCATCGACAGACCAATTCTCTAAAAAATGAAACAAAGGACAGAACACCTCTCTGAATTGTGAATTACATAACAACATGATACAGCACTGTGGCTATTATTAAATGGAATGAACAACATGCTTTGGCAGCTTCCTTTTTATTTATCTAATTAAAAAAATACAGCGTTGAACAGGTATTTTACATGCCTTTCTTTAAAAATGTAAACCACTGTAAAATAGAAATTAAGCCAAAATTAAACTAGTGACTTGAAGGATATTGGAATTCTCTAGGAGGTGATTTACAATTTAAAAAAAAAAAAAAAAAATGTAATAGAAAGTTGAGTTTATCTCTCATTCTAAAATGCATTTAAAAACCCACAGCAGTAACTATGGACCATTTTTAAGTGTAAATGATATTTTTTTTGGCCATTTTTAGTCATGCAACTGGTCTTTATATTAGCAACCTACTGTAGAGGCTTCACATATGCTAATCATAAGAAATACTGGTATCCCTGCTTTCAAATCTGCTTTTAAATGTACTATCTAACATATTCTTGTTCATTCAAAAGAGAAAATGCTTCCTTTGAAACACCAAAGACCACAAACTATTAACTGTCGGTGATAACTTTAAACAAAGAACAGAACATTACGCGTGAAAAATTTTAGAGTGTTATGTTTTTCTACAACAAAGAAATATTTTGGTTTATGACTTGGCTATCTTCCTTTTGTTTTCAACCCTTCTACCTCTACATCAATTCCAGTGTCCCACAGAGAACCAAACCGAGAGAATTAGGACCTCTGCTGCTTGAGTGGGGGGAGCAGTGAGGGTAGGGGGAGCAGTGAGGGTAGGGGGCAAGGCAAAAAAAGGTGGAGGGGGGCTCACTGAGCAATTTGTCCCACCTGGTCCTGTCAGCCCACATCTGGGACTCCTAGGTAAGGCATGCTTCACTGACGTTGCCTATCTAGTCCTCATCTTTAAAGAGAAGCGATCCTGTGCATCCTGCATAGTTCCAGATGCAAATCAGGTGGATCCTGAGGAGAGGAAGGGACCTTATTTATATATTTACTTATTTATTTATTGCAGAACGAAACCTAGAGATGGAAAGGAATGTGAAGGTTTTCATCTTGTGTCAACAGGAGCAAATGGGCTGATCGTCTTCTATGGTTTTATCTTTCAAGTCTTCCTGCAAAACTCTGAGCAAAGAGTAAACGTCAAAAGGGATTAGGGAGAATGGGAAGAACAGGGTGAAGGGAAGATGGGGAGCAATTCTTCAAGCAGTCTCAGTGTTTCCTTGCTTTGAGGTCGTGACTGATCATTCGTACTAACGCTGATCATGCCCATTGCAAGCACTTCAGCAGGCAGTACTTCTCAAAATGTTTTGTAGCATTGACAAAAATGGATAACCCATAAGGCATGTTTTGCAGACATTTACATATTATTATTAAACTCAATCTATAGCTACAAACACTTCAGAGTAAGTTAACTGGCACACACAGACTTCAATCAACTTCACAACTCACATGAAAGATGACTTTTTTATTAATTTTCCCTCTTACCATGAAGAAACTTTTACATGTTTAAGTCAGAAAATGGGCTACATTGTATTCATACTGAAATGACATGATGCCAAGCTGAAACAGCTTTGCAGCATATTTCATACAACTTAAATGGTCTTTAGGTAATAATTAATTTTATTTCCTTGTTTAACTACTGTTACCCCAAAGAAACTACTGGCTTCCCTTTTGTGTTAAGTGAAGAAAATGACTAAACCTGTCCCTCACATTACTCATCTAGCTTTTTCACTTCCTGCTGCACAGGCAAAACGGGTTTTTTGGCTATATAAATAACCTCTACAAAATGTTAATGAATGTTAAATTTTAACTTTGGTGATAGTAAGAAAGACTAGGTTTCCTTGTATGGATTGAAAATACTTTTGATTCAAAGTAACCACGTAAGTAACAACACTGTAAACAGTTGAAAATTCCATGATGGCCAGAGCCACCTGCATAATTTCTGCACATGTTTCGAAATGAAGCACGTAGTTATGTTCGCTATCAGATCTCTAGGCTTTGGCTTTGCCCATATAAACTGAAATTGTGGAACAACTTATTTACTCATTGGTCATCATAAACACTCAAGCTATTTTTGGCAGCGACATTATTAAGAATGAACAACATTTGCAATCCAATTACATACAAATTGGCGAGAGGCAAAAAACTTTTTGCTAACAGCATCTTTAAAGTGGGCACCCATCTTTCAAGAAGTGCATTCATCAAATGATGCAGAAAAAAGAGAAGACTGCCCTTCCTTCTCCTTCCCTTTCAGTCCAGTTTGCGGTTGTAGTCCTGTATTTCCCCTTTGCTACTCCTTCTGATCAGCTCTCCACTGATAGCTTCCCATTGGTGTTTTTAAAATTTCTCAGTTCATTACCCAATCCACCTGACCCTTAGAAGATTAAGAATTCATTAAATGGTAGAAAGTTCCTATGAGATTTTGTTCAGCTGGAGAACTAAGCCTCATCCAGAGAAAGAACACACCGTGACATTTGAGTTTCACGGCCAAGACCTGAAATCCCCGCAGTTCTGTCCATTTGGCAGCACATGGCAGAGCTGTTTCAGAGACAAAGTCCAGTGGAAATAGAGAACTGAACTGCAAGGTCATCTGCACAACCAGAACTACCAGAAAAAACAGTTGATCCTGAAAGGTCGTAGCATTCCCAAGTTCGGGTAGTCTGCAATGCATTGCAGAGATTAGGTAAGAAGTTCAGACACCAACCTATTAGATGACTCTGCAAGTGGAATTCTTTGAGAAATGGGTTTCTTGGAATCTTGAGAAAATTAATACATTTCTACAAAGCATTTATGTTGCAATTAACTGGAATTTGCTAACAGGAAGAGCAAGTGGCTATTCTAGAAACTCCATATCCCTAATGCATAATGCCTATTTTACTACTACACCAAATTTCAGTTTCTTGCCATGCTGTTGATATTACAGCTAGACATCAACGATTTGGTTTTCAATGTTTTGGGTTTTTTTAAGAAGAAAGAAAAATAAAAGCAAACTAGAAAGTATTAATTCCAGGAAAGAGGATAGAGTTCATTAACATTTAATGTACATATTGTACGTTATTTTACTCATCTGAATCAAATCACAGCTGTATCATTGCTGCCAGCAGAAAGTAAACTTCAAGTAAGATTTGTGTCACTCTTTACAATTAAACGCTGTAACTGCATAGTGGTTTATCAGATATTTTCCTTCTCTCTTATCTTGAAAATGATAACAACCCAAACTAATTTGATTTTTCCATATTTGCAAATTTTATAATGGACTGAAATCCTGAGGGATTCCACAGCAGATGGATGACAGTGTTATTCTAATTACAACCACCTACAGGTTTAGAAAGCTGTCGTTTTTTAAGGTAATCGATTTCTCATTTCAAGAAACATGATAAATATTGAATAACTATGCACTGTACTGAATCCACTTTCACGAAAATTGTGGCTTCCCTTCATTAAAATAAAAAAAAAACTATTAGAAATTGTTTTTCAGTTCCTCAGACCAAATTTATTCAACAGAATGGTGGACACACACAAATGCCAAGTGCACATTTGGCTTGCTTAGATGTGCAGCTAGAAAGATGCATCTGGAATACAGTTTACCTTGTAACAACTCATTAGCTTTACCTAATTCAGAAAAATGTCTCTACTGTTAGAGCGGGTTTAGGATTTAGCTTAAATAGTGTTTACACATACATACATGGAAAAGACACTGTGAAATAACATGGCATTCAATAATTAATTGTTCTCCTTGGAGAAATTCCAACCCTTCATACACATTAGCATAAAACCCTGGTAAATGTACACAAATCTGATCAATCATTATTCAGCCAGTGAGAAACCTAATTTTAAGTAAATAAGGTCTGATAAAGATTTAGCCACGTTGTGTTTGTCCCTTCTGTACAAACACAGGAAGCATAATACTGACTTGGGTTCTCAAAGTTCTTTCCCTGTCTTCACAGGAAGGCCACACTGTACGTTTTATTATGTATAAAAGAACCTGCAATGAGTGTAAATTTAGCCACACACCTAATTCTTACAACCAAGCCCTTTTACCATTTCAGAGTGGAGTACGATCAAATATTCAATTTTAGAGCCAGATTTTTCTTTCTCTTTCATGTCAATCAGTATGAATTTATTGGTCTAAACTAGTTTCCCTGGACAACACTCACTGCTACACTTGTCTGAAAAATGTACTGACATTTTAGTAGCTATCTTCCTGTAAAAGAAGAAATCCTTGATGAAACATACACTGTTTGCCTGAGCAACACTCCTTCCTGAATTGGAGAACTCTCCACAAAAAAAGTCTGTGATAATGGTGTTGCTGACATGGGAAGAAACTAGTAAGACAACACCAGCCCTTTGTCTACATTTTAGATCAGTTTCTTACCACCAGACCACTGACTGTCCTTGAGAAGGCTTCTCATTCTCCCATTTCTAAGCTCCTCTTCATTAAAGCACATGGAACACCACCAGCCAACCCTTTACGTTTTGGAGCTTTTATTTGAGAACTGAATGGGCAAACTTATCCAGAATTAATGTCCAATAGTGTCTGTATAAGACTGAATGAAAAAAATATTCAGAAGATACAAATGGATAGAAAATCTGTCAAGCTCAAGAAAATCAAGACTTGAAGTTTTCATTATGTTATCTTTGTTTTGTTTCTGTGCCTATTCTTCGGGACTTTCTGTTCTAAAAATAACAAATTTAAAGTGTGTAATTGCACAGGATTTTCAAACCTGGTGTTTCTACAAAGCTGGCATTAAATTTTAGATAAATAATGTAGTCTTGTTGCCACTGGCACCTAAACAATGGTTCATGGTGACATCAATGAAGTAGAAGATCCAGGATAAACCTTCCTGCATGTGTTTTAAATGCTAGAACAAAAGGTTGAGAGGAGTGGATTGAAACTAAGGTACTCCACGCCTAAGTGAACAGAGTACGGACTACTGATTGCCTTCATTAGAGTTCTTCCACAGCAGATGGAAGCACTCAGCTGTTGTAAGAAACAGCAGGATGCTGTCTTCGCTGGGCAAGGCATCCACTTGGAGGTTGAACAGTTAGATGTCTGCTCCTTCTCTAGTTAGTTTTTGCCTTATTCAAACAATGTGCGTCTTCCTATTTTTCGAACAGGGAACGCTAAGATAACCTTCAAAAGTTAGATCTGTGGGCTATACTGTTGTCCAAAGAAATGTGAGATAGGCATTCCCCAAGAGAGAAAACCACACCTGGGCCTTCCATATCGTTGGAGATTGTGTGATACTTTAAACTGCAATCTAAAAAGAGAGATGTGCAGAGAGGAACAAGAGGGGCAGTCTAGGTGTCAAATAAATCATTTACATCATGAACACATTATGTGGACTTTTAAAGGAACAATCAAAATCACAATTTGAACTGGGAAGTGTCAGAAGTATGTAAATGGGAAGTCTTATGACTCCATGAAAAGATTTTCATTGCTTATTATGCCTCCTGAGAAGTTGAAAAGTAAATGACAATCTAATGCAGGACAACAAAAAACCCTTTATGGATCTTTCAAGGAAAAATAAAATAGTGACAAGAAGAACTGTCACTTCAGCAGCTCTCTTCATTAAGCAAAGACAGACATTCTCAAATAAAATTAAAAGTATTTTGTTAGCAAGCTCTCAGAAGGTAAAGGCCACTACATAAAAGAATAAGATCTTCTAAATTACTAAAGGGCTTTTATCTTTGAAACTTCAAAGGCAAATATGAAGTCTCCAAAGACACTATATTTGCGTCCTATGTATGTGAGAATAAAATATCAGTATAAATAACAGACTCTCTCCAAAGCAGACTTCGTTCTCCAGAGTCAGTGGCAGAGTAAGTACTCAAAATGACTGAACTACAACCTAAGAGAAATGTCCTGGACAGATAGAAAAGAAGGAAAGTGCATTTTCCAGCAGGTATTAACAACGCTTCTAAATCTTCTAATTTTGCAAGTCCTTCAAAACATTAAAATGTATTGCTTTAGACTCAAACTAAATTAACCTTACCATTCATCCTTTCTTTTTGGCTGTAAAGATAACACCTGCAAAAAACTAATACTCAAGATTACTCTGCCAACAATAGCAGTTCTTTAATAAATTGCATATACCTTTGAGTAATTATGTATTATGGGGCTTTCAAAAGGTGAGCCAGATTGCTTATACTATCTTTAAACGTTTATGCCAACAGCTTTGCAAATGATGCTATAATAAAGTCAACAAATACTCTGAATCATTCCCTCACCTGTCCCGCATCTCCATCTTTCCATTACACATACAGAAATGTGAAAGCCCACTGCAAACTATCATCTGTACTGGTTACTTAAGCACATCATCTTTTGCTCCAAAGTGAGGAAATATCCCACCGTTAAAGTAATGACTTCCTGAGCTGTTAAAGAACATTTTAAACAACCCTCAAAGTGCTATAAATACATTTAGAAGGAAAATAATTTAAATATGAAGATCTACATGACAATAAATGATTAGGAAACTGACCTTCATAGTTTCCTGTGCTGAAATAACAATCCAATCGGCTTTCAGAAAGATGTGACACGAACTTTTCAATTAATTCTGCCAAAACTGCAAAAAGTAAAAGCCCATTAAAACATTAGAGGCAGCAATTCAAATGTGGAACTACATTACCTAACAAAATGACAATATGTGAGAAAGTAAAGGTATTTGAATACCTGCATGTTTATTCATGATTTTCTGGAGGAACAATTCAAAGCATGCATTGTGCTTTAGCATTCCTAACACCATTCCTACCTTAAATTAATTTTTAATAGCTTTACTGAGAACATATTCAGTGTAAACGGAAAGAGAATCACATATTGTCTTAATGTTCACCCAGGATTAGTTCAGAATTCATTACATGGTTTCAACATTAAATGAAAATTAACCACATTTGTCTGTGTATGTAAACAGGAAAGAATAAAAAAAAAACAAAAAAAACCCAAAACCACAGCAACCTATATACAACAAAAAACACACGCCAGCCCAAAATGATGCTAACAAAAGTAAATGAAGGGCTGTTACCAAAAAAATTATGTACCACCATGTATGCCATCACAAGATAAAAATTATTCACTTAGAATTAAGCAACAGGAACAGTTACTTTGGGAAATTCTGTATTTTACAATGACTATAATGTTCTTATTCAGTTTTTGCCATGGAACTTTGAGTGTGCAGACACTGCATCGGTAGGTCAGATGCTGACATCTGGTCACTGTGCAGGAAATCATCTCTCAGTTTATCAGGATGTTAGCCAGGAAGTCAGTGAGAAACCTCCATGACAAATCATTAGCAAAAACCATTCCTGATTCCTCAATTCTCCAGATTTCAGGATACTGCAGCTGAGCAGATCCCACCTTAAAGGTTTAAAGAAAGGACACAAGGAAGCTGTTACATATACTGCATAGAGGAAGCCTATATTGAGATAAGCCATATTAAGAATTCACAGTAGGAACAATGAACATTTTTCAGAAGCAAATGCTGCTATCCTAAAACAGCTGCTGTTGTTATGATAAACAGGATTTAAAGAATTGCAGTACAACTTTTTCACAATAATGCAAAGCAAGGAGCTGTATTTAGAGAGTAATGACTGCTGTTACCCATGAGATTCCTTGTTTTAAGACTGCATGTTACCATTTCCTTGGTAGCACCACGGTTTAATAGCACTGAAGCTTCAGCCCTGGTCCTCCATTCCTGCACATGATTCCGTGCACCTGCAGGTAGGTTTGCTGGGTTTAGACCAAATGATTCCACTAACCATTTTCATGGATAGCTGTACAAACAATTGTAGCAGCACAAGTAAGGCATAACAATCTATGGTGGAGATGGCAATGGAGGAACCTTTGAACTGGTTGAACTTCCATGGAGAAAACTCTCGAACTAGCCTTGCTGACAGGAAAACTAACACAGCACGCTGCAGTGCAAGCTCTTCATGCATGAGGAGGAAGAGGAAGACAGAACCTCCACCCATAGTTCAATGCTTGTTATGTCAGAAAAATGATAACGAAAAAGATATCATAAAGACAATTAACTCCTTCCGACCATGTTAATACTGACATTAAATCATGAATATTTTTTTTCTTGATTAGTTGTCTAAAATATTTACAGAAATTTATTTATATTGAATGAGTCCAGGAAAAGTTTTCAGAAGTTTGAGTTTTGGTATTACTATGTGTCCAGGTTTCAGCTGGGATGGAGTTAATTTTCTTCTCAGTAGCTGGTGCAGTGCTGTGTCTTGGCTTTGGTGGGAGACCAATGCTGACAGCACACTGATGGGTTTGGTTGTTGCCGGGTGATGTTTGTACTGAGTCAAGGACTTTTCAGTTTCTCAGGCCCTGCCAGCGGGAGGGCTGGAGGGGCACGGGAAACTGGAGGGGGGACAGCCAGGACAGCTGACCTGAACCAGCTAAAGAGGTATTCCACACCATGGGATGTTGTGCTGAGTATATAAGCTGGGGGAAGAACAGGTAAGGGGGGGACACCTGGCAGTATGGCATTTGTCTTCCCGAGTAACCATTACTCACGATGCAGCCCTGCTCTCCTGGGGAAGGCTGAACACCTGCCTGCCCATGGGCAGTGGTGAATGAATTCCTTGGTTTGCTTTGCTTTGCTTGTGTGCAGCGGGTGGCTTTGGCTTTACCTGTTAAACTGTTCTTATCTCAACCCCCGAGTTTTACATTCCTTTCCGATTCTCCTCCCCACCCCTCTGGGTGAGTGACATTGAGCGAGCGGCTGCCTGGTGCTTGGTTGGGGGCCGGGGTTAAACCATGACACTATGTTAATGAGTGAGGCAAAGGGCAAAAAAACCTTTCACTACAACAGCTAAACTTGGATTTATAGTTAGAGTAGCCAGCTCCAGCAGTCACAAAATTAATTTTGCATTGCAAAGGACTACTAAATCAAAGAAAACATTACATGTGTAATTTATATTCTTATGAATTTTTATGGAGAGAAGAAACGGCTAATTAAACATAATATAGCTATTTTTAAACCTAGTTAATAAAACACATGGGACTAGCAAAAAGCAGTTTTATAGAAGAGTAACAGTTTTATTCATTTTGCGAGAATAAAGAAAATAAATAATCTCACTAATCTTCACTAATATGCTTAGTGGAATTTGGTCCACAAACAATATCACAAATATTTGTGTAAAATGAGCAAATGTGTCTTTACCTGGATTTGTGGATAGCAAAACCAAGAAATTAAAATTTGTAACTAGCTAGATGTTTACTGTATGACTATTAGTACTGTCATTACTGCATTGTAGAATCGTAGAATCATTTAGGTTGGAAAAGACCTTTGAGATCATCAAGCCCAACCATTAACGCAGGACTGCCAAGTCCATCACTAAACCATGTCCCTAAGCACCACATCTATGCATTTTTTAAACACCCCCACAGATAGTGATTCCACCACTTCCCTGGGCAGCCTGTTCCAATGCTTCACCAAACTTCCAGTTAAAAATATTTTTACTGATATCCAATCTAAACCTTCCCTAGCATAACTTGAGGACACTTCTTCTTGTCCTGTCACTTATTATCTGGGAGAAGACCTACCCCCAACTGCCTACAACCTCCTTCCAGTTGTAGAGAGTGATAAGGTCTCCCTGAATCTCCTCCAGGCTAAACAACCCCAGTTCCCTCAGCCACTCCTCAGAAGAGTTGTGCTCCAGACCCTTCACCAGTTTCATTGCCCTTCTCTGGACACGCTCCAGCACCTCTGCATCCCTCTTGCAGTGAGGGGCCTGAAACTGAACACAGTATCTGAGGAGCAGCTTCACCAGTGCCAAGTACAGCAGGATGATCACTGCTCGACTCCTGCTGGACACACTCCTTCTCATACAAGCCAGGATGCTGTTTGCCCTCTTGGCCACCTGGGCACACTGCTGGCTCATAGTCAGTCAACCAACACCCCCAGGTCCTTTTCCCCCAGGCACTTTCCAGCCACCCTTCCCCCAGCCTGTAGTGTTACATGGGGCTGTTGTGACCCAAGTGCAGGACCCAGCACTCAGCCTTGTTGAACCTCGTACAACTGGCCTTGGCCCATCAGTCCAGCCTGCCCAGAGCCCTCTGCAGAGCCCTCCTGCCCTCAGGCAGATCAACACTTCCCCCCAACTTGAGCAAGTGCAAGCTTACTGAGGGTGCACTCAATCCCCTTGTCCAGATCACTGATAAAGACATTAAAAAGAACTGGCCCCATATGCCATACCATAACAAACAGCAACTAAAAAGACTAAAATAGCACAAAATTCAGAAAATTTAAACCCAAATCAGAACATTGTACACCTCTTCCCTTTTTGATGGAAGACATCCACATGCTTGACTTAGCAGTCAAATATTTCAGTTCAGTGCTTGAGTTAACAGAAGTTACAGCTCAACTGCTAAGCAGTTTTTTGAAACTCAAGCATTAACCTTACTTCCACCATTTGAAAGTATTTATCTAAGTGCCTTTGATCTTTGAATAGCTTTTAATCAAGTTTAAGAGAGGAAGAAACATGCGTAAGAATTTATCAAAATAAATGTAGTTAATACATAAAAGGAGGGTTTTCACAGCATGCCATCCCTTCCAAAAGAATGTCCAGGTGAAATGACAAGTAGTTATTTTAATTTCTGTCTTTCAGTACTAAATCATTTAGCTGCCTTTGGACAATCCCTGAAAATCTTTATAAGGGTGGGAATTGGCTCAGTGATTTCTCCTTTAACTGGAAAAGTAGACAAAAGCAATTTAGGAAAGTTCATTGTATAATATAGTCAGTATTGTTGTAAAAGCCCACATTCTCCTGCAGAGGTTATGTTCAGAGCTAGACCAACTCAGTGAAAATGTTGATTTTCTTAAATTATGGTAGATTGGCTGTATTAACATTGAAGTTTTTAAGAGACTGGCAATTACCTCATGCAAATTTAATCCACACACCCAAAATAAAAAGAATTTTAATGTAGGAGTGTGTAATCATATACAAAATAAATGAAAGGGTTTTAAAATTCCCTGAATGATTGCAGTATGCTCATAAAACAGCTGAAATCCTGCAGGATTATTTTTTTCCCCTTGAAGAACTAACGTACAAAAGGAAGGTATTGAAAATGGATTCTGAACTGCATAAGAACACTAATTAAAAAATTCATGTGATTAAAACTGTTTTAATAGGTAACCACCATGAGAGGTTATCTAATTTCTACTCTGAAAGGTTTAAGCCAGAAAGGTCAAAAACTGTGAAAACCATCAGATTTTTCTAGATCCTCTAATGTTAGTATTATGGGATCATATCCTACATCAACTCACAGATGTTTCAGAGGAATTAAAAAGAAAAAAAATACTTTCTTAAGAGTTAACAGTAGTCCTGCTTGACTTGTGTTCATGGTTAAAAATTCAAGAGTGAAAACCTTGGACAGCTGACTTACTTGTAAGAGTACTGTCAGAAATTTTCAACTCCATTGACCATACTCGTGCTGTTCAATAAATCTATGAAAAACATAGCTGGCAATTCCATTCTTAATGGCAACAATAAGGAGGAAATTTTTTAATTCCTAAGATAATGGGAGAGACTTTCAATTACTGGATATTGTAATGGCAAAGGTACAACCTGCATTTTCTTTGAAAAAAAAACCCAATAAAGATTCTGACAGTGCTTCCATTAGAGATGAAGGTTGCATATCTTATAACAACATACTTGTATCTTCTTTACTAATGGAAAAAACAGCCTTTCAAATCCTAATCAAATGTTATAATCATCACACACATGCATGCATGTTCACGTGCATTTACACTGCTTACAGGATATTCCTACGGAAGTTGCTCCAAACTGGTCTGGGGACAGAAGAAAGAAGTTTTGATCTGCATAACATGAAAGACCCACTGTTCCACCCTAATTCTGAAACAAGCTTCCTTGAAAAATCAAGGACATAAAAAGGTAAACATCTTTTTTTGTATTATTCTAAAAACCTCTTTTGTAAACGCAGGTTTTTAAATTGGTCATACTAAAGAATGAGAGCAGACCACAGGCAGAATCTAGATCTGAGTGATCTTTGAGGTCGAGAATTTAGTCCATATTTTAGAAGAGCAAATGGAGCTTAGAGAATCTATAGTCTTCTTAAAGAGAACAGGCGTCTCTGAGAATCAAGTCAGAATGGCAATCTAATGCAGTTTCCCCGATTTGTCTTTTTGAAACTACAGCCTAGAGAATCCTCTGTCACAAACTCTATACCTTCATAGAAGCTACATTTGCAATGCCTGATTAGGCTATTTTGATAAACTGCCAAAGTTTACATTTTGTTATCCTGAATAAAAAAAACACAACCACACACAAAAGTCGTACCTACTGAAAATACTCCTCTTTTTGGTTCTTCATCACATGGGGTAAGTTCTAGAGTTACTTTCAACATTTTGCAGCAATTGCTAAAGGATGCAGCACAGAAACACCAGAAACAGGACACTGCCTCTGAGTATTCTTTGTCAGCAGGTTTGGACAGAGCTACCTCAGATGATGCAGAGCTCACAAAGAATTAATTGATTCCAGAACACTGTGTTGATCTTAACTACTCTGCGTTCATCAACCGTTTCACTTGTAAAAACTGAAGAAAAATCCTGTGTTTGCCAGTAATTTCTCATACGCAATTTCAAGAGCTGCTATGTTTTTCATATCTTTGAAGTCATCACTAGTTGCTGAGGCTAAAAGAATAACTACCTAAAGATTAGAATTATCTTAAAAAGTAAATATGCCTCCCACATGTATTTTTTGTGTTTGTTTTTTAAGCAAGAACCATTTGGAGGTAAATTAATAGGCCCTAAAGAATATTGGTGATCTAAGTCAAGATTTCTGATGGAGATGTGCCATTGAAACCAAATAACTCCAGGTAGCAAGTCATTTTAGCTGAGTTTACTATCCCTATCCATATCCACATATGGATATAAAGCTTGAGGAGAATGATTAGAATTTGGGGACTGAGTATCTGTCATTACAAAGGGAAGAATGTTAGCATATAATTATATGATCTCTGTAACACTCTTAATTTCTCTTACTTAGGGTTTAAAGTCTCCTAAGAGAGGAGAGGATTAAGGATGTTGAATCTGCCCAGACAGGAAAGAGGTCAGCTGCTGATATAACATTGAGGTCAGCTGCTGATACAACATTAACTGGGAACACATAAAAAAGAAGTTGCTGAGGTTGAAAACAACAGAAATGCCTTCTGCCATACCTGAAGGACAGGAAGCATGAGACAACTGAAAAAGGCATGGATAAAATAGTCAAGCCGAGCCATGGTTAAAAAAAAAAAAACAAAACCCACCTCCCAATCACGTGAACAATTTGAGCATGCAATATAATAAGCCTAGATTCACACAGACTAATTTTCTAGTTAAATCCAAGCTATTTCTCACGGGAGTTGATTTGTCTCTTTCTCTTCCTGCCAAAGCTCAGATGCTGATACACAGAAAGCTCCTACCTAGACGTACTGAAGACGCTTCAGGGAGGACACAAGTGTTGCAAAGAGCAGCTCAAAAGAGGCCAAGACTTAACCTGACCGAGGGCTCTACCCATACTTCTCTAGCTGACCTAAGTGACCCAAAGACATATGCAAAGACACTCAAGGAGCTCTAGCATCGACAAAGAACCCCTTTGTCTTAGCTTATTGTGCTTAGAACAACAGAATTTAGAAGGTGGCTGTCTACAGGATGTTTTCCTTTCAGATGGCCAGTCCTACCACACTAAAAGACATACAAGCCTGTGAAGTTTTGCATCTTCTGTTAGCGATTCAATAAAGCCATTCAAAACTGGATCTTGCTGTTTGACCACAGAAAGTACTTAAAAGCTACAGTCAGAGGTCATGCTTTAGCAGAGAAAATGCCAATCTAGGAATGAAGATGGACATTCTCAAAAGTAATGTGATACGACAGCATTTAGCACAAAAACATTGACCAAGTCAATGTGATGGTAATCAACACCAGAAGAGTGAATTTGAGATATGGATACTATACAGTTTGCTCAAGAATTTTCTGATGGAGGTCAAGCAGGTTCTACAGATTCAGCATCTGGTAATCCTGACACCAGATCACAAAATATTTTAAAAATCAATACACACTACGCTATACAGTCATTGGATCCAGTGTCATCTTTGCTGATTTTGTTCTGGTTCAACTGCTGTTAATGTTAGTCTCCCTTAGAAAGGGCACAGTACAGGAAGTGTAGGTATGCATCTTTGTTCTCTAATTCTTGGAGTTTGCTCCATCAGTAACTACAAAGTTTTGATTTCATGGAATCTGAATGGAAGCTTCTTAGTGCCCTAAAACCGGGGAGAGCTTCACATGCTACAGAAGATACATAGCAGCACAGCTGTCCCTCATAAAATAGTTTCAATGAACATGATGTTGCCTCAAACCACACAGCAGATATTTCGCTGCTTCTGAAATATCTCTAAGCAGATATGCACCATCTGAACACCTCTGCATCCACCTTAAATTGCCAAGTACTTACACCGAGTTTATCATATTACTATCTATCCTTTTGCAGGATGTTTTTATTTATTTGGTATTTCATTATGATATTCTGTTTCTATTTTCATATTTGCTTTTTTGTGTGGTTTGTGAATGCACTTGCAGAAGTTCCTGTGAGGCTTAACAATTCCACAGACACTTTCTTGCTGATTTTTACTACCAGTTCTATCTCAGCTGGAAACAGTTATCCAGAACCAAGCATAATTTTTTACTTTGGGTTAACAAATCTTAATGTCTCCCTTTTAATTCCTCATTATAGCTTCTGGTACCTCCACAAAGTTGCAGAAAACAACCCCAATGTGTTTTGAGACTGTGTAAGGATAGCTACAAAGCACAAAAGGAAATACTTTTCTTTTTCTTTATAAGCCACCTACTTTAAATGTATGTTCTGTTTTTTTTGTAAAAATATGCTTTTTCAACAAACAATTCCTTTTAGATGCAGAAAGACAGACTAACAATTTTCAATGAAAAATTCATATAATCCAAGAAGATATCAGTCTAGAAAATACTAAATTATTTGTGCTTCACAACATATAACATCAAAAAACCTCTCACTGATCTACTAGATCAGTCATACAAGAGAAGTAAACATACAATTTTGCTAGAAAAATCTAGGGTTTTCTTAATGGCTACTCTTCAATTTATTTTTCTTATACTGGCAGAAGCTCATATAAAATACATTCATTTATTTCTGAATGGTTATGAATCTCTGTTCAACTGTTTCACAAAGCTGTCTGAATACATGCATTTGTGGACACGTACAATATAGTGTATAAGTGGATATATGCCCTCTATACAAATATATACGTATTCTGTCTACACACAGGTTCTTCCAAATGGAAGGGGAAAGCTCTGACTAATTTACAATCAGCTAAGATTATACACTCAAGGTTGTTTCAAAAAAATACTAAGAACAGAAAGCACAGAATTTAGAAACATTCAATAATTACTGATTTTATGTTATACAAATGACAAATTTCTTATTAACTATTTTAATACTAAATTAGTTTCTGTATAAATTACTTCATTAAGGCTTCTGAAACCATTTTATACTTTTCTGTTGCTATGTAATTTATCATAGAATCCAGGTCTCATGTAAACCACAAATGCTGGGTTACTTTGATCCCATAGTTCATCTGCCTTCACTGCCAGTTCCATTTATTCCTAACCTGAAGAATTCAAAGGGAAGCCTTTGGCATCTGTGAACAAAAAGTCAGACTACAACTGACCATCTGACCAAAACCAGAATTCTTACAGAAATGGAAGCCAACAGTTTCTGAAAACACCTAACTTCTTTATAGCTACATAAGTTTATATATTACAAGTGAATTACCACATCTGATTTCTGATGATTTATGTCACATGGGTGATCACTTGCTTTTGTTTTGGCTGGTTTGGATTTTTTAACTGGTCTATTTCAATACTCCTGCATGAGCACACTCTTCACTAGGAAGAAGTAAAATCTTACTGCGTTCTTTGATGTTTAGAATGGCTTAATTCTGTAAAGTTTTACTGAATTTGGCCATTAATACAACTTCCCAACTCATCTTAAAGTCATTCACTGATCTCTGGGAAATGTGTTTTCTCTCAGGCTCTCTTTTCCATTTTCTCAGCATCTCAAAAACGGACCCTTTAGAGAACTGAAACACTTACATTTGAGCCCTGTTTCTGCATCAAATTTCACAGCCAACACAGACAGATGACAGACATAAGAGAGAAAAATAGGGCATAAGGCATAAATCTTGTTTTCTCAGGAAAATCCCATTGAAATAGTTTTCATATTCAACACAAAATTATTGACTAATTGTATAGATAATGTAATCCTCAATGAAACTTTAAAGAACAGTTGCTTGCTAGTGGCCTTCTGTTTTGCCTGCTCTGTCAAACTCAGTAAGTCCTACTCACTCATTCCACTGATGACATCCGGTCTGGCTTTCATGACTTTGCAGAACTGTTTTCTACAAATTTCTGTCCCTCCAGTTTGCTTCTCTGGACTTTTCAAGAGTGATAGAAGCTTGACAAGATCTTTATCTAGAAGAAATGAAAAATGAGTGTTCTTCTGTAATGATAATCTTGGCTCTTTTTTATTATTTTTCTTTCTGTTTTTTTGAAAATTACTATATAAATCATATGAAGCTATTAGTAGCAGCGTATCATAGAAACAAGTAGATGCATTCAGAACATAGAAAGCATTTCAATGAAAAACAGGGAAGTCAGATGCAGCTGAAAGCCCTGTCATTGCCTAGTAATTTTGGCAGACCTCATACCTTAGAAAAAAAAGACTAAATAAATATCCCTTATCTTATGGCAATTAAACTGGAGAAGCAGTCCTAAAGCTGACGACATTCTGCTTTATACAGAACAGAAACATTCATTCTACTTATGCTGCTGGGTTTTGAACGTTTAAGACGTTATTGAGGTACATTTTATAACTCCCCTAAAATTATTACTCCTGTGTCCTGAAATGATATAAACTGGAAAGACACTTTAAATAAAGTAGTTTTGTATTCCCATGTAATTTCACCACTCTGACAATCTAAAATAGAAGATAGGTAAAGATTTTCCACCAAATATCATTGGTTTAATAATAAAACTGTGAGGTGGCAGCACTAATTTGTGCAACATGAAATGGAGCATGATAAGACAGCAACGTAAGAGTGTTTGATAGAAAAATTCTGCAAGTAGTTTTCCTTCAGACGTTTCTACTTTGGACAGGCATTACAGCATGTGTGTGTATACTTTCAGGTTGCTAGACATACCTATTGAATAAATGTTGTTAAAATACATTGGGCTGCCCATACTAAGAGAATTCGTGTAATAGCCTTGCTGCTGATCTCCAGCATTTCCCAACTTCAGCTGAAGGACTTAAAATTGGAACAAAAGGTTACTAAAGTATACTTTTGCAGCACCCCCCAACATTTTCCAGCCCAGGGCCACAGGCTCCTTGTTGGTGCTGTCAGAGGCTGCAACAATGTAAATTCAGACATTTTCTAACTTCTGAACCCTTGACTTTTTACCTGAGCACTATTAAAACATAGTCTTTTGCTACAATTGTTATGTATGAGGCAAAAATGTATCAGATAACGTTTTTCATTATATGTTCAGCTTGCTTATAAAACAAATCTGAGGAACAGTATACAAAAAAATCCTTATGAAAGGTTTCTTTTACATGCAAAGAAAGAAGTTCAAAGATTTCTCCTTACTGTTACTCTTACCTTCTTATTAAAGACACATTCTCTCTTTACAATAGGGAGACATGCCTTCAAAATTAAAATTGCCATTGATGCAATGACAAAAGGACAGTAAATATGTTCTCTCCTCTTTTGGCTAAAAGTGATTTCACACCACACACACACACCCTATTTTCTACTAAGTTAAAGGAAATTACACATAATTTACCAATTTTCTAGAATAAAATATTACAGGCTGAGGCAGTAAATTTCCCAACTAGCTGGATCTCACAGAGGTTGGAAAACATTACCAAGAACCATAGCGACAAATGTAGAACGATCACGTGTAATCACACACAAAAATGTTAAGTTCGCTTTCAACAATATGATGTCTGTACTTAAAGCCTTAAGAATTTTTTACTTAAATCAAACACCTTCTGCAACCAAAATGTCTGTCTTCAAATTCACACTGAACAATGAATATCAGCAAGCTACCATGACACATGATGACAGAGCACGCTGAATAATATATGCAGGGTAGCAATTAAAATAATGCATACATATGCTTTGGCAAATCACGGAGGAAATAATTTCTTCCTGTATGCAACATTTGTTTAAAATATGCTAATACATTGGGAAGGGCTGACTATTCAAATTCTATTTTTTTGAAGGCAGAACAAATTTCAAGTTCAAATGCCAAGTCATTTCATAAAGTAATTATATGCAAGATAAAACAGATCAAATTCAGTTTTCTAACAGAGAATACTGACTCCTACAAACTGGAAACAATCAATTGGACTGCCTCTCCTCAAGCAACTTGGTTGCCAGAGTACTTGATGCTAGTATGAAATGTTTTCTCATCAACTTGGGGGGAAACAGAAAGGCATTACCTGTGATAAGGTAAACACATATGCACTCACTCCAGCTGTGTGCAATCACTTTGCTATGAGACCATGCAGTCCCCATCCTTGCAAAAGGATCATAGTCTACACTGCTACTAACTAATCACTAATGTGATAAAGGTTCTTTGCACCTTGCAAGCTCTTCTTTGTTCTGTTTCTACATTTTGGACACTATAAAAATGAATTCTGACACAGAAGTTGACTTGATTAAAGATTCAACAACTGTTTTAGTCAATTTATTTATGGCTATTTAGAATATTTGCTGTTACTTTTACTTTTTTATAGTATTTCCTTTTTCCATCAAAACTTAATTGTTTCCACAAACAAAATACTATTTTCAAATTATCTTGTTCTTCTAAGATAATAAGAATCTTTTCAACAGAATTACAATATTGGATATAATTTATTTTAAACTGATCTAAAGACCTTAATGATTTATAGTCAGTAAATTGTCTCCCTGACATTGTAATTTATTATACGAGACACCGTATTTCCAAAGCTTATATTAACTTATTTATCATTAATAATTAATTTAAATTAATTAACCTGAAATTCTTTGTTACCCTCAAATAACTATGCCCCTGGTATCTTTCCAAACAATAACCACTGATGCTTAGAACAGCTTATGTGAGTATGAAAATTTAATGTGAAGGATTTACTCTTAAAGAATTATCAGTAAGATTTCTAGTTCTTTCTCTGCCCTTTTCTGCTATTTATGTAACAGATGAAGACCGAAGTAAATCTTAGAACTGCAGAGCAACACTCCTCTACAAGTTAAGTGGTTATTTTACTTCCTAAAGGATTGTATTAATTCAGTTTGGCAGACAAGAATCAGAGACTACAAGCTGAGATTTAATCAGTCAACTTACCAAACAAGGACCAGGGTGAAACTTTGATTCCCCTGAAGGAAACAAAAGTACTAAAAAAAAAAAAAATCCCCCAATAATTTCAAGAACAAAGGATTTCAAGATCATGGCCCATCCATCTCTGCTGTGTCCTTTGGGCTTCTTGATTTGACCCCTATTTTCTTTGCAGTTTTTCTCTAACCTTTATTCTTCCTCTCCTGCAGGTTTTACAAAATTAAATCTTCATTTTATGATTGCTGAAATGCACACATGCTAGTATGTAGCAGCGTCAATGCATCCATAATTGTACTGTTTAAATGTGTAACCTTTCTCAACATTAGTTTATATAAGGAAATAAAGATTGTAGTATTACAGTCTTTTCTGAAACTTTGCTAAAGACCATGGACTTTTTTGCCTAAGGTTCCCCTGGGAAGGTAGTATTTAAGAAAAAAGGAACTTCAGCAACTTCAAATATATAACAGATAGAACTAATGCAGATACATGTTTTGCCATCAAAACAGGGACAGGCAAGCAATCTGCTGAGAATAAGAACTCGTTTTTATTTAACCAGTAGATTTTTTCCCATCCAGTCAAGGAGGATACAAGACAGGATCCTCAGAGAATGCATGGGAATGTTCAAACTCAGAGAAACAGAGAAACAAGCTTATGATCCATGCAACAAGATACTAAAGCATAACCATGCACTTAATACATCCATTGTATACTGTAACTGCTATACTGTGGCAACTTCAGCATCTTATTTTCTTCCAGCTAAACTATTTGCTTCTCTTAACAGCTTGTCATTAAACATGGATATCACTTCTACCAGCAGGTCATCACAGTACAAAAGAGAACCTTGGGGTTTTTTTCAATGAATACTGCTTCCAAAAAACTCACGATACCAAATAAATGCCAGCTTGCCTTCACAAGTTAGCAGGCAACTATAACTTGCCCAATGGTATTACCACGTAGCTGGAACTCCAACTACAACAGAGTCCTGGGCTATGCATATTGCTTGTTACTGAGGGTGGGCTTTCACACTGTCGCTAGAGGTTTTCTAACCATATGCCAATGCCAAAACAGAGAAGTCCTGCTCTCCTCTTTTCTTGTACGCCACTGAACAGGTTCACTAGTTATCCTACATTACTTACTTGCCTTTTTTTTTCCTGAAAGAAATACAAGAAGGTACTTCTAGCGGTACTCCACCCAAGGACTCACCACCTTCAGCTAACAAAGATCATCTTCTGCCTTGTATAAATGTAACTCGCAGACTTTTCTCATAATCACATCTTTAATCTCTCTTGTGAAACAGCACTCCTGTCACTGCCTATCACTACCATACTATCATGCTGAAGGATACAGTTCAGATACTCCCCATCTTCTACTCGTGCTCTTGATTTCTTATTTTCCAAGCACTGGAAATAGCAATTCTTGAATTCCATTCTTTTCAGTTTTGATCTATTTATTCTGATACTGTCTTTCAAAATAACTTCACATCCTGAAAGCTTCAGTCTGGCAAATCAGATATTCACAGATCAGCAGAAGAATCTTTGTTTGTTTGTTTGTTTGTTTTTTAAATGAGAACTGAAATAGAATACTTCCAATATTTTTTTCCTTTTTTTCCAAACAGCAAACAGAATGTATCGCTTAACTATGGAACTAGATATTCTGTTCATTTTTCAGTGGTATAGTCTTCAGTTATCTTTAATATCAAAAACACCATTACAAATTAATATATTTCAGTAGTTCATCTACAAATCATACATTTGCAAACCTTTGAAATTTCATTTTAGGAAATTCACTGTTAGTCCTAAAGTTTTACTCAACCTTTACTATCTGGTTCCCATCCATGAAAGTGGCAGCTATAATCTCTATTCCATTATCCCGCTGATCAATGACGGGCAACAGAATTGCTCTGAACATGAAAACAGAGAGGTTCTGTGGGATACAATATAATATGTTTTTCCAATCCAAGAGCTATACTACCTGCCTCCTTGAAGACATACTTAAAACTTTACAGTGATTTGATTGTTATCTTATGAAAATTGTCTTGAGAAGCCTGGAACAGTATTACTAAAGTTTAGATGCAGAAAATGCCCTTCTTTTATAACTACATGGCCTTTCCTCTTGTCAGAGAAAGGAATCACCATTTTTTTTTTCCTAGACTTTTATAAACAGACTATTTTGTATTCTACAGTTAATGTGTGGAATTTTTATCACTTCTGAAAATCTGTATCTGCTAAGGAAATTCACAAGTAATTTCTAGTAAGTACATCTCAAGGATACAGTAAACATGAACAAACACAAAGAATGATTTATTTACTATAAACCATTCAGATTATTTTGCATTGCCTATGCAAATTAAAACCTTAAAATAGTTTCTCTGTATGAATTAAACTTCTGTGCCTAGACAGTTCTTCAAAGGATTCTTCAGTCCGCCCACATTCCAAATTGATGTTCAATGTGGAAACCAACTATCCTAAACACTGTCTATTTCACACATCACCAAGCTTTGTAAACACAGGGAACTGAATCACAAAAACAGTGTACAAAAAATTTGTAGCTTGGCCATACTGTCTTGCTTCAGTTACCAGAAATATGATATAAATGTCTCATGAGTCACCCACCTGAGACGAGCCAAAAGTTTGCATAAGAATTAGATTACTAAACAGAGCTTTGCAGATTGACAGTTTCACAAAGCCAGACAAGCAAAACCAAACCAACTTATTTAGCTACAAATTCCGCTGACAATAAACAATCCTTAAGTATTTATGAGATTATAATCTGAGGGATGGGGTGGGGCAGGGAGGAAGGGAAAAAAAATTAATAAATCCAGAGATGCTTGTTTGACATCTACATTGCTTGCATGCTTTTGATGTACCTTGTCTGTATTCAGCTTTCCTTGGAACTTCTGCAAGATAGCACTTTGGCAGTGGGAAGGATGAAAACATTGGCCAAGGATATGGATCACTGCCCTAAAAACAGAACCAGAAAGAAATTAATTTAGGAGAAGAATTAATAGCATTTGCTCGATCAACACACAGGTAAAGTTCCCTGAATTATTGACTATGCACCAAAACTATGCTTGGTACTACAATTTGCAATGAGCTATTCCATAAATAAAAGAAAAAGAAAAAAAAAAAGTTGAAGGGATACAAAATCCAAAAAGCATTTGAGCCAGAATTTTGTCGGGTATCTACCACTGACAGTTTTGATTTTACAGTTCTTTTTTTAACCAAAAAGGAAATAGCAATTTTTATAAAAATAAAAAAAAAAAACCCAAACCACAAAACTGTATTTTCAATTGTATACACTGATCTAGCTGTCTTTGCTGTGCTGACAGCAATTTGCATTTCATCTTTATAAGACTGACAGCCTGTGAGAAGCAGAACATTTAAAGCAGCTGCTCAACAAACACTATATTAGATACTGCAGATGAAAACCCAAGCATGGAAAAAATATCAAATAAAAGGAAGATATAACAAATGGAAAACTAATAAAGAAAACACAGAAATAAAAAAGGAAAAAAAAACACCACGAAGTGCATTCACTTTTATACTAGGAAAAGTAACATTCAAATGGAGCAATACAAACACTTCATCTGAATGAGCTATGCCCTAGGCACATGCCCAATCCCCAGACAGTAGGAACTATGTTTTGATTCAGCGTACCACTTTTTAAAAAAATTATCCCTTTATAAAGTTAAAGGTGGACTGGTATTTTTTAATGTTAAATAATTTTCTGCATGCTGAATTATCAGCAAAAATGTTCAGTTAATGAAGGCAGGAGTTAAGGAAAGAGAAACTGTTGAAACTTAGATTCTAACCTTATCTAGTTCTCTCAAAGGCAAAATCCTTTCCTGTGGTCCTCCGATCAGATTTATCCTTACAAGAACATGGTTTCTCTCCACTGATAGACCGTCAATTATAAAATCTCTGGGGGAAAAAAACCAAGCAAAACCGCAAAAACAACAAATCAGAACCACTTTGATTTTCCAACTGTACAATTCAAAAAACGTTAATGAGCAAGAAGACCTTGAGAGACATACTGGAGTTAAAACACGACCTGGAAAACAGATAGGCATAAAGAAATAAACAGAAACATGAAGTATTTTGAGATGTTGGCAAGCATGAGCCTAACCGTGTACTTCCCTACCTACTGCTGACTGGAAACATCTGAGCAATTACTGGTCACAAAAGAGTAGAAAACTGCACAAGCTTTTTTTATGCCCACATGCTTAGTAATTAGGGCAGAGACAGTTAATGGACCATCAAAATTTGTGCCTTATTTGGCCTGCTAGCAAATTTCGGCTGTCAAAACCAGTTATTCATAACTTAACACACAACTAACCCGCTGTCTGAAGGCACTGTGTAGCCCAAGGTACAACAATTTTTAAAAGGACAAAAAATCAGGTTTTATACACCAAGTTTCTTCTAACCTTTTCCTTAGTAAGGGAATAGTAGGTTTCATCCCACAACGGTAAATAACAATCACCTATATCTGCTGAGACTTCACCCATACTGGTTGATTTAAACTCAGTACTGGTCCCATACAGCAAACAGGAAAAGGAAAGTTCTTAAAACTCAGCATGCCAAGGGAAAGGACAAAATATCTGTGGCTAAATGACTGTCCACTTCTGTCCCAAAAATACACTTTTCCTTTTGAAAGGATGCATTGTGCAATTTTATATAGAAGTTAGTAATGGAAAGTCACAGAAACTGGAGTCTCGACTACGGTATAAACAAATTTTAAAAAAAACAAAACAAAACAAACCCAAAACAAAGTACTGATGATGCCTTTCATTCATAAGCATTAAAACAATACCCTAATTTTATATTATATGCATAATGTAAAAGAATAATACAAAATTAAAAGCCACATTTACATCTACAAATTTTACACTCTTTTTTTAGAACACCACACCCCCCCCCTAATTTTATTTCAAATAAAAATGAGGGAAATATTTGCTGCTTTATTTCTTACACTTTTGAGGTGGATGTGGGAGAATGAACAAAGACTGCTGTATCTTTTCCTAACTTAAGATTGATGACAAACCTGCACATAAACGAACTTATGTGCATTAGAAGCCAACTTCAGTGAGTGCAGCTGTATTGTTTAAAGCCACTAAGGTATTCATGTATTTGTTGTCAGGAGAAAAGTCTGGTAGTTCAAATAACATTTACATCAGTCACTTCTTACCCTGGTCCTTCTGAAGTTTCTGTGACATTTTCCTCCTGAGCAGTTAGTAAAACTTGTGACACTTTATACTGAGATTCCAAGAGTAAGAGGGTATCGAGCTCACAGCACAGCACATTTAACAGCCTGCAGGATACATTGAAATGATAGCCCATCAGTCAGGAATCCAGTAATGCACAGTAAGGCAAAGGTGAACATGTTTATGAGATGTCAAAAATAAAAAAAAAAGGCCAACCCAAAAACCTTGAAGTATCTGGAAATACCCAGACAGAATTGGGTCAGGAACACTTTTTTATATCCTTTTTAGCCACTCAAGTGGCACAGCCTTGAGCAAACAGGGAATAGTTCCCAGCAGATTTTTCATGTGCACTGAACAACCAGAGAAAATATTCACTGGTCAGCTCAGTCTGCTTTTGAGCTTATATCACACAATAACAAAAGTGACACAGACTTAATCAGACATTCCATGTGAAATGTGAAGAAACTATACAATAATAGGCTGGCTGGTAAGGCAACTCAGAATCAGGTTGTCTGAAGAAAGGAAAAGGAGAGATAAAAATGCATCTTGCCTTTAGCAAACAGCCTTTTAAACACTTCTGTATAATCAAATTTAATACAGTTCAAAAGCAATAGAAGATTTAACTTGTAATAAAAACAACAAATCTGCTGTGTTTTCCCTTTTATTTCAGAAAATCACAAAACAACAGTAAATTAAATTAATAATCACAAGAGAACATAACAGCACATTACATACAATTTTCTTTTATAACTTCAGGGCAAATTAACAGTGAAAGTACTCCAATATATTTCACGTAAATTTGATGTAGGGCAATCCAAATCATATTAAAAAAAAAAGGAAAGAAAAAAGTAAGTAATCTATTCACTCTAACACAGCAACAGAATAATTTCATTGAAGGCTTCCTGTTCATGGAAAATAATATGACTAAATATTCTTGTTGTTATTTTTATTTTCTGTTTTATCACAGTAATAAAACACAACATAAATAAACTCTGATCAGCATTATATTTTGCATTCACATAAGACTTGATATCAGCAAGAGAATACATATTGTCTGAAATTTGTAGTCTGTTAGTCAATGCTTATTTTCTTCCATGGAATTCCCAATATGCTTCTACTGACAATAGCAAAAGTTCACAAGCCGTTCTCTGCATAATTTAACACCTGCAAATTCACACAACTGTGGCCAAGGATTAAATGGTCAGGATGATAATATGTCTTTTTTTTTCTTGTTGCTTTTTTAATATAACTTGTTCTGTTCAGTTTCAATCCACTTCAAGTTCTATTTATTTTACATTAACTATATCCTGACAGTGATTTGTTCTCAGTACTTTTCTAAATCACAGAAGAAATGCCAGTTCAACTATAATTTCTTTTCTTATTGTATAGAAAAATCCACACAAAGAGCACTGAAACCATTTCTTCTGTTAAGTATGATGACTTTAAATGGCACAAAACCAGTTTCCAGCAGTTAAAAACCACTTGGGGGAAGACTGATGGCTGAGAACACTTATAACATCTCCACTGGCAGAGCAAATAAAAAAAATAAACCATAAGCAAATAAAATTAGGTAGAGGAATTGTGGTAGGATAAATGACAAAATATATGAGATCTAACAAGAGCAGCCTCTGCTGTGGCATTCAAATGAAATTTTCATCTACATGGAAAAATCCATGTAAAAACGTCATCACTGAAGTACAGATATTTGGTTAAAGGTAATATTCCACTGCTTTACCTTCCAAAGTCATAAATGTAGAGACTAAAGTTTGAAACTTAAAAAAAAAAATAAAAAAAAATGTCACATTTTCTAGCATGTATATTTGCAAACATGCTTGAATATAGCAGTGATGTTTTCCTTTTTTATTTGTTTTTAATTGCATTTGGAATATAATAATTGGATTAGACCACCCAGCTCAATATCCTGTCTATAAGGAGTGCATGCTTATGAAAAGGTATAAAACCTTGATAGATACAATAAAATTGAAACATATCTTTCTGAGATACGTTAAGTATGATTAAGGGCTTGGGCCGTCTGACATGGGGAAAGAGGTTGAGAGCTGGAACCGCTCAGCCTGGAGAAGGCTCAGGGGAGACCTTGTCAATGTGTATAATTACCTGACAGGAGAGTTTGGAGATGGAGCCAGATTCCTCTCAGTGATACCCAGTGACAGAACAAGAGGCAAAGGGCATGAATTGAAACACAGGAAATTCCATTTTAACATACTGTGACAGTGGTGAAACAGTGGAACAAGTTGCCCAGAGATACCTTGGAGATGCCCTAAACCAGACTGGACACAGCCCTCAGTAATGCTCTCGAGCTGAACCCACTTAGAGCAGAATAGCTGGACTACACAATCTTCAATCTCCCTTTCAATCCTGATTCTATAATTCTGTGAAAACTACTAATACAATTTACCATATTCCCAGGAACAAACTGCAACACAGATAAAACAAAAGGTTATCTGCAGGCAGTCTTTTATAGAACAGTAGTTTTAAAGAAATTCAGAAAAATCAAAATACATATCATAGTTGTGAAAATATAGTAGCAATAAGTAGCTTGGTTTCTGAATTCTGCATTCCCTGTCCTACGTCATTCCTGTCTTTCTTAGAGGGTACTCTCTGGATTCTCCCCCTTCAATTACAATTACACAACTAATACTTCATTCAATCTCTAGTCTGAAAGAAGGCATGGTAACTAGTACTTGTGTACCAATGTAAACCAACTATCTCCTTGGTTTAGGTAGGTGGAATCATAATGACTTCTTTAATTATGGCAGAATAGAAGGTCCTTCATAGGAATAAACCAGCTAGTAAAAAATTCTAGCTGGGAAAAAAAAAAAACAACCAAAAAAAACCCAACAACAAAAAAGAAACCAAACATCTTGTTAATTTTTATGTTGCTTTTCTAATTTTTTTCACTTGAAAACAATATAATTAAACCACCTATTAATTTCTCTGAATTTCTACCCATTTGACGATAGCTTAGTATCATATTTCTTAATATTTTTTCTATTAGTGTCTTTTAAGAACACAAAATAATATGATGTTCCCTGTACTCCCATTTTCTATGTTGCCTTTTTGTTTTGTTTTTTTTCTTTCCCAGCTTCAAATCACAGCTCTTTCATTATGGTAAACCCAGTTCTAGCCTTCTGCCGTTCCCACTACGCTCCCATAGACTATTCTTCCTCACTTTCATAACATGCTCTTTCCGAAGCCGATCTGACACTCTGCCTGTACTTCAGGGATGCCTGCAAATGCTCAGCTGGCAGTGAAAGCTGTAATAGTCCGTGGTGGGTTGGCATCAGCCATCAGCTGAGCACCCACCCAGTTGCTCGCTCACTCCCCACCTCCCACAAGCAGACCAACATCCAGCCAGACTCTGAGCAATTGCCACCTGAAAGACCCCCACCCCGACAGTTTTTATTGCCGAGTGCGATGTTACATGCCATGGAAGATCCCTTTGGTCAATTCAGGTCAGTTGTCCCAGCTGAGTTCATTCCCAAGCCCTCGCACACCCCGAGGCTACTTGCTGCAGAGTGAGGAAAGAACCAGAGCCCGGCTGCTGAGCAGTGTTCACGGTGTCAGCCAAAACACTGGTGTGTTATCAATACTGGTTTAGTCACAAATCCAAAACACAGCACTATGTGGGCTTGTATGAAGAAAATCAACTCCATCCCAACCAGTACACAGTCCCAGCAAAAAAAGATAAAATTTCATGCTAGAAGCAGAAGTCCATCCACCACAGGGAAAAAAGAAACCAGCACATCTAAAGTAAACAATACTGCAACCTCACTGATACACGTGTCCAGGCAGTGTGCAGTGGCTAACCAAACCTGAAATGCTTGTCTGTGCTGTCTATAAGGTGTTCCAGTAATGTGACCCCAAAATGGAGAGTTAAACTAGTCTTTAGTAAAAGGTTTTCTTCTGGCTTGCACTTACTGCCTTCTATAGATACAGGCCAGTGCAATACACAGTGTGACATCTGTAGAGAGCTCAGCTATGGGACAATGTAAGGTCTTTCTTTTTCTCCCAGGAAACAATATTAAAAAACGTAAGTGGAAAAAATCCAAGAAGTGGAACCTCTTTGCAGTAGCAGGACGTCCTTCTTGCTAAATGAATATGGATACCAACAGAGAAACCCAGAACAAACTTTTCATTAAATAATTGCAGTGTTATCATCATCATGGAGATCGGACTCAAAGCACTTAACATCAGAGCCTACACTACCGATTTGATTTATTCTTTATTATGCTTTGAGTATGACCGGAGTTCCAATGAGAACACTGATCCAAACAGCAAGCAGCAATTACTACCAGGCATGCCTGACCAGTAGACAAAGACAAATGGCTAGCAAAAGAAACCAAAACCAAAACAACCACGAAGCCAAAAGCTACCTAGTCAGTACTATAAAACAAAGGGCACTTGGAAGCTTCAGCCCTACAAAGCTTTGCATGCTGCATTCGCAGGCTGCACAAAGTGCATTAGTAATGAGCAGAGAGAACGTGGCTTTGCATGTGGTCTTCTTAAGCATCAGCGCTTTTAATTGTCCCACTGAAGGCAATGCTCATAGTGGTTCTGAAAAATATGAGATCTTGTGGATACAGAATATTTTTCAATACCCTGCGTTACACTTCCAATGCCTGAGACACTGGAAGCCACTGCCTCAGGGCAGTGATGTTTCTCCCAGTAAGAAAACTCAGGCACTGATGTACTCCGTATAGTATTTTCCACATGAAAAGATTTTCAAAAGAGCACCTACAGTACTTTATCTACCCAATGTACTTACAAATCACATGTAATGTGATTGCTAATGGCAAGAGTTTCCCTAGCTAAACAAAAATGCTTTTCATAAGCATCGCCTGCCAGCCTAGAAGACTCAAATTGAAACAGATTTTAAATTGCAGGAAGTGAAGCGTTTTAATTTCCCTTAGTGAAGTAAAGAAAAATAACCACCAACAAATAAGTGATATAATCCTATCACAAAATCTGCTGTCCCTGTTTTATGAATTATAAATTGTTTTACATTAATAAACTTAGCAGAATTCTATTAACATATAAAGTAACAAAAAACTTAATTAACTCTGTAACTACGCAATGCGGAAGCATGCCAGCATAATCCTGTTGCAAAACCCCACCACTACTAATACAGACTCTGTCCTCTTTTACCTTTGGATTGTTAAACAAGGGTCAAAGATTCACAGAACATGTGCTCTCTCCAGTGATCTCTACTGCAGAAGTCTTCTCCCTCACACACATCCAGCATGCACACTTGGAAGGAAGAGGTTCATTTCCAAAGAACTGTATATCACTTACTAAAAAGACAACACAATTAATAACCCAATTTCTATTATTAACTCAATCAATTCTCCTTATTTCATTGAAAAAAGTTTGGTAGAAAATAATTGGAGGGACTATATAGCCTTTCATGCCTCCAAAATAAGATAGTTCAGATCTGGCGGAGTCAGAGGAAGAAGGAAATAGTGTTAGGCTTAATTCCTCCCTCTCTCACCATACTCCTCCCTTCCTTTGAGAGGAGGAACTCTTATCAACATGGCTTTCTTCCATTCACAAAGAGATAAAAGGATGTTGCATGGCACATGATGTGGCATGAGAAAGGTTTCTTCAGTACATCGAGCCAATAGCACCATAAATGCTGTTGCAAGAGTGAATGTACCAGCCAGTCACTCAAATGTTAGCAATCAACAAGATTCATCAGTGACATTAGACAGTGTTCATGGGTTATGCCAGTATATTTAGAATAAAGATGTGTGAAAAGCAAGAGACACAGCCTTGTTTCTGGCTCTGCAAGTGAAGTGGAAAGAAAACATGAAACCAGTAAAAAAGTGCCATGTTTTCTAAAGGGGAAACTGAATTTGTTTGAAGTATTTTTTTAATACAAAGTCTTGCTCCAATGTATAATGAATGAGACTTTAAAGAATGATATAAGAGTATTTTCAAAAAGCTGCTATTCATAATGCTTTTTAATAAAGAAAAAGAGAAGACAAATCTAAACAGCATGTTGACCTGAGGAAAATGAATGCTCAGGATTTGTATCTTCTACCTTTCAGAAAACAAGGTAATTAATGCTCCTCCCATTGTGTTGCAATTATTAGAAATCACACATTCTCTTAATTAACAATACATATAATGTAAGTACAATTAAGGGAACAAATTACTTCATGTGCTGAAGCTACCTCATTATTAAAATGCAATTATATATAAGAGGGTGTGTTTACAATGCAGATGAAAACACAACGGAAAAGAATGCAGGGTGTTTATTATCTGTATTTCCTCAACCCACAAAGCTACCTCTTGCCTATTACAAGCTTGTTCATCTTCCAGCTCCTGTAGCATTTAATTAATTCACTTGGATTTCACTGGAGTGCACTAGATGAAATTTTGACTAACACATAGTGCTTTCAGGCAAATTTCAAAACACCAATTGCTTTTCATGTCAGTAAGCCACTGAAATTCTCTTTCCTAAAACTTTCTCTTACTAGTTTTGTTGGCCAACAGAAATAGATACAATGCATTTTTATCATCTTTTGCACCCATTCAGCAAGCAAGAAAATCAGTATTATAAGAAAAAATATATTCACCATGATATTTTATACGACAAAAAAAGAAGTGACTTAACAATGTGTATTGGTCTGGTTGAGCCCCACTGCAGCCCCCACAGTGCTGTACTTTTTATTGGCAGCTGGAAAGGTGGTGATAACACACCAGGGTCTTGGCTCCCGCTGAGCAGCACTCACAGCATCACGGCTGTCTGTAAACCCTTCCCCACCCCAGTGGGCTGGGGGTGGGCAAGACCTGGGGAGGGGACACAGCCAGGACAGCTGACTCGAAGTGACCAGTGAGATATTCTGTACTATATGACATCTGCTCTGATATGCAAGCTAAGAGAAAGGCGGAGGAAGGGGGGGACAGTCATTATTTATTACATTTGTCTTTGGAAGCAACTGCCACGCGTACTGAAGCCCTGCTTCCCGGGAAGTGGATGAATATCGCCTGCTGATGGGAAGTGGAAAATAACGTCTTTTCCTTCCCTTCTGCACACAGTACTTTTGCTGTTGCTTCATTAAACTGCCTTTATCTTAACTCACAAATTTTTTTTCCATCTTATTTTCTCCCCACCTGTTCTGCTGAAGAGGGGAGTGACAGAGCAGCTTGGTGGGCATAGGGCACCCAGCCCAGGTCAACCCACCACACAATGTCAGAATATTTGTTATACAAATCTGAAAATAACTAGCCAATATTCTTTTTCTATCTGCAGAAAGCTCCACACAGTCCTGGGGCTGATACTGATGAACATGTGACTCATTAATATTTACTATTTTCTATAAATCCACAGAAACATAAATGCATTTAGATGATTCACACAAGCACTGTAATAAATACTTCTTTTCAGTCTTACCTTACAGAGGCCTAAAATAAATCTATTTTTCATTGCAGTTCAAATTATGATTCTACAAAATAGGTTATCTTCAGATATCTCTAATGCTAAGCAAGCACATTGTGTCTTTAAAATTAAACAGTCCCAATTTGCATAACTGAAGGAAAAGGATTTACTCTCAGAGTTATCCAGGCATTTTCCTGCAGAAAGCCAAAATTGAACAGAGTGTTGTCTTTATTGCTTGATGCCCACTAGCATGAGGCATTTAAGTGAACAAGTGCCATATTATCATAGACCGATAAAAAAAAAAAAATAAATCATTCCAGGAACAGCGTATGTTATAAAAGTACTCTGTTAGAGGAGAATTTTTGCAAAGCTGCCTGTAGTCCCACTCTGATCCCCTCCCACAGTCCACAGTCTACTCCTCTTCCCAGTAATGCTATTTCTCCTAATTGTTATGCATGCCAACACTGACAAGGTCTCTTTAATTCATTTTGGTGTATTGATACTTTTTAGGGATGGCAGTTTGGTTATCAAAAGTACAAAACTGGTACTTTGCCACGCTAATTGAGCTAACAACACAGTGCCACTAACATTCACAGAAAACTCAGTTTCTGAACAGAGGGAATGTACCATCTAAATGCCTGAATAATGTTTTAGGCAGAGGCTTTGAAAATATATATTACGCATATTTTCGTGCAGGCTGTAAAAGCTCAACTCATAGATGTATTCACTGTACTGAAATACTAGATAAGCTGCCTTGATACCATATAATTCATCAATCTGAAAGAAAAAGTACATTACTGCTGTTTACTTAATTTCTTTTTTAATGTAAGTTACAGATTCAAAGAGCTTATCTCCAACTTCTTGCCTAAAGTTTTCCTTTAATAATTAATAATATTAAAAAAAAAATAGTTTAAAAAGATCTTCAAGTGAATAAATCTTGTCCTAGAATTGTGCGACAGCTGCAATTAAAAAAATACCAGATCAGTATCTGTGAAACTACTGAAGAAGAATCCTAGGCCAAGATACCTCAAAACTAAGAATGGCAAAAATATATACTCACACTCGGCTACAGAGTGTGTGAAACTGAGTATTTTACCTTGATCACACAGGACATAATCTATATGAATGCACTCTAGAGAGCATTCTTTATAGACAGATACTGGCTGTGCAAAACCCTATCTAGCTTCCCTACATTCTCCCTTCGATTTCTACTGCGAGCACACCACTTTTCAGAGTGGGCAAGCTTGGAAAGGAAAGCTCTTCAAAATAATAATCCAGAATTCATATTTAATCAAAATGGAAACAATCACCCACCAGAAAATTCAATATTTACATTATAAACATATATAGATACACCTACATGTTTTGGATTAAACAGATTGTGGAAATGCCTATATATTTTAAGTTTTATATGTAGTTACACAGCTAGTAACCAAAATAATTTTAAGTCACTGAAGCACAGTATTCACATGAAGAAAACTGTAGCTCTAAATTGCAGAAGTTGTTTAAGGTTCAAGTATGTAAATCTGTAACTCATTTGAACAATAAAAGTGAGTTACAGGACCTCCGAGTACAACCCGCAAATTGAACAGAACTGAAGTTCAGCGCTCAGCTCTGGGTGGGCCACGTGTACAATAACGAAGTATATGGCTGTGTAGATCCGTGAACGATTAGAAGAATGCAGGTATGGCTGTACTGTTGGTACTAAGCCTAGCAGAAACAAACGTTTTAGACAAACGTTTCACCTACATCATTCCATTACAAAACCATTCAGTTTTTCAATGTCACCATTATCACAAACATTTAAATATTTTATTCCTACATAGCAGCAAAGAAAAATGTAGATCTTTTGCCCTTTCTAATCAACTTTCTAAAATTTCAGACCTGTTAAGCGTCTGAGACCATTTGATCTAACTGCTACTAAATTTCGTCAAGGAGCAAACCAACCACACAAGTCAAGAACACAGACATTTGCAGTCAGCAGCACTTACAGAAAAGCTCATGGAACTTGTTTTCTAAAGGTATTTAAAATGAACCGTATACTGCAAATTCAGGTAACATAGCCTATCTTACAATATTAAACAATACAGTAAGCATGATAAATTCCACAACCATCCGGAATTCTGGTATCATTTTAATAGGGAACTTTGAAAACTATGTAAGAATAAAAATTCTCTTTGTTCACGAAGTTGAATTAGTCATATTAAAGTGTCATGTGTCAATTCTCTATTATTTACAAAAAAACATTTGTACAGCAAGCCCCACATGCTCATGAAAAGCCATTTAATCAGTAAGAAAGTAGAGTCTTACATTATTTGTGGTATACACAGGTCCAGATTAAAATTCCTAGCATTGTATCTTCCCTTCTTTTACAGGAAAGGAAAAGAAAGGCAAGGAGAAAAGGAACAGGGCTTTTGAAAAATAACAAAAAAAAAAAAAAAAAAAAAGGCTGAATCTGTTAAAAATTAAGTTACCTATGAGGTCCTGGGTATCACTGAGATTACAGAAGTCCATACAAAACATAAAGCCTCTATTGGAAATGATATTTAAATGTTTTAAAAAAAAATTTCCTTTACTTGATTGCTATGAAATTATGGCAATATCTACCACGTCTATGAGTAGGTTTGTACAATGAAAATACTACTTTCTTGAAATCCCGTAGTTTGACTGGATTTTTGCTTGGTTTTTGACTTTGTCAGTGTCCAGCAGAAAATGTTAGTACCATAGTGGACTCTAAAGCTCATCTTATCTGTGTAACAATACAGCTTCTTTTACATGGCTACAGATATGTTAGTACCACAGTGGACTCTAAAACTCATCTTATCTGTGTAACAATATAGCTTCTTTTACATGGCTACAGATGAGCTTGTTACATTGCTCATCATTGTTCTGTTGCTCCACAGGTTATAGGCCTTGTTAAAAATATTGTGAGCATTCAACAGAACTTCAACATACGATATATGAATATGTGTATCAGCCTGTCTTAGAGCATGGATGTCAACCGCTTATGCAGTCATATTGTATAACTCAGTTTTGCCCATACCTTACACGGATTCCTAATACCATTGTAGGAGAAATCTGTTCTTCTACTTTATACATATAGAACACAATCTAAAAGCAAACTATTATTTTAAGCTGTAAAACATCTCACTTTCCCTCATCCTGAATTAAGTCAGTGGGAGTTTTGTTAAGTTTTTTATGGAGTCAGTATAATCCTACATGAAGAGTAATATCTTATTTTTAAAATTTCATCTTAGGACTTCTAATTCCTAGCTAACCAGTGATTTCCTCCAAAGCAGCATTTATAACTTTTGTTTTATACAACAAAATCATGTATCTCCCAACTCCAAATTCTGCCAGGTTCATCCTTATCAGAAAATCATACTGTATGTTATCAAAGTTTTCCATATTATTGTAAAGTACAATCTAGTAGATCTTTTATTTCAATTGCACAAAATATGTTAGTAACAAAAATGTGAATTCAAGGATTTACATATCCAACTTTAGAAAACAGAAAAAATGCAGGAACTAATTACTGTGTAAAAATATTATAAAGCACTTAATATTACAAAAAATAAGGTTGATAGTGTGAGAATATATGAAGTGTTCCTTCAGGTCCTAGAAATATTTGGGATCAAATGGTATTCTCCTTCTCAAAATAAGTTTTGTTGAAATTGGTGATAATTAAAACAACACTTTAAAAAGTAATTTTAAATCAATTAAATTAAATTTTGATTTAAATTTAAAAAAATAAATAAACTCTGGTATAAACATGCTAGAAAAAATACTTTACTTTAGTATTTTGATATTATTTTTGGTTTATGCACTACAATGGATGTGCCACATGTTCCTTGCAATCAACTAGGCAAAATAACAACATGCAATTTCTATTACTGCTTATTGTATTATCCATATATCCATTTACAGGTAATAAGATTAGATTCACTGCTATTCTCATTTTGTAGGCCATTTTTCATTTAATCATTTTATGTTAAAAAAGGGGGGAATTTTACCTTCATGCATAATAAAACCCAAACAATGTTATCTCATCAGAAGCAACACATCCAAGCATGTTATATCCTATTTAGTTAATATGATCAGAGAATAAAAAACTGAGCATCTTACCTCAGACCAAAGATATGTGACTGTTCATAACTGAATAAGGAATGAATTTTAGCTTCTGAATTCAGAATTACAAGCCTGTCAATGATATCCTGCCAAAGGAAGACAAATGTAAAAATCTCATGTATTATTTTATTTTTTATGCATATAATAGTTTCAAAGGGATGTTTACTACAAAATGAAACCTATTATTAAAACACACATTGAAATGTTTTCTGTAAGGATAAGCGCTTTCCACCATAAAAGTTACTGGCAAAAAGAAACCATACAGAAGGTTAGGGAGAAAAAAAAATCCAATTAAAAAAACACAAAATCACTAAACATACAAAATGAACCTAGCATACCAAGTATCCTAGTTCTTATTTAGCAATAAACCACACAAAAATGTTAAGCTGTTTTGTGTGTTTGAAATGAGTACACATCTATTTTAATGAAAAGAACAGCAAATCTTCTTGTATAATGCCCTTTCTAACAATGGTTACTACTACATGCTTCAAAACATGACCATTTATTCTGAGCATAGCAAGGCTCAGCTTGGATGTTGAGGCTTACATCTTTCATCCTACAGCAGCTCATGTAATGGACCTGTGGCTGCTTCAACTTATTCCAGAAATCCAGCCTAGTTATATTCCCCTCTGGTTCACTGTGTCTCCAAACTGCTTCAGAAGAAATAATTTCATTAGAAGACTAAGAAATGCATAAAAACATTCACTGATGTTATCATCTCAGAGACACTATGGTCAGAAGAAACAAACTACAAAGTCCTTATGGGCTTCATTTAGTCTGGATTAAATTCAAACTTTTATTTTCTCCAAGTTTAAGAAGTATAATTTTAGAGACAGCAGAGGGAGTTATTATTCAACTGGTTAGATCAATGAGTCATTTCAATGTGATATGAGAGAAAAGTTAGGATCCATACTTTCATGAAATCAGCCAAAGCTATGATCTTCATCAGAGAGAAAAGTAAACACCACATCCCAGTAGCAGAAAAAGTAGAATTTGTCAAAGTAAAGTGTTTTCATAAAATGTATTCTTATTTAAAATACAGTGAAACCATATTTTCCCTATTGGAATTTTGTGGGTGGTAGGGGAGACAGCTGTGAAGAACGCACTTTTTCCACATAGTATGTTCATAAAAAAAATCTCAATAAAACCATTCAACTCAGACCTCAAGACTGTTCATAAAATAGGTAATGCAAGCAATTGATTTGCTTGGGGTTTAAGGCTTCTTAGATATTTGCACATATAAAGAGTTAAATGCCAAGGGATATTTCTCTGGCAACAACCTCTTTCTCTCACCTGTACATCAGAGCTTGGAGCGTGCTAAAGAGTAGAATGAGCAAGCACAGAGACAGGACTATTGAGAAAGCAGACCAAGCTCTGATTTGGGATATTAGGAAGGAAGACAATGAACAAGGTCTGATCAGAAAAACGTGCAGATACATCTGCAGTGCTCAGATACATTGTGTGAGCAGAGTGAAATATTACAGGTAGGATGTCATTTACTTTGAATAGCTAAGAAACACCATCCAAATATAAGAGTCTCCATAATCACTGAAAAAAACCAGACAAACATTTGCTTTAACGTGTCTTTCAAAGCTACAGTTCTGGAGGGTAGAGTCCCTTGCATATGTGTACTGTAGAATCGCAGGAAGAGTGGAGGCAGGTAGAAGGACCCTGATTCATCTGCTCCATTTTCTAAAATACTTTTATAATCTAAACAGAATTTTTTAAAATCTTGCATGTATTAAGAAAAAATTTCCTAAGGGCACAAAATAAAAACCTGACTAGTCAACCATTAAAAAGTAGTAAAAGTCTAACTGATAATCTGTTCAGTCAATGTTGCAACTAGTTACCCAAAAATAGAGGAAAAAATGTTCAAATCCTGCATATTAAGAAATAAAGGGCATACAAAGATGATTAAGTTCTGTGCACTATCAAATATAGTTCAGCATAAATATTACAAGTCTGATCCTGTGGCAATGTGACATGATTCAGAAACGTAGAAAAACAAACCATACAAAGCAATTGGGTCTTCTAACCAAATCTAGTTGCAGTGAAATTGCTTTTACTTTGCTTTCTAACCATAGTTATATTTGGTCAAAACTTTTACCTTTAGCTTTCTGCAGTCACTGCCCAAAAACAAGGTTATAACCAATCCATATGTCTGCTTAATCCCAGAAGTTTTCTGACTACTCAAACTTAGTCGTCATATGTAAAATTGACATTAGACGAACTGACCACTTCCCTTCTTTTAACTACATAATCTTGGATGTCTCGCTTAGGCCTACAAACCCCCCTGTTGCACAGTAGTTAAGTGAGGCAAATCCCACCCAAAACATCTGTAACTGCTCAGGGAACTTTGAACAACTGTATCAGTATTGCTATTTCTGGAAACCTAGAGAAATCCATCAAAACACTGAAGTGCCTCAAAAGCCAAATGACATAGGCTTTCAAAAGACACAAAAATCATTACTTCAATATCTACCCCAATCTGAAAGCTCTCAAATATGTATCACCTTCAACATACATTTATCTCCCCTTCTCCCAGTGCCTCAGAAAACTTGACTGAACAGAACTATCCATCAGTGGACATACCAACTTTGAGTGAATTGGAAAAAACAGAATTTATCACCACATTTCCTCCTGAAATCATCAAAACAGTAGTACAAAAAAGAACTACAAAATATCCCTTCCAAACATAACATACATTATTATGATATAGTCTGTCTAAACAACTTTACTATCACGAACACAGAGTTTGTGCTAAATAAAAACTTTAATACAACAGGAATTCAATAGATAACAATAGATTAAAAAAATCTCACTTTAACTGCCACCTAAGATCACAGATGAAATTTGCCTGTGCTTTGTAGATGCGAAAAAAAAACTTATGGATTACAGTTGGATAAACTAGCACAAACCAATACTAAATACAGAAATAGAGATACTGATTTTCTTAGAATTGAAATATGTCTAAATGAGTAACTTCACAACTACTGATTTTTTCTGTGTGTGAATCATGTATGCTACTAAGAAAGCTTGACTTTTTTTGGTTTTTTTTTTTTTTTAATTTTTGCTTAAATCCACAGATAGTGGGATAAAGCAGTATTATATGAAAAGCAAGTATAGATATTCCAGCATTTTCCTGTATGTAACTGCATGCACATACAGAGATGTTTATGTATATCACTTTTTTTTCTATGAAAAAACACAGTTCTAACACAAGCCAGGAAAGATGATCTTTAAATTGGGCATCAAATTTTATATTATCTTTAGGATTTCAAAATTAAAATTTAGGTTAACATGAAGTGATATGTGCATATACTGCCCTCATGCTGTATGTAATACAAAATGCAGAAAAAAATCAAAATCCTTCAGGAAAAAGAAAAAACTTACTCTGTTATTGCAGTAAAATTTTCTGAGAAAAAGTTTTTCACAGATGTATTTATTTTTCCTTCAGAATAAATATGTACTTACAATAATATCTGCA
Organism: Microhierax caerulescens; assembly: GCA_035590215.1. Lineage (NCBI taxonomy): Eukaryota > Metazoa > Chordata > Aves > Falconiformes > Falconidae > Microhierax > Microhierax caerulescens. The sequence continues at coordinate 60,139,111 of JAVJGJ010000059.1, read as the reverse complement.
GGTACTTCGCGGAGTGAATACTTTGGTTTATTTGGTATATCTCGTTCACTCAGGAGCTCAAAAACTGCAGAGTAAGTGAGCAAGTTTATCAGAGACAGAAAAGACTAGAGAAAGAAAAAAAAAGGAGGAGGGGAGGCAAAAGGGAACATTAATTAGTTAAATATAACCAAGTAAACGTAAACAAATTATTTGCCATTTACTTTGAGTTTGTTCTTATCCTTTGTAGGCTAAACTTGACATATGTAGATCTGCCTAAGATAAGACTGCAAACCCTGACAGGTGTCTGTATAATCTAAAAGGGCAGTAGTGTCTACGAAATATATAGTATCTATAAAATTGTGTAAGAAATTTTGAAAATTACAATATTTTCATTAGCACATAATTCTAAAATATAGAGACACACAATAGTCTACAACATGTCAATCTCCATGATCTTACTACAGTAATCAGACATACGAACTGATGGCCAGTATTTTAAGATTTTCGTTTTTGACCACGATTGTTATTTATCATTTTGTATTGATTTTAATGGATCCTTGGCATTGTGACCTGCCACGCAGCACCAGAATCCTTTCAATCAGTCATCATTTGACTAGTGTATTACATTAATTTTGCCCTACATGGCAAGAAACAGGTATAGTTGCAATAAAAGCTTACAGAAAGGTAGGTATAATCCCACCTGAAATACAGCATTGTTTTTTCTATGCCAGTAGAGAAGATTAAGTAATTTCTCACCTTCTGACAGCTTTGGTCAATAGGGTCAACTGGAGTAGATTTGGGTCGAGTTATCCTCAAATCATCTTTTCCACACTCCAAAAGAGCCCATAATTCAGCTACAAGTGCCTTTATAAAGCCTAAAACAAATTTTTCTTCTAATCATGACAATGGCAAGAATACCAGAAAAGTATTTCCATGTTTAAAACATTTTACATCACAATTCTAACTTGTATTTTCAAAATTCTCTAAAATGTCAACTATAATTTCACAAGACACACTGCCTGAGGGTTACTCTGTTACTCTCATTCCTTTAGTCAAACTGCCTTTCTCCAGTGGTCTGCTTATATCCAATCTAAAATACACAGCAAGAGTTTGCAAAGACTGTTATGCTAGAGTGGGATGATATTTATATATCATCCATGTAAATGAGCTGCTGACCTCCTCGAACTAGTTAACTGCTACAGATCAAGGCTTAGCTAGGATTGGCTCTGTGGTTCTAAAAATACACATTTATTATAACTCATTAATATATTAAAACATACCACAGTGAAAAATTAAGGACTGAAAAAATCTTTTTAAGAGAAGCATTATTAGCTGAATTTAAAATGTTAAATTAAAGTAGGAGAGAAAGGACAGCCATCTAACTCTGAAGCCTCCAAATGTATGTTATAAGCCTGATACAAACTTCATCTACATTAAACAACCTCTATGCAGGTTTGAAAATCAATGCTGACTATTTTTGGCCTATCATTTGTTTTTAACACCAAGGGACATAAGAAACAACTTGGCTGAGACAGATGGGTTACTCCTCAAGTAGATCTGCTGCCTGCTTTCTGAAAGATCCCAGAGGCCTAAATAATAAGCAACTAATAATCAGTTTCCTTGATGGGCAGAATTGGCCTGCCTTTCTGACAGTTTTTCAGTCAAGTCATTTTAATTACGCAGCAGCCACTTCTAGATACTCAGAGAGAGTATTTGCAACTTTTGTACCTCATGGATTTCCTTAGCAACTTAAGAAGTAGCTTTACTTTATTGCTAAGATTCTAATTTTAACATACTAGATCTGGTCACATCATACTAGTTTAACTACTAAACTACTAGTTTAACATAACAACTACCTAGGCCACTGCATGGTATGGCAACAGTTGAGTTATTTGAGAGTGAATCTGAAGGACCTTTGTGATATGGGTTGACATACAAGAATTGCCAATTCAGACAATGTCAGTTCCATCTCACTATTGTATAGGAGCACTAACGACATTCAGGCCTTTGCAGTTTCTCACTCTCTGAGCAGTCAGTAACCATGGAAAAGTACATAAAACTTACAGCAATCAACAGTTATTAGTTCTGATCTGTAGGTCAATAAAAAGCAATTGCAAATTGTTAGCAACTTATTTTCTAACAGATAAAAATGCCTTCATGCACATACAGGAAAATTCTGGAAATACAAACCAATGAAGTAAAATTTTTTCATAATTTAATTTAAAAAAAACCCAACACCTAAACTCTGCATCAAGTGAATGACTTAAAAGTTGGGGGAAAAAAATTCTATCAAGAAAAAAATCAACAGATATTTAAGCAGCCTTTCCTAATACTGTGTGATTATTCCACTTAGCTGAACCTTTCAAGAATAAAAATGTAACTATTCATAATATTCTTCAATTTACCTGAATTCTGTAGAGCTACTGCACCTGTTGGTGTTGTTGCCATTTGTGCAACAATCACTCTATTATCAAACTCTTCATATTCATTAGTCTGTTAGTAACAAATATAAAAGCACAGTGTTAGTTATTCAGAGGGCATAAAACCCTCAAATGATCTCTTAAACATTGATCTTTCCTACACTTATTTACAGAATTTAATCCACTGTATGGTTAAGATTTGAACAGTTCATCCTCTATAGACTTACCAGGGTCAGATTCCAAACCAAACATCTTTATCAATATCTCATCAAAATTTAAATGCAAAATACTATGGTTGAGACAGACATGATACATCAGCAAAGAATAAAAATGTATTATAATGGGGTTTGCACACATTCAGTAGGATGACTGCAACATCATGTTTTTTTCTCCAAAAATGCATATTATCTAATTTTTTATTACATTTCAAGTGCCTAGCATATCTAGATTTCAACACTACCTACCAACATCGCATAGAAAAATTTGCACTTAGGTGAAAACAAGAAAAAAATACTTTTCCTAGCATTTCAAACTTTATAGTAAAAAGTCAGAAAAAACTAAATATATGCTTGACATTCTGAAGATAAGCAACATCCAACAAACTTAAATCAGTGTGGCACCAATCTCAAAGATAAGATACATTTAAAATTAATTTTTGCAAAAATTAAGCGATAAAACTGTTTCTGGACTTATTTTCTTTCTTCTTTATTTTATTATAATCATTAAAAGAAAGGAAAACTGTACAGACTCTGTAATGCTTACCTGGAGTTTTTTTGATAAACTGCTGAATATAAAGTTCACACAGTCATTTATGGCACCTGTACTATGAAGCAGAAACAGTCCTTTGGGTGTGGCAGAAAAATTCAGCAAGGCATCTAACAAAGTCTTTTCCCATAACAAACTGCAAGAGTAGCAATGTAATAATTAAAAAAAAATATGTAAAAAAGCATGGGAAAAAAGAAAACCTAAGATTTCTAACTTTGAAAATCAACACCATTTCATTCACTAGACTGTGCTTATTCTAAATGTTTACACTATGTTATGGGAAAGTTGTAATATGTATTAGATTCTATTTTGTACAAATATTCAAAATCATCCTGGCAAAACTAAGGTTAGGTAGGAACACAGAACAGAAAGACAATGTAACAGGGAACCCAAAAGATTATGCCATCCTTAAACATATTTATGACTATCGAACTCCAGCCAATTAACAGGGCAGCTGCAAACCGGCAAAGCAGACACAGACTTTCCCACCACTGTAAAAACACTATGAGGAACTAATAAAAATTCATGTTTAAGGAGATAAAGGCTTCTGCCAGAAATTAGTAGAGTTAAGAAAATAAGGTGCTATACATACACAATAGCTTCACATACTAATACAGTAAATGGAAATTTTTTTCTACAGACACAGCAAGAAGAACAGCAAATGCAAGTATAAAGTATGATGATACCCTCTGCCCTGTGAAATATTCTACACCCAAAAAAGAAAAAGGAAGCAATTACACTACTTTTGAATGGGTACCATTCCTGCAGGTATCACTAGACTCGTGGTTCTGCTTCTCTAAAAGCATTTGCTTACTGGATTTTTATCTCTAGTTCTCATTTCCCATTTTTGACTCCTATCACCAGCAAGCAGCATACAGCTTTTCTCATAGCAGTCAACCACTACCCAAAATTTTAATCACTTCTGCAGAATCCCTGCCAAGTGATGTTCAGAAGCAAAAAATTCACTCAGAAATATATCAGCATGTCTTGTTCCAGAGTTAGCGAACAATCTAGATGCCAGGAGGAAACTCATCAAGTTCAACAAGGCCAAGTGCAAGGAACTTGTGCAAGCACAAGCACAGGCTGGGCAGAAAGTGGGTTGAGAGCAGCCCTGAGAAGAAAGACTTAGGGGTGTTGGTAGGTGAGAAGCTCAACATGGCCTGGCAACGTGCACCTGCAGCCCAGAAAGCCAACTGTATCCTGAGCTGCACCAAAAGAATGACGACCAGCAGGTCAAGGGAGGTGATTCTCCCCTTCTACTTTGCTCTCATGAGACCCCACCTGGAGTGCTGCACTCAGCTCTGGCACCCCCAACATGAGGAGGACATGGACCTGTTGGAGTGAGTCCAGAGGAGGACCACAAGGACGATCAAAGGGCTGGAGCACCTCTCCGGTGAAGACAGGCTGACAGAGTTGGGATTGTTCATCCTGGAGAAGAGAAGGCTCTGGGAAGACCTTATAGCAGCTTTCCAGTATGAGAAAGCTGGAGAGGGACTTTTTAGAATGGCCTTTAGCTATAGGACAAGTGGTAATGGCTTTAAGCTGAAAAAGGACAGATTTAGATTAGCTATAAGGAAGAAATTCTTCACTGTGAGGGTGGTGAGGCTCTGGCACAGGCTGCCCAGAGCAGCTGTGGATGCCCCATCCCTGGAGGTGTTCCAGGCCAGGCTGGATG